>JAVJGI010000060.1:54478630-54521917 GCA_035590275.1 Ibycter americanus | reverse complement strand
CCCCACCCCCTTTCTTTTTATTTTATTTGATTTTATTCAAACCAACACATCAGCGTTTCAGCAGAGCCGTGGGGGGCCAGGGGAACCCACCCGTTTTCAGCCCAACTACTTGCACAGGAAGGGTGGCCGCTCACTCGCAGCATCCCCGGGCACGGGGGGTTTACCCTGCCTCGGAGCCCGGCCGCGCTACCGGCCGCGCTACCGGCCGCCTTCGGAGAGCGGCGGAAGGAGGCGCGGGGAGTCCCTCCAGGAATCCTTTAAAAAAAGAGCTATAAAGAGACGGGTCATGGCTTTTATTTCTTTCTGTGTGTAATGCTCCCCAAGTTGTGGTGTATATAGTATGAAATGTATTGTGTCCATCCACTTTGCTTTCTTTGCATTTCAGTGAAACCATTTACCTGCTAAATATGTGGCAGGTCCCGTGTGCCAGGGTGAGAGGGCTTTTCCCTTATTACACCCCATTTATAGCTTTGGAAGAGAAAGTTTTTAAATAACCTGCGTTGTTGCTGTGGAGCTGTAGGATCGGACCCCAGGTTATGTATGCGAAGAATAAAGAGCCACAGCTTGCACTGCCCTGTTAGGAGTTGCTGTGCATGGCTCTTCCGAGTGTTTCATTCTTACCAGGAATTAAAATCATTGCTTAAAGCATTTTAAATTATATGTGTAGTTACAGTTGTCTCTCTCCAGGTTTTGCTTGGAGATTATCAGTATTTTTTTTAGAGCACTAAGTACTTCACTTCCACCCCCCACCCCCCAGTAGACACCGACTCAGTATTTAAAGAACTGTGCTTTGACTCCTGCAGAACTGTCAATTTAAATAATAAACATACTCAACCCCTACCCCTGAAAGCCCCGTAAAGCATTCAGGGTCTTAGGGTCTTCGCACAGCAGTGGATACATTTAAATTGCTATTGACTAAATGATAATTGTTATCTGGTTTCTCTGTCTTACCAACTAGTTTCAGACATTAGCATTCACCCTGCCATATGTTTAACACTTTAAAGCTACTTTATGGGCTGATCTAAGTGAAATCAAATTGATAAATCAAGATTCTTCTCTGTAGCGTAGGGTAAACACTAGAAAAATAGTAGTTCAGTGGTACTGGGAATATAGCCTGGCTGAAGTTGGGAAAGAGCATACTAAGGCATTTTTATCGGGGGTGGCAAAGGTTACGTCTTTCATTATACTTTTTTTGCAGCGATTGTGCAGTCATTTCATACTGATGCCTAAACTGTTTTGTGCGTGTGTAATTAACAGTAAAGTAATTCATATAAATGTCATTATTAGCATTTTATGTCAGAGGGCTGATACTGCTGAGGCAATAGAGAAAGCTGCGTGTTCTTTGTTTTCATAAAGCCCCCATTTCCAAAACTACAGTACTGTTAGTCTTATAAATGTAAACTACCTAAGTGCTGTAATTTCAGTGGCAAGCTTTACTCAGTTAGATGATAGCAAATCAGGATTACTATTCACTGGTTCCACATGTTGTTTGAACATAAGGGGGCTTTCATAAATGTGGTATCAATTTTAGATATGCTGCTGGTAGTGGGTGACTTTGAGATAAAATCTTGATTCCTGGCATGCTGTTTTAATCAGGGAATGATGACTAATCTGGCAGTATTTTTTATCATACTGGACATATGGGGTAGCCTTTTTACCTGTCTCTTCTTATGATCTGAGGGATCTCAGCTTTACGTGTAGATGCTTGTAATGCACTTGATAATTCTGGTGGGGAATACGTGAAAAACTTGTTCTGAACGGAAGTAAATAGATGTACAGACAGATATTGGAGATTGCTTTACTGGCAGGTTGCAAAGTGATGATTCATTGAACTCTACCTAGATTTACCTAAAGCAAATAATACTTTACACTGAATTGTGGCGGCAGAGAAACATGTAGCAGCCAAGAAGTTTCATGATTTCATCACAAGTGGTGACAGACTTGATAAAGAACATTTTTACAAATGCAGGCATTTACAAATGTTTTTGGTGAGCAAAACATACCATGGAATTTTTCAGATCTGAGCATCTTCACACTTAGATTTATTGCTGTCTGTGTTGCTACTTACCAACCTGTGTAAATAGTGCATTAGAAATACATTGTGTTAATTACGTTGTGTGTTTTACTTACTATAAATAAGTAATGGAACAATGCTAACTAGTTATCACGCTAAAGGAAATTGCTAACTTTTTAAGACAAAAAATCACATTACCTAATACTCATCTACACCAAAATGTGATCACCATCTTGAAAAATTATTCTGAATGATACAACTATTAGTGAGCAAGCAGTTCTATGCCCCTGTTTTAACTTCTGCAGGATTTTATTAGAAATGCTTCATTAAGTCACATTATTCTGCAGCTGTTTGTTCAGTGAAAATTAAAATAAAAATCAGAAGTTTATCCAGCAAAGCAGTATTATTTCCGTTGTTAAGTACTGAAAGTTCAAATAAAAAAAATATCCTTTAGCATCAGTGTGCCAGAAGCACTGAGTACATCCTATTTTTGTGATATATGGATGGCATTTGCTGATGCAATTCATCAATGTATTTATTAGTCAAATGTCATCAAACAAAGAAAATAAATGAAAGTAAACGAAGACTGCATGATGATACAGAGGCTAAAGCAAGGGAAGACCATGCAAATCTAATTAGTTAATGTTCACTGTCTTATTTACAGTCTATGTTCAAACATCTCATTTAAATATCCTTCTCTCATTGATTTTCTACTACAGCTCCTGATAATTCAGGTAGCAATACCTTTTCATTTGAAAGTGCATTTTTCATTTACCTTTTGAAACGCTGAATTTTAAAGGCATTGAGGCAAAAGTTGTGTTTGGATTAATATAACAGAAGGGTCCTATGCAGGCAGAGCTGAATGCTGACCTGTCCCCATTCACGACCGTTTCTGTGTGTTAAGAGGGACATCCCCAACTGGTGTGGGCTTTCATTGCTCCATTGGAGTAGTTGAAGCTCTGACATTTTAAACCAGCTGGAGAGTTATTCCATTATCCTTAGATCACTGAATTTAAGTGTGCACTGTAAAAGGATTTTGCCTTTTTTTTTTTTTTATTAGGATGAGAAAACATTTACATAGTATACTGAGCTTGACAGAATCTATTGTAAGTGCGCACCTTCACATTTGAAATACTTTTTAAAAACAGAGGCCCATTCTTGGAGCTATTTGAACAGGAAATATGGCCCAGTGATTTGGTTTTGTAAGCCATTAATATATACTTCAAAACATTCCTCTTCCTAACTCAGGTAAGATTTATAAAACTTATCAGATGTAGAACTGAATGTGGAAACAGCAACAGTAATCTCGATCATTTTTCCTGGTGACAGCTACAGAGCTATCTCCTTTTGCTCTTGGTAGAACTTTGGAAGATAGTGATTTTTGTGCGATGGTTCTTTATACACCCTTGCCAGCCACTCTTGCTTACCATATGTAGTCAAGTTACTTATCAAAAAGGAAGACAAAATAATAATGGCCACCTAATGTGCTTTTTTACACTGCTAGTGCAAACAAGTCACATTTTTAAGGTAAACAAATCAAGGCATATTTATAGAGCTTCTTTCATGCAGTGTGTTTTGAAAAACGCTGTGGAGATAGAAGAGAGAAAATAAAGACATTGTGCTTTACAGTGCTAGTTATGGCAGGACACTGCATACATAAAATGCGTTGAAGTCCCTAAAAAAAGCTTTCTTAGCTCTGTCCTCTGTTCAGATACATCAGGACGCTGTTTTGTAGAATGCATTGTAGCTGTAGCTATTGCTTAAAGTAACTAGAAAATGCTTTGTATGGATTTGATCCTTAGTCCTTGCAGGAGTAAGCACTTATAGGAGTAGCTCCTGTATCTTTCACTGTATGGAAGAATCACTTAAATAATTGCATGTGTAAAAAGTGGGAAATAGGTTTTTTCCCTTGTTTAAAGCTTATCAGACCTCATAATCTGTACTATGTTAATAGCTTACATTTGCCAGCAGCCTCACTTCACATCTTGCTGATCTTGTAATATGAAACTTGAACACAGGTCTCTCGGCACCAGGACAGCATTGTTCGCAACCACCTCTACTGCGAGCATCCCTTTAACAATGACAAGAGGAGAGCCGTAGTGCAGGGTAGCACACAGCGCTTTTTTTGGACTTGGGTGTGTGGTAGCCTTCTATGCTTAAATCATGAATTGGAGCTAAGGCCACGTAAGGTACTTTAGATTGACAAACTTCGCAAGTAAATAAATGCACAGGCATGGTTCAACAAACGTATTCGATTGTATAAACAGAAGAATACTAAGAAATGGGTAAGCGTGAAACATTTGAAATAGATAACCAAATTTTTAGTTTTGGTTGTATGCCCGCCTCTCTCTCTATGGAAGATTTCTTGCCTCTGTTGCAATACTAAGATCCAGTAGTTGGAGATGACGTACTAGACTAGATGGACCACTGGCTTGATCCAATAAAGCAATTTCCTTCTTGAAATGCAAGGAGGCAGTATTGCAGTACTGTATATTTTAACTGACTTACTAGAACCAAACTGCAATTGCTTAGTGTACTGGTTTTGCTGTATTTTTCCCTTTTAAAAGCAGCATATAATACATTTCTAAAATAAGTCTCTCAGTAACATGCAGTCTCACACTAGCTCTTTTAGACACAGGAGCACAGACCTGACAAGTCTCTCACATTCGTAGTGATACTCTTGTGTTGCATTTCTTCCACTCCCTCACTGCCGTTTCTGCATCCCATATTGATAAGGCAGAGCTGTGGCCTCTGGTCCATCTTGCCACAAACCAGTTAGCTATGAGAGCCCTCTGCTCGTCTCTGACATGCTGTGTCGTGGAACGGGCAAGAGGGTACGGTGTTGCCCTTCAGTCACCAAATGGCTTTTCATGCTCATCTGAACATCTTTATGCAGGACACTCTTCCTGGTTATGGGCTTTCTCTGTGGCTTCTCCCTCACCGTGTGAAACTACATGTATGAGAGAACCTGTCCCAAAGCCTCCGATGTGCAGTCCCAGGCTAGGTGCCGCCTTTTGCCTCAGGACTGTGCAAATGGGAGATCTGTGAGTGCTGCATTGAAACTGTGAGCTGTAGATCCCCTTTCAATTGCAACTTTTTCGGTGTTTGTTCCTGTTTAAGATATCTGTTTGGCCTTTTGAGTTCTAGGCTCTACCGTAATTTGTCATTGGCTGTTGTGTCGTTGCACTTAATGGCACTTGCAAAGCAACACAGGACGGCTCGATGGCTCTGAGGGGACATAATGCCTTTCTGTGGCATTTGTGTGTAGCAAACTGTTTGAAATTTGGATCTTTTTCAGTAAGGGATGAGAGTCAGTACCATCTGAAGCTTGTCTCGTGGTTTACCTAAAATAAGTTAGTAGTCTTAGTTTGGTTCTTACTGTAGAAGTGTCCAAGTTACAAAAGTCACCACTAGCAAAAAATTAGGATGTGTGCCTGCTGCGTGCACAGAGAGGCAAAACCTGAGGTCTGATCACGCAAGGCATTTCTGCTGTAAGTGTGTGGCTTCAGTGGGACTAGTCAAATTAATTATGTGCTTGAAGACTTTTCTGAAGCGAGCCTGAATAAACGTTGCTAACTGCTTAGAGCAATCCATGTTGAAGGCGTGTAGGTGGGGTGCTGTTGGGACGACTGTGTTTGTGTCTGTATTCTGGGTATAAATTTAAGACTTGAGCTTTGTTTCAATGGCTTGGCAGTCCTACACCTTTTATACACATTCAATCCCCTTAAATTCAGAACAGAGACTATATAACAGCAGGTAATTTTCAGAAAGATGCTACAAGTAGCTACCCTGTATTACAGTGTTAGAAACTACAATTACAATCATGTAAATTTTCAAATGTGATGTTACTGGTGTGTCACTAAAGTGAAATATTACTTTCTGACAAAGCATATCAGGCTATGGTACTCCTGCAAGAAATGAGGTCATGTTTAAAGTTTAATTGCAGAAAAAAGATCTGTTTCAGCACCATCACGGGAGAAGAATACCTTCTCTGGACTGTTACGTGTGTTTATTTAGCTTAATTTTTTTTTTTTTTTTTTTTTTTTTTTAATCTATGTATTGTAACAAATAAGCTGTACTTAAATAAGATGGGAAGTTTTATCTTGAGGTCTGGTAACAGGAGCAAATAAAGTGAGATAAGTTCTGGCTTATAAGCTTACTGGAATCAAGATAGAAGAAATACTGTATTTGTATGCTAACATAACATGCTATAAATTCGGATACGATATTATCAGCCAATATGCTTAATGTTGCCTGACACTTCTCATTATATGATCCTGCTTTTTTCTCTTCAATCTAGAATCACGAGGGCTATCCCTTGCATTGGAATTAAGGTAATACTTAAAACACATCACTGCTAAAGTGTCCAAACCTTCATAATCAAGGCATCACACTGATATTTGTTGAATGGATTTTCAGAGGGATGTGGCCATGAGTCCAGGTGCTGGTGGAACTTCCGATTTAGGAATTATTTTTTCCCCCCAATGCAGATTAATTTTCCTTTGTGGCAACAAGATTTTCTTATTTTCTGTTTATAAACATTATGACTTGGTTGTTCTGATTTAACCCTGGTAGGCAGCTTAGCCCCACCCAGCCGCTTGCTCACTCCCCCTCAGTGGGATGAGGGAGAGGATCAGAAACGCAGAAGTGAGAAAACTCGTGGGTTGAGATAAAGAGTTTAATAGGTAAAGCAAAAGCTGCACTCACAAGCAAAGCAAAATAAGGAATATATTCACTACTTCTTATCAGCAGGCAAGTGTTTGGCCATTTCCAGGAAACCAGGGCTCCATCACATGTAGCAGCTACTTGGGAAGATAAATGCCATAGCTCCAAACATCTCCTTTCCTTCTTCTTCCCTGTAGCTTTTACTATTTAGCATGATGTTGTGTGACATGGAATATTCCTTTGGTCAGCCGGCTCAGCTGTCCTGCATGCCCAGGCTTCTCACTGGTGGGGCAGTGTATGAAACAGAAAAGGCCTTGACACTGCGTAAGCACTGTCCAGCAGTAACTAAAACATCCCTGTGCTATCAACACTGTTTTGGTCACAAATCCGAAACACAACTCACAAGCTACTATGAAGAAAACTAACTCTATCCCAGCCAAAACCAGTACAGTCTCCGTCCCTTATTCTTTACGATTTATGTCGTGTTCAGGTCCCACGCTATCCAATGCATCCTTGTTAATCGCCCTCCTCCCCTTCCCACCCTTTGATATATGCACAGATGTCGTTGCCTTAGTCTATGGGTTGCCCCTGTGTAATGTCCATACAATGTCCATTGAGTTAATTTAGTCCATGACTTGGGTTCTATCTGTTACGCTGGTCACTCAGGGCAGGAGAGGTGGTGTGTTGTGTGGGGTTATTGTGCACCAAAGCCAGCTCAGTTTGGGTCACTGCTGCACTTGCACTGCTTCTTGTGAGGCTCATCCTCCACTGGTTCGGGTGGTTCCTGCTATGGTACTTCATTAACATGCAACTCAAATCATGGGTCACAACAATTTGCATGTATATCCATTGTCGTCTGCCATAGGCCAGGCCATAGGGTTTAACATTGCAATGAACCGTTCCCCTTGCCCCTGCTCCAGCATGGACTTACCCACAGACCACAGTCCCTCAGGGGCGGTACCTGCTGTGGTGTGGACTTACCCACAGCTGCAGTCACTTCAAGGCGTACCTGCTCCAGCATGGCCTTATCCACGGGCCACAATTCCTTCGGGGGTGTACCTGCTGTGTTGTGGCCTTATCTATGGCCACTGACACTTCAAGGTCATCAATCCAAAACACAGCACCTTACGAGCTACTATTAAGAAAACTAATTGTATCCCAGTGAAAACCAGTATGTTGATAGAATTGGTGATTGTATCCCAGATTTTGTTTCACCACATAGATCAGCTTGTGGTAAAACCCTAACAAAATAAGAGAATGTAACCCTAGGTAACTTTCTTCCCCTTTTAAGCTGCTTGTGCTTCATCTGCGAATCTGAGCCCACATGCTGCAGTACTTTGTACATCACTTCGTGCTTTCACTTTGTGGTTTTAGATGACTGTACAAGGTTTTAAGGGGCTTTAGCCCTCACATTTGTGCAGGCTGGTGTGACATGAGTCTAGTTGAGGCCATACAAATGCACAGCTGCCTTCTCCCATTCTGATCATGCTTGGATCCTCATGTAATTGCTGGGGTCACTGTTTATGTGAACATGTGCTAGGAGAAAGTTTAAGCTTAGTTCAGCTGTTTTGAGCTTCTTTTGCTTTGAGGCTGTGTTGTAATGTTTTAGGGTTGTTTTTTTTTTACAGTATAATTATTCTTAAATGTTTCAGAATTTATTTGGAGTTGCTTTGATTTATTGCATTATTATAAACGTGTATTTGACATCTAGTAAATACACAGTTCATGTTTTTTAAAAATGAAGTATGCTTTCAAAATCATCCTCAAAGCAATGGGTGCATAACGTTTTCTTATTGGAAGAGAAATTTAAAAATTGCTAATTATTCACCTATATGAATTCTACATAAACCCATTCTTGTGAGAAAAGTGCTGACACAGCTGACACTATAGCTCCATGAAATCACCCAGTCTCTTTAATATAACACCTTGTTCCTATTCCCACTTAAAAAACTGAACTGCCAGTAATGACACTCATATTCTCCTCTTCCTCATCATCCTCCCAGCTGCTCATAACCTAACTTTTTCTCCTCTAGCTCTCCTTGCCCTTCCTTTTCTCTTCACTGTTCACCTCATCTGCATTGGTGTCATATGATCTTTCCGAATGTCAAGTAAATGCAGACTGCAGTCAGCATTACCAAATTGCTTTCCTGCCAAAAAAGTCTCTTTTCATGTGCCATGACCCATCATCTCACAGTTAGCTGCAAGTCATTCTCATTCCCAAATTTACAATATATTTTCTATTTAATGAGCTATTAAACTTTATGCACTTTTAAACTTCATCTTTTCTGACTAACTGCATTCCTCCTGATAATTATAGCTTTAGAAAGAAACAATTAATTTGAAACCAATTCTGCAACAGAAGTGACATTATTTAGATAGCATTCCTCCACATCCATGCTCTAGGGATTATGTCATTAGAATATATTTATATTTGGAAACTCCTTGAGACCATTATATCAGTCCAATAGTAGCCCTGTTGTAATCAATAATACAGACAAAGACTACTGCATATGCTGTTTTAATAAAACACAAAATAAAAATAGATACATGGATGGATGAATAGTTAATTTTCGCTTTGACTAAATAAAAGCCCAATCAGTTTAAGCTCTTTCTCCACCCCAGGAAAATGTTTTGAGTAAACTTAACTTAAGCACAAACTCAAATATTATTCCGTATGTATTGCATGGATGTGGACATTTTGGTATTGGTATGTTATTCTCATGTATTCTTTTGATAATGTTAATATTAAATTTGTTAGAATAACTCTTCAGATTAAGTGGTTGTCTAATAAAAAGTTGGCAAAAATTGCAGATGACTCACTAACGATGAGTGAGTTCAACCTTTGTCGCTCACAGGTTCCATTACATCCATGTATTTATTAAACCCAATAATAACTACTAGTTCAGGCTATATCATCCTGGTTTTGTCATTGTGGTTAATTATATCTAGTAATGGATACAAACTAAATGTGTATGCATTCTGCCAATAGCTTAGCTTGTGGTAAATCTCAATAACCTTTCCATGAACTCTAATATTTTTATTTTTCCTCTGCTACTTAGAGTTCTGCTTTAGAAAAATATGGAAATGATTGACAGCAGGAAACTTTGTTCATGACCCTGCCATGGCAGTAGGTAGAAATGTACATTTTAAAAAGTCTTCATCGTTCAGGTTTGAACCTAACGTTCAAGCTGTGGTAAAAGTCTCTAACAGACTTCATTTGTTGCATATCAGAACTTGTGCCTGGTTCTTGCAGTTACTTTGTGGGAACAATATTGCAGATGTTCCTGGGGCAAAATTTCCTTTCACCTTTGTAGCCGAGGGGTGTGATGTGTATCCCCTGCTCTGTTGGATACTGTAAGTTCACAACTTACCTGTGCCTTACGCACCTCTGCACCCCCTTTGGAGTAAATAGCTGAGTATACAGATAAGTAGTTAAGCAGATAGCTTCCCTTCTCCCCTCATTTCTCTTGGAGCTGGAACTTTTTGGTTCAGCACTGCTTCAGTTCAGTTGCAGTCTTTTCTGGTTTCTTGGCATAGTACACATGACAGGCCTAATTCTGTCAGCTGAAATAAAATATTTCTCACTAGCGAATGATTAAGGTGATTCAAAGCCAGATTTTTAAAGCAAAACTTTTTTTATTCCCACAAAATTCCTACCTGTTAAACAAAGGTAAAATAAAAGTCTGTGTATACCCAATACTACCTAAACTTTACTATTTTATTGGAAAAACTCAGAAGCTATGATTTAATCCTGTGTCCACAGCTATTCTGAGTTGCATACTTCAGTCTCTCTGTGCCTTCCCTCAAGCAATCAGTGGTAATTCATGGCTTCCTTCCTGGGGAGACAATTTGTAGCTGTCTGGTTCTTTTGATTTCCGTATGTATTCTGGTCTTGACCAGAAGATCTGTGTGACTTTTATCTAGCACCTGGAAAGAACATCTTTCCAATTACTGGCCAAGCTATTGTGACTTGCAGTTATTGCCTCTCCACAGACACATTTCTTCTTCTTTTTATTTACAGCTAGTACTCCCGCTTGTGTATACAATACATTTACAACCGCAGACGTACAACAATCCTAAAAAGGTTATGAACTTATTGTATATGAATAGCTGTGTGACAGTCAGAAAATTAGTGTATATCAGTCTACATTATCAACAGAAACTGTGAGATAAACATGCATAGTTTTGCTGTATATACAATACATTCCTGGTTCAGCAGTGGGCTGTGGAGTTCAGATCACAATAATGACAGATTGTAAAGATTTAAATGTACATCTTCCTCTGTTTTACCACTTTTGGGGTGGTGGTTTGTTGGCTAATTAACATTTTCTCAGTTGGCCTTTGACCAAAGCATGAGTCAGGCCTACCATAATGCAGGTATTAGATAGGGGTAGTTTCAGAGGCCGAGGGGGTGCTGGAGCTCTGTGCGTAATGATATGTTGGCTCCCACAATGTGATTGTTTCTAGTAGAAATTATTATTTGCAAATCCTTGTTCTTTATAGTCTCTTTTTTCCCCTTGTGTCAGGAGAATTCTTGAAATGAATTGGAAGATGTCTGTGGTTGGAGCCCATTGGAAAAGGAAGTAGCTTAACAGACAAACGATTTCCCTGTTTTGTTTTTATTAGCTGTTGCTGAGGTTCTCCACTGACTATGGTCTTGATAAAGACATCTAGTTTTTACCCAGTAGTTCTCTTTTGTGAAGGACAACAGACGTTGCTCTGTTAAGGAGCTTCACTAATGGCCAGAGCCAGAGAACAAGTGGGACTAGAGGCTAACAAAAGAAGGAAATGAGAAAAATACTGCTTCATACTTTGATGAATGCTTTGTCATATTCTTTCTGTTGGTTGGTGGTAGCCAACCTTTCACGTAACACTGTTACAGGAGAACTTATATAATGCTAATTCATGTAGCCATTGAGCAGTCATTCCTGTTTTGGAGGAAAGAAACTGTACATGGCCTCTGTCTTCTGTTCTATTTTTATTTTGTGCTCTTTTCACATTTGTGGAAAACATTTCATTAATGTTTCCCAGAAATGTCTAACCATACATACATTGGAGAAAGGCATGTCTGCCTGTGTCTTTCTGTGGAACCCAAGTTTGTAAGGCCTTTTCATTCTTAAGTATGGTAAATACATCTTAGCACTGAAGAAGACAAAAACGTAATTGGGGAAGCAGAGAATGATGAAGAGATTGTGCATGTCTTTCTTTTTTAAATATAAACAATCTTTAACTTAGGCTTCTGTCCAATAAACACTTTATTTGAAAAATGAAACCAAATCTATTGTTTCATTAGGTTTTTTGGAGGATTTTTTCCCCCTTTTTAAAATTGTGATTGGATGAAATACTGTCTTTGATTAGTAACTACATAGTAACAATTAAGAACTTATATGTACTTATAAATACATTCTTCTACAAAAATTGGCTAAGTTAAATGTCACTCACCCTAGTAAATAGTAATGCCAATTATTTTAACACTGGTGTAATAGGAAGGCACAACTCCTTGCTTTTCTTTTTACCAGCATAATAATTTATGGTAGTAATTTCCTTGAGTGTTTTAATTTACCAGTTAAATTTCCAATGAACTTGTCACGATTCCTGAACCAGCTCTACTTTTTTCCCCGCTGTTTGCCATCTGAGGGTACTTCCCCCTACCTCTGAATACTTTCACGACCGTATCCCTTTATCTCTCTTTGAGCATAACCATCATTTTGCCATTCTGTAGTACACACTGACCTTCAACACCAGGCTTCTTTGGCAGATCTAACTGATCTGCAACCAGGGTTGTATAAATCAGCCAGAAAAATTTTAAATCAGAAGTTATTTTTAATACTGAGGATCAAATATAGCAAAATATAAAATGGATTTTAAAACAAGGGCTGTCCTTTCTATCTTACTCTTCAGTTCATCTCTTCCATTTGGTAGCCGAGATTGGTTTGGCTTCTGCAGTTGCTGAAAGATCTGTGTAACACAGTAGTTTTTTCAGAAAAAGTCAAAGGACTTGAGCAACAGACACCAGAAACAGGACAGAGATGCAACTAATTTTGCAACTGCTAACAGTTCTGTCATTGATTTTGTTTTTTAAAACAGGATCATATCCCTTAGTGGTTAACTCCATGTGTTCAGTTTCTCTGCTAGCCTTCAATACTGTAAAGCTTTCAGGCTGAACACCGCATACCTCCTTTTTAATTTCAGTCTTGTAGGTGATGAAGGAAGTTTAAAACCTGCTCAGATGGCCTAGATCTGTCAGAGAAAAGAGAGTTGAGCCCTTCACATAACTATTGCAGATACTCTGAAATTCACTCTATGAATCTCATGTAATAAAAGCTCTTTGGGTGGCTGATTTTGACTGAAAAGGTGAAGGTGGAGCCA
Organism: Ibycter americanus; assembly: GCA_035590275.1. Lineage (NCBI taxonomy): Eukaryota > Metazoa > Chordata > Aves > Falconiformes > Falconidae > Ibycter > Ibycter americanus. The sequence continues at coordinate 54,508,869 of JAVJGI010000060.1, read as the reverse complement.
CCTTTCAGCATTTTCAATGCTAATAAAACTTGTAGTTGGAATTTACCTTTTTACTGATATTAGCAAGTACGGAAGCTGGAGGACAGCTACAGTTCTGTTTTACCATCATCTTGTGTTACCTGATTGGCCTGAATATCTTTTTCCCAGCAATTAAATTTTATGATTTGGAATGATACGGCTAGGTGTAACAGTAGTCTTGTAGGTCTCAGAATATTATGTTTCTTTGCCTGTTCAAAAGTATGGTAGTAATTTTACTTTTTGAAGTTATTCTTTTTAATCCTGAAGCCTCTGCTCAAAAATGTATTAAATCCCCTGGTATTTGGAGAAGAGTAATAATGGTGCAGCATCAAATAAAGTTCCTGAACCAGCATACAGAATCTGAAAAGAACACCTTTTTAGACATCTCCCTTTTTCCTAAAAAAGACACACAAAACCCAACAAACCTAACCCTCTCAGAAAGCAGAAGCTACACAAGATTAAAGGCAAATACACCTTTAGTTGTGATTCATTTTGTTGTTAGATAATGAACCTTTGCAAAGCTACATTCAAAGTTACAATGTCCTATTTTAATGATAATAGAAACTCCTTCTTCAGAGACTTAAGAGATGTGCAAAAGGTAAAACATTTGTGTGTCACCTTGTTGCTGCTTTGTGAAGTCTAAAGAAGAATCTAATGCTGCTTGGTTTTTGTTGTTTTGTTGTTGGAAATTTAGTCATAGCCTACCAAAAAGGACAGTGGAGGCAGGATTCAGCTGGAGATTGACACCTAAAATAGGTGTCCAATTGTAACTATCTCCGTGTGAGGCAGTTGCTTTAGCTTCATAGTCAAGGGAGATCCAGGGTAGGGTTCGGGTGCATAACATAGTTTAGAACACTCTGGGGTATCTTGTCTGGCTTCCAAGTGCTACTTCAGAGGGGTGCAGAGTCTGATCTGAACCAGATGTAAGATGCCTTGCATCGTATCTGCCAATCCCTTGGGCATCTTAGATGGTTCTAGATGGTTACATTTGGGCACCTGAATCCTGTTCCTTATCAATAGACCTGTAGAGTGATTCTGCTTGCTCTAAAACAGATACCTACATTGCATGAGCTGAATTGTACTTCAAGTCACAGCAAGTTGGTCAAGTTGAGTAACTTGCCTTAAAGGTGTATTTTAGCTATTTGTATTGAGTATTTTAATGTATCAAAATATCTAAGATACTTTGATGCGCTTTATAGCACTGTATCAGATCTGTGACATGTCAGACATCATGTTTAGTCAAATGAACTGAGTACTTACATTTCAATGCCTACATTTAAACGTCTTAATCTAGAACATATTGGTACCTATGTTACTGATAGATCACAGGAAGAATAATAGCATCATATACAACACTTATGAAATGAATTAACATTGAAGGCAATTTCTGCTAAAACCTTTGTTTTCATCTCTTTCTTGGTCTGTCATTTAGTGGTGTAGTCTAATGCAAAATCCTAACGTGAAAAAACACCTCTGTTCCCCATTGAAAGGCTGGATCTTCAGCTCAGAACTGAAAAATCTCACAGGTCATGAGCCTGTTAGTTAAACTGGGTAAGCTAGATTTAATGTTTCTGATAATTCTGAGAGAAATAAATAATCAGAGAATAACTTTTGAAAGTAGGTCTGGAAAGGGACATGCCAGCTTTCCTTCTAAATCATAAAGAGCATGACATTAATTACATTTTATTTCCTAGGTCAGCTTTGGTTGCTGAGAGCATCATCTAGAAGGGTAGTTAACTTCAGAACATGCATTTATTGGACTATGTTGTAATAAGGGGAAACGAGAGTTTCCACATGAATGAATAAGCATATACTGAATGCGTGTAGAAATCTATTTACAGCGTTTCAGAGCAATAAACCAAATGAGCAGTCATGAAAGAGGCATATTCTGTATTAATTATTTTTGTGACAGTGGCACTTAGCATAGCCAGTCAGGAGTGAGGTGCTGAACAAAGATAAAGCAAAAGATTTTTCTGTCCTTTACTTTCGTTCACTTGCAAGACTGATCCCTGCAAGAGAATCTTTCAGTCCTTAGTCCTTACTGCAGCTGCCTGCCATTAGGTCTACAACTGTAAGTCAGAACGTTGCCCTAGCTGTGGGAGGGGTCTATGTGCCTTGACCTATGATGAGTGAGAAGTATGTAATTTCTTACATCTGCTAGTGTTTTACCAAAATAAACAGTGAGAATGGTATAAAGATTTCCTTTGTGGTTTTGATTTTCCCATGAGCAACTTGACCGTGATTCGTAAGTTTCTTTAGTTTTGGCTCTTTGTAGAATGTAGGTCTACTGGCATCAGTCCCCAGACTCCCATTGTGCTCATTGGAGCTGGATATAATTAATCTACAGAACTGGGAAAAAACACTGACACAAAACAAAACAAAGCAACTCTGTGTTCTTTGTCTAATGGGAATAAGTAATGTAAGAATACCTGCTTTCCTACTACTTAGATTATGAAACTCTTTGCTCCAGAATTACAGAAAATCTTAAACATAGAAGTTGTTTTGCTTGTCATTTGTGTTGTGAAGTGATTCTTAGTGTAGGCAGCAACAGTTGAAGTCACTAGGTAAACAAAACGCTTGGGCCTCAACCCTGACATCCTTAGGCAATGTACCTTCTCTCTTCATCCCATATCCCCCTCTTTTTTTCCTCCGCAGAATTCCTATCTTCACTTCTCACTATCAGCAAAATAATTGTTGACTGTATTTTAATTTGCCAAGGGTCTTCAAAGCTCTTCACTATTCCTAGACTATGAAGAACCTGCCTTGATTCCTCCAGTACCTGTATTTGAGAAGGTCTTGTTGCAGGACACTTGTATTAGCAGAACATCAATATCTGACTAATTAGAGATTGAGTAAAGCAGTTTTCTAACTTTCTAATTAATTGCAAAACACATGAATGTTAATTATGGTTGGAAAGATCCTAAGTGCCATTTTGTGAAGAGTTCTTATAATTTTAATTGCAAGAAATGATGCAAATAACCAAAGATGTAATATTTGGAAAAAAGGCTTCTGATGTTACTTATAATACAGACATAAAATATTTCATGGCAGGTAAAATTGTAAGTTCCTGCAGGAATTTGAGGATTATACTTCTGTCAGTGAATAAACATTATTCTTCTTATGTACTTAGCTGCCTTCTTTTATAACCTCCCCAAAAGTAAAAAGTTTTAAAATTTGCTTTTAAAATGCTTACACCATGAAAAAAACCCCCAAACCATTTTACAATTCCTAGTACATTATTTGTGATGACTTGGATAACTGTTATTGCCAGTTTCAAAACTAGTGACCTAATCTGTCTTCAAATATTAGAGTGGATAGATATACTTAGATTGATGGATACAGTTTAAAACCCTAGGGCCTCTCTATAACAGAAAGAATTAGCATCAGCACTCTGTACAGCTGAACTGGTGGTGAATGCTGTTTAGGTAAAAATGAATGGAGAAGGAACTTTGTTCAGCCCTGGTTCAAAGTGACGGTTACATGTAATGGACTGGGTTTTGACCAAGCCATAAGCCTGCATATGGCGAGAATGCCCATGAGCTGTGTGGTAATGTCTTTAAAGCAAGACACCTAATGGCTAGTAACAAGGCAATACTACATCTGTTTTGGGCCTTTTTTTTTTGCTTGTTCTGAGTTCATACAAATACATATCAGAAAAACAAGTACAGACAGTACAGACAGCTGGCCAGCACTACTTGTGCAGTGGAACATTTCTGCTGAACCTGTTTCATTCCACTCTCTATGTCCCTTAGATGAGGTAGAAGTACTTGAAGGTTCTAACACAGCATGGTCTCTAGGAAGGAACTCACATGCTGTACACATGCATATATGTACTTGCTGTAAACAAACACAGACCTTGAAAAAGAACAGAAAATAAAACTCATTTATCTACTTTTTGATTATTTATGTGGTGGCTTTTATAGGACCCATATTAATCAGGATACATATATAGTGTTTGTAGTGAATATCTGTCAAGAGTCGTTCAGTTATTTCTCCATATTAAGCAGATTGCATTATTACCCTGGGTTCACATCACATTTGAAGCATTACCTTTGTAGCTTTTGACAGATTTTATTTCAGTTGCGATACAGATGTATTTGTAATCAGCCCCCATTTTTGTCATAAAAAAGGAGGGAGACAACCGAACTTTGAAAGCCTTTCTGAATTGTTTCACCTTTCGTTTCCTCACAAGCCTTCCCAAATGAGTGTATTAGCATCATTTCCTCGAAGAATTTTTGCTACTCTTACTTAGTTCTTCATATGGTTTCATTTCCTTTCCATAGCAGCATAGAAGAGAGCATCAGAAAAACTCTCACTAGAATCTTGACTTTCATGCTACTTCCACTCTCAACGTAGACCAGAAGTCTGCTTTTTGGGGAGCTCACCTGATTTTTTGTAGTGTCCAGCTGACTTGCTGGGCTGCATCAGCAGTGCTGCTTAGTGCTAGTGGGAATGAAACTTCAACATGAGGAGACAGCAGATTTTACCTTGGGTGATGGGTCTTTTTCAGAGCCAATAAACCCAATCTTCCTACCCCCTCCAGTCAAAGCATTTTTTGGACAGGAGGACATTTTCAGCTGATGCATGCCAGTGGTACTTTAGGTTAGGGATACAAAGTCCTTATAGCCTCCCTTGACCTCAGTTATAATGTGCAGTCCTGCAACTCCAGGTGGAAACTTTCTATAAGCACAAATTAAGATCACATGTGTAGATTTTGAGACAGCCTGCATAACTTACTGTCATTTGTGCATGGAAAAAGATTACGTGCATACAGTTCAGCCCGTATGCTGAACAAACACCACTGTATTTTAATCAAGTTCCCTAGTTAAATCAAATTTAAACTAGTTGTTAATCTATCTGCCCTGAGGAGTCCTGACTCAGATCTGTATGAAACCCTTCTCTACACTAAAGAAGCAGGCATTGCCAGGTCAAAATTTTAAAAAATTTCTGGAGATACAGCTTGCTTCAAAGGCAGTCAGGAACTCCTGCAAAAAGGAGATGAACCTTAGTAAGGTTTGTATTCAAGTAGTCTACTCAAAGAAACTAATCCTCATCTCCAAACAATCTTCAACTAAGTACTGTTTTTGCATACCTTTGCTATAATGGTATCTGCAGTGGGTTTTATTTACAAAGACTTCTGCAAAACATTCCCAAGAGAAAGTTTGCTGATTGCAAGTGTTGTGTGTTGAATTTCTTTTTTCCCCTTTCTTTCTCTAACATTTAATTGAAATCTTTGGCTTCAAGCCAAATGTGATTTAGAACATGTTTAGGTCTTCATCACTGAACAAGATATTGTAAGAACTGCATCCTCATTGCACAAAGGATGAGTGGGCATTTCCAGTTTAGATTATTTAGTTCAGTGATTGTAGCTGTTATGCAGTACAGGTGACAAGATGGACCTTCACCTTTGTGCTTTAGTTAGAAAGCTTAGTTAGCCAGGAGATGCTGTTGTGTCAGCTACAAGCTTAGAATCACTGTGGACTTTGGATGCTTGGGAGAGCTGTTACAGCCTTAAGATAAAAAGATGTGGCTCTGTAGTGCAAGATTGATACTCAATGCATTTTTAGTTGTGCCATTCACTGTTTCAATCCCTAGTGAAACAGTCTTGAAGCAATAATCAATCACATTAGCTAATCAAAACAGAATTTGAATCACTTGTTCCCGTCTAGACAAAGCTACCAGGACAGCTGCATGTTATTCTGAGGACCAAATCTGAGTTTTCTGCAGGTGCTTTTGATTGGTCTGTAAATATGCCTAAGCTTGGGCTGCAGGCAGAAAAATTTCAGCTGATCAAACTTGCCTTTTTTCTTGTAGTTCAGGACTAACAGATTTTGGCCCTTGATATGTGTTGATCTTTAAAAAATTCTACAGAGGAATGACCTTGCCTATAATTACTGAAAATGCTGTATTTCCACATCATGGTTTGGAGAACAATTTTCAAAACTGTGGAAAATGAGAGCTTGAATAGCTATACAGTTATCTATGATGACCTGGACAATTTGTATTCACATCTTTTAATTTTAAAGGAAAAAGTATCTCCTTTTACAAATCTTACCTCACTTACACATTCTGTTTGATTTCATGATATTGCTGTATTGTTGATGCTTCTGTATATAGGAAATTTACTGTCCTCTCTCAGGGATATATACTGTGTGTCTCATACCAGGTGCAGTAGAGCATTGTGGAGCCCTGGTGATCACTTACTCTGATTGGAGCACCTCATCTTGTAGGAAGATTGGTAAATCAGGCTGCCTTTTTTTTTAGGTCTGGGCTGAAGGTACTGTTCTTCAGCCCTTCAGTTTGAAGGGCTGAAATGTCTCCAGAAACAGTACAGAGAAATTGGGTGTGAAACTTGTTCTTTGACATGGGACCAGTTAAGGTTGGAGGAAAACATGCTCCATGGGAGACAGCACCTTCCATTTGGCTGCTGCTTGAGGGAAAGTCCTTGGAAAAAGGACTTGGCACTCTGAATAAACATCGAACGCTGCTGAGTACTCCGGCACAGTATGCAACGCTTGTGCTCTGAAGCTGAGTAAGTGCTTTCAGAATCTTTACGTAGTCAATTAAAATTACCTGCTTCAGTTATGACGTGTCTTTCAAAGGGCTTATGGAGAGGTAGAGTTCATGAGATGGGAGTTCTGTGGAGAAAGGTCATCCTCATATTGTCAGAAAGTGTTTTATAGTAAACATGGGGGCCAAGCAATTGAACCTGTGCATCTTGAGAGGAGCGCTGGGTAGAGGAGTGTGACAACGTTGAAAAAATAAACAAAACCCATGTTGTTTTTCAGTTCAGAGCTCAAGACCCGTTTCTAGAATAAAATAGGTCCTTAATGGTTAACTTGAAATAGTAAACAAAACATTAAGGATGCCTTTCTTTTTCCGACCTTTCCTGCTTCGTACATCTCAGCATAATGTTGTTTACAATGTAAATAACTAAGTATTTTAGGAACAAGAAGCAAGATCTCAAGTTCTGGAAGGAGCTGAAAAATGAAGTGAAACTTTTGGCTGCCCTTCAAAAGCTTCAAATCCACAAAATCTTAGATCAATGAGCTTAGTTCATCTAGAGACTTCTCAAAGAACATGTTGTATGTACGGATCTGTGGCCTAAGCATAGATGTTTTCTGAACTGTGCCTGTGAAGAATGGATCAAATACTAGATTTCATAATCTGCTTTCTTTGATTGCCTGGAATAGAAGAATGTTCATAAAAAAATGTTTCATTTCTGTTTTCAAAATAAATTGGCTGTGATTCTAGAGAGATTATTTAAATTGACGTTTTTTGGTAATGTCCAAGAAGAAGTAATATATAGCTTTTTTTCTTTGTCTGGATATTTTGAGGACTTTCAGATACAGCTGTCAAAAGAAAAGTAGCATGCTAATATGAATAACCAATAATAAGCTAATGTTGATTAGATTTTTTTCTTGCCTGTTGAAATGCTATGGCTCACCTGCTTTATTGTTACAGAAGGGGGAAGGAGTCAGCTTCCCTCTTGAGTGCGCTTGGGATATTTATTTACAATTCAGCGTCTATCCAAAATTGTAATTTGGGGTGTGGGAGAAGTGATTTCTGAAGTGATGGATGACATTTGTGTGTGAAGCCAAACAGATGACAGAGTCCTTTTCATTGTCACATTGAGAACTGACTGAGAGCTGTTGCAAGGGCAATATGACAGAAGCAACTCTGGCACCGTAAGTGTTGGTGCTGGTGTCCAAATTCAGCTAGCTGCTACTTTGGATGTGTGGTGCCCAGGACTAGGGTAATGGTTTGAATAGGCAGTGCCAGCAGCTGGGGGGCACACAAGAAGGTTAAAAGCAGTCGTGGAGGAGTGGAGGGAGCAAGAAAGCTACAGGCTCCAGTACATCAGTAGTTTTTGCTTGAAAGAGTGTTTCAAAGTCAATGAAATTTATTAGTAAATAGACTGGAAAGGGGTGGCAGATGACACAGTTTCTGTTTGCAGTGCTTTTACTCCTGAACATATAAATATGTAAGACTTGTTTTGACATGTAAATGAAAATCAGTCTAAAGTCATAGCTGGCTGTAGAATTTGCTAGGAATTGGACGTGTGGAAGCAGAGGTATGCGTGGCTGTTCCCTTCTTCCTCCCATAGACCACTCATGTCAGTGTTCAGCTGCTTTGCTCGCTCCTCACACAGAGCTGACCTTGTTCTGGCTGGCCTTGTACTTTCTCATTTCTTTGTCTGTGTTAAAGCCAGCTGGTTCTCTCTGTGGAAATTCACAGCTAGGACCCTTTCAGCAGACGTCTACATGGCTTCAGCAGCTCTTTTCCTCTGCCCTTCTGTGGCATCATAAGACTTTTACCCTCACATTACAAAGTGAAAGCTGGGTTACTCAACTTTCTTGAAATGTGTAGCAATTTGAAGGCTATTTATAGCTGGACTGCAGAGCATAAGGAGTGTGCATAGCCAGAATATTTATGACCTCCAGATCACTGCCCTTTCTTCACTCAACCCCCAGATTTATGTAAGGCATTGTAGCCGTTTATTTTTGAACCAGGATCTGTCCTGGTACATATTGCAATTATACAAGAAGGTTTTTTCCTGGAAACTCTGCAGGTAAGTTAGGTTGCTTTTCAGCAACATAACTTCACAGAAGTTTTCACACCGTTTATAACAAGATTATAACTGCGAGAAGGGCACTCTTTGCTCAATGTGTAAGGAAAAGTGAAGGCAGGCTTGGGGGGTGGTATCACCTGCAAGATGTGATGAGAAGTCAAATAATAGCATTGTCAAGGGCGTGCAGCGAACGACATCTCTATCTCTGCCAGCTTAGGTAAAAACATTTGACAGTAGGTACGTGCTACAATACCTTATTGCAAGAGAATTTTTGCTGCTTTAGCAAAAGGCAGGCTCAATTTATGCCGAACCAGGTGCTGAGACCTCTTAGAACACCTTGCCTGTGCCAGTGAGCGAGCAGAATTTCACATGGCTGTTCAGCCTCTGAGAAAGGCTGGGCAGCTTACCCTGTAATGGCATGGGAACAACAGCGGTCTCAGCAAAGCTTTCTGCCTTCTACAGCTTAGATTCTGTCAACCTGTGCCATTCTGAAAGACCTCAGACTTACGTTTGAATCTTCAGGGCTGAAAATCTCCATCAAGGCCTTTCTAAATGTTCTGCTTGCAGAAGTGACAAGACTTTGAGATCTTTGTACAAATACAAAGCTGGGCCAATTTTATTTAGACCTGTGTTTCATTTCAAATAAAACTTTTGTTTACGATTTCTTAAAATTAGCAACAATCTTGACAAAGCTTCATGTGGCAGTCTTTCTCTGAGTACTTGCACTCTGAGAAGAAGTATCTCTGTAAATGGACAATAAACCCAACAGCAAGGTGTAGTAGTGGATATGATTTTTTTGATGAGCAAATGATTTTGATGGGCATTTAGAGCATCTTATCTGGTGTTCACCAGAAGCTATCTGAGTGGAGAAATCATCTATATTCAGGGCTTTTTTAAGAGATCTTGTTTGCCCTGTATAGGGACACCTTCTTGAGAGTGTTTTTTAAACAGAAAAAGACAATGGGTGAAAATTGCCCATCCTTGGTAGGAGCCAGATTCCTCTTGTATAAATTGATTGAGATTCCCAATAAAAGTTGAAAGTTAAAAAAAAAAATTATAAAAAATTAACTATCAACTCTACTTCATTTTCATGCTTTTGGAATTTGTCATATTCTGGTAGAGAATTGAATAAAAACCTTTTCCTTATGTTTTCCTCCAAAGTCAGACATCTGTTTTGGACTTCACCATGCGCTTTTTTGAGAGAAGAGGTGTGGCGACTAAGGTGGCCTATTGGTTGTGGAAGGTGCTTAGGTTCAGGTTCACTTTATGCGATCGTTCTGGAATGGGAGACTCTTTGCATAAAATTGTCAAAAAGGCATTGTGGAAGGCCTTCTTCATTCCCTGGTTAGTTCCTTGCTGTCTGCTTGCAGTGTTGTGAGCATCTCTAGTTATTTATTCCTTCAGGTTCACAATAGATCCTTCCAAGGTGGTGCCCTGTGGAGGTTCTGATTTTCTCCAGGCACTCGGCAGAGCATGTTCTCTTAGCTCGGGATCTCACTCAGACTCCAGAAATTGAAAATCATGTCACGACTTCTAGGTATTTGTCTCATATGCTTAGCAGTGTGGGTTGTAAGGAACATGTTACAACGTGCTTCCAAGACTGATTAGGCCTTTTTTTTGGTGTTTATCCTAACAGGTTTGGTGTTACGATTCAGGGTGGTGCTATTGATCTTTCTTTACCTGAGCTTTGCATATTAACTACCTGAGAAACCAGTAAGGCAAACAAGTGCAACAGGCTGCAAACGTTCAACCCAAACAAGGTGACACTGTCACCTGCTGTTTCTTCACATAACAAAACTAGAGAACAAGAATATTAATTACAAAGGTGGGAGCCTTGGTGTCTGTTGGGAAGAGCCCTGAAATGTTCTTGCTCTCCAGATGAGTATGACAGCCAAGTGGCACTTTGTAACTCATAATGTTTGGGGGGATCACGATTTGCAGCAGATCAGCTGTCTTCCACGCAGGACTGATCAGCTAGGGATCAGGAAATTTTGAAGTGCCCTAGGTTGGACAGAGTGTTGACAGAATGAAAGAGACCCCAAAGTCCGTGTGGGTAGGAAGGGAAAGGAGAGGGGGAGTCAGGCTGGGTCTGGCAGCGGGGCAGGGGCATTCCTTGCATGGTTTGTGGCTGAGCTGCAGAACTGCTTGCTGCAGGGCGTTGTGGACTCTAAAAGTTTACATTGCTTCAGAAATGGTCAATGCCATGAAGAAAACACCACCAAGTTCTTATTTAAAACAATAATGCCCTCTCTGCCTAAGGAATTAACTAAGCTGCAAATTACTAGAGGTCGGGAACATGTTCTGGGGAAATTATCACTGCATATTTACTCTGTGAAAAGCTCTGTGTAAACTTTACAAAGCTCCTGCTGCTGCCAACTGTTAGAAACTATTTACTGGAGATGTGCTTTCAGTCTGACCCTGTACAATGGCTCTTGTGAGCAGGCAGACCAGGTTTCAAGAGTGAGAAACCTGTGAAGAGTAGATTGCCCTTTGGTAAGGGGAAGGACTCTCTCGTGTCAGCTCTCTGTGGATTACGAAGTAAAGTAAAAATCCTCAGAAAATATGTGAATTGTGAATGATGTATTTTCTTGACAAGAGAGGGTGGCAAAATGCCTTTAACTTTTTACCTGGTAAGGATGACTCCTGGTATAATTACAGGTCACTTGGACCAAATTCACTTCCTGTAACATCTCAGCCAAAGATTTGACTCTGTAGGAACTGTCTCATTAGAGGACCTGTGAGCTTGCGATTTGGGAGAATTTTTTTTTAAAAAGTCTTTTGTTTCTCTGATTAAGTGTGAATGTGAGGAATGGTATGGAAGCCACACATGACCTCATCACCAACTAGGGTAAAAAGTGTTATGCCTCTTTATTGATGTTTTTGTTGATTTTCTCTAGTAATAGAAGCTAATTTTAAGTTATTTTAAAAGAATCGTGCCAAGCATTTCTATTTAATGATGGATTTTAAACACACTTTAAGATGCCTATTTAAATTGACGAACACTTGCTGTTTCTTCACTGTAAATGTGATTCACAATATTTACAATTTCCTCAAGGCTTCACATTGATTTATTTTTCGAGGTTCCATAACTGAGATCAAAACAAACTCAAATCAGAAAGTATCAGCAGCAATGGTGGTAGAAACGTCCCACTCTAGACAGAGGTCCCACTGGAGAAATACAAGGCAGGAACCGATTTTTTAGCGGAATGTTTAGGTTAATAGAAGGTTATCAGTCTCAAAAAAGGTCTCACAACCTTACACTTAAGTTTCTGTTGTGTTCAATCAAAAGTGAATGGCACAAACTTTTCTAAATACTTGCTTTTAGTGAGTGGGGTTTTAAATTTTGGGTTAAGTTCTATTTTTTTTTTTTTTTTAATTCTTGAGAAGCTCTTACTTTTTGTGATTTGCATATAGCTTGTCTAAATACAGATCTAAGATTTCATTGTCTCTAACAAGACTCAGAAGTAAGCAGTCTTTAAATACTTTAAATGTATGCTTGAGACTTTTATTGCTGTTTCTGGGATTTAGCCGTGCAGCTTTTATGGAAATCTTCCAGTGGACTTTGGAAATCAATACCACAGTAGTGACCAGAGCATGCAGGTGTACCTATGTGCATTTCTTATTTATGCATACCACGACAATATCACTGGAGTGGAATGACTTTTTCCTATCTCAGTCTTCCAGCTATGAGTTCCCTTCAGAGCTACTTTAGGCTCAGATTTTTCTCCAGGCTTTCACTCTTTTCAGTCATGGTTTTGGTTTGTCAAACATAAGATTACCAGTGAGGTTTGTCTATAGATGTCATCACAAGAGTGCTATTTACATGTGACATTTTGCTAATCTTTTATGAGTCATTACACTTGTTTTGACTTTCTCTCTGTGTAATCATTGCAGAAGAGAAAAATACCATCGAGTGTAATGTTTGCCTCACCTCTTCTACAGCCTTTACGTGCAGTCCTTCAAAAAGGGAATGATAGAAAAGATCAGTGAACTACTGTATGAAATAATGTAGCACCGACATTTGGAGATTGTAATTTACACAGTATAACCTTTCTATTTTACATACCCTGAAATACATTTTCACCTGATTTACAGGTTCAGTGAAGTTGTAAGGAGAGACTGCAATGTGAAATGGGATGCAAGCTGAGAAACAGATGTGGTTGGGGATAAAAAGGGAATTTTGAAAACATTAAAATGTTCTTATTTTTAAAGACAAACATCCATGTATATTTTGTCAGGAATACACAGAATGTTCTGGTGTTACATAAATGAAATTACTTGATTGTTACTTTGAAATGAAATTTTTCTTTTGAAGTGACCTGAATTCTAAAATGATTGAATAACGTGACACCAAAACTATAAAAAATGCCCTTTGGAGTCTGAAGAATCTTACGAGTTTAAACAGAAATTTTGTAGTTCTTTTTTGTTTGCTGAACAGAAAACTTTTGTTTTATTTTAATTATTTCAGCCTCTTTTATTGCCTCAGTTGCAAACTCCAGTGTTTGTAGAGGTCTACTGAAGGATGCTATTTGATACCTTATGTGGCGCTTGGCCATTTAATCTTATTTTATGTAAATACAATGGAATTCTTTTTCCATATATGTGAAAATCACGTCAGTCTTTTTTGGTACTTGTAGGTAGTGATGCAGTTGCTTGGGAACTAGCTTATATACCCTGGTGTTACTTTCTAAATGAGTTCTCAGGTTCTGATTACCGGCAATCTCTTTTGACATCTGCTACTTTATTCCTGGAGGAGGAGGGGTCAGAAGAGTCTCTTCCTTTCCAAAGAACTGTGCTGCAGGCTGAAAAAGAGAGGTCTGGGGGAAGTTCTCTCCCTGTTCCTCTTCATTCACTCTGCAAATGGGCTTGTAATATGTAGTACTTCGCAGTGCACAGTACAGCATTTCCATCAGTCCCATTCAACAGTTATTAAAAATAAATATATAAATTATGGCGCTGTACTGTGTTGCACACCTATGATTAGTTAATCATCTTACCTCCTAAATTCTTCAAAGTTTCTCATACAATAAGTAAGATGTGAATAATTCAACCCTGCTATACAGTTTTCTGTTAAAAGTACCAGTAATTCAAATAAGCCCAAGTTACTAAATGATAAATCACTTTGTAGAATCCATATTTTTCTTAACATTATTTTGGATTAAGACAAGTTCCACAAATCTTATGAACAATAATTTTACATAGTAATATTTTTATCTGTGATCAAGAATAGATCCTATGGGATTCCACTAGAAACAGCACCACTGGAGAAAAATTATTTTTTGAGATCTCTCATTTAATCAGTTTTTAATCCATTTACGATGTGCTAAATTGATTTTGTGTAATGCATTTTCATCAGTATGTCAGACACTGCTGTGTCAAAGGCCTCATAGATGTCTAACTATGCTGTATCAACTGAATTTGAAAATACCCAGCTTCTGAGGATGTATTTCTAATCTATAAGAAATTTAATTTGGAAGTATTTAATGAGATTGAATTTAATAAAATCTACTTTCTGATTGAGGATGTGATCAAGTATCTCTAAATCACTTCCAAGCAGACACACCTTACCGTGGCAGTTTGAGTCCTGTAGCTATCTCTGTTTTATGCAGAAGTAATAGAGAGACTACAGACCTTTTACTTTTCTTCGTGCATTGCTTCAACCTAACTTACTCCACCTTAATATGAAATAGCATCATGTACTGAAAAACTGTTATTATTTTTGGTGAGTGGCATGCTAATTTTAAACATGGTTGTAGGCGGAAGTGTTTCATATGGTGTGCATTGGCTAACCTGTATTGCATGTTCCTGTCATCTGCCTGTTTTAGCAAGCCTCTTACCTAAGATTGCTTCAAGCCTGGAAGATTTATGGCAGACTCCTCAATTTCCCAGTATGTCGATGTTTTCTGACTTTAACCTGAGCTACCACTAATTATGGATTGCTCTTCTTGTATTCTGTTTACAGAGAAAACAATCAGGGAACATTTATAAATTATGCTTATTTTATAAGCATACAAGTCACCTAAACACTTAGAGCTTCCTGTACAATTATTTTCAAACATGTGCATGAGTGTGTGTGTGAACAGATTTAGAAAAGGCTTCCACTTGGATACTTGTATTTACTGAATGACAGAATGAGATGCCTCTGTAGAGGGGGGAAAAGCAGATATATTCCTCTGCAAATTATTCGAGCTGACAGAAGAATCACTGAAGAGACAAAACCTGTCACATCTTATATGAATTTAGACTGATATCTATGTGACCCATCTGCACCCATATATGTATTAAATGATTCATAATACTTATAGACATTCTGTTTTTAACTAATCTGTCTTCAAAGCTTTCTGGTTCCTTGTTCTCGAAACTTGAGAAATTCTCTGAATTTTCCTTACATAATCCTAGACATTTTGAAGAGTATAAAGCTGTTGATTACAGAGGCTGTATTCAATTGCTCCTTTTGTCTACCTTCATACTGAGGCATTGCCACCAAAACCTGAAGAAATATGTTTGTAGTTCAGTACAATAGATGAAAACTACCTGCAGACTAATGTTTTTCAATGATAGCTTCGATATTGTTGTGTCAGCATTGCTATTCTAGCATGAAAGATAATCTCATCCTTCCTGAAACTTCTGACATATTAATAAAAGCAAACTAAGGGAAAGGAAAAATGATTTACTCTTCAGAAGGCTCTCTGTATCTTACAAATTCTGTTTAATTTATGGGACAGTTTACAAATAAAGATAGTATGCATCTGTATAGACCAGTCAAATAGTTTTCAAATAGTAGCCTGTACAATTTGTTTAAATAGATCTACATAGTGTACTTTCTGTCGCTAATGTAACCTGGTTATAGTTGCCATGGTGGGGCACAATGATTTTTAAAAACTCTTAACATCTGAAGTTGTATTTTGTTACTTAAGGTATGTGGTTAAGATTATTATTTTTATCTATCCAGTTGTTTTTTCACTTTTCTCTCTCCTTAATTTTTCTGGTTTAGAATGTGGATTTGCTGCATAATCTCCTGTTTCACAAGAGTGTGGAAAGCAATTAAGAATACTTTTGGAATGGTTTGGCTCACAAAAGCCTTCCCCTGAGATAATTTCAACGTGCTGAAAGCAAACTCTGATTCTTGGCAGCAGAAAGAATTGAACCTTTTAAAAAGCAGGCTCCCAGTAAGCACAATTAAGTTATTCGACCAAGCGAAGGTTGAATTTAGCCTCTCAAATAAACAACTCTGCCAGCTGCATCAGTACTGCACTGGTCCCAAATTCCCACTTCTTTGATCTGGCATGGCAAATTCATGAAGAGGAAAAGGCAAGATTCTGCATTTATTTTATAGTCTGTCAGATGGAGTATAGACTGAAGCCAACCTCTACAGTTCCCTGTAATGTCAGGGGGACTTGTGTGGAGATCATGGGGAGAATAAAGCATTTGTCCCTAAACATATTTGTATGTATTGTTACTTGGACTCTCTGCTTCTTACTAGGCCAGTCTTCCTCCTGCCTTTTGCTTTCTTTTCTCCATCTTTCTCTACTTTCTTCTGTGCTGAGACTCTTAATTTACGCACCTCTGGTGTTGTTTCTGCCCCCTTCTGCTGGGTTAGCTCCTGTGACAGTATTACAGGCTGTGCCTGTGTGACACTTCAGAGGGAGCAGTAAGCAATGAGATGGCCCCTGTCACCAAGGCATGGTTTCAGGCTGTGTGCAGACTCAGGAAGCCCAAGCTGACGTGGTGTATGTGGTTCTGCTGGTGTTTGGCTGCGTATTGTATAGTCAGAGGAACGAGAACCCAGGTGACCGTGTCCCTCAGTGTGCCCTGCAGCACCAAAAACAGGCAGAGGAGGATGCACAGCTGCACTGAGCTATCCTGTTCGGAATTGTACAGCTTCTAATAATACTGTGATCAGTCTTTGTATGGTACTCATAGAAAAAGAATATCCATAAATGAAATAAGCAGTTCGTGCATTTAGTATTTCTCCTAATGCTAAATTCTCACTAAATAATGCTCGCTGTTTAACAATGTTAAATCCTCACACAAAGTATTATATCCAAATATGCAAAAAAATTAAGCGATGCTGAGGCCTGCAAGGCTGCGAAGGTGTAGGAGAGGGTCTTGGTTCTTCCTTGGTTCCTTTCAACCTCCACAAATAGCGCTCATCTTGGACAAAAACCCCCTCCATTTTGAGTTAGCTAATTTTCAGCTAAACTAGCGGAAGGAAAGATAGAAGCTAGCTAAGAAGATGGAGAAACCAAATCTTTATTCTTAAATATAATATTAATGAGTTACTTAATTTTGTTATTTTGCAATTTTATTCCATGCCTGTTTCCCAGCAAACATGCTCATTTTTCTTAGGCACTAAGTAATGGTAAAGCTAGGTTTGCGTGAGCTGGCATACAATAAAGCTTTCCACAGAGGAGGATATGGCAGATCTAAGCTCCTGCATACTGGGACACCTTTATACATGCCTTGTTTCTAAAATGCTCTTTGAGAAGAACAAAAATTCAGCAGAGTATACCTCTACAAAAGTTACACAGAACTACTGTGAGGCAGTGTGTCAGTGCAGCAGAGAACAAGTTGTCACCGAGTATTTCAGAAATCCAAAAATGGTTACTATATTTTAAAGATTTATTAATATTCCTTTGCTCCAGACAGCTATCTTAGTCCTCCCACAGCTTTTCCTAGTCAATGACCATAGGGCACATCCAGAGGGTAGTTCAGAGCATCCACATTAGGTGCTTCCAGCCATCCTGCAGATGATCTATACATTATCCTCACTAGTCTTCAGAGCTAAATCTTTTCATTAAAGGGGACTGCTGAGGATGCCTTAAATTTTGAAGAGGATTTTCTGTGTCACCTTTGTGCCACTCTGAAATAGTGATCACATCTCTATGTGAGAATGCCCCTCATTTCATTTGTCTTTTGCGCGTGTAAGAAGAAACCTGAACCAGTCAAACTTCTGCAGAGCAACACTAAATGTAACTGTGGATTGAGTCTTTTTCTATAATTCTATTTAAGAACCAGCCTAAAGAAACCTTGTCTTTTTTTGAGCTTTGTGGTAAGGTTTTTCAAAATATGTCCAGTTAGGACTTCTCTCTTTGTATCATTGGAAGATGCACCAAGTTGCACGCAGAAATGGAAGTTACGGTGGCAGGTTCATATTTCAGATCTTTCTTGTTAGAACTTGTTATTACAGAGGCCTCTTTTTTTTTTGCACTTGCTACCTTGATAAGGAAATGCAAGGATAAAAATCCTGGATTTTTTCTTTTTTTTTAAAAATTATGTAGAAAGCAGAAGTTTGCCACATACAGAAATCTGTAAGTTTTATTGCGAGTATCCAGTGAATGTTTTGTGCAGGATGGAATGGAGTAGCAGGCCATCTTACTCTGATGGGACTTGGAAATTCATATTTAGTGGCCTTGACAGAGCTGCTGGTATTTCCATTTGATTTCTGCAGCCCGTAAAAAGAAGCTGACCTCATCCCCTGTTCATCTTCACAGCAGTGTGTTTCTTGTGCTCTGAATTGCTGAAATGACCGTTACAGGGATGCTTCAAGGGCACATTGTAGAACTGGGAAGAGAAATCTGATCCTTTTTCACTAAGGACAAGGATTAGGTGAGAGTTTCGGAGAAGAGAGAACCAAAGTAGAAGATCCTTCAGATCCTCTGATGAGGTTAATGAACCTCACCAGCAAATTCAGAAGGACTTAGCAAAATATTATGAATAATCACTCCATCATATGGGACCTCTCAATGGGAGCATCAGAGCAGTCCTGTGTACTTGATCTCAAGCATCAACAGCTCACATCTACTTATCACCCAGTCAGGAACATGAGAGGATCTCACATTTAAACAGTGTACAGTCACAAGAGAAATGCAAAAAGATGAGTTTTGAACTGTGTTTCCAGAATACATGTGGTCCACATAAAAGTACTGCAAATTGGATTATGTATGTACTTAAATATTTTGTGTCCAAACATCATTTTATTCCATGTATTTGTCATGGGGATAAATATTACACAGAGAAAAATGTCTGAGGTCTGTTGGCTTAGTCACAAGGATGCAAAGGTAACAGAGCAAATATGCTGTAATGTTGGGTTGAACGTTCAAATGTTTACCTGGTTTAATTTATTTCTAGGTTGTGATTACGATGGTGACTGTGGCCTAATATCTTTTAAAAATTCATAATGCTCCAGATAGTGGGAAGAGGGTTTGCAGTTTCCAGCATGAGTAAAAAAAAAAAACACAACGTTTTGAATTAGTGAAGATTGCCATTAAGCTTACTGTAGTTTATGTAGAAGTGGTTTCTTAATTGCTCATATATAAGATGTACAGTGGGACATATAATTCTAACATGCATACCAATAATTCTTGAGAAATTTTGGTTGCTAATAAATGTCATAATAAGGAAAACAAGATGATTAATGAAGTCAAATTTGTAGTGACTAATCTTTATGAATACAACAAAAAAAAAAAAGAAAGAGTAGTTTTGATCTAATCTTGGAACAGAACAGATGTGCAGCTTGGTAGTGCAAATGTTCATGTGTGTTCTTCCCCTTTTAGTTGAGAAAATTTGAAAAGGGCATAATTTTCTTTGTGGTTGGTGAATCCTCGACCTGTGGAATATCCAGATATTTTTGAGGGTTATCATTACTGTGTAGCTGAAAAGGGAGTAATCAATTATCTGCATGAGTGTTTTCAAAATAGCAAGAAAACTTCATTAGGAATATTTGCCAATGCATAAAATGCCAAAATGGAAGTATGCGAACACTGATAGCATATCCTTATTTGTATTTATTAATGCTAATTTTAACATGGATAGACATCACTCTACTTTCAAACTAATGGAAGTTACTTGCGTCTAGTTATTTAACCATCTTCTATGTTGAGAGAGATGAGAGACAGGTTATCACTTAGTCTTAGGACGATAGGATCACAGGGTGGTTCAGGGGAAGGGGCCTCAGAAGTCCACTCCTGTGAAAAGCAGGATTAGGTCTGGAGTCAGAGTTGTGCAGAGCTTTATCTAGTCTTGTCTTGAAAACATCCAAGAGGCATAACCTCTCTGGACGACCTGGTCCACTGCCTGACTGCCCTCAGGGTGAATTTTTTTTCCTTAAATCCATTCTGAACCTCTCATTTCAGGTTATGCCTGTTGTCTCTTGTCCTTGTGCCATGAAGAACTTGGCTCCATCTTCTTGTTAACCTCCCTGTAGGGACTGGCAGGCTGCTGTTTGGTACCCCCAAAGCTTTTCTAGGCTAAGCAAGCCCTGATCCCTTAGCTTCTTCTTGTAGGGCAGGCGCTCCAGTTCTGACCACTGTGGGGTCCCTCTGCTGAGCTCCCTCCAGTTTGTCCATGTTGTTCTTGTATTGGACACAGATGAGGTCTAGTGAGTGCTGAGTGGAGGATTAAGGGAGAATGATCTTTTCCCTTGACCTGCTGGCTCTGCCCCTGCTAATACAGCCCAGGAGGCTGCTGGCTCTCCCTCCTGTCCCTGCACAGGGCTGGCCCATGCTTGGTTACCCACCAGCTCTGCTCCTGCAGAGCTGCTCCCAGCCTGGCTCCCTCCCCATCCTGGGCTGCAGCAGGGGAGCCTCCTTCCCTGAGGTAGCACTTGGCTTTTCTCCTAGCTGAGTTTCCCAAAGCTCTTCACAGCCCATTTCTCCAGCTCGCTGTGGTCTCTCTGAAAGGCAGCTCTGCCCTCCAGCGTGTCGGCTGGCCTGGCCCCTCACCATTAGGTGTCATGTGCAGACTAGGTGAGCGTGCACTCCACTGCTTCCTCCAGGGCACTAATAAAAGCATTAAGCAGGGTAAGTCCCAGGCTAGACCCCTGTAGTACTGGCCAGGATCCGAGAGCCCACTATTGCATGGCCACCACAGCCACGGCTGCCACCCACTATCACATCCTCAGGCAGCTCTGCCTGGTCAGTGAATAGCAGATGCTGGAGAGCATCGCCCTGCTTGGCCCACCCAGTACCTGTATCAAGAAGTTCTCCCTGGCACCTTCAGAAATCTTGACTGCTTGTGTCTTGCCATGATGTCTTCTCAGCACATGTTAGGGAATCTTGAAAGCTGTATAGTGAAAATCTTCAACCACTTCTCTTAATCTACTAAAACAGTTTCAGAATTTCATTTGTCAAATTTTAGACAGGAAAATATTAAGGTGTGCCCCTTCAAGGAATTTTTCTTTATAAATCTGTAATAAATGTCCACAGATACCGTGATATGAATGTTTTCCTGTTCAGTATTTGCTTTTGTATGCTAGGCAGTGATTGGCTGCTGGCAATTTTTGTCTTAAGAATTATGAAGGTGGGAATGATGGAAAGCTACTTTTCATGATTGAGTGCTACTTCTAGTGCTTCTACAATATGCAAGAAGTTTTTTATGATATGAATATAACAGTTATGACAGTCTGATGTTGTGTGCACTGAAGTTTATGTCATATGGTATTCATTTAAGTGCAAGTAACAGCAAAGAATCAATGACAAATCATTTGTCTGTAAATGTAACTTTTCTCTGAAAATGAAAAATGAAAAGGAATTTTATTCAGTGGTGTAGATTAGCTTTGAGGCCTGGCCTTAGATTTTGATTTTGTTGAATGAAATTATGTTAGCCAATAATCATTTACTTACAAGCTGAAACTTTGTAGAGACCTGGGTATGGATTGTTGGTATGAGGAGCAGAGTGCAGGTGGGCTGAGCAGAGCAGATATGCTGCTTCAGGAATCCTGTGCCAGCAAGTATTCTGTCTTCAGATCCTAATTCTCTCAATTCTTGAAACCTTGGGGAACAGAATATGTCAATTCCTGCCTCAGATTCAGCAGTGAAACTAATGTTTTCCCTATGTAAACAGACTTGAATAAATTACAGATACCAGCCAAATATTGATTCTGTTAAGGCCGAGTTTCAAATTAATTTTAGTTGTTCCTGTAAAGAGCTTTATGAAAAGATTTAAAAAACAAAATGTATTAGAGCTAGTAACTAACATCTAAAATAATAAATTGAAGCTCATGATAATGTAATTGTATATTTGAGGGTGGCAAAATATACGTTGGAGAGAAACTGCATGATGCCAATGGCATTTCTGTTCAGAATCTCTTAAAACATAATATTATCCATCATTTTTTATTCATAAGAGGTTGTCACCATACTCCCTTGTCATTCTAAACAATTGTTGGATTCATTGCGGTTGCTAATTTGCCATTTTTTAATAGGAAGTTGTTACTGCTGGCTAATAAATGTTTCATGTTTGGAAATTTGCTTCTTTTGCTGATCTTTTCATTAAGTGAAGTGGCTACTCGAAGGAGATTCTGAAGAACATCAGTTTTTCACAGGGTGGTAGTTAACATTATTAATCTTGTTGAGTTAGATAATTATGGGTTTTGAGTGTGAGAAAGGCAAGCATTAAGTAGTTTCCAGGATTCTTGGATGAATGTATCTTGCAGAAAAGCAACAGCTCCAATGAAAGTTTGAAGAAGGCTTCTAGACCATCATATTTTATGAAAGCAGTTTACTTGATTTTGTAAGAACATCTTTCATACAGTAGTGTTGTTGTAGAATCTCCTGTTCCACTATAAGCAGAAGTTCGTAGCTTGCCACTAAGGATCGCTGAGTTGGTAGGGTGCATGTTTAATGTTTTCTTTTTCCTGAGTATAAGGCTGTTTCAGCTTTTGGGCGACGCTAGTTTTTTCTGAGAGCGAAAAATTCAAGAGACCAAGCTGATGACAAGCCAGACTTGTACATGGCACTACTTTATGTGCTAAATTGTTCCTACAGCTTCAGTATTGACTTAATTTGCTCTTCACAAATATGCACTCTCTGTTAATACGTTGTTTACAATGTACTAATGTTCCCACAAAGCCCACTGAAGTAGAGCAAATTGGCCCACTTCATTAGAACAAGATTCTAACTTTGAATAATTTTATTTCACGTCAAATAGCTTTTTAGCTCTGTATCATCAATGTAACCAGTATTTATTGTTTTGTAGAACAAGTTGTTGCTGTTTCCCATTTGTCATCTTTCTGCCTTGCTGACTCACTCTAGCCTTTATTCTGCGGTGTCAAATCATTCACACTCTCCGAAAAGGATTGCAGCTAAATGTAACAATTTGCCTTTATGTTCAGTTTTCAATCTTTTTAGATATCTTGGATAAGTGCAATCATGCAAAAGAGGTGGCTTCAGGATACCACCTGAATACAACTTCTGTCTTCATGTAGAGAGGAGTAAGCACCTTTTGCCTATTTACTCTGTTCAGGAGAGGAGAAAATTGTGTTTCATGTATTTTTACATGGCATACAGGAGCTGTGGGCACACTGTTGTTCCAGGTGTGTGGCCAGCACACTCGTAACAGGTAGTGCTGTGCTTTGCGATGACTTCCAGTCTGGTTCTGTGTCTTTGCTTTTTCGGTGATTATGGCATCAGTATTTTAATATCCTTTGGAGGGGGTACAAGCTCATCTGATCTATGTGGAGCAATTCATATGCTTAAAGCTAAGAATTTGTTTAAAGGAAATGAAGAATTATGACTTTATTCAAGTGCTGGGCTGATGTGTTCAGGCAGCTTGAGGAGACGTTTTATGCTAGCCCTGCTCTCCCTGCGTGTATCCGATCGTACTGTGGGAAAATACGTGATGGAGATTCTAAGTGTAATAAATACATTTTACCACTAGATGGTATTGTTATATGATATTAGGTATTTGCTTTGTGCAAGGGGATGCTGAAGGGAAGAGGACCTTTAATGGCTGTTAGTCATGTGGGAAGGTGCCAATGGCTGCTTCTGAGCGAAGTGCAGATGGCCCCAGGAGTAAGGCTTAGCAGTTAATTAAACCATAAGTTAGGATTTTTTTTCCTGTAACTTGTAGGCTTGTTTGAATAATGCAAGTCTTTGCAAGTGAGTAACCTCAGTGTGTATGCTGGCAAAACACTGGGAAGTGGGGAACATCTTCAATTGCTCTCACTGTTTTCCATGATATTTTACGTGTTGTCATCCACTAGGGATTTGATTTTCATTGAACACACATCTGCTTGGCAAAGAATATTTTTTCAGGAAAGGTATGAGAAGGCAAGATACGTGTATGAGCAGGAACATGAGAAGATACCACTTTTAACCTGTACAAGGCAGTGATACTCATGTGCTACTCATCTGCCAGTGAATTATAACTTCTTAAAAATCCAGGGGGGAGGAATGCATGGCATCCCACCATTTGGTAATGCCATTATTATGCATCCCGTTTCTTAAAGAAAAAGATAACAAGAATTACCAGCTGTTAATTGTTTGGGTTCTTAGCATGCTTTGTTCTGCAAAGTACCAAGAAAGTCTGCATGAACCGTTTTATCTCACTGTTGTGTGAAAGGCATTATTCACTTAGCTTGGGATAGGGAAGCAGTTCTGAACACAGCAAACCAGACTGCTGCCTTCATTTGAAAATCTCTGCATAAAAAATGGAGAAACATTCTGTAGTTTTTTATAATGACTTTGACACTGCCTTACAGCTTTGTTTTCTTAAAAATATTGAGAGAAAGCATTTTATACTTCAGCTGGTTTGGAGTTTAAATTGCTTTTTCACGCCAGGCTTTGTTTGAAAATCTGCTGATTTCCTGCTTGAGTCACAGGCAGATGTATGGCGGGATCTCAGCGCTGTGACTGACGTTTGCGTTGTTCCCATGTTGCTGCTGTGGCAGTGCTACCCTACTGCAGTCGTAGACCAACCCCTGTTTTCCTGGGAACTGTACGAATCCACAACAAAATAAGGTACCTGCCCCAGAGTTCATATTAGCTCATGTATTTAGAAACAGCTCTCAGTACAGAAAAGTGGCAGTCAACTGAATATTTTTCATTTTCATTGCTGAGCCCTCCCAGAGTCCTCCCCAGCCACCAGCAGTTCACACTGATTTTAGGGGAGACACATGTACAGAACTCAGTGTTGTAAGGAGAACGTGGAGCTCTTGACGCTTGTTTCTCAGTAACACTCTTTGTTTTTTATTAGACTTGCAGGTATAGCATGTTTGCAACCTATGCAAAACTAAAGCCTGGCTTTTCAGCGTGCCTCCCTGGCTGGATGGCAGTGGGCTTGGGAGCAGCCGTTAGCAGCGCACGGTTGGTCTGCTGCTTCTTCTGGCATGTGGTGCTGCCTTGAAGGCGCTCTCCTGTCTGCAGTGAGCATCTGCCAGCGGGCCAGGCGGGCATACCCCCGGCGCTTGTTCATGCCGCGCCATCCAGCCAGGATGCTCTGAGAGACATAATCACCTCATGTGTTACAAGTGAGGTAAAACATGATTTAAAGGACTGGGTTCCCAGCGGGTATAAACCACTGTAGTTCTTATCCCAGTGGAAGACCTGGCAGAGGAAATTTGGTATCAAGGTCAGAGTAATTGCTAGGCTAAGATGACCTGGAGATAGTAAAGTCTGAAACAGAAATGCTGCATCATGCAACGTTGCCACACAACCTGTAACAGAAATATATTTCATATAAAAAGTCATCAAGAATATTTTGAAAGCACAGGAAAACTACCAGGATTGTAAAATATCATCATACTCATTTCCTGCATCACTTCCTTCTTTCATTTTCTTCCTTGTATAGTTTTTCATCGACTGGATACTGCTGCTTCTTTTTCCATGGATTTCATTCTGCTTCATGTTTCAGTTAACTTCATGATGCTATATATAAACATCTGAGAGCAAAAATAAAATCTACCTTTCTTTCTGTGTTTTACCAACTTCTGAGATAGCTGGTGTGTGTTTTCTTTAACAGTTTTCTGGTGTGAACCCTTGGAAACTGGTGAAGCAGTTTTGTTTTCGGTGAGGGAATCCAGTATTTGAGATTATCTTCTACTGTTGATATCAGAGGTAGATTTTAGCTGGGGAGGAATACCTGATCAAAGTCTGTAGCTAGTTATGGGTATGTATCTGTTCTTTAAATGAGTGATTTTGGGATTGACATTTTTTTTTAACTTTGTGTCTCTGACAAGAAAAAGTAATAGGTAAATTTTAACCAAAATAACAACTAATATAGTGAGTGATTGCACTGGTGTTTCATATAATGGTGCAATTCAGTTCTACAGAAAGACTTTCAGGAAAAAAATACTGAAAGTATATTGCAAAAAACCCCAAACAAAACAAAACCTACCCGGAAAGATTCTCTTTAATTCTTTCCCTCTTCTAAACTAAGTTAGACAAACATAGTTGTACATGATAAACATGAAACTTACAAAACTGCGACCTAAGAACATTCAACACAGGATTTCTTAATCTGCAGGAAAATGCAGAGCTTTTAAACAATACTAAACTAGGCAATAGTTTAACTCATATGTCATCAATATTATTTTTAAGGTATATATCCCGGGCATATGCAGTCCTGGTAATTATGAATTAGACCTTCAGTGACCTGTAGGGAGTTTAATATAGACATTAAGACAAAATCCAGCAATTTCAGTGACTTGCTGGCTACCCTTATTAATTAAGGCTGGAGAGCACACTTTAACTGAAGAAAAGGAAAGCATATTTTCCTTATTTTCCAAGATTTGCTGGCAAATGCTGGAGAAAATGATCAAGAAGGACAGCAATTGTTACAAAGGGTACTGTTTTGTTGAAGGGAAAACTCACTTGTAGCCAGTCTGTCTTACAGAAGCAGTTGTGACCCTCTTGCACAGATTTCTCGGGGATGCTCAATATTGGATTTCTGTTTTACCACGCTCTGATGATAGTGCTAAGCTGTGCATATCCAAAATTTAAATTAAAACTGTTAGTAATCATACTATAGCAATAATCTAAAAATCAAATAATCTTTCATCTAAATCATCAGATTGACTGGTGGAAGGACCTCAGGTATTGCCTCTGACTTCTAGTTTGAGTCAAACCTTCTGTTTGCTGTTAGTATTTCATAGCTCTTCTGCTCAACCTGCCAAAAAGGAAGTTGTATTTTCCTCTGGGGTGTGTGCACTTAAAGTGTACCATGTATTCCCTCTGCAAGTTTAGCTACTGCGTTATTATAGTGATAATATCAACAGCTTTGATTTATATTCCTTTCGCAATACTACCTAACTTCTTGTTTGCTTTCTTTACTACAACTGGACACTTGGCCAAAGGCTTTAAAGGATTTTTCTGTAATAACTTCCAATCTCTTTTCATGCTGTAGAATCTTTCTTTTGATTGATAGTCTGTCAGTCTGGTTCTTTGTTCCAGGGCTTGTCAGTCTGCATTCATCTGCATTTGCTTTTGGCATGACCAGGGTCTTAAATGATAGAAATCTTTTCCTCTTCAATTCTTGTTTCTGTATGATGTGTTGTGGCTCCTCATCTAATAACACTTACAGACTTTGAAATCTTTCCCTTCAACACTGTTGTTCAGGTCTTCTAACAGGAGAAAAAGACAAAATGGTAACAGAGAGGTGAAAATAAGGCATTCAAGGACACATCTCTGACTTTTGTAGCATCTTTTTGCTGTATTCTTGTTAGCCTGTTTATATTCAAAATTTGACCAAAATCCTAAAATTGATATAACCTTCTGGACAAAAACATGTGCTTTGTTCACTAGATTATCCATGTCTTTTTGTTGCAAAAAGCACATCTCAGGTGTAATTTTTTGGTCCTAACTCAACATAACATGTAAGTCCCTTCCTCACTGACTAAAATGCTGAAAAGCCTTTAACATTTCTTGAGTTTTGTGGAGTGAATGGACTTGGTTAAAAAGCTGAACATTTGCCTGGAGGTCTTCTGGTGCCTCATTTGAAGCCTGTTTAGTTTCCTGGCAGAGACATGCTGTGGCTGCTGCAGGCGTGGGGCACTGGACTCTCTGGTCCTTGCAAAATCCTCGCAAGAACGGCACTGGTGTCCCTGTGCGGTGCCCTGCAGCCCTCCTGCTTGCGGGGACACCTGGCCCATGCTGGGGAAGAGGTCTTCAGCTTCATCAGCCTTGGCACCATTCCTCATGAAGCAAAGTCTTTTCTGCCAAATGGTGAGATTTTGGGGGTAATATAGCAGGGTGGGAGGCAGAAGCTAATCGGGTAGGGAGCTCAACACCTCTGATTTTCCAGGGAGGTATCAGTGCTTGCTTGGGTTCTCTAATGCTTGTTTTTTGGATGCAGCTCTTACTGCCAGAGCCATGTTAAACAGAAGTACAAAAACACCCCAGGTTAATTTCTCACTGTTTGGAAATGTTATCTTTTGTAACACAAGGTGTTAGAAAAGTTTGCTGAATGACATGTCCAACATCCAGAGCAAGACAATAATTATCCTTAGTTTCTGGGAAGGTATTTTAAACACCTGAGGACAAGAATGGGTATAAATGTGAAAGGTCTCTTGCTAACAGGTATTTCCACTTGAATCTTTTACAGCCCTTCTGATTTCTGCCCTTTGGCCTCCTTCCATTTTGGTGGATGTCCTAGTCCGCCACCAGGGAAGGCTTCACGCTGTTCCATCAAACTTGTGTCAAACGATTCTCCACATAAAATGTAACTGACATTTTTTTCACAGCTTCTTTTTCACCTTGTCAGAACAGTCAGAGCAGCGATCAAACCATCAAGGCAGTGGCATGGAAACACACCATGCTGGTATTTTTGGCATGGCCTGGAACATCCTTTTCTAGGGAGACATGTGGAAGGGACATCCAGGGGTAGAGATTTCTTCCCACCCCTTCCTGGAGAGATGGCAAGGGCACTGAGTGGGGCTGTCTGCAGATGGGCTCTCATGTCTCCAGCATGACCATCACATGGAAGGCCTGTCACAGGTTGGGCCTCTTCCCTGTGTTTATCTTCCCCCACCATGCACCTTGTTGTTCACCTTAGGTCATCTGCCAGATCACCTCTTGGGGAGAGCTGCTTTCATGAGTCCTCGGTGGGAGGGCTGCGCAGAGTGTGGACAGTGCACAGGGCCACGTTAATTTTTTTCAATGTTGCCCAGTTTGTGCTGGGCATTGGATAAACATTGTCTGTCCTGCTTATTGTTCTACTGCCCGGTTTAATTTCCTGTCTGTCACTCTCTGGTGTCACAGGACCACATGGACAGGACTCCAGGGGTTGTGGAGGTGGGCATGGCACCAAGTCTGTGATGAAATCATTGCTTTGGCTCGTGTCAGCGTTAGTTCAGCATGTGGCATGTTTTCTGCTGGATCTGTTCAGTTTGGTTGACCTAACATGTCTCATTTGTCGCTTTGTCATAAAAAGGTACCTGCTCCAACTCCTTCTTGAACTCACAGGGCTTAACCTTTATTTTTAAACTAGATTTGAAGATACTGTGTTACATGGTGGAGAGCAGAGGGGAGAGAAGGTGGCTGATAGCTTTTTAACAAACAACAGAATCGGAGAGGAAGGTTTTATCAAGGACTCTAAGTCGTGTAATCCGTCCTGGCCCAAGACAGGATTAGCTGAACACAAAGCATCCTGGGCCACGTTTGTGCAGCCTGTTCATTCATAAAAACTTGCAGTGTTTGTGTTGGCCATCTTTCCTAGGGCTTCATTAGCTTTTATCACAGAAAATGTTCTTCATGCCAACAAAAAGAGGAAGGCAAACAGCAGGGTGGCTTTGGGTAGTTTAGACTGGAATCTGAAACTTTCACGCATGAGAAGAGTACCGAGTTACTTGCTTGACTGAAAAATTATCCCCTTAGCATGAACAGAAGTCTGGAGGAGCACTGGTTGTGGCTGTAGTTGAACCAGCATGAGAACTTCTGGGTTGTGGGCACTGTAAAAAATTGTGGGATTGCCATGGTGCCTGTGTGCCGCGGCCCTGGGAGGCGCACTGGGGGTCAAGCAGGGCTGACGTGCTCTTCCCCCATTGCAGTCCCTGCTAGGCAGCGTGGCACCGCTGCGCGCCAGCTCCTGCAGGCAGCGGTGAGAAGCGTGCCCTTTCTCAATGGACCTGCTCCCTCTTTTCCACCAGCCCCCATTTTGGAAAATCAAAATGGTATAGCTGTGTCACATCACTTTCCTCCTGCCCCTCTATCCCCTGTGCTTTTCTAGGTGTCTTGGAGGGGGTGTGTGTGTCTTCTACACCCACAAGGAGGGCATCACCCAGTTTTCCTTGAAGTGCCGGTGGTCTCTGGGTCTCCAAAGAAGTTAGCTGGGCTGGAGAAGTCCTGGAAAATGGTACACAGATTTATGCAGCACCAAAGTGCTGAATTTTGCAGGAAGGGAAGAGCTGGAGGATGAGGGTAAACAAGCTCTTCTCTTGCAGTCTGTGTTGTCAGTATATTTTTATGGAGTTAAGATTTATTCCAGTGTCAACCTCTTGTGGCTGTATATAGTGGGGGCAGGATGCAATAGCCTGTTTAAATAAAAGCTGTTTGGCAGTGTGTAAAGCCACCCTTCTTTTTTTAATCCTTAATGAATGTTTTGTCTTTTGATACTACTCCTTTATTGTTAGCCCTTTTTATGCTGTTCTTCATCTGAGTGAACCTGTGCATGTTAATTTTTCATAGGGGGAGAGAGTGGGAGATAAATATTTAGTTAGAACTTCCTTTGTTTGGCAATGTACAGAACCGATGTGTCAGTTAAGAGAGAAAAATATTACAGCTACCAGTCCCTTGTGAATTTTTTTTTTTTTTAGCTACAGTTTTTGCTAGTTGATTGATGTTTGTTCCTGAAGGCAGCTGGAGAAAAGCCCACCCAGCCATTAGGGTGCTTGGCATGTTGTTCGGGCACACGCTGCATCATAGCCGCCGGGGGG
>JAVJGI010000060.1:54420672-54469008 GCA_035590275.1 Ibycter americanus | reverse complement strand
CCCCCCCCCCCCCCCCCCCCCCCCCCCCCCCCCGCCCCCCCCCCCCCCCCGCCCCGCCCCGGAAATTAAGCGGTCCCTCAGAATGATTCAAAAGTCATACAAGAGTTGGACCCATCTCCTTTGATGTGCAGTGTTTTAACTTCCCACCATCTCTCTGCTAATATAGCATCCATCTTCATTAGTGTGAGCTATCTGTGGTTGAAAGCTGTCAGAATTACCTGGCAGCACAATTTCATTTGAGAAATTACTAATACCAGCTCTTTTATACTGTTGTTCCAAGTCTAGATCCTTGTTAATGAAATGAGAAAAACTTGTTGGTAATGACAGCACTTTAGCTTGCTTATTACTTGTTTGTAATTTTTCCTGAAATTTGTGAAGCTATATGCACTAAATTCTTCTCATGAAATGTATTTTCAGAAAAAGATCTAGAAGAATATTTTGAAGGAAAGAGTCCCATCTAACGCTGTTTCTTTGCCCAGTGAGCTGGGACAGTACTGCATGCATATAATTCCATATAATGCATGTCATTTTACATAATACTTGGTTCAGTATCCAATTTTTCTTTTGCATGGAAACAACACAGTATATTAAAAGAAGTCTGTCCTATTTTGTTCATTAAGTTTCTGAAAGTTTAGATACATCGAGGAAGATTTCTGTGAAAGTATACACTGTGGAAGATATTTAAAATTAAAATGGGCAGTTTTATGGCCAGATGCAGGCCTCTTTGTTAAATTCTGTTCTGTTAGCAAAAATTAATAAATCCTAAATATGTTTTCAAAATCTAGGATTTATTTTTGTTTGTCAAGTAAGCAAAAGAAGGTTCCCATGTTGATGGCACAGCAAATGAGATCAAGTGGTAGTGAGGTGGCAACTTCTTCCTGTACTGGATTTAGAAATGACAGCAGTGATGATTAAAAATGTAAGACAAGGCATTGTTCAGGTCCTCAGATGATATTCTGGTATAGGAATAGGAGTTACACTGATGTAAGGCCTCTTACAAGATCTAGGAATAGCTAAAATGAGTAAAACTAATTAATTATATGTTGGGTTCCTTTTTCAGTAATGGCGGCTAATCAGATGTTTTGCGTGTTTTTCATAGTGTTTGTGATCTTGTTTCTTGTCATATTAATGCCACTCTGTAGTAGGAAGCAAACATTAATTAGTGCATAATTTGCAGTAGGAAAAGCAGGGGCTTGGGTGCTTAATCAATTTTAACAGAGGATTTTATCTAGTGCTGTTTGTGGTATTTCCCAGTAGTGCATCTTGGTGTGGTACGTTTTTACTCTCATCTCAGTTGATACTATATTAAAAGTGTCCATAAAGAGTTATTTTGGTGTCTTTAAAAGTCTGATCTAAGGTGTATGAGGCAGTGCACAGAAGCTTTAAAGAAAAAGACAGTTTATACCAAATTCAGAAGGGCTTTACCGTTGTCCAGTTCCAGGTGGGTAAGTCACACACTTCAGTGATTTTATGGTCTCCAAAGACACCATGTTGCCTACCTAGTATAGTGAAAAAATTCTTTAGGATAATGTTTTGGTCCAGATTTTTAAGAAGGACCTGGGATTTTCCCTGTCTTTCTCTCTTAAAGCATGAATCTACAGCTAACCTCTAAGTCATGTCAATGCTTTTGCAGGAAACAGGGCCCCAGGTGCCACCGTTGTATCTATCGACGTGAGAGAGAAATGCTCCTGGTTTCCTGTCTTGGTGACAGGTCACACAACCTGATCCAACCTGGGGCCGTGGTGGGCAGCTGAGCACGGACCAGCCCTGTGCCCTGGCATCAGGGACATTCAGGAGCCCCCTGGGCTGTGTAAGCAGGGGCACAGCCAGCAGAGTAAGGGAAGGGTAAGGCAAGAGTCTTGTCCCTGAAAGATGGGAATTATGTTTGTATTTTCTCAGGCTGCAGAAGACTCTGAACCCATCCCCTTCTTGCTGATACCTCCAACTGTGAGGCAGTATGAGTCTTTTCCCACTGAAACTGCAGTTTTTGGATAAAAATGGTTATGGCTCATTTGCCTTGGCAAGTTTTCTCCCATTACTGTGTATTAAACTTGCTATAGACACTTCCCAGATCACACCTTTGATAGGAGCATGAAAGCTGTCTATGGAAGCCCTGCTTCTGTCTTGCAACTTTCATTCCAATTATGAATTTTATATCCTGAATTATTTACAGTGATCAGTAGTCATTAATGGTCAGTCTACATTTTCATAAATATTACTGATTTTGATCAGGAAGGACCCTCTCCTAGAAAATATGCAACGTTCTTTATGTCTTCAGTGAAGGTAGTCTCCACTCTCAGTGGTTTGTCTGCATTTTCGGTTGTCAAACACTGCTCATGGCTTCAGCCCGTGAGAAATCCATGGGGCTGTTTGTTTTGCTTTGGGAGCAGAATGTCAACATGTAGTGAGAAGAAGTGCAAGGTGGAAATAGTTTCATTAGAGGTCGTTAGATTTTGTAGTCCCTTCTTCAGATGTGTCAGATTAATAGGAATAAAGTGTTTTAAATGGTTGACTTTAATTAGAAGAACGAAGAAGTCTGCCAACAACAATAATCCATTTTTGGTGACCAAGTGTTGAAGTAATCTAGAAATTATTCCATTTATTCTTAATTATGTTCTCATTTATTGAAGTTTAATCTATTTGGAAAAATACCAGTCCTAATGGTATGCTTCACAGAGCACAAATTATGTGGCAGAATATTTGAAATAATTCTTTATTTTCTAGTCTCTCCCTTTTGCTATTACATTCTGCAAGGCTTTTAGCATCATTTGATACATCTGGTCACAAAGTGTCATATTGCTCTTAGATTTACCATTTGGTAAGTATTTGCATCTGTTACGAAGGGTCCTTTTTACAGTCTCTGTATCATTGCCAAGCTGAGACCTTGATCAGCAGTAAAGATACAGAGATGCTGATTAATGCTTTTGTCATCTCAAGGACTGATTACTGTAATTCACTCTTTTAGGGACTTTCATCCCATGCTGTTAGGAAATTGCAGCTGACACATTATGCTACCATGAGGATTCTCTTAAAAATGAGATTATTTGAACGTATTACACTGATTAGTAATTTTAAAAAAATACCTGATTTTGTTAGTAGAAAAAATTCATATTAATTATTACATGTATTTGGAGGATCTTAGAGCATTACTAGTGTGAGCCTATCATGTGAGTAATCATTTTGCTGTTCTGATCTTTCCTATAGATCATCCAATTTACTGAGCTGTCCTGATGAAGTCTGTTAAGATTTGTACATTATCAAGAGAGTAAATTATCTACTGATATTCTTTAAGCTGAATTTGTGTTGTTTTTCAATCAACGTGGAAATGCTTTGTATTTACTTGAACATCTGAATTGCAGGTTTTCTTATTCCTGTTTTCAATTTGCAAGTGTATGATTATGGACTTGGATGAGTCTTTCTGAAAGCTAATCAATCACAGATTAAAATTCACCAAATGACAGTCCAGATTTAATGATCGTTTTGAATATTAAAATTTCATAGAAGACATAAAAAGTGTTATTTTTACAATTTTTCTCCAGCTATTTTAAATTTTGACAGAAAAAGGAGAAATAATTCTTTCTTTTTTTTTCTTCTGAGCAAATATCTTTTTCAGTGTTACATAGGTGAGAAAATCCTGGTTTTCAGCTGTCCTAAGCAGAATAATCAGCGTGGTTTTAGCAACATGTGTAATAGTGCTAACCTGTTTATGTATGCCAGTCAGCACTGTCTAATTAGCAACTTTATGTTAGTGAAGTCTTTTTCCCTCTAAGAGGAAGCCTGAACCTGTAAAAATTCATTTTAAGAGGTCAGTTTCAAAGGAAGAGCAGCTTATGCTTTATATTACAATGACTAAATGAAAACTTTCCATTCTAACAGATTCTTGTGTACCTATTTTCTGGTCTTAAAAAAATAAAGGTCTACAGCAACACACAGGGTTTGGAAAAGCTCAGAAATCCACTCCAGTGGTTCCAGTAGATCAAACATATTTCTGGCAATTTAGATTTTAGCTTGGGCTTTGCAACATTTCACTTCAGTCTACTGTGCTTGCCTAAAGAAAGCATCTTCCAATGCATTCTCTTCCTATTTGAAACATATGTCATATTCTTGAGCAAAGAGAATATACAGGCAGACGGGCTCCAGAAGTTGGGAGCTGAGACCTGGTTTATGCTGAATAACTATCACCTAGCCTTTTTTTTCACCTGCCCCAGATAGCATGAGGTGAGGAACCAGCTGAAAATGGTGGATGTTTATCAAGTCTGTTGCCTGTTGAAGAGAAAGACATTATTGTACTGAAATGGGGAAGGAAGAGAAGTGCAGGAGCTGGGTTTGTCTTTGAGACTTGGAGAAAGGGCACAGGCTCAGAGCCACACGCAGAAGATGAGGTGTTGCTTTACAGAATTCTCCTCCAGCTTAAAGCTCTGAGACAAGTTAAAGGATTTTCTACATGAGATGCTAAAGTAGCCAAGGACTCTGGAATATTTCTTTTTTGTAACCTGGTTTCCAGCCTTGTAATTAAGAACTTGAAATGTCTTGTTAAAATAAACATGTTTTACATGTAAAGCACTGTGAGTCTCAGTTAGG
This sequence comes from Ibycter americanus, assembly GCA_035590275.1. Classification (NCBI taxonomy): domain Eukaryota; kingdom Metazoa; phylum Chordata; class Aves; order Falconiformes; family Falconidae; genus Ibycter; species Ibycter americanus. Next base: position 54,464,427 of record JAVJGI010000060.1, on the reverse strand, counting down.
CTGATAGATGGGATATATTCTCTCTCCAGGGGTAATTAATATAAGTAAAGCAGAACATATAGGCATTTTCATCTGCACAGATGTATATACGCATCTTGTGAGTTCAAGGAGCTGCTTGTACTGCGAGAAGCTGGCAGCAGAGTCACAAACCCTGAACCACCATGGTGAGGAAGGCAAAATAACCTCAAACCAGATAACCCTCCAAACACAACAGAAGTATTTTCTTCTCTTTTATCAGACATATTTAAAACTTACTGCAGTAAGTAAAAAGGCCTCTTGGGGGGCCCTTTGACTGGGCAGTTGGTGCTTTGGTGTTTGTCTGCATTTATATTTCTGGGCTGTAAATTCTTTAGGGCGTACATCATATTCATTTACCTTTAGCTGAGTGCTGTGTGCTCTTCCTGGAGTTTAATTATGATATTTACAAGAAGTCATCTCTTCACTAGGGAAACCTAGTTTTCAGTCAAGTTAATGTGGAGCTCAGCCTATGTAAGAGCTGTGGGATTTGAGCTGAAGACATCATGTTTTTGTGAATGTCAAGATGTATTATCATAGATATATAATACAAAATATTGATCACAGATCCACCTTGGTCATTGTCTATTTTGGGAAGTTAGTGCCTTTTGATGTGTTTGTTTTGTTGTTTTCTAATTTAACAGCATTCCTGAAACCATCAGTGTTGAAATTAGCAAGTTTCCATGTCCCAACACATTGAAAAAACTGTCTTTCTTCATTTTAACAACTGTTTAGAAGGGCAGGATTAAAAATTGAAGGAGTTTCTGCATTATAAAGTTAGTTTGCTTTACCTTATAAATGATATAAGGTTAATATAAACCAACATCCTCAAGTCTTCGGTAAACATACCAGATTTCAAAACATTTATGCTGCTGAAATCTGTTAATGGTCTATCAAAATTCTGGAAAAAGTTTATCTTATACCAAATATCTGACATAATTCTATTTATTATAAAATGTTTCTTGATGTTCTTCCTTTATTTTATAAATGTAATCTAAGAAAAGGTAACTTTTTAGCTCCGGTACTGTGGTAATGTAATGATATGTGAGAAAGTTTTGGGGTTTTTTTCCCACATGAAAAATTTAGATACTAAGAGAGTATGATCCATTCAAAGTTATAATAAATTGATGTATAGAAAGATATATACAGGATAATCATTGTAGAACTAGTTGAAACTTGCCTCCTTAAACAGGCAATTTGAAGGTCTGTTTAAATAAACTCTTCTTTGAGGCCATATTTCTCGCTACTGGCTGACTTGCTAAGCTTCTTAATTTCTGCTTCAGTCCATTAGGCAGCAGTGTGTGTTTCCAGTGACAGAAGCTGTAGGCTTGGCTCCCCGACAGTAGCAGCGTACCAGTACGTGCCATTGCCGCTCCTTACCTAAGTGAACGAGGCAGCTGAAGCAAGGGCAGAGGATTGTGGCCATTAACTTTGCTTTAGCGTGTCCAACTTTTTACTGTTTAGTCTTGGTAGAACTCCTATATTGCAGTTTATAGCATTGAATTAAGGAGATAGGCCTTTTCTCTGATATACTGAATCTCACCACTCTGAATATTGGAAAAAATAGGTAGGGTATTATAATGACAAAAGAGGTATGCTTGCAGCTGCATAACTGAAATAAAATTCCTCTTCAGCTTACACAGCATCAGTGGTGCTGATAAATCAGTTTTGTACTGGTAAAGGTGATGTTTCCCAATGGGGAAAAGAGGTAGTGCAGTAGGTAATGTGCAGCCCCTTTTTATGGAGATCCCGGTTTGGGAGGGCTGGCTACTTGAACTGGAGGAGCAAGTGTGGCCTGAATTTTACTTTTTCACAGTTCTCTGCCTCGCTAAGAAGTTGTTCTTCCACCCCCTGAATGCAGAATGGTTTTTTTGTAGCCATTGGTGCCTTTGTAGATCTGGTAGGAGTCTGCTGTGTTTCACTCAATGTTGAGATTAATTTAGAATATATTCAGGCATTTAGAAAGGTATAGCGTGCAGCCATGGGCTTCTTAAACAGCATCTCTTCCAGCATATGTTCTATGAGACTGTTTGACAGTATTCAGCAATTAGTTCTAATTAGTTCTAAAATGTGAGATCACATTTTAGTCTGAAATTATACTTTTTAACCCTCATGAAAATGTAAATCACCTCTTAGGGACTGGCAAAAGCAGACAAACTGGATCCCTCTTTGTTCCAGTGCAGTAGAGTTGGAACGACATTCTTCAGCAAAGGGATCTCGTGTTTTGAAGCTCACTTGAAGTTGTAGAACTTCACTGTATGCAGGGCAGTCTAGCTGCTTTTGCAAATACATTAAGGATACAACAGAACAGGAGCAATCCCTCTTTCTGTGGCTGGATAGTTTATTTATTTAGTCTTGGATTTGGGCTGACAGGGCTGTTCTCATACTATTCTGTTTTTTGCAATATTATATTTTAATTGATACAAAGGCATCTTATTTTATAGTAAATATAAAGTTACCGTGTTTCTCTAATGCTGTCCAAATATTCCTGTATCAATTAAATACAGCTTTGAAGTATTTTCAAAGTTGCTTATACATAACAAAATTGTTGCTTCATTGCTATGAAAGTGTGAAATGAAAGCTACTAAAGTGTTTAAACAATTTTTAGTGTTTTCTAATACGCCAGACAATCATTTGGATCTTGGTGTCCTTGAAGTAATACTTTTTTGCATCCATCATTTTTGCCATTTGTTATACACCAGGATTTGTAGTTGAACCATGGCAGCCTGAGGGCTATGAATGTCATCAGGCACTATAGATGAGGCAATGGGGTTAGGAAGCTTGCAATTTTTAGTGGAGTTTTAATTTTTTCAGAGTAAAAAAAAAAGCATTGACATATATAATAGGGTTGTGATTATGAGCTATTAAATGAAAATGAATATAAAATGTTCCTACTGTTAAAGTCCCAGTGCTGCAAGGTAAGTTCTGGGTAGCATGAGTCGTTCCTAGAACCAGCACTTCAGAAATTTCTCACATTCCTTTTCTAAGGTGATCACAGTACTGTCAGACCTGTCTTTATTTATCCATTTTAAAAGTTTATTTTAGAAGTTGTCAGCGTGAGTATCTCTGGGAGTGCTCGTGGAGAAAAAATAAGCTAATATTTTGGGGTGTAGATCAGACATAGTATCAGAACATCCTGTTCAGTTTTCTTTCTTGAAAAGACATTCTTGAATATTTGTGTCTCGGTTTGTTTATCTTGAATAAAGCAGTTCTGGAAAATATGGGGCTTAATTCTTTTGTCAGTTGTCTTGGATTCACTAGCACTCTCTTTTGTAAAATTAATACTAATAAAAAGTGACTTGTATATCAGGACTTCTGACTGTTCAGTAATCCATTGATTAGTCATATGACAGCTATCAAACCATTGACATGGAAAACATTGGGAGGTCAAAGAGATGTCAAGCTTCTGAGTTAGTTGGCTCATTATTAGCAAGTGTACATTAATTCATGATGATGTTTCTATAAATACCTTAAAAATGAATGAAGACAATCAAGTGAAACAGGTTTTAAACAGATTAATATAACATGCTGCTCTTTGAATGGAGAACAAATCCGAGACAAAGAAGACAGGCAAATCTTACCACAGACTTAATATGACTTTGGATCAAACCCATTGGGGCTCTGAAGTTGTTCCCGTAGAAATCACTCTGAAACTTTTAATTGACTTTCTTGGAATCAGCAGCATCCATAGACTTTATTTTATTTTGAAATATTTTTGGCATTGCCAATATAACTGGTGCATAATTCTTAAATCTTACATCATTAAATATCTTATACCTTATGAAAGTCTGTAGATCTAGAGATCAGAAAAGCTCTGCTATCAAAAATAAAAGCAGTTCAAAATGTTTGGTGGGAGGAATCCATTAAAGTTGTTATCTTCTAAATACTACAGTTTGACTCTGTAAAGCAAATATCTATAATCCAATGGATAAAATATGATTTCAATGTATATGCTGAAATACAAACAAATAAGGAACATGCATAGCATGAGAAAATTTCAGGACTGCTTTACTTATTTGTGACTATATTTTCTAAGGAACTCCTGTACCACTCTTTTGCAAAACTGAATCTTACAGCTGGAGTCTCGCTTTGCTTGTATCCAATGAAATCCTTCATTTGCCTCATCTCTCTGTGTGAGTATGGGGCTCACATGGAGGAACTTCTGACTTGTTAGTAGGGTTGACATCTGAGCAGGGGATATAAGAACAGTTACATTTTTTTAAAGTGCAATTTCTTCTACCCAGTGGTTAGCTTATACTTAGCTTCCATGTATTGGATAATAATCATGTTGCAAATATAGTTCTGACTGATCTTTGGTTATTTACAGTTAACACTTTCAGCACATTCAAATCCTTGACCAAATATATCTTATAGTAAGACAATGCATCTGAGTCTGTCTGAGAGACAGAAATAATCCATTTCTGTAGCCCAGGTAATCATCTGCCACGGCACATCTCAGCGAATGTTCAAGAGATTGCAATAAGTTCTTGTTGTGAATTTGTTGTTATTTACTTCACAGTGGTCAAAAGTATGAAGATAGACATTTTACACAACAAGGTCATTGCTTTGGCAAAATAAGCTAAAATTGTACCATGAGGTAGCTGCAGAGTGTCATAAGGATGACGGGAAGAAATGTTGAATGAAATGACAGCAGGTTGATTTTTGTGATGAGGTGGTTTCTTCTGTAGTTGAGAGCATAAGGTATTCTTTGGCTAATGCACTTGACTGGGACTCGGGAGTCAAGCCCAGGTCCTCCAGATCAACAAATTTATTGGACAGTCCTTAATGTAGGACAACTGGACATGAGCGGGGCAACCGGATCATCAGGCAAACTCCATAGTACAGCAGCCTTCCTGTAAATTGATTCATCTCGAGGGGATTGCCTAATTTCCCTGTTCTTTGACTCCTCAGTTGTAAAACAGGATTTTCCATCCTTATAGGAGAAAGGGATGTGGGAGGGTACTGTTATTAAATACAGCATTATGCTCAACGGAATGATGAAAGTCAGACCAATAAACAAATTAGTAAGACCTGTTAATAAAAGCTAAGTTCAAACAAATCAAACACATATAATATCATGTCTGACTGTCACAGTTCTACTCTCTGTGCCTTTTACTGAACTACTGGATTTGGGTGATAATTTTAAATTCATCCATGGGTCTTGCTATACATTGAGAATATGAGAACAGCTGTACTGTGTCCATCCAGCCTGGCCTTCCTCAGTGGATGGACACCTGTGGAACACCAGAGAACCAGACAGGTTTTCAGAGTTTCCCTGACTGCTGGTTGTACCCTTGCAGCAGTCTGCGTTTTGGGACTTTTGGCATCAGAGGTTGCATCTTTATGTTTAATAGACTGTCATAGTTTTCTTGCCTGGGTTCATCTAACTGAACCCATATAAACTTTAGATATCTACATATCCTGTGACAGTGATTTCCCTAACTATATGCTCTGTCCAAACATTGCTATTTGTATTTGTTTTTAACTTTGTCTTATTTCATCTGGTACTTCTTAATTAGCATTTATTATTTATTATTAATTATGAAAAAACAACAAATGATAATTCCCTATTCACTTTTCCATGCCACTGCAAGCCCATTGTTCTTATATTTTAACTGTTATTTTTCATGAAATCATGCATTTAATTCCCACTTCCATTTTCACTGGAGAGGACGGAGTGATCAGGTACTATTGAATACTGTCCTGTTAAGCTGCACAGCTTTTTGACACAACAGAAGAAAATGCAGTTTTAATATTTCAGTAGCTGAAAGGAGACAGTTCAAAGAGTGTAGGCAAACAATGATGAGAATGTGTTGACAGTGCATGAAATCTCTGATGTGGATTGCTTTATAAAATAAAATGATTTTTCAGGGATGCAAAGGTGGCTGTTAAAACCTCCTGTTATAAGCCCTCAGGAGAAAAAAAAAATCATCCTTTTGGTTGTAGCATTGCTCCCCAGCTGAAAGAGTGATGGATGATTTTTGATAAACAATCTGTGGTGCAAAGGACCGTAACAGAGGCCATCTTGATGCTGTTAATCTGTGCTGGTTTTTTTCTGATTCTTTATTCAATCTTTGTAAAAAATTAAAATAGATTAATAGAAGTGGGAATTTTAGAAGAAAGGAGTGGGATTCAGGAAACAGGACTGACAAAACTGGTATTTACATGGTTGTGTAATATTTGTCTGAGAAGAATAGAGTATTACAAACCTTTTCTATGCCCCACTAAAGAATGAATTGCTATCTGTAGAGTGAGCACCCCAGTGGAAGCAATGGACTTATTTGTTGTGCACACCTGAGGCACAAACAAGGAATGAAAGTGTTCGGTTTGATTCCATGTTACAGACAGAGTTCTGCATAGGCTGTGTTGTACTGTGTGCTGTAGGAACATGAGAAAGCACTCTGCCTTGGAAAAGTCGAGGCTAAGTCTTGTGCAATTCGTGAGAGAGGAACGGGTCTGTTTGCAGCTTGCTCAGGTCCTAGATGAGGTTTTCCAGTGCTGCAGAGACCATGGCCTGTGAGAAACCTTCCTAGTGGCTTTGGAGGGGCAGTTACATTGCTTCCTGCATTCTCAGCTACTCAGAAAGCCAGCAACAATGTGCTTTAGCGTAATGAGAAATCGTTTTCTGTAAAGAATCTCAAAAGTCCTCCCATCAGTTGGCTGGGGGTCATGGTAAAGAGGGAATTTAAGTAACCCCCCATTCCAACCAGATTGCTTCTGGCACTTAACAGCTGATGGATGTTCGTGCTTCCTTTCATAGAGAGAGCGCAGTGCTCAAATAATGAGCTCTTCTTTACTAAAATAAATAGGCCAGATACTTGAAAGTACTTGTATGAAAAACAAATACTTGTTATTAAAATAGCTGGGAGGTGGTTGCAGTCTTTGACTTGAGCTTTTATTTATGGCTGAGTTCCCTAGATGGAGAACTAAGCTGAATGACTTTCTGATCTTCTGGGGACACCTCTGGAAAAATAAAGGTGAGATGTGGGGCCTCCTTGAAATATGGTCACACACAAGACCTCACAGCGTAGCCAACAAAACCATTCCCCAGCACTTCCAACTCCAAACAAAAAATCATTGCCTTGGAAATAATCGTGAGTGTTAAGAAAGTGTTTTCAGGGGAATAGCACTTGTTTTATTGCCCTTGCAAGTAGACACCTGTCAGAAGTGTGTAAGAATGGTACTGCAAGCATGAGTGTGGTATTTGAGTGATAGTCTCTTTGAAATAGTAGCAGTACTACGTCCTGCAAAATTCACTGCAAACCTCCAGAATTTAATGTGTGAAGATGCCATTTCCATTACATATTCATTGTTTTGTTAGCACCTGCCTGGTTTTCCACCCCTAAATGTTGCTCGACATTATTAGGATATGGCTGATGAAAATGGTGAGAAATTTTTGTAGTGTCATGCATAGACAAGCTCTAAACTAGGTATCTTGCTCAACATGATGTCCTTGTTCATGTGAGTTCTTTAAACAATGCTAGCCCTTCAGCAAACATCTCAGAACAAACACAAATACTACAGGGAACTCAGCTCATGATATTTCTGATGTTAAAAACAAGCACATAAAACATTTTTACCTCTTGGAGATTTGCTTTGCAGCAGACTCAGTTCACCACTGTAAATTAGTTTTATTTTCTTTTCGTGATTTCTCAATATCTACATGTCTACTTCACAATGCATCATATTCATAACTTAATTGGAAGATTATATATTAATGGCACATGATCCACCCTTGTTAACATGGTATCTGAGTATTTAAAAATTTTACTTTATACTGTAAAAGGATTATTTATCTTACTATGCCTTCCAGTTTTATGGGTGCAGTCTCCATGTAAGAAGACTGAGTTCCCAAAGGTCCTGTAGGAAGCTTATAGTAGTTTAGAGAACTGAGGCAGATTCTTCTAAATTTGCAGCTGTTGGCCCAGCCACTGGACACTTCTTTCTGTCTGAAATGTTTGTTGCTTGAGACAAAGGAAACTGAAATGACGTTGCTGTTACAGACCACTGTGCTGTACTGAAATTGACTTACAGGGAAGGATTCATAACATGTGACTCAAATTATTTCTATATCTCTATCTTTTGTTCATAAGGATGCAAATATTCTTGCTTTTGATAAAACACTACTGAGATACAAATACGGAACTGTTCTCCTTTGAAGCATGCAAACAACCATCAGGCATCCAGTACCTCTGAAAATGCATGAATAGTGAACGCTTAATTTTCTGAAGGAAAAGGACATTTCACAAGCTGAGAACCCAACTGGCTGGAACTGGCAAAATCTGTTGCTGAAGAGGTACTGAGCAATCTTTGGATAGAGGAAATGGGAATTCTTTGAAAGATCTGGATTTCTGTGCAAATTATTGATTGTAAGAGAGTAATGTCCTTGATATCATACTTTCCCTACAAAGATGGAGAGACTGGGAAAAGTGTGTGCACAAGTATGTGCGACAGAGGGGGAGAGAGAGAGAGAGTGTTAGGTGCAGCAGTACATGTAATTAAAACATTGCAGCTGTTCCATTATTATTTCACCTTCAGATATAACTCTTATATAATACCTATTTAAAGGAGGCTTATGGCTTTTAGGGTCATAGACTCATAGATAATTCAGGCTGGAAGGGACTTTAGGAGGCCAGCCAGTTCCTCTGCAGCCTGGACTGCTGCAAGGGTTCTCCCTTCCCAGTGGCAGTGCTTTCCATTTCTCCTCGTTGAATTTCATAAAGGTGCTTCAGACTCCTGACAGCCCATCTCTCCAGCCCACCTGGCTCTCTCTGAATGGCAGGGCTACCCTCCAGCATGTCACCTGGCCCCTGCAGCTTGGTGTCATCCGCAGACTTGAAGAGAGTGCGCTCCGTTACCTCCTCTGAGTCACTAATGAAGATGTTAAGCAGGACAGGTCCAAGGACAGACACCTGCAGCTCCACTTACTGGCCTCCAGGCAGGGTATGACCCATTAACCAGGACTCTCAGAGCCATGCCATCTCAGTAGTTTTTTACCCATCTGGTTGTCCACCCCTCCAGAGTGTGATGTCCTAACATTTATAAAGGAATGGGAGGCAGTGTTGACAGCCCTCCTAAAGTTCAGGTAAATGACATCCACTGCTCTCCCAGCGTACATATGCAGTCATTTCCATCTTCATTTTTTATGAAAGTTTAATCAGAAAACAAAACTATGGTGAAGTTAATATGCACATTTGGACAGAGAGAGGACAGAAGCAGTGAAGGCATAGAAATGGGCAGCTGCTTTTGCCAACAGACCAGCAAGTTCTGTTGCCTGGCTGCTTCAGTCCAGCTGGAGAAACCACGTGTGGGTAACAGCACTCAGCACTTACATAGATGCTTAACTGTTGTGCAGACATTAAACATATAAGGTTAAGGGTTGTGCAAATGTTAACTCATCCTTCTACTCAGTCTTGTTGGCTTCCTGAAGACAGTATTGATGTTAGACAATGGCCACAGAATATAATGTTTAGTATGTGTATGTGCAGAAGACCCAGTAGTAGCTATACAACTTTGTGAAGTTGTGAATCAGGCTACAACACTACTGAAGTTGTGATAGAGTAGAGATAACCCACACTCAGAGAACTGATCAGCTACACACTACAGGAATCATCATAAAATAGAGATAACCTGCACTTGGGGAATTGATTAACTTGTCTATAGCTGGTGTGATCTTTGAGTAGTGAGTGGTATCGCATCAATTCTCTTGGCATATGCTTGAGGAGATAACTTGCAATAGTAACCACAAGATTAAAAAAAACCACAAACCTAATTAAACCCAGGGAAAAATAATAGTTTTCCTGCATTATTGAATTACCAGGAAACAACATACAGCACTTTTAACTAGAACATGGATTTCTCTTGAACAAAAAAATTAGTCATTGTGTAAAGAGTTGTCTGTGCCACAATATATTGGGATTTCAAAGATGGCTTTTGTTCTGTACAAAGAATTTTCTTCTCAGAAAAGGTGAACCCTGGAATACTTCCCAAAATGTTAAATCCTCCCAAAATAGGGTCCAGTCAAAGTACATTAATCTGACACTAAATGCTATGATACTTAACCTACACAGACTCCTAAAAATAACATGAAAGGGAATCATCTGAAGGAAGGGATTGTGCCTGCTGATACATAGGATGACCTAAGTTGTGACTGAAAGAAGCAAGGGATGATTTCTCCTTTTACTCCCCTATTTGAGAGGCGGAAATGGGTGATCCTTGCAAGAACTGGAATGAAATAAGAAGGGAAGAGTGGCTTGTTGAAAGGGATCTGGTTTTTAGCATTGGGACGTGGAGATCTCTGCTCAGTGAAAAGCAGTGCTAACTCAGTGTCAGTCCACAGTCACTTTGCGTAATCTAGGGAAAATATTTGAGATTCCCTCAAACTTGTGTGTAGCCTTCTATTATTGCCCATAATTTTTATTTTTCTTTGCACTGTTTTTGTCATGTGATGCCAGTTTGCTGGCTTCAGGTGAGTTTTCCAGTCAAAATGTCACTTTTGTTCTGTATAAATGTGGTCCCAGGGCGGTGTGAGGTGGTTGTTAAAGAGCAGTGTGGTGGCCCTGCATGGAGGATGTGGACTTTGCCACACTCCCTTGCTAAGTACTTGTCTCTTGTATTACTCTTCACCACTGACTGTGCATTGCTGTGTGTAATGATATCATGATTTCAGTACAGGTAATATGTTTTGAAAGGGAAAATGAAACAGAAAGTTATACTTCCACTTAATCAGCCTGCTGTAAAATTCTGGCTCACTGGGACACAGGCATGTTAAGAGTGAGATTAAAATGTATATCCTCTGGGTAATGTGTGAGAGTGGCATTTGGAAACTCTTGTATGCTAGAAGGGTTAGTGCTTATCAGCTGGAAATGTTCTGTATGTCCTGATGAAAGCTAAAACGCTGAAGTAGTGATTGGGTTTCTTTTCACTGTGTCTGAAATAAAGAAGATTAAGAAAAAATGTAATGTGAGTTAGTGTATGTGTGGACAATGTCGGTAATTGTCTTGGTGGTGTGCAGACAGTACTTTACAGTAATTCTAGTACCACTAGTAGAATATTAATAGCATGCTGCTTTGACCTGCTATCAATCATTGCGATTTGCATATCATTTGCATAACGTTTTCCATATAACTCACATATTACTCACTAGATTTTATACTGCTAGAATCACAGATTAACAAAACGATTGCAATAGCATTGCTCCAGAGAAAAGGATTGCATTTTAAGTTTCTCTTTTTTTTCTATTATTTTCCAAAATAATTTATTATTGTGTTTTTTAGAATTTTAATACTATTTTTATCAGGATTAGTAGCAAATTCTGGATGGACCATGTCAATTCTAGGTAACAGCTCCCTGTTAGTCTCTCTCATTCATATTCATTCCACTTTATTTAAACTTACCATGACAGGTTTACTTTGTGTCAAAGCTGTGTACTTCGACTATGACTGTTAAAATGTTTAGTGCATTTAGCATTGATGGTAGACAGCTTAAATGCAGTAGTTGAGAACGCAAAACTAAACGTAACAGCTATTGATCTGATGTCAATAGTTAAAAGTATTTGAAAAATATTGCAGTACCGATGTATTAAAAATGTTATGAAAGCTTCTGACTTGATTGATAACTGGTACAGTTAGAAGGGAAGGTTCCAGGATAAAAAGTGTGTCCAGTGTGCATCTACAGTGATTCAAAGTGTGTAGGTCTCAGATCAGAGGCAAAAGACAGCCACAGAAGTTGTCAAATAAGGTGGGTTATTTCTGGCCAGGAAGAAAACTTGCTGGTTGTATGTATTTCCCAGACAGCTCTGTTGGAGTTCCAGCGCACTATTCAACCACAAGTTGATTATTCTTTAAGTTCATTTTTATTATTTAGCTTGGCTTTCTCTGAAGTAACCTCTTTGCGTAGTTCTATGCTCAGAAACAAAGACCGAACTAGAGAGTTTTTAACCTTATCTGGCCTCCCAGGTTTTGGGCACACTGCAGGTCTCCGAATGCTGACCCTGTGCTTTGGGAGAGATGAGCCTGAGCTCCTGCTTGTGGGCTGATCCTTGATGCACTTGGTCATGACCCTGCCTCCTGTGCCCAGACCTCGTAAGTAAGAATCTGGACCTGTTGTAGCTATATTTAAATTCTTTCTCTCTCTCTGTTGGTCTGAGCAGCTTTTTTTTTTGCTTGACAGTAGGAGTAGCTGTTCTTGAGAATGGGTTCAAACCTAAATATAACAGAAAATGTCACCATATCCCCAGAAGCTTGATCTTGAAGCATCAAACTCAAGAACAGCTTTTACACTGAGTTAAATAGCGGTAGGGTGAAAGCTCAGTGTGTAGTTATTACTTGGCTTTGACCCCACGTGTCTAGATTTTTACAGAGAAGGTTGTGGGTAGGTAATGCATAGAAATCCAGACTGGCCACAAATTTCTTTCAGCTTCAGTATGAGGGAAAATTATCACTGTCAGGGTGTCTTTCTTCCTAACTTCAAAAGAGTATAATGTACAGCAAATCTGATTTCCCTTGGCCTATAGTAAAATTCCTGGTTGTGCCAGGGCACCGAATCAACTTCAAAGAATGTGTATGCTGAAGATATCACCTGCAAAGTATTTGTTTCTTTTTAGTTGAAAGGTTACATACATTTGCATTGACATGGCAGAGTTTAAATTAATGGAAGTGCTGTTACAATGTCAATAGACTTTTTTCCTCTATTTATTTATAGATTCTGAAAGAGCTATTACAATTCTCAGTAGAGCCGTCTCCTAGAGTTCGAGTGACGCTGAAGCTGTTCTGTTGTTAACAAACCTTCCTCACAGCCAGGCTTTGACATCCTGAGAGATCCCAAAGAGCTTTTTTGCTTTCAATAGAAGGTGTAAAATTATTTTTCAAACATTTGCTTTTTTAACCAATTTTTTTGTCTTAATTTAAAGAAGTATTTTTTCACGTATCCCAAAAGACCTCTCCTAAAACAATGTGTCTGCATGCTTCCTTGAGTTCTTGAAAGAGATTTGTTACGTCAAACTTGCTTTGCACTGGTTGATAGTAGACATTTTACAGTATAGGCAGCTATTTTTGGTGCCTGGTAATGAAGGCGCTTTTATAGTAGGCCATACATATACTTCTGCTGCCCTTATCCTTAACTACTCCCAGTTAATTGGGAGCTTGCCAGACTCTCACCTGTCAGTTTTACAGTTTCCATAACTATTATTGACATAAGAAAAATTCTGGGAGAAAAACAAGTAGATTTAATCCCAATGTATATGTATGAACTGAAATATATGAACTATACATGAATTCAAATAGCCACTGGCTAAACATAACTTGCAAGAATATTGGATGGTAAAATGTTTCCTAGAGGGGTTTAATCTAGACTGTATGTCCCCAATAGAGTTATGTTACATATCTGTATAAAACTGCCTGTTCTTTGAATAAAGGTTTGTCTCAGAAGCTTTAATATAATTAGGGACTAATATATGCAAGTCATAGAAATTAAAGATTGACTTTCAGTCTTAGTTCTAAAATTCTGGGATTTTTAATGAAAAACCTGTCTTGGAAAATTTTTAATATACTTCTCCATATACATATACCCCATGTATGAAAATTAGTTCAAAGCAAGTATACTTCATCTCTAAAAAGTCTGTAAAGGAAATACTCCTCATGCTATAATTTTCTAATATATATATATATACATAAAGGGTGAATGAAAAATATTCCTCACTGAATACACTGTATGGCTCTTCCAGATACCAACTTCTATTTCCAGGTGTTGCAGCTGTTACTGTTGGGAGACTGGGGGCTGCTGTGATGGGACTACCCTGAGACACTGAGGCACCAGGCAAATCTCAAAACTTCACACAAGCCTTTACTTATGCTCAACAAGTGGAAATCAGGCATTAGTCAAACAAATTAGCCAAGCCTTGTGTACACAGTACTGTAAGTCTAATGTTGTGTTTGGCCTTGATGACCAAAGTGTTTGGTGGTTCTCAGCTGTCTGAGGTCAAGACATCATGACTCGAGAGCCCTTTGGTGAGAGAAACTGGAGTTAAAATGGGTGTCTCCTTTTTTTCCCAAGCTCCACTTGCATCACTGCCATCTGGATAAACATCTTCCATGGATCAGGACAAGTCTGGTCCGAAGGACTACCTCATTTTTCTGCAGGTTTCAGGTTGTCCAGGCAGGTGTTATCCCCCAACACATGTCTGTCCTTGTCTTTTCAGATGGGTATGCACGCTTGCAGACTTGTGCAGGTTATCTGATACCGTCAAGTAGTTGTAGACTGGCTGCTGTTATCTTAGTTTTACTATTTTTATGCAACAGTGCCAAGCAGGCAGATGTAACAAAATAATTCACCTTCTAACCTAAATCAACTAGTCTTGTGGTATGCATGGGTGCAAAGCAAACTAGATATGCATCATGTTTTGCCTTGATATAAGGCAGGCTTGTAATACAATGGTAGTGAAAGACAGACGTGATGTTTCACAGGCCCTCCTGCTGCACAGGGCTAGATTATCATGGTATATTGATGGTACTATGCTGAATTTGCACTTTCAGTTGGACTTTTAGCAATCATACTAAAGAAGAAAAAGAAAGAAAAAAAACATACACCAACTGATTGGGCAGTGTTTTCTTTATATGACTACAGTTTTGCCAGGGAAAGTTAGATTAAATCTGTTTTTTTGTGAGGCATCTAGAGGTAAGAGTACCAATGAAGGAAATAGGTGTGACAGCAGTCAGTTGAACTTCAGAACTCAGACTGTTATTTCAAGATCTGGTGCACACAGTGGACGCGAAACTTGTGCATTCAGAGTATAGTGAAATAGTTTTTCTTAGTATTAAATAAAAAATTCTGTGTCTTCCAACATAACTGAGCAAAAGTCTCCAGTCTGCTCCCACAGGATTCACTCTTAAGCCTTAGGACTTTTTTGTCTTATTTTGAAATATTACAAATACTACAAGATCTTCTTTGCTTTATAAATCAAAAAAGGGATAAATATAAGAAAAAATTAATTACAGAGTATGCTATTTTAGAACATAAATGTGTGGGTTTTGTAATCATTAAAAATTCAAAAGGAATGGGTCTATATTTGCGTCAAGATGGATTTTTCATTCAAACAATGATAAATAGTTTTAAAATACAATTCTGAATACTGTAATAGTAGAGATTAAAGTAATATAAACTTACATTTTTTAATGTAGAATTTCACAATTCATACTCTGGATTTGCAGAGATCTACTTTGCTGACATAATTAACTTTAATTCAGATCCACTATTAACTGAACCAAACGTTATTAACAACTCCTTAGAATATAAACGCTAATTTAATAAAGAATTATGGAGTCGTTTGACTTAGCATGGTCATCCTCTCTGCTGGATTTTCTCATTTGCTTTCAGTTTGCAGATTCTCACGGCACAAATCAGGAATAGGTCATGCATCGTTGCTTAGTGGTTTCTTAATGAGTATTATAACCCATTTACTTTGTTAATAGGTTTGCATTTGCAAATATCATATCCCATTTTGCTGAGGAATCATCACCACAGCTATTCAAGAGCAGGTCTGTTAAGGAACCAATAGACATGAAATCCTGTGTAATCTTGCAAAACGTGTTTGTCATGTTTTGTGATCCAAGTGAATGTTTTTTGTTGTACTTTTCTTGTCTATTGTTCTGTGAAACCTGGGCTGACAACTAGACTGTATCTTTAAAGAAGGTGCTATCATTTGTCAGGACTTTAGCTAGAGAACATGCTAAATGCAAAAGTTCTTGCTGTGTGTAGGCCAAATAAATATTACCTGCTGTTTTTTCATTTCTACCAAAAAAAGAAAACAGAGTGTTAGGAGAAAGAGAACAGCTGTAGAGTGGAGGGATCGCTGCATTGCTTGCTGTTTAAAAGCTTTCTTAAAACGCCTTGTGCATTG
Organism: Ibycter americanus; assembly: GCA_035590275.1. Lineage (NCBI taxonomy): Eukaryota > Metazoa > Chordata > Aves > Falconiformes > Falconidae > Ibycter > Ibycter americanus. The sequence continues at coordinate 54,448,517 of JAVJGI010000060.1, read as the reverse complement.
CTGAGAAATGCAGATGTTGATTTTGCGCAGTAATGAGAAGCTAGAGGTTGTGACACACCAGGTCGTACATCTTGTGGGCAAACATTCACCATGGCTTCGTGATGTACAACTATGCTGGACTGGTGGGGCTGGTGGTGCTGCAGGGTGCTCCGGCGGGCAGGGAGAGCTGACCCTGTCTTGGTGCAAAGCGAAGCATGCTCTGAGAGTCCCTTTGGCTGGTACTCCTGGACACTGGTACAGTATAGTGAAAGGCGGTAACTATCTACTTTGAAAATGACAGCCTAGTTACACAGAGGACACATTTACCAGTTTAAATGCTTTAGCGTATGTAGCAAGAAATCTTACTTTAACATTAAAAATTACCAGTGTTTATTAACGAGAAAAAAATATTTAATTTCCTCTTTTCTTATGACAGAGAAATAGAGTCATATTGTATGATTTGAATGAATGTTGGTCTTCTTTAATGATTATTCACCAGCTTGTGAAAGAGGCTACAGAGCATAACAAGACCAGAGTATGCTCGCTCAGCTCTTGGTCGAAGGTTTATTTGCAGTTCGTGCTGCACAGATGGGTAATAGTTTGAAAGAGCAGATGGAATTTAAGGAACAGCAAGTTCAGTGGGACGACTACTGTATTGAAGAGATGGAGAAAACTGAATGTACCAACAGCTTGAGAGAGAAATATTTGAGATCCAGCTGGTTATTACACAGATTATTTCAGCCTCTCCTAGCGTATAAACTGTGAGGGCAAATGGCAAATGTTTTGCAGGAATTGGCTGCTTCCTCACTATTCTCTTTTACAAGAAGTCCTCTCAAACCTAATTAAAATACAAATTTTTCTGATTGATTGATGTTTTACTGGGAGTTCATGGAAGAGAGAGACAAGGTTCTATCTAAAAAGCAAGGCAAAGCTAAAGGACATGAGTAGAGCAAAAGCAAGTGGCTGGACATTTTAACACCAGGGTTTGTTAATCCCAAGAGAGGATTAAAAAGCCAGCCTGGCGAGAAGGGCCAGTGGGAAAGGAAACCTGCTAAGCTCATCAGGTCCTGCTTGCATTGAGTGCCTGCTTCTTGGCAGGACTTGTTTCTGTCCCAGTCCTTCAACAGCATTTTCTTTGCGCATCCTCTTGGGAAAGGCAGGGCACAGAAGAAAGTCTTGCTACTCTTTCCCAAAAAGAGTAATAGGAAGAATACTCCCAGCTAGGTTTCAGCCACCTGCTTCTTTCTCTAAGCTGTGTCTGCTTGTCACTCCTTTTGCATTTACCTGCTTCCCACTAATGCCAAAATTGAGTCGTGTCTGCAGCAATTTAATCTCATGCCAGTGCATTGTAGACTTTAGCTCTTGACACATGTTGTTACCTGTTTACTCTAAACCTTCCAGTCTTAGCTGAACAGTACCACCTCCCATCATAGTCATAGAATCACATAATGGTTTGGGTTGGAAGGGACCTTAAAGATCACCTAGTTCCAGCCCCCTGCCATGGGCAGGGACACCTTCCACTGCACCAAGTTGCTCAAAGCACCAACCAACCTGGCCTTGAAAACTTCCAGGGATAATCAAGTAACTGAGCTACTCCTTACTTTCTGATTTTCACATGACAGTTTTTTAGAAAAGTTTCATTCAATAAATGATATCTGATAAGCGAAAAAAGTAAAATTCAATGAAAACACATTTTTTAGAACATTTACATATTTTATATTATTCTTTCAGTTCATTGATTTTCTAATATTTCAGTAATAAGTATGCGGAAGATGTTTTTAGCTAAGTTATCAAAACAAAGAAAATTGTTTTTGAAGTACTAAATTCTGTATATATGAAATTCCAAGAATAATGTGAGATCCATCATTCAGGACAGGAAGAGAAGCCTCAGCAATAAGTTCATTCCTTCAAGCACTGATTTAAAAAGAGAGAAAGAGAAGACTAAAATTATATAATCAGATGAATTAAGACTATAATTTATCGCTGTGCTCTGATTTATCTCCTGCTGCTATAGATTGTCTTATAAGTGAAGCCACTATGATTGAGCATTTAAATTCAAATTTTTTTAGGTGTAAATGGTTTTTTCCTCAAAGTTGTATGTTTCTATATATTTAAATCCTAGTTTATTAAAAAAACCAAAATAACTCAGAGCTTTCAAGGTTATTTTCTGAGTATAAATAATTTTGTATGCAATTTTCATAAAAAAAGATATATAATAATTATAAAAGCCCCAAACAAATAATTCTGCATCATAGTGTGGTAGTGGTCTATTTCAAATAAACTTTCTTCATGAGAATGTTTTTGTGGAGCCCTGCTGTAGGAGTTGAGAGTCTTTCTTCATAAATTAAAGGAAATAAGTGGTAAGTTGTTAATTGTTGCAACACTACAAAACTATCACACTGCAACAAGGCTTTCCCACGCAAGTCTCCAAAAGTTCATCTACTGTCTGTGCTGTTTCTTCATCCTCTTCAGGCCAGTCCACCCTGCTTCTTGCCTCTGCTGCATCTGGGTTCCTGGCTTCTCCTCCAGCCAGACTCTCCTCATTTGGGCCCCCTTCTTCTCTCAGCTTCTCCCAGGGCCTCTCCTTGTCTCCCCTACATCCCTGGGCTCTTCTTCATCCAGTCCCCTCTCTCTCTTCACCCAGTGCTCCTCTTCCACCAGTGCTCCTCCTCTTCTGGGCTCCTCAGTGCTATGTAGCTACTTAGCCCAAACAAGCCACAGTTGTACATTATCCACATCAGCCAGCCCACTGCCCCAGAAGCAAGCCCACACCTGTATATTATCAGTGTTGATTCAGCCTCTACAGTTAATGATTTTTGTGTGTGTCTATTGGATCCAATACTCAGGAAGCAAAAAATTTTCTAGTTTCTCTCTCTCCATGAGCTGGACTATTTCATCCAGAAGCACATTGAGACTTACTGCGCTAGCTTATAATTCTTTTGTTTCTTTAATTTTATAAACAGTGTTTGTTGGTTTTTTTCAGTTTTAAAGTAATACTATTTTTGTGGGTTTGGTCTATTGGTAGTATCAGTGCCCTAATTGATCTTTGATGAAAAAAAAAATAAATTTAAAATATCAATTTTTAACACTTTTAGAGAGGAGCCTTTCTTTCTTTTTCCAGTCTGTGGAGGATTTTTTTCATGGAGCTTATACTTCCTATCACACAATAAAGAGAGTGAAGGTTTGTCTTCTTTTTGAAGGCTATGAATGCTGACAGGATCAGAGAAGAGCTGCTTTTTGAAGGAGTCGCAGCTAAGAGTTTATGGTTGAAAACAACTGGAGAGGACCTTGCAAGGTCATCTTAAAGGATTTAATAGGGGAAGATCCAAACATTTATATCAAGGATCTGTTGGTTAATTTTCTGGACATAAGATAATATTGGTGTTTTCAACCCTCACACACGAAGAGTCCTCTGAGCCTCTAGCAGGAGTCTGAAAATAAAAAAGAAGTGCTAGTGTGATTCAGGGAAAGAATACTAATTCTCCAAGGTTAGAAAGTCATGTCTTGTAAAGACATGTTTATTAAGCTGTGAATTGCCCCGCAGATGTGCCCAAGAGGTGCCAGTGACCGTACAGTAAGTGTGTTTTGCTGCCGAGCCAGTCAGCTTCGCTGAGAAACTGGGTGCGATGATTCATGGAGTGCGGTGCTGAGGGAGTTACGTGCCTTTAGTACATAGGCTGGTTTTGTCCACGCTAACCTGAGTGCCTCTGTGTGGGAGCTGTGCAGACGTGCCTTTGGTTAGTAAGGACAGCTTCCTTTACTACTTAGAGACACAGAACTGTCTGGAGCTAAACATGGACAGCATTAGATCCCGCTGCCTCCTACTCCCTCTAAGTGTTGCTATGGGAAATTTCCTTCCCGTACTGGTTGAAGCTGTGGTTGGTTGGTGGTTTTGGTTGCACTTTGAAAGAAGACCCGACACGGGGTTGTAGGGTTCTGATGGCTCAAAGCAGAAGTGGTTTTATGTTAAACATTATTGTGCCTTGCAGAGTAATGTATGGAGGTCCCACAGTGTGAATCTATACCAGCCTGATGTTTAGAGAACAGACACATGCAAATAACATTCTTTAGCAGAAGGTGATTGACCTGATCTCATTAGTATTAATAGATAGCACCATCATTTATCAATTCCAGTCGTTGGCTCATAAGGAAATACCAAGGAATGTCTGCCTGTGAGGTGACTGAAATGGACTACTCACACTTTGGTAACAGCTGCAGCAGCAGCTTTATAAATAGAGAAGCTGGTCTCCACAAACCTCTGCTGCATGTACCTGACTTTAAGCAGGGGATTGGATTGAATGAGGTTAAAAACTCTAGCAATGCTTTTATGTTGCTGGGCTTTTGGCAGGTCAGGTTCCCTGTATAGCTGGCAGGCAGTGTTAAGCAGTTTATGAAGGGAGCAGAAAGCACTGATGCTGGTTAGCCATCAGGCTCCCAACCTTGGTTCCAGGGACTACAAAGAGCCAACCTTCTCTTTGGGTCATGCAGCTCTGTTACGGAGCACAGGAACCCAGTAGTAGATGGCATGGATGGGCAGAGTTGTTCCTGTCTTGCCTGCTATGAGCACAGTACTTGTGACTGCAGCTCCCTTGCTCTATAGGAGTATTGGTCACCAGTGACGATCGGTGTCTCTTTCTGTAAGCCACACAGCCTTCCTGACTTCTGTGGGTATTTATGTTGGTTTTTGTTGTTGTTGTTGTTTTTTTTTTTTTTTTTTAAACGAGGATGAGAAGAACATGAGCAGTTTCTCTCCAGTTTCTGGCCTTTCACTTCAGATTTTAAATATCCTTTTATTTTTTTTTTCACAGTCTTTAGCAATAGTGGAAGACTGACAAAAGAAAAATGGATATGCATGAAATATAGAGGTACATTCTTTGACCTTTTCCCCTTGGTGGAACAATATCTCCTAGTTTAATTTCTAAAGTCCTGTTTTCTCCTTGCTCTCTCAATCCACAAACAAAAAATAACAGTCTGTGCTTTCAGCACAGGCTTGGTGTGCCCTTAATGCCCACTAGTGCAGAGGAACTAAATTTAAAAGTCATAATTCTTATTAATTTCTTTAAGCATAGAAAGAAAAGGCCCTGACTCCCCAGCTTGAGTGAACTAATCGTCAACAGGGCGTGAGAGAAGCCTAGATGTTGGCTTGTCCTTCTCCTGTCAACCTGCTGAGCAGTTTCTGTCACGTTTGGTTCAGACTCAAGGGCTGTGGAGAGGAGGGGCCTCCAGTGGAGGGCATGGCAGGGCTCTTGTTTTTGAGGGTCTTTGCAAGAAGTGTTGAAATGCTGTCACTTCAGTGGTCTTGCTTTGCTAATGTCCCCCTTGAGCAATGAGTCCTTTGGGAGAGGACTTCTCCATAGGCCGTTAGATTTTTGCCTTTTCCTCCTGTGTTTTTCAAAGGGGTGTCAGGGAAATGCTGTGTGTCGTCTTCTGTCAAATCTATTTTTATTGTCTAGTCTAGTAGCTCAAAACTTACACTTTTTTAATCATTCCTTCATTTCTCTTTCTGCAGAAGAAATAAGTGCATCCCACTTGAGCTATGTGGTGTCAAGCTTCTGCCAAGGCATAGACAAAAACATTAAAAACAAAAGGGATAACTTTTGATTCTCATCTTCTCTGATAGAAGTGCCAACCTTTTCCTCAGTCAAATTTTTGTAATTAAGTGTTCTAAGAAGAAGAAAAGGTTATATATGCTTTAAAGTAATTTGATAAATCAAGGAGGGTGGAAATTCAATGGGTTTTAAGTACAGGCTTTGAGGATGTCATTAGGGATTTCACCAAGAGTAGTTTTAGTGGAGTGCAAACAGTAGATGTTGCAATTGAAGGGGTTATATAAGGATAACTTTATATGCTGGATGTCCCTGAAAATAAGATTTTTTAAAATATATCAGAGATAAAAAGATGAAATGTGAAAATCATAGCAAAGAATGAAGTATTTTAATGAGATCAGCAATGCATAGGTAATTATATGTAAAATAAAGTAAAATGTGTTATAAAGCAGCTAACTTGTTCTTTTAAGACTAAACTCAAATCAACACATCGTTAGCAATGGAAATTCATTTTTCTGTCTGTATTTACAGTGTTCTTAGGGTTCTGTGGTTTTGTTGCTGAAATACTTGGAGTTTTTATCATATTCTGTTCTATGTTCTGTTATGTAAAGAACTTAAGAAAATAATTTTATTTCTGCCCAATTTTGGAACGAAGCAATAGGTAGATGGCTCTAGTGCATTCTGCTTTGCTGCTTTTTAAAGATTTTATGACATAAGTGTTTTTGCCACCAAAGCTACAAAAGTTTTAAAATACTCTTTGTTATTTTATTGATCTTTATGATGTTTATGAAACTTCAAATTATTATAGTGCTTATTGATATATCATTTAGGTTTCCTTATTTACCGGGAGTTTGATTAAACAGAGTAGTTTTCATTAATGCCAAATCTTTCATAGATTTCAACTTTCTATAATACTAGAGATTACTGGGAGATTAGTGTGTGAGAGCTCAGCTTTTCACTGTTTACGGCAGAAAATTTTGGTCCCTCTGAAACAAATCTCCCTACTGATCTAGTAGGCATGCCATAGCTGGAAGTATTGCACTGTCCAGCCTCACTGAAAAAAACTATGGGCTAAATAGTGTTTCGTCAATTTATGCCACCATTCTGGGGTGGTTTGCTGTTTTTTGATAATCACGTAAGTTGTAAGGAAGTTTACAAAGTGAAATTTACAACATAATTGATAAACTTAACCCCATTATTACAATTATTTATACGACTCTTCTGCCAGGTACTGATTTGCCATAGCAAAGACCAGATTCAAGGGGTTGTTAAAACACTTCACTGCCTTGTGCTTCACAAAGCTATACAACGCTGAGACCTGGGAAACTGAGTAACACTACGCAAGCATTTGGTGAGACGCTTCCCCACTTACCAAATTAAACAGGCTTACAACCAGTATTTTATTGGTTAGAAAGAAAAAGGAAAGGTAACATCATACTGTCTTAGAAACCTCCAAAACATAAAGTGAATCCTCCACCAAGGAACATGCAATAATTCTGCCCTGCCCTCCTCTGTAGTGGGGGTGGTGGCTGCCTTAGTGAGCGAGCTCTGCACTGGTCTGTGGGCTTGGGAGAGTCCAGCTCGTGGCTTCAAAGTAGTCTGAATCAGCAAACCCAGCCTACCTTTAGTCAATGGTGGAAAACAGGCAACTCCAGAGAATGATTCATCATCTGGCCTATTTTGGAAGTGTATTTCCCCTGATTTAAGTATTTTTCTCCACTGGCTGGATTCATTCGTTGTATCTTGATTAATCTGCTCTCCATTACTGACCCTTATCTCTCTCTAGTCTTTTGAGTATTTTACGTGATCTAAATCTAATTCTCCAGTGAATCTGTGCTGCTCGGTGGAAAGGGATGTATCACAGGGCAAGGACCAAGTCAGTAGCCCAACAGTGAAACCCACTCGAGTAGAGAGGAGGTACTGTAGGATCCAGCCCCTGCTTCTTGTAAAGTTTACGCATAAAACTGTGCTGAATATTATGTACTGGAAGCTGAGACTGGAATCCAGAATTTGTGCTTGCTGATTATTTGCTCACTAAGGAATGTCAGGAATTTGGATGCAGGGATTTTGTAGATGGCCCATTTTGACTTAGTTTATTAAATGATCCTAAGGCCTATTGTTGATTCGGCCACCAGACTTTTTGGGTGATTCAGGTAGGCATTTCCCTGCAGGCTGCCTGCATTTTTAGGTAATTAATCTTCTTAAAGCCTTATGTGCCTCCATTACAACTCATAAGGAAATTAGTACATGATACAGCTTTTTCTGATCCAGTTGTGGATGTATATTCAAAAGACATTTTCTAGAAGAACATTTAGCAACAAATACCTATTTTCATGCAAATACCTTCTGACTGATGCAATAAAAGTTATAACTCCACCCTCTAATCATTGACTTGCTCTTACAACAAAAGGATTGTGCATCCAGACATGACATCTCAAGGTCAGCCAGTCTGTATTGCTGGACATAATGTATATGGTGCTTACAAAAGGGGTCCAGTTGTCCTTCCAAGTACCAAGGGCACCTGTACACCTGTTGAGGTCAGTATAGTAACTCCTAACAGCAAAGCAAAATGTGTTTATCTTCAAGTGCAATCTAATTGTGCTACTCCATCTTTAAATTGTTCATTTTTATTGACTCCATTTTAGTTACACAAATAAGATCCTCATGAACTTTTCTGGGGTGATTCTTTATAAAGGACTGTAAATAGCATTGATTTTTTAAATCACAATCCCTGGGAAAAATGTTTTGAAAAAATTCCTGTGAACATTATTATTTTATAAGAATGAAGAAAATCATAGCTTTTATGTAGACCAATTTATTTATAGTCAGAACCAGTTTTCCTTAATCAAAGAGCAGCTTTACTTCTTACTGCAGTTTTTAAGTGTGTTATTGACACGCAAAATATGTTAAAGGAAATAATGAACTATCTTGTCTCTTAATTTTATGGCACAAGAAAACTGTTTAGAAAAAGAAGAGTTTAATTTACCAATTGGAGACATCAGAAACCCAGTAATTTGTATTCACATTTCTCTGGACAACCAAACCAAAATGGCCATGTTTCTCAAACTTTGATTGAAATGGTACAAAATCCAAATGTTTCATAAACTCTGTGAAATGATAGAAGCTTAGTTTTTACTAATAAATAGTCTCTCACATGTCTAATTTATTTCTTCATTCCATACCACTTCATGGAAGAAAATGTTCCTAAAAATATTTTTACTGTTGTTGTAAGAACACATACCACTTGTCTGACCATCTTGAAGTTGCTTTGGACAGGACATCACGTATGACAACAGGAGATCTAAAGCATGATAACTTTTGCTGTGCAAATGTAAAATTTGTATGACTGAAATACTTAAGAGACGATTAGCAATAATAATTTTTATCAGTAACGTGGTAATTCTTGCATGTTAATAATTTTTTCCTGCACACCTGAGAATAGTTCTCAGAGCCTCTGTGTCTCTCTTTCTCTTGGAGGTGTAGCAGCGATAGTTGGCAGCTCAGTATCTTGTCATCCCACTAAAGCAAAATTTTAAAAAATGTACCTGGTAGTAGAATGGAATTAATGCTTTGGTCTGCTGGGAGATAATTGCTCAGAAGCCACGATCATGCAGAGGAATATACAGTGCATGTCTCTGGTCTTTCTTGAGTTGTTTATTTCTGTTGACTTTTTATTTTCATTTACACAGAACCAAACTCAAGTCAAAATTCTTTCAAAATGTCAAATATGTAACAAAATAGACTTTAATCATTGCTGAAGTACAACTAAGAGACAAATATGTCACAATCCATGTGCTGAATATGCAGTGTAATTCAATCTGCAGTATTTCTTCTATTTAACTCTGCACTGTGACCTCTAAGAAAACTTGTAAATGGCTCTCCTGTGTCTATGGAGATTACTTTGTACTAGCCACCTTTACAGCACTGTGTATTGCTTTTGTACCCCAATTGTTTAAAATACCTTTCCCAAAATAACACTAGAAGAAACATCTGACAAATCCTTGCCCTAGAAAGGTTAGAAACCTATATTCATTCAATTTTCTTAGCATGCCTTATCTTGACTGGATTGTGCAAATGGTCTTTCCGACTCCAGGGTGCCAGAGTGACAAAACAATATACCAAAACTTAATCTTTTTTTCTTATTATGAAACAGTTACAGCTATTGCACAGTTAAAGTTGAAGCTAGCTTCCATTACAAGCCTGATCTACAACTCCCATCAACCACTTGTCCCCAGAACAAGCCATTCCCTGTGAAATTTCACGTCACATCTCATGCAGAGTTAAATGTTTCTATGAAGACTAAGGAAGGAATACAGAAAAGGACTTTTAAAGTTACAAAGCTGATTCTCTGCTGCCATGAACTACTTTTAGTCATCGTAAACAATGAACGTGTCATACACTGTATGTGTATATATTATTAATGGGATTGCTAGCCCTGCCTATTGTCAGATTCCCTAATAAGTCCTGTCATAGGACCCCATTTTCAGTTTCTTATAGCTTTGATAAATGTTTACTGTCTTGGGATTTTATTTCAGCCTGATGGCTGTGTTTATGTACAGAGGTATGTATAAAATGTGAGCCAGTGAAGTTAGTGAGAAGACAGACGCTTGCACAGCAGATCAGCCTGTAGTTTCTGTAAAATATTAAGCTATGTGGTTTTAGCTTATGAAATGAAATGTAAATGAGCCAAAAAAATTGAAAAATGAGATCTCAAGAACTGTTTTAGAAGAGGGAGAAATGTACAATGATGGTCAGGTTTGTAGGTAATGTCCTGTGTTAGCACTGGCAGAGAACAAGCATTGTATTCTACTTGGTGAAGCTGATGGCAGATTCCAAAAGGCCCAAATGCATACCTGAAGGTAAACTAGCTTCCATAAATGTTCAAAATGTTTAAAACTTGTTAACAGTTTTATGTTTAATTTCACAGTTCTATGGTAGATAGTAAGTTGCAGAAAGGTGTATTTGTTACTCCCTCTCTCCCTGCAGCATGCATTGGCATTGTTAAACTACTTTTTTTTTTCTATTACTTGATCAAATTATTCGTTTAATTTGATTAGGAACCAGTTGTGCTAATTTCAAAATGTAGCCAAATGTAAAAAAATGCTTTTTGAAATTCTTGCTCTTCTTTATCAAACAATTTGCTTTTGTAGAATAGTAAAGACTTACACTTTGAATAGAAAATTTTCAATATCCATGTTAATAAGCTTTACTTTTTTAAAATTACAGAATCTAAATATAGAAGGGGTAGAAAGATTTTAGTATTTGTCAAATTTAAACAAATAGTTGTAAAAAGCATTAGAGCTATTCACTTGATCTTAGATGCCTTGCAACATTTTTTGCCTCTTTTTGTAACTCATTAGACCAAGCCTGTTGACAATTGTGAGGTGTTTCTTTTGTGTGGGAGTTTCCCCATGTAACTCACAGTTTTGCCCTGGAATAACGCTCTTTTATTTCAGTAAGATATATCTATAGAACAGGCTATAAGTTGTGACAAATTGATGTTTTCTTCTGAAGCTTACAGGCTTCCTTTGCATTAGCTGCATGAGAACAGTAAAGCTCATTTTCAGTCCTGACTTAAACTCAGTGACGAAGAGCTTTTGCACTTAACCCTCTGTGCCACCAACCTTCTCATGAACAACATTTCCATGATGAACATATGAATAAAACTCTCAATTTCATTCTTCAGAATCTCTTCCATGTTGAACTAGCAGAGCTTTCAACTTTAGCTGCTCAAGAAATATCAAATATCTATCATCTTCACACTTTCAATAACGCATATAGTTATTTTGCGCTAAGGAAAGAAATAAATCGCATGTTATGTTGTAATACTGATAAAAACAAATAGCAGGAGCTATGTCTCCCGTCGTGCTTGGAATGGATATGTCATGAAAATTATCCAAACCAAGTAACAATAAATACACCAAACTGGGTCTTTTATAGAACTCAATATACAGCTATACTGTGGAAGTCTAATTACTGTGATTGATAATAGCAGCCATTTATTGCACGTCTTAGGGCAGCTGTACAATGTGTAGTGCTTGAATTTTGGCCATATTAATTATTAAGTAGAGCTCCCCATTGATTGCTTTGCGCTGTTCTATTTAAAAATTGATGGTGTGAAAGCAGATAGTCCTATCAGGGCTGAGGTAAAACCAGAGCTCGTAACTTTGTTTAGACCTGTAAGGTGTAACAGACTGTGATCTTCTGGGGATGAGACCTCTGTCATATAAATGTCAAACTGTAGTTCCTTGTCTGGGAAATTAAGAGACCTGACTTTTTCTCCATTAACTTTACTGTTCATGTACATGAGAGTAAAGTGGTACGTTCTTAACAATGGGAGCACTTCTTTTTTTATTTTTTATTATTCCTTACTTTTATTGAACTAATTTATATCTTAAGAAATGTTTTACCATGAAAAATTCTTGTTCCACTATTAAGTCTTACTGTGAGGATGTAATAAAAGATACGTGGGAGTATGAATCTTGATTTCCTTAGTGCATTCAGAGATCAATGTGTCTTCCTCAAGATTTCAAAAGTTTGAATTAATTCAGTATTTTCTTTTATAAATTGTAATCTTTGTTAATTTACTGTCCTGTATTTTCATTGCTATTTGTAGCAGATAGTCCCAGTGAAGCTGGTAGGTGTCTGACAGTGAAATGCAAACATTCAACAAAAGGCTTAATTTTCCTGACAGCATCTTTAGATAATCTAAACATTTCCTTTCAGAACATGCATAACTTTAACGGTAGGGCCATGAAAGCCTCCTGGGCAAAGAATTAATTTGCAACATTGTAATAAAAAAGCAGTGTGTGTGTCAAGGGTATGCAGCTCTTTTGTTAACTGGGAAAATTTTACTGCAGTGTCTGTCTGCAGCAGTATACTCGCAGATCTGTTCTGCAGGAAAGGTGCAGTCCTCTCTTCAGGGTACAGATTTGAAGGATGTTTTTCAGACTCTCAGGGATGTGATGAAGAGGAATTTTAAAAATGTCTTTCTAAAACAGAACTCAGGGTCTTTGTTTATTTTTCACTAGATTGGGGACCTCCCATAGTCTTCAGTAAAAAAGCATTTTCTCTAAGGGAGGCTGAAGAAGAAGGGACTGATGTAGAGTCACTGACGAATGACATAAATACAGCTGGTTCCCTCTTCGGGCAGGGAGAACATCTGATGACTTTCTAGTCGTGCCTGTTCAGTGAAAAACGGAACATTTCCCAGTGGGATCTGGGTCAAGATTTGTGTTTATACTGATTTGAGGTTTTGGCTACTTCAGTATTTAGACAAGATTATTTCAGTAGTGTTTTGGAAAGGAAAAATACAGGCAAGGCTGTCATTGGTTTTGGTATAGTGAAAACTGTAATCATTGGTTTGAGAGGTTCCAGATGAATCTACACCGGAAAGCAGTTTAAAGGGTAAAGCATAAATTAAAGGAAGTTCCTTTACATGTAGCTTTTCTCCATATTGCTAAGCTGGAAACATGTGAACCGTCCTAATTTTAAATGATTTTAAAGTGCCTGTATGCATGGAATAGAAAGAATATAGACATATAGGCATATATACATATATATATCTCTAAAAAAAATACCTTTAGTTAAGATAACAGGCTCATTTTTGAAGAAGATGTTTGAGTTTGTAAATATGGAGTAATATTAGCATCTCAGTTCCTAATATGTAGGCATATAAATCACACTTTTTTCTATGAAGATATTTTGCTGTGGCCTAAAAATTTTTTCATATATATCTAACAAAAAATACTTCCAAATTCATTTGTCCGTCAGAGTTCAGCTACTCAGTGCCAGAGGAGATTGGCCCCAAAATGTGCTCCCAAGATAAAGAGGGGTCAGTTTAGTTACCCTTTACCTGCTTTCTTTCTTTTCCTCCATGCAAAAGAAGACATATTAATGCTGACTGAGCATTTCCACATTTAGCAAATAAAAGCCAGCTTCTATTAGTCAGCTTCATCATGCTGTGCATAAGAATGTGATAAGAGTGGTGATTGCTGCTTGATCCATCTGCGTGTGTTGTGATTCACGCTAATGGAACATGCAAATGCTCTGATGAAGAGGAATGTAGTGCAACGAATTCATTTAAAAGATACCGCCCAAAAGTTTCCTGTTCTTTTTGTCCTTGAATATTTTTGTTTGACTCAAATAGTGACAACATAAAGTCAGCTCGCCCGCTGGGACGAGTCAACTGACAGCAATATACCAAGCCATAGTAGCAAATGAGACACCATTGCTCAAAGCCCCATCCAACCTGGCCTTGAACACTTCCAGGGATGGGGCATCCACAGCTTCTCTGGGCAACCTGTTCCAGTGCCTCACCACTCTTGTAATGAAGAATTTCTCCCTTATATCTAATCTAAATCTACCCTCTTTCAGTTTAAAGTCATTAACTCTTGTCCTGTCACTGCACGGCCTTATGAAAAATCCCTCTCCAGTATTATCCTTTTAGTAATTTATCCTAATACTTATCCTATCCTATCTTAATGTCTTCTAGGAAATCCTAATAAATATCTCCTAAATATTCAAGGCAGTTATTTTATTTTTATATATATGTATATATATAAAATATAATATAAATCTTGATTAACCCATTTGGGAATGCTGCTATGTCTCCAAGCAATATTAAAAGGTGTGGAACAAAATTGAGACGTGCAGCTTCTGCAAACACAGTTGTACCAGCACATGTGCAAAACAGCTGTGCTTGCTGGAGAGTCCTGGTGTGAGAGGGAGAAAAGCTACCCTGCTGCAAGGTAGTGCATGAGGTGCCCTGGCTGCTCTTTCCATGATCCTGCAGAGCATTTTGCTTTTGACATGACCTAAAGAACCGGAAAGGAACAAGCTGGAAGCTGGAAAGCCTGTTATCTAATTCTGAGCTCTTGCGTGGCCACCCCTGCCACCAGCACACAAGTGACTGCTGTTATAGCTGAGGTCTGAAAATGCAAATTCTTTTAAATGGGAACTGTGGTCATTAATTATATTGATAAATAAAAATTCCTTACTGTATACTAGAATAAGGCTAATTTCTGTCACAGTCGATTTGAACATTTTAGTTCTGGAATTATTTTGCGATATTTCAATTTTTCTTTCAGCTATTTTTTCTTTTTTTTTTCTTAACTACTAATAATATTTTAAAATATTATACACAGAATAGAAATAAAACCAGTAATTTTATTTTTTTTACAAGGCACACAAATTAGTGGATGTTCCTTACCTTTATTTGATTGGATGGCTGTAGTTCTTTGAGCTTATCAAAGCAGACAGTCTTTAACAAAGAAGTAATGGGCTGGTGGAAAATTTGTACTATGCAGAGGAATGGGGAACGCTTGGCAGGAGGCATGTTCTTGGTTGACCAGGACTACTGAAAATATGAAATGTGTTGGAAGAATCACAACCCAAAATATTGTGGGTTTGAACTGAAAATTAAAAACTATTGTGGTTTGAATCAAAAGGAAATACTTTGATTTTTAAATGTTTTGAACTTATAAAAAGATATTTTCGTAGATGCATTTTGAAGTAAAATAGTCTTTTAGAAGTTATAAATTGAAGCAGAAGTTTGTTTAAAACATTTTGATTTATTCAACATGAATTCATGAATTGGCTGGTTTTCTGCTTAGGGAATGCACTGCAAAAAAGTTTTCCTGGGAAGTTTCATGGAGCTGTAGTTATTCTACAGCACATTTTTCATCCTGTGTACAGCACATATAGCTGTCACATTCCAAAGCTCATGGTAAGAATAGACTCAGTCTAAATAAAATGATGAGATTTTTATAGCTGCCATTAATTTTTGTGAACTCTTTTTGCAGTTGGATGGCCAAGTATTTCTTTCTGTATTGATACGTGCAGACAATCTTAATAAGCTGACCAGTACAGGATACTAAAGGATGTGTGAAAATGTGTTCTTCAATCTAGGTTGTGTTATCGCCTTGGTATTTACAACTCCCAAGTATCCTTAGGATGGGAAAATGGATTGTTTAGTGAAATAGTAACAGGATTTGGAGACTTTCACCTCTAGGGCATTGATTTATGTCCCAGGCTAGGTTGGCACTGTCTGAATGGAATTATCACCTGAGAGCTTTTGTTTGGTCTATGTGAAATGAAAGTCTTAAATTTGTAGTGGACAGCTGTCTAAATCACAAAAATACCATCTCGTTTTGCATTAATTGTGGTCTTTCAAGTTTCAATAAAGAGACAAAGATTAAGTAGACATTAACACTACCCTCATATCCCTGGTGAGTGATCTGCTATGTTAAGGCACTTTGTCAGGATATCCTTGACAGTCAGATGCTGCCAAATACCTGTTTAATCAGTAATGAAAAAACCTTCAAGACTCAAAAACCCCACAACACTAATGCTAAAAAGCCATAGAAAAGGTTCAGGATGAGAATTTCTCCTGTATAGAAAACTCTTATTCCTCAAAGACTTGGGGGGCCAGCAATCAAATTCACAGTTGCCTCAAATGGTTGATTATCATGTGTCTGATTTCAGTGAAGAAACAGTAAAAAGTTGCATGCATGAATCACATTTATATTTTTGTATTTTCTGCACTGCAGACTGATACAAAATAGAAGGTTCACTGGACAGAAGTAATTCATGCTGAAATATGGGGAAAGTTCTACTCCAGATTGGCCAAGCAGGATATTAAATACAAGAATATTACCTGGCCCACTCAAGAAGGGTTTGCATCTTGTACCAGCTAGTTCATAACTTAGTGGAAAGAATATTAAAACTTTGTTCTGGATTTGCTGAAGATAAATCCCCTTGGGGAGAGGGAAATTGAATTGGCTGGAGCACTCTGTGCGAAAGAGTAGTTACCGAGTAGCTGTAGAAAAGTGGTAGAATGAGAGGCAATGAATGCAACTTACAACATGGGAAACTCAGATTAGATAGGAGAAATTTTTTTTTCTCCAGAAGGATGGTGAAACAGTGCAACACAGGTATGTAAGCAATGGGTGGTTTCAGACTTCAGGATGTTGCCAAACCAAAGGATAGTGATCTAGTGATCCCTAAAGCCCAGGTGCTGCTAGAGTAGGAAGTACCTAGATTCCCAGGATATGCAGCTTGAGGAAATCCAAAAGGGAATGGGCTATGTCTCTGTGGGGGCTACATAGGCCAGAACTTGTATCTGAGGGCTCCAGAATGACAAAAGTATCTTCCAGGGACAAGCGTTAATCAGGAAGATTCTTTGAAATACATCAAGTAAGGGAGGAGACTCCTTGACTTTGGGTTCCTAAAGCATCATCTAATAAAACCAGGAGACACTAAATAATTAAAGGCTAATCCATTTTTTTTTTTTAAGATCATGGCAGCTCTAGGTCCTTCTTAATCCTTCCTGTTAAAGTACATGCCAACCTATGTACTTGTGGCCATGTAGCTGCACAGTCCCCTTCACTGTTTGCAGGAAATTAGTAAGAGTTACTGTGAGATCTTGCGGAAGAGTAAGGTGGATTTATTTTAAACAACACTGTTTTAATTCACATTCATTCTGTCACAGCTTTCACTCATTCCTACTCTCACCCCCACATACTCAATAGCATTGACATGGGCCTGTTGAAGTGGTTTGGCCAACATGACCTGGTGTGACACAAAGGACATGAGATGCTGGCTGCTGAATCCTTGTCACAGCATTTGGGTCAAAACCAGTGTTTTGACCAGGCCTTTTATATCTTTCAGGATTCAGCAGTTACTATGGCATGATCCTTTTGCATCAGAATTTTGCTTACTTCCAGCTGTCATTAATTTTAGGCAAGTTTGCTGGATATTGTTTATGTTTCCTGATTTTAGGTATCTCAGAGTTGCAACCTATTGCCCTGCTGGGCCTGCAAGAAGAGGAACAGTTCATCTGATGTGCCGCGATCTTGCTGTCCTCCTCCTCTTCTCAAAGCGTAGAGTCTTGAATGTTGAGTCATCTGTGCTGTGGCCTTAACAGAGCACAGGACCCCCTCCCGATGGAAACATCACATCCCTGAGTGTTTCATTGCTGTTACCTGTGTCCTTGGTTGTCAGTACAGGCCTTTCTTCTTTTGCCCCTATTCTGCTGTTTCCTCTGATGCCTTCTCATGTATATTTGCATTCCACTTCATATTTGCATTCAATATAATGTTTCAGTTCAGGGCACATCAATTTTCTTGGGCAAGAAGGCAAAATAGAGGAAAGGGTAGGAAATGGAAATTTTTTAGAGGTCTAACTTTAAATTTTATATGTGCCTGTCATACGTAGAAAGGGATTCTTACATTATGAATGATAATGGCATTTACTGAGCACAGGTCTGGGTCAAAAAGCTTAGTGCTCTGCAAGGTGAATTGGCCACGTATTTGGGACTTGACAGACTTCCAGTGGACATCAGTGACATTTTGTTAGTAGAATGGGAACAGGATAGCAGTAATGTTTCACATTACAAACCACAAAGGAGACTTTCTCCCTACACTTGAAAAATGTTGGATTTTTTACAGTCGTTTCTCTAGTTGATTCATTTTACCAATTAGATCACATCTTGTAGATGCAACTACACTATATTTACATCACCATCTCTTTTTATTGTGTAGGCTACTAAACTGATGATTGGTTCTTTGAAATTAAGTGTTTATTACCTCATTTGGGTATTTTTTTCTTCATCTTTCTTATTTGCCAAGCCAACAAATTGCCTTATTTTTATGAAAGCCAGCTTTTAACATAGGCTGGTTTGTTGGTATCATTAAATGATTACTGCAGTTGTACGGAGTTATACAGTGTAGTTTCAACCTTTAGTGAGTAAAATTTACTACATTTGCAAAATTTTGCTACTGGAATCTGTTACTAGCTTCATCAGCTGGCACAGCAGTATACTAGAAAAATAAGAAACTAATTGTCTTGGAGTAGTGCAGTGATAAAGTGTGTGGCATTGTCTTCTGGAGAAAACAAAGCTCAAAGGGAAATACACTATGGCTTGTGGTGCCCTTGGTTCTCTTTTCCTTTCTGGTTTCTTCCAGATTCAATGCTGAATGCTCAAGTGGTTGTTTATTTAAAAATGCCTTGAGGATCTTTTTGGCTGTACAGCTTGTATAGATCTAAATGGATTTTCCCCTGCAGATTTCCTCTTCCATAGGAGCTTTCCCCCTCTCACTCCCTCCCCCCTGATAAACCTCTTTTTAGAGGCAATGCAGGAGCTGGCAGGGCCAAGTGGGGCTAGTGAAAATGATTGCTGCAGCAGCAAAATAAACTTGGCCAGGCAGCTGGGGCTCCTGTAAATTGTATTTCAGAGGCAGTAGGGTTGGGTGAGTTCCCCAGGGCACTGGTTTGCACAGGCAAGGGGCAGCTCCTTGGGCTCAGTGCTGCTGCTGCTGCTCACGTGCAGTTGCCTCCTTATGGGGCTGTGTCCAGGCTGACACTGCCAGCCCATGGCCTGGGCTGCCCTGGGATGTGCTGGGAGGGAGCAGTGGGGTAAGGAAAGGGGCAGGGCGGTGATCCTATGGCTCGATTAAAGCAGGAGGGATCCGCTGCTTAGCTGCTGCTTGCTGAGCAGAGGCAAGCTGCTCTGTGTGTGCATCTGAGGGGTGTAACACTAGCTCTGAACCGACACGTCCATTTCGCTATAGGGCTGGTTAAGAAGATCTGTCACTAGGAAAACTCCAGCCACAGCTTCTGGCTACAGGGCCTGCATAGAGCATGAGCAGGGCTGGCCCTTGCCTGCTTGCAAAATAGGTGTTTCTCTTACTGAGCTTACTGAAGGAGGACTTCCCTATTTTGCAGGCAGATAAAAGACCTTAATCTCCTCCTGGAGTTGTTGTCAGAGCATTTCCTGATTACACAGAGGTACCTTAGAATAACTGTTAATCATGTTCAGCTCTCAGGATGGGCTCTGTGCTGCTCTTGTCAGATTAAGGGCTAACAAGATGATTGCTTTCTCCCTGAGCTACTCATTGGACTCTGCTTATTGAGACTGCTATTGCCACTTCATTTGATAGCTTTAAGCAAGCCTTCGAGTTGCTGCCTGTACCCATCTTTGGTTTGCCTGGGCCAGCAGGCGCAGGGACGGTGGTTGGGGCTGGTTCTGTGGGTGCTGCTGCTGCAGCTACAGCAGGGCCAGTGCCATCCCGACAGGCACAGTGGCTGCTCCTGCTGCTCTGGCCCTGCTGAAAACGAGTGATTTTTGTTGGGCAGACAGCTATTGCAGCAGGTTCCGTTCCTCCTCTTGGTGGTGGTCTCTGTTATCCCTTTAGCAAGATGTTTAGATCCATATTAATGCAATGAGGCCAAATGCGCGGTGCTGCCCCTGGGAAGGAGGCACCCCTGCAGCAGCCCGGGCTGGGGGAGGCACTGGCTGGGAGCCGCTCTCCGGGGCCCTGGTGGGCAGCTGAGCACGGGGCAGCCCTGTGCCCTGGCAGCAAGGGTGGGCAGCAGCCTCCTGGGCTGCACAAACAGGGGCACAGCCAGCAGGTTGAGGGAAGGGATTACCCTCCCTTATTCAGCACTCATTAGACCTTGTCTCACTGTGTCGGGTTTTGGGCCTCCCAGAGAAAGACCCAAACTGGAGTGTGTTCAGCAGAGGGCCCCCATGATGGTCAAGGCTTGAGCATTTGCCCTGTGAGGAGTGTCTGAGGGACCAGTGTTTATTCACTGCCTCGTGAAAAGGTGGCTTTCAGGGGATCTAACAACAGCCATGTGGAGGTTAATGAGAAGGTAGTGCCAGGCTCTTTGGGAAACTGAGATGTAACGGGCATAAGCTGAACATAGATGGGACATAAGGAAAATGGTGGGACTTGGTGATCTCAAAGGTCTTTTCCAACCTAAATGATTCTGTGATTCTATGAAAACTTTTCTTCCACCATAAGGCTGCCCAGGGCAGTTGTGCGTCTGTCCTTGGGGGTTTCAAGACCTGAGTGGGTAAAGCCCTGAGCAACCTGGCTGAGCTCAGAGGTGACCCTGCTTTGAGCAGGGGGCTACAGTAGAGACCTCCTGCCTCCTGATGTCCCTTCCAGCGTTGCTTGACTAAAATAACCTTTCTTTGGCTGGTGGGAAGTGGATGAAGGAGGATAAAGAGAGAAACTGTGCTTGTATATCCCCTTTTTTTTTGCCTAGGCCACAAGATACGGCTTTGACACAGTATTGCCATTGCTTGTGGCTTGTACTGTTCTGCTAGTCTGCCAGACTGATGCATTTCTGAGGGATTAACCCTGTGGCTGGTTTTGTGGAAGTCTGTTTCTCAGAGGATTATTGACAACCCAGAGGAAGCCAGGCACTAATGGACTAATAAAACATGACATGATTTTTTTACTTGTATCCTGCACCGGTGTTGCAACCCTCAGGTCAAGCAGTGTTTCCAAGAGAGGCCAGCTGTTCTCATGCCTGGGACCGACTATTTCTGTGGCTTTGCCACAAAGAGGGTGGTGGTTTTTCTGTGCAAGAATTTGCCTCCAAGTCAGACTATGCTTTTGTTCTGTTATTTTATTACCTGACTGTTCTGTATTCTATTCGTTATGTGAAACAGTTTTGTTCTCCAATATGTTCTTTCGCATGCCAGTGGCTCAAAAACATACCTTTTACCTGATCAAATACTTCTTAGCAGTTCCTTTAATGCTTATGGGTCATGGAACATTAGGCACCAAATAAGGGCTGCCTCTAATAGTGCAGAATGAATGGTCCTCCTGCTGCAAGGCCTCACTTATCACTGTCATGAAAGAAGCAAAACAATATAGCGCAGTGGGCACTGACTTTTGCTGCTCTAAGAAATCAGCAAGGCAATTGGAGAGGTCCTTGCAGCTGTGTCACAGGTGTTATGGACTATGTGAAGAACTGCAGCTCTTTTTGCAGGGAAATGTGAGTACATGGCTTTGGCACCTGTATCCTTGTGAAGCTTCAGCTGCTACCGCTAAAGGCCAGGGTGAAAACACAAGAGGCTAGGAAAGGAGGTGGCTTGATTTTTTGTTATATAAAATCTCTCTGCTCAGAAGCCTTTTGGTTTTGATGAAAGAAGAGCTCATCACGTGTAGGTTACTGTCCTGAAATACAAAAAACAAAGTAATAAGTTAGATTTATTTTGGGGGCTTTTAATTTAATAATGTTTTTCAACCATCCTAGGAAACAGGTTATGCTATCACTTGGATTTGCACTAGAGGATACAGAGTTTATTTGCTCATGTTCCAAATGTCTAGCCTGTAGATAACTTTCTCTAATTTTAACAATCTATATACAGAGCAGAGGAAAAAGACAAAGTTATAATTGTAAGCTTGCATCTCAGTCTTCATTGAACCTAGTGTAGACACTGATGCAATTTTTCAGTGATGAGTTGACCACATTAGCTCATAAACAAGCAGCAGTATCTAGTTATGAACTGTCGTAGTGTTTCCTTCAGATTGCTTTCATACTGGTTTTGAAATCAACTTCATTTGAAAAAGGTTTTGACAATACACAGCATGTTAAATGCAAGTGGCACTGCACACAACATTTTCCCTTTAATTTAGATTAATTTTATTTGTATGAAAGGTTTCCTTATTTTGTAGTTATCTATGTAGTTGAATTTTTAATCTCTCCCATCAATTTAAGACAAACTAGTTTGTTCCTTTATTTTGAGAAAACCTATGATTCATTATATAAAACAGCAATGAGATACCCTTATCTCAGCAGAAATTCTATTTTAATAAAAATTAAATTTCAGCAATGAAAAGGTTTGTTGGAATTGCCAGTTGCTTAGTCAGAAAGATTTTCTGCTGTTACTTATTGTGCTTTTGTATACACACGTTCACACACACACACACACACTTCATATGTTCTGTCTAGAGTCTATTAGCAAGACTTTACAATCTAAAGAGCTGAATTTGGATGGTGCTAACTTTCTGAATTGTCTGTATTTGGAGCTGATCCCTTTGTAGGATCTGATTTTCAGGAGAACATATGTTATAGTTCTGATCGTTAATTTATGGCTCAGTTCTCCAAAGCACTAGTGTTACCTGTTAAACTTTCGCCAAACATGGGATGTGAAGTGTAATGAAGAATGGATCTTTTACTGTTTCTCAGTATTTTAAGTATAGAGCTCACTGCCTTTAGTGTTAGAGGTAACGTTTGAAAATGTTGGACTCTTTGAACATCACCTTATCTTTAAGAAATTATGCAATTAGAAGCCTAATATAAGATTCACATTGTGTTCTAATACACAGCAAGAAATACCAAGAGTTGCTTAAGTGCTATACACATCAAAATAAGAATTAATTATCTGAAAGACAATGATATTGCATATGAAACTCAGTTATGACTGTACTATGGCCTATAGATTGTACATGTGATGAAAAAAAAAGTATTTGCATTTTAATCAGAAAAATAAAGATGTCACTTGAATTAAAACAAAGCTTTTAGAACAAGAAAACGGAAAAGATCACATAAAAAGACTTACATATCAAAACATCATCAATAATGTACAAGATAGGGTAGATCAGAGTAATTTTCGATGAAACCATTTTTAGTTGGAAAACACTGATGGGACTGAACTTTAAACTGCTTGTGGGAGATAGCTTTTTGATTAGTTTCCTGGTTTAAAATGGTTTTGGAAAAGTTGCAGAATTTGCCATTTTACAAATGAAGATTTTAGTCTTAATTGAAAAAATTGTTTTGAAACATGTATTTGTTTTATAGTAATATCAGCAATGGAATGAGAATTTTTAAAATGAAATATTTTGACTTGCCAAAGTATGCCTTCTGTTGGCATTTTCACATTGCAAAATATTTGAAATTTTGGCTTTTATTTTCGTGTGTATGAAACAGGAAAGCTGTGGAAATCATAAATATTTTTGTGTGGTAGGAAATTAGTTCCCCACTGAGATCTGTTACAGCACATGAAAAGAGATAGCATGCAGCTACTCTAAGGAATCCAGTGAGTACACAAATATGAGTGGAGCTGGAGGCATGTGTGGCCAGGAGAGGAGATGGCCTTCCCACACTGCTTGACCTTTCCTGTTTTAATATGCCTAGGTATCTCTTGAGCAAACATGAGAATAGGCAACTGATGATGGGAAACAACCAAGGGGAAAAAAAGGTTTTGAGGGTCAAGGGCTCCAAAATGGATTGAGCAGGCTCAGGAAAAAGGCATAGAGCAGAGCATGTCTGAGAGAGCCCATCGCTTTTGGAAGACATCTGGTGGTGGTTTGCTTAGAAAGGTTAGCCGATGAAGGATTCTTGCCATTATTTTCATCCTCCTGGTGGTGCTGATGGCCAGCATACCAGATCCAGGAGGAGGATGAGGTGGTGTAATGAGTTTGTGGGGCCTCAGAGAGAACATAAGTGGAAGAGGTGAGAAGACCTATGCATCCAGAGTGTCAGCAAGAGGATCTGGAGAAGCTGCAAAAGGGAGAGTGACCTGAAGCTCTTGGGGTACACATGTGCCAGAGTCTTCCTTTTGCCAGTGAAGGCACATGAATCAGGAATCTGTGAACTGCTCCACAAACAGCATGTCTGTGCCCACTGCCTTTGGAGGATTTGCCAGATGATGTCCTGGCATGCCATGGGAACAGGTCTGAGCAGAGGCTGGCCCTCCTAGGGAATTACAAGTACTCTGCCTGTGAAGGGGAAAACAAAGTAGGAACTTGGGATAAATCAGTGTTGTTTGGGAGATAGGAAGGGACAAATAGAAATGTAGAAAGGTATCTCCCAGTGGGGTAAGCTAGAAGATATGTCATGAGACAAATGTATTGCAGTATAGAGAAAGTAAGGGACGTAAAGAAGGTGGGGACACTGTAGCAGGGAAGGGATGAGAAATACAAGTATTACAGCCAGAGCAGAACTCTCTAGACCTAGCCAGTTAAGTACAGAATAATAGAAAATAAGAATCAAAAGAAGTCTGCTAATCCAAACCCCTGCTTCAGTGCAAGGCTATTACCTAACCATGCATAGTTAAATAATTTACGCTACTGTATTTCTGGTATGATTTCCTGAGAAGCATTCGGCATCATTTTAACAAGTACTGTATTGCCTCAAGGGTCTTTCTCTTTGGAGAGGCACAGCGTAACTACCTTTAGACATTGGTTTTTGCTTGTCTTGCAGCAGCCTCCAAAATTATCTCTCCAAGTGAAAGTGAAATTGAAACAAACAGATATCAAATTAATTCACTAAAAATCTTGAGAAAGAATACTTGCTCAATATAATACCTAGAGAATTTAAGCTGTGATCTGAGTGAATAACTGAGAGAGCAAAGAGGATTATCATACCACAACAGAAGTGTAAGCGCATGAGGAGTTTGGAGTGAATTCTGTTTAGGCAGAGTATTTCTGTTTGTTGCAAGAGAAGAACTTTCTCCTCTTTCTGCTTTTTATTTTATTTTGAGTATTTCTGCTTTTTAGATTTGATCTTCATCAAATGAAATAATATCACCTTTATAAAGAAATAGGAAATAGTATCAAGTTGCAGTGTTATATATGCCAGAGAGATGGATCAATGGCTATTGCAATTTCCAGATTAATTTGCATTCTTCTGCTGACTTAGTCTTTGGAGGAACAGCAGATTTGCCCTTGATTACTAGGGGGTGAAAAATTCACAGTGAATAATTTATTTGACAAATAACTTATGACTTAGAATAATTTATTCCCCTAAATAAATTCATTGTATGTTGTACAGGGCTTTTAGGTGAATAATTTTCATTCTATAGATTATTCATAATTGGTTATACAATTTCCATAATTACATAAATTTGTATATTGAAAACAAGATAACAGATCAAGTTATCTCAGTCTCTTTACCCTGCTACTGAATGCCCTGCTATGGTAAAGATTTAGCAAAACTGGAAATCTGTAAGAATCAATAGAAATTCTACGATTTGGGGCCAAATGACACAGTTTTCATTTACTACTTGCTATTACAAGTATGTACTTTTGCTAGCAGACATTACTTTCAACTTGTATCTGGTCAGCATGGACAAATGGTTATTGCAAATATGGAGCTATCTGTGTGATATATTTTCTGTTTATCCGCAGATGGCTTAAGTACAATGTTTACTGCTGGTATTGAACAGCTTTGCCAGTAGTTTTGGCAGCTGCTTGTAGTGGCTGAAGCAGCAGTAGAGTGATGGAGAGCAAAGACAGCTTGTGAAAGAGGAGCATAGAGAACAACTGTATCTGCAAGCCTGTGTCTTAGATCAGTTTTATTCAAGACAAAATACATGGCTGGAGGCTAGCATGAACTGGTGGGTGACAATAATGGTCTAGATCTGGTATGACTAGCAGTGGCTTCCAAATTTGAGAGTAACAAAGTACTACTTCGAGATTTATGGAGCTCAGCATGAAACCATATTACCACTATGAGGGCTCTTAAACTATTTAGTAATATGTGGTAACACTGTCCAGAATTGCTACCATTCATAGTACTGTATAGGTAGTAGTTAAAGTATAGGTAGATAGACTGTATAAGCTCCTGGGATGGATATATATATATTGATAGACAACCCAGTACTCAGGCACTGGCTCAGGCATTTGTAAATTTGAGAATGTGGGATTGCAGATTTACAGTAGCTGCTGATAAAATCGATGTTTCTCTTCACTTCTGTCCCAGACACCTGAGTTTGTTAACAGAAAGAAATAATTTTCCATTGAGCTGCAACATCCAGCTGATCACAGTAAAAGATTGAGCGGTCTGATACATTTTTTTTTTTAAAGGAATTCAGTTCTTTGCTTGGTGGACATTAAAGTGGTGTGATTATTGCTGCTGTCCTGGGAGGCTCAGTTGACTTTCATGATCCTAACTGAGAGGCTCTCTTGTTACACAGCTGGATTGAGGAAGAGAGTTGTTTAACTGTTACCTGCATCCCGAGCAACTGTGCATTTGGGAGACTGTAAGGCAAATGGTGCTGTTTCTTGACAAAGATAGAGTTTGCTGAACAATAGTTCCTGGAATTATGGCTGTCTGATGTGTGCTACAAAATATCTGGCAGTGCAGAGAAAGCCTTACTGCAATTTGAGAAATAATATTTGGAGACTTTCCAAGATTTACAAGTGGCCAGTGAGATACTGATGCAAAATTACAATCTCTAGGGATATCTCATCAGAGATATTTTGTATTCCTATTTTGAGAAAATGAGATGATTTAAAAAAATCAGTAAAATTCCTTTCATTTATATTTCAGATTATTGAAAATTTCAGGGATTAATTAATGAGTGCTTCATGGACTATATCATAAATTTGTAACATGTGCATAGATGAGGTTGTCTTACATAGTCACTAGATGCCATTCATTGATGTCACCCAAATACGACTGCAGTGTGCTGCAAAGCTGAATCTTAGTATTCTTTACTTTATTGACTATTGCTCATATTCCCAATGTTAATACAGTCAAGACTAGATCATATATAAAATGGACTCTGCAGGCTGCCCTGGAGAAACAGAAGGTCCAAAAATGCTTTCAGGTTGGATGGTTGCTGATGCTGGTGGGGTGTTGCTACGAGGGGTCTGCACAGGTTACTGATTATATTTTGGAAAGTTCCCTGCATTCAGCAGTGCAGGACCTGAAAGCAGTGCTGGCACAAAGCAGAAGATTGAACTGTAGTCATACAGTTTCCTTTGATTAATGACCACACTTTCTGAATTTTCATCGTTGCTTTACCTCTTTTACTTCCTCATCCCTGAGACCCTTTCCTCCCCATCCTCACCTCTCTGTGCTTCAGTGTTGTGTAGCCTTGTTTCTTTAGGAATCTGAGGAGTTCACTTCTTTTCACTCCTTTTCGTTTTTTCTCTTTCTTTTCCTAAAACTGGCCAGATACTGGGAGTTTAGGCATTGAGAGAATGTCCTTAGCTTTCAGGTGTCCCTCCTGCTTCCCCTGTGATAGAAGTGCATAAGGGAACACTGCGCACTGTCCAGTGATTTCAAGGCTTTTTCAGAATGTGGGTGATTTTTTTCTATCCATCTTCCCCAGAAATATCTGATGACATTAAGGGAAAATGTCCTTGAGAATCAGTTCTCCTCCCCTGAAGATGTTTATTTTTTGAAGAAGCAACCAGTGATGCTACAGGGAAAGTTACTGATGAGTCTGAGAGACAGCTGTACTTTTGTTCCTGTTGTGGTATCAACCTGGACTGACCGAATGTTGCTGGGATTGGGAGCTGGACTCGATGATCCCTATGGGTCCCTTCCAACTTGAAATATTCTAGGATTGTGTATCTCTGGAGTTCTGTCTGGCTTAGCTTCGCTGCAGTTCCTGTGGAAAGCAAGAGAACTAGAAAGGAAGCAAGTCTGCTTTCTGTTCTGTTCCATGTCACTAAAAATATTACACACACACCCACCCCCCTTTTTTTTTGGGGGGGGTGTGGGTGGGTATAGTCTCAGTTTCCATTCTCTACACCCTTTTGAACCTTCTTCATGTGAGTTACTGCT
>JAVJGI010000060.1:54344124-54417519 GCA_035590275.1 Ibycter americanus | reverse complement strand
TTAGCTTTTATATCTAAGCAGACGTCACATGGTATGGAACACCCCACTGGTGAGTTTGGGTCAGCTGTCCTGGCTGTGTCCCCTCCCAAGATCTTGCCCATCCCCAGCCTGCCAGTGAGGGGGGATGCTGCAGAGACAGCCCTGATGCTGTGTGAGCGCTGCTCAGCAGTAGCCAAAGCACTGGTGTGGTATCACCACCTTCTAGCTACCAATACAAGCACGGCACCATGGGGGCTGCTCTGGGGCTCAGCCAGACCCAATACATCTACTTATGTAATTTTATGGAAAATTCCTTTGGTCAAAAAATGAAATTCAAATTCACAAATAAATTTGCTTTCAGCAAAACCACAGAAAATATTTGCAAATTATTTTCTTTGCAATTTTTTTGCAAAATATTTATTTGCAAAATATTCAGTTGCATTCTGAAGAGAGGTTTCTAGGAAGATTGTTCATCAAAGCTAGTGAAAAATTAATCTGCAATGAGATAAGAGGGAAGGTCTTCTCTTAGACTAATAAATGGATAAATGGGGGAAAAAAAAGGAATAATATTTTTTTTTCAGTAGGGAAACATCAGTGGTGGAGTCCAGCAGCATCTGTGCTAAGCCTGTCTGTTCAAGATGTTCATAAATGATCTGGAAAAAGAGGTGACTAGTAAGGTGACAAAGTGTGCTGATAGTAATCTATTCAGTGAAGTGAAAATGGAAATTAACTGACAAGAATTGCAAAAGATTTCACAATACAGAGGGACTGTGTGATAAAGTGCCAGATGAGATTCAGTGTTGACAGTGATGCACATTGGGAGAAAAAGCTAACTTTACATACATAATGATGGGCTCTGAATGAGTTATTTCCACTCAAGGAAGAAATCTTGGAATTATAATAGTTCTGTGAAAAAGTCAGCTCCGTGCTTAGAAATAGCCAATGATCCAACAGTGCACAAAGGCGGCACATAGAATGAAATGAATTGCTAGGAAAGGAGTAGAGAACAAAGCAGGCAACATCATTATGGCATTGTACAAATCTCTGGTCTGTCTTCATCCTTAATATTTTGTATGCTTCTAGGGTTCTAGTCCTGCAAACTGTATAGAAGAATTAGAAAAGGTAAAGAGAAAGAAGATATGACTCATAGAAGGTGTGTAATGGCTTCTTTACATGAACAGTGACTTTCTATGCCAGCGTACTTCAACCTAAATGACATATTTGACGAGCCCTGTGCTGAAGTTTTCTATAGGTAGGGAGAGTTTATCACAGAATTACCATTACATGCTTTATTTTATACTGTTCCTTAGGTATAATTTTTCATGATTGCCAGAGATAGGATATTGAGTTTTGTGAATGTTTGCTCTGACATATATATGCCTCTTTTCCTTTTGTTATGTCTTGTTCCTGTGAAAAGAAACAAGATGAAACATTTTCTTGTGATTCCATGTTCACTTGTCAACTAAGAGTGGACCAGAATTTCTGGACTGAATAAAAGTTATGCCTTTCTGTCTATCTGTCTATATATCTGCACAATAGTTATCTTAACCTTGACAGTACAATCTGTAGAATCAGTATCATATGTGTATTCTTGAAAGGGAGACTTTTCTCCTCCAAGCATGACATGATAATAGCACGTACTGGGGACTGAAAGCCAATGAAGTGCATGTATAATTTTATCTTTTACTCAACCTCTGGAAGACACTTTGAAATGTGGTGTTCATAGTATAAATTTCTATTTTATTTGCCTACCACTTCACTATTGTATATTATTAGTTGCAGTTTGACTAGCTCACTGTTGTAATTGAGATTTGCATTTGAGATTTCCATTCAGTTAGAAGATTCAACATGAATTAATATTGCACAAGTTGAATTAGGAAGAGGACAAAGGAGATGCTCACACAGTCTTAATTTTTTGCAAGTACACAGCAGTCTATACAAAGCGTATTTAGTGTCAGTAGTGTTTAGTTACATGAAATGAGTAACACTTTTTAATTTGTATATATTCTTAGCGAAAAGTAAAACCAGCTGTCACTGAATATTTATGACCTAGGAAAATTAAGAATTTAGCTGATGAGAAGTATTTCTGAAAAGTTGTTTGCAGTGCAGTCTTTCTGATTAATACCATATACTGTTTTGGAAGTTAACTATTTTGTAATAAGTTCTTGCTTTAGAAAAAGAAGATCCACACATGGAATTAATCTGATATAGTTAATATCTTGATAATAAATACCTTTTCCAGATAATGTTTGTTCCTAGCTTTTGGAATAATATCAATAATCTTGCCCTTATCTTGAGTAATTAGTGATACAGTGATATTCTGTATACCTTTCTGTGTATGTCTTGCAGGTTCAAGTCTGAACCCCAAATGGAGGGATGAAAAGGGCTAGTTTTAGATAAGCATATTGGTATAAAAGGCATCTCTGAAGTAAAATCCCCCTCAACTGGAATTGGGAACTCTGCCAGAGAACGTCAGTGATAGCTAGGTAAATAATCAAAGTCATTGAGTGTAATACGGCCATTGTGCAGAAAATCTGTATTAATTGTATGCATTTATGTTCACTGCAGAGAAGGTCAGGAAAATACCTACTCCAGAGTCGTTTATGGATGATAAATCTGAGGAACTGTCTCAAATTAGAGTGTCAATAGAAGACACTTTGGAGCAAGTCAATAAAATGAATAGTAACAGATCACCATGATCTAATGGCTTTCATCCAAATGTTCTAAGGAACTTAAATATAAAGTTGCTGAGCTACTAATAGTAATATGAAACCTACAATTTTAAATGAGTAGAAGGTGGAAAATGTGATGCCAATATTTAAACGGGGTCTCAGGATGATCCTGTGAATTACATACCAAGAAATCTGATAGTTGCATTAAGCAATTTGATAGAAGTTATAAAGAACAGAATTAGTGGACACATAGATGAAGATATGCAATAAGCACCAAAATGGCTTGGAAACTAGAGGGATGTCATGAGTCAAAAGTCTGGAGTTCTTTGAATGTATCAGTAAACATCAGTAAGGGATATAGATGATGCAGATCATATAATATAGTTAAAACTGTGGAAGAGATCATGACAAATTCCTTCAACAAAGACCCTATTGCTACCTTATTAAAAGATTGCTAGTTAGTAAGCAATGCTTTGTTCTTCTTGTGTAGTGAGGTTACAAATAATGTCCTGCAGAAGTCTGTGCTGAGCCTGTGCTGTTCAGCATATTAATAAATCTGAATTTCACAAACTCATAAATTATTCAAAAAACGAGATGAGTATTGTAGTGACAAAGTTTGCAGACAAAATAAAGTAATGTCTAGTATTTAAAACAGTCTCTGATGAGATTTTGATGGTAGAATACTGTTACTGGGTAATAAAGTGGCAAATGAAATTCAATGTCAATAAATACCAAGTGATGCATGCAGAGGAAATGGCCTTAACTACACATACAGAGTAATGACCTCAAAATTAACATTACTATTATCATTTAGCAATATTAGAATCACAGCAGATATTTCATACAGAATGTCACCTCGGTGCTGAAAACTGAACAGGAGAAGTAGATGTTGAAAATTTAGAGGTAAAGTTTTGAGAACAAACACTGGAACTTCATTAAACGACTACAGTTACATGTTGCACAGTCTTGTTTGAATACTACATGCAAGATTCATTAATTCTATCACATAACGGTGTCACAGAACTGGAAAGGGTATATGGAATTTAACCAAATATGAACCAGAGGCATGGAGCAGCTGTGCTATTACAAAAGACAATGTAAATTAGGACTCTTTCCTTTGGAAAACAAACAGCTGTGAAGAAATGTGAAAATATGTACAAAATCATAAATGATCACTCTTGTTACACTACAACTCAGGAGCACCAACTTAATTTAGCAGTTTAAGACAAAGACATGGAAGTGCTTTTCCCTACAACTGATAAGTAAATTCTAAAACTCACTGCTATAGGATATTTTAAAAGGCAAACACAGAGATGGTTTCTGAAAGTGATGAAACTGAATTATGGAAAATAGGGCATTTATAGTTATTATTTTTAATGGTCTTGCTACAACATAAGTCCCAGTGAGTCCCTACGCTTCTCTCTGCTGAGGGAAACGTTCTGTGTGAATGCTGTCCTCTGTTGGTGATTTTTCAATACAGGATGGTGGCCAGATGGAGCAGTTCTAAAGCTGACTTGTCTCAAAGTTCACAAATGAACATGAAGGACCTCATTCTCAACAGCTTTGTGTACCCCTCCCCATGCAGTCACTAGCACTTATGCAAAGAACATCTAACGTATTGCCATTCTTCTTTGGAAGTGTAGTTTTTTGGCTGCAATAGTGTTGATTTTCTTCACAGTAGCTTGTAAGTTGCTGTGTTTTGGATTTGTGACCATAACAGTGTTGATAACACAGGGGTGTTTTAGTTGTTGCTGAACAGTGCTTCCACAGCGTCAAGGCTTTTGGGCTTCTCATGCTGCCCTGCCAGCGAGCAGGCTGGGGGTGCACAATAATTTGGGAGGGGACACGGCTTAGTTAGCTGACCCCAGGTGACCAAAGCAATATTCCATATCATATGACATCATGCTCAGCATATAAAGCTGGGAGAAGGAGAAAGGAGGGGATGTTCAGAGTTACGGCATTTGTCTTCCCAAGTAACTGTTACGTGTGATGGAGCCCTGCTTTCCTGGGGGTGGCTGAACACCTGCCTGCCGATGGAAAGGAATGAATGACTTCCTTGTTTTGCTTTGCTTGTGCATGCAGCTTTTGCTTTACCTATTAAACTGTCTTTATCTCGACCCAGGAGTTTTCTCCCTTTCACCCTTCTGATTCTCTTCCCCATCCTACTGGGGTGAGTGAGCGAGTGGCTGAAGGGGTCTGAGCTGCCGGCCGGGGTTAAACTACCACAGGCACTTCTACAATACTAACACACATGTAATGATGTGTCCAAACAGGAGTATTGAGTCCAGTATCTTGTTTTCTGTAATGATTTAGGTATTTAGACACAGTGTTCATTGCATAGAAATCCCTTCAATAATGAATCCTTTTAGCATTGTGCAAATTATTTTTTAATGGTTCAATGTACTGAAGAGCAAACAAATTAATTTTAAACAAAAATATCTGACAGCATGGTATAGGTTCAGATTCAGCATGCATTTTATAATTTTACTCCAGCTAACAGAGTGTATATAAGGCAGTGCTTTCTTGCACATTGAGAGATATCATGTACGTATTGTTTACTTATAGGGTAATATTAATACTTAATTATGCGTGAAGCAGTGACAAAGCTGGGTAATTATGCTGAAAGGACAATGTAATTATCCAGGCTCAGCTCTCTCCTCCCTTTGAGAAAAGGAAGGGAATAGAAAAACTGGAAAGTTTGTAGCCTGACAGCTGTATTTTATCTGCAAGAAATTTCCTCTGTGCTTGGACTCTTTTTAAAGTTACCAAGGGACTTGGCCTTCAGTCTCCTTTGTGGAATGTAGAGATACTTAATCTCCTGCTAAATGAACTAACTAAAGTAACAGAAGCAGTCTAGCTGCAGTGGCATGGAGCTGTATTTAGGCTGGCTGCTGCATTACATACAACATACAGGTCTATCCCAAGCCCTGGGACTGCTAGTTCCAGGGAGACCAGTGAGACTACAGGCAAGGTAGTTATCTTTTTTTTTTTTTTTTTTGAGTGCTGCTTCAGCAGAGCAAGGTTTTCACTATGTTGCTTTTAAATTATGGACATCATCACCAAGATGCATATTTGTAAATACATGACATTTACAAGGGAAATACTATGTTTAGAAACCAATTGTATTTAAATAAAAGTATTTCATTCTTCTATCCTTACATACGTCCAAAGCTTTGGTATTCTGGAGCTCTCCTGGAAGGATATCTAAATTACACATTCCAAACAAAGAAGGGATAAAAGGCTGGAAGGAGGTGAACATGCATGAGAAATAACAAGTGTTCACCACCACTAGGTGGTTTTTTGTCCATTAGAAGTCAAATATGCCTGCTGTATCCATGTGCAGGTAGTTAGACTGATATGAATGAGTTTTATAAGGTAGATTATGTAAACACGCTGGTGAAAGAAGATGCTTAACTTCACACCTGAAACCTAAGTGAAAGAAAAACTGCATCTGCATCTGTCAGTGTCACAAATCATGATAAAATATCTAGGAACCAGGACTGATTTCCATGTGGGTGCTATTTTGCATTGCTTCTGTCCCTGAGTAAGAGAGAAGGTGAATTAATTGAATACTGTTCTTGAAAAAAAACAGAATTGTTTATAGTAGCAAATGAACCCCTTCTAGATAATGAAAGTGGCTGTATTTTTAAACCATGATGTTGTATGGCCTAAAAACTGGGAAGAATATTGCAGTGCATTTTTCTTCTTGGATTAGGTTCAGGTCTATGTTCCTGGAAGGAGTGTCTTAGTCTGTAGAACTTGCTGGTTGTGGCAACTCACTCCTCATGGAATTTGTCAAGGCAGAATCAGTGATATTTACTAGTTTAGTGAATAAGATCAACCTTATTCTTATGGAGTAAAATACATCCTTCTTTAGTACGCTGAATATCTTTGCAAAATAATAATAAAAAAAAAAACAACATTTAAGAGAAGCAATAGGCAAGTGACCAGGTCCTTTCTCTAGGAGTGTCTGCTTTGTGTCCCAGATGATATTTTCAGCTCCTGTAGGCAGATGTCCTTGAGCTGTAAGCATTTGTATTGTGATCATTATTGTGGGAAATAAAAAAAGCGTTACCTGCCAGACTGCCTCCATTGATAGCCATGAGAAATGGAGAAGGGTCCTGGCTGGTCTGCGTATTTTCTGTGTCCTTCAGAGGGCAGGAGAGGAGGCTGACTAGATCTAACTGCATTTCTGGAGAGAATGGATTGTGTTCCCTAAGCTTTTTGCATGTAGTGGTTTTGGCCTTCCAGGAGAGAATGATCAAAACTAACTGAAATGTTCAGATTTATTGCTCAGACACAGGACTGGTCCACATCCATTATTGCTCCATCGCAGTGTTACGGTTGTACGGAAAGAACAGTACTGAAAATGAGAATGCAGTTTGCCCTGTGAGACCAAAGTATTGTCATACGAATTCTCAAAACTGAACTAAGGCTTGAACTGAAATCTGACAGACTGATTTCCATGTTGTGTCACACCATGGACAGCTTTGGTTTCTGTGTAACTAGAGGAAACCTGAGTCTAGGCAGAAGGTATGTTTTTGTTTCCTGTTCAGGCTGTGGAAGTAAAGATTACCTGGACTGGAGATGGTGTATTTTAGCCCAGTATCAACCTGCATGCATTTCTTTGCACTTAATTATTTAGGTACTGCCTTTGATTTTTTTTCTGTCTAATTTTAATGGTGGCATTTCACATAGATTTCACTGAAGTTGATATTTTCCTCTTTGATACTAGTTCTTTTGAATGTTTCATTTCTAAAGCAGACGCAGTGAATTAAAAAAAAAGAAGTCAAGGATAAAATCAAGCAGTGAATTTAAATCACGGATATTTGCTTTTTCGATTTAACTGTTGAAATTTTTTTCTTTTAAAAAGAGTTTTTTAATATTTTTTTGTAGGTTACTTTTTTTTTGAGCCAGACACAAGTCCAAAGAACCATTCTAGGCACCTAGGAAGGAACCAGTGCAGCCCTTTCCCTGATTTGCGCTGCCTGTTTTGTAGTAATTGCCAAAATTTTAGGCATCTGCTTAACTTTGTGCCCAATGAATAACTTCAGTGAAGCTGCTAGGAACTGTTTTTTTAAATCTACTCGACAGGTTGGAAATTCTGTGGCAATTCCCCCAAATACAGAAGAAACCAACCTCTGGTATTGCTGTGCTGAAGGGCTGACAGAGCTGGCATGTCACAAACGCTGCCATCCTCTACTGCCCAGCTGGGGCAGGTACCACTTGTGCAAAAGTTTAATAATACCATTTAAGATGACAATAAAGTTTGACTTTGTAAATAATGGGCTTGTAGTGTTCTGTGGTTAACAGGCAGATGAAAGCACATATCACTTCATCTGAAATCCATACCTGGCAGTTTTGAAGATTTCAAGTCTTTCTCAGGCAAATTATTTTGATATCCTATTCGCTCTGGATGTACGTATGTAAAGACATGCTGTAGCTAAGATGGCATTGTTCTCTGGACATACAGGTTGTGGCCGTAATCTGGCGCTCGTCAGATCTCCTGACAGGTTTATGCCTGGCTGTTTACATTTACAGGACCTAATGCATTCTGAACATTTAATTGGCTGTGTGGATGTTCTGTCTTAAGCATTATTTTTGTATACAGCTTTTTGTTTGACAGAATATTGCTATTCTAACTGCTAGGGAAACTAACCGGTAATAACTGATTCTATTACCAGGCAGTTCATTTGCAAAAGACCAAGAATTAACAGCTTTGCTATTTATGTGGCACACTAATTTTTCTGCAAAAGGAAATCCACATTGATGAATAATTTAAATCCCAGTCTCCCTGCAAGTCTATAATCACGTGCCCTACAGAGACTGGAGTACATTCTACTGTGAGCATTGTGCAAAAGATTAGTAGCTCCATGGTGGCAATGCTGCTGTAACAGTGTGAATTGCACTTTTAATTTGTCTTCCCTTCTGACAGAGCATCTCATTATACTTTACAAAATCTATTTTAAATGATACTTTTTAAATTCTCAGTTGAAGGATATTTACATAAAAAAGGTGAAGATTAAATAAATTGTTTTAAGTCATATCAGCAAATCATTTTAATGAGAACGTCCTTTCTTCTTGCATTTGGAAAAGAATGTGCGTTTTATTCCCACCATGTTTAGTTCCAGTCAGTCAAAACCAGCAATGACTGGATACAATTTTTTTACAATACAGTCTAGATGCAAAATATGTGATAAGCCCTACTTTGTGTCATAAAATTATGCAGGTGCTCTAATAACTAACTTGTTAGCTATCTTGAGGCTGAAAAGCATTTTATACAAAATCTTATATTGAAAACTTGATTTTTTTCACAAGTAGCACTGAGCAGAAAATTATTACTTTTTGTTAATCAGATTAAATTGTGAAGGAGCATACACACAAGGTCCTTAGGCACACATTTTAAGTAACAACTTTATATTTCTTTCACTCCTTTTTGCCCTGTTTCTTCTTTCTTAACTACATTATTGAAATTTAGGAAGCATAATAGCCGATCTGTTTAATGGCACATCATTATCTTCCCATAGGATAATGCATACTGTTCATTTTCTCATATTATTCATTAATCCATTGTATTTATTCTCTCCTAGTCTTTGTGTAACTATGGAAGGAATCAGACTTTCACTATACAAATGAATAACATTTTGCAATATTCAAAGATCCAATTAATATCAGTGACCTGTTAATTTGATGGTTCAGCTGTTGGTAGGATGTTACTTGGACACTATTTGTTATAGCTCGTTTATTTCTCTGGGCATCAGCTGTTAAGAGTTGGTACTGTGCTGAGTGTGGTGCAAAAGCCGTGGATTGACAGTCTCAAAAATATTGCAAACTCGCTGAAGAGTGATTTGTTAACAGCCAATGGGTATTTATATACGCCTTCTGTGTGACTAGGTTTATATTTATGTGAAACAATTGTATTTAATACTTTCTGTTATAAAATACATGGGTCAGGTCCTTGAAGGTAAGGGCAGGTTTAGGAGGCTGTTGCCAGGACACTTTGCTTCTAGCAATTCTTTTCCAGCAGAATGTACCTCATGGGCTGTAGCTGCTGATGTAGCTTTGGCTGTGGGCTGCCCATGCCTTGGTGGGGCAGCGGGAGCTCTCCTTGCTGGGGGACAGAGCTCTGAGATCAGGTCAGGGCAGACAGGCTGCTCCCACTTATGTCCCTAGCTGTGTTCCTGTGCTGTATATGGGTTGGCAAGAGGTGGTTCTACTACTTTTTAGATTTTTTTTTTATTTGCACACAAGTTATTCTAAAATATTACTTTACAGTTATTAATGATTGGCAAGGCATGGTGTTTGGGTTCAGATCCAGATTTGAACTTCAGAGAGTGCTGGGAGATACCTGGACCTACATTTCTGATTTATGTCGCCTACTGTTCTTTTTCATATTTCTTGTTTGCCAAGCTACAAAAAATGAGTTTATGTAAATTCTTTATTTTTTACATCGTTGTTTTAGGTCACTCTTCATTTTGCAGCACCCATAGATTTAGCTTGACAGTTACAGTAGGATTCATTTTAAAATTAGTTTTTATTGTATATATTTCTGAATTGTATTGCTGTAAATTACTCATATTTAAAATTAATAAGAGAAGATATGTATAATGAAAGGGTAAATAATATAGTAAAAAATGGACACCAGTGTTTATTAAGACCTTGTGTCTCCCAGGAACTGAAGGCGTAGTCCCAGTTCCACAGATACTGGAACATGTGCTGAATTTTAGATACAAAAAGTTGTCCCAGTGTAGAGTTGTAGGGTAGAGTGCTCAACACTTTGCATATTTGGTCCCTAACTGCATACATGATCATGAGCTGATCTTCTGTGTGTATACTGAACAACAATTAGACTTCATAAAGCTATGCAAGCATTTTGGAAAAGAAGTCTCACTACAGTTTTAAAAACAACTTCCACCATCTGCTTGGGAAAAGCAGTAGGTCGGTTTCTTGCAAACTTGGCAATTAAATATGCTAAAATATAGTAGTAGAAGGATAAAATGTTTGCCGTACCTATTAAGAACAAAAACGAAAATCCAGCTAAATAACACCAAAACCTCAGATGAAGAGCTGCCATCTGGTTATCAGGTAAAAGCAAAACTCTTGATACTTGTAAAACACCCTCATTGGAATAGATTTTTAGTGAGGAATTTTAAAGCAACAGGAGTTAAATTCTGATTAGAAAAGCAAATTTCTTATTTCAAGTCTTTAAAAAGCTGTAAAATATATAAGTCTGTATATTATGTGCTCTTTTATTCAGACTGTTTTTCTGGCTCTGAAGAGGACAGCAAAAACTGCAGAAATTTCAGCAGTTCTCTGATCTTACACAGACTGAGATCTGCACAGAGACACGGTAGACTTAGTGCTCCAGCTCTTGGAATGAAATCACAGCTTTCCTTGAGTGGAATGTCATTTCTGCTTCTTACAGTAATAACGGAAAGCTAGCAAACATAGAATACCTTTTAAGGATATGTCAGGACTTCAGGTATTCTGGAAAATGGCGCTGAGGAATAGGCTTGCCTCTAAATCTCAGTGGGGTGTTCAATTTACAGAGTCAGTGCCTTGGGGCATTCCATCAAGAATAATTTCAGTGGAGGACTCTGTGTATGGCAGAAGAAGAATACAGTGAACGTAATGGTCACAAACACACACACCTCAGTAGCTGGCGTAGGTGTGCAGCACATTGCTGCTGCTCCTGCCGAGAGGACGTAGTTGTCATAACTGTGTGAAAGGGGGAGGTGGCAGCTGTTGAAGATACCCTTGCTGGATAAGTAAAGGTCTCCATGGGTGGACTTCATCTCATCTAGCCTTAGACTAGAAAAAGGCAGATCTGTCCCTCTACACTAGCTTCTCTAATTCCTTTTATAGTGAATGGAGGCAAACTTGCAATTGCAGGGATGACTCAGCAGCCCTTAAGATACTGTGAAGCTGCTGTGAACCAGCCCCTGAATCTGCCTTTTCCCCTCCATCAACTGTAAGAGAAATGTAGACATTTAGATACCTAATCTCTAAAATATTTTAGCTAAAACAGCTGAATCTCAGCTTATGTGGCTAAAACTACCTTGGCTGTCTACTAAGAGCAGACTAGGCAGTGGCTGAGGCTGCCGCTACCTTTTCAGCACTGTGCTTGCAGACTGTTTCCAAACTGTTCTTTCCTGGGTAATATTTAACTGCTGTGATTAATAGGGCAGAGGTTACTTGTACACAGCTCAGTTTGGTGACGTGTCCTTAAGTGTTCTGAACCGGTTTGCCTGAAGGTGTTCTTGCCAGTCCTAAGCTACTGGTCCTTTCTGGTGGTGTGAGACTCAATAGCCCTATGTCCCTTAAGGAAGGAGGTGGAGGAATCTGTTGTTAAACTCAGCTTTTCTTCTGGATGTTCAGCCCTTGAAATATGTTTCTATAGTCTCTGGAGTGTCAGATGTGTCCGCACTTATAGGCCTGCCTTCCCTGTGACTTACAGATTCTGATATGACACAGATCAAATGACCTGCCCTCGCCTTGGCTGGGAGGGAGTGGCAATCTTTGCGGAATGTTGTTGCGCATCGTAGTCAAGTGTGTCAGCTACTGAACTGAACAAGCGCCCTGATATTATCTCTTGTGTTTTAGACATTATCTGCATTTTCTCTTGGGATTCAGAAATGATTTTGTTGCCCACAATCAGCAACAGATCTCATTTCTTTACTTAGAGATTATTTCTTCAGTGTTTTGGGGATTGCTCTGTGGTTATCTCTTCAGTTTAGCTGAGCCAGATGTCTTATAAATACATCTAATTGCATATTTACAAACATGACATCAGCTTACTTTAGTGAAGACACACTGAAAATTTAGATATTTTAAAAGTGACTGTTTCCATATTGTTTGATATACCGTGCACAGAAAGTCACAGCCACGAAGCTCAACGATATCTTTAATAATCTTTAACAAAAAGAGAGGCTTTTAGGGGAATAAACTTGCAAGTAATGTCTGGGTGCTTATCTCAAACGTGCAGTGTGTGTCTGCCATGTAGGTTCTATGCAGCCTGCTGGACAGTAATTTTTCTCTCATGACGGACTGAAAATTTCTGCAATTTTTATATACAGGTGACAGGCTTGTAGTCACTGGGTCTGTTTTCAATCTATGTTAATACTAGTCTTACACTCAATGGCACAATAAAAACAAGTGATTCCATTTCCCAAACGCAAACTCCTGCTATCTACAAATTATCTAGATGGATTTTCAGATAAATGATAAACATATGCGTCAACCATTATGGCACTTTGTCATAAATACCCTCTCCTTGCTCAATGGATGTACAGAACAAAATTTAAGAGTAAAATCAAGTCAGGGTATTTGCAGAAAAGTTGAAAAGTTCAGATTTATTTAAAGCATATTGACAGCACATGTATTTTCATGGGGAAGATAAGGATCTTAGAATTCAATGTTCTGTTCTTCAGATTGTGAAAATCCAGTATTTTGTCTCAAAATTAAATTTTGCCTGCCGGACAAAGGCTATATATGCAGTTAAAATTTTAACATGAGAGATACCAAAATTCTGCATGGTATGATCATTAGAGGTTTACATTACAAGATGTCAACTGATATGAACAGAATATCTTGTTAATGAGGACTCTCTAAGTCCATGAAGAAAAGTCTCATTTGCTCCATGCCCTGTACACGCTAGGGTTATTATGGTGGAAGCAGGATCAGTGCTCTACTCTTTCCTGGTTATTGATGTTCATACACTCTGAGCCATTCCGCACTGTACTGAAGTAGTGGGTACATTTAAGAGGGTAGGTAGACATGCATGGCTCTGATTTCTTTTTAGTAAGTCTAAACACTTGGCTCACCTTACTTTGATAGCTTCTGGAAAGCTTTTATTAAAAAAAAAAAAGGCAAAACCCCCCATAGATCTTTCCTTTCATGCTACTGAAAAAAGTGCTAGAATGATGAGAAATATGGTTTCTCTCACTTTTTTAATATAACGGCCATTATAAACTTAAATACTTCTTGTAATCACACTGAATATTTTTCAAGAATCAGAGTTTGAAGAGACATTGAGTAGATTTTAAATCAGCATTGCGTGGCGCACCAGCTACATCATAGGCTTATAAATAGAGATGAATTATTTCCTTGATTCTTGGATTATAATAGCATTTTGGTGTGGTGTCTTTTTTTGATGAAGTGTACCTAGGTGATTCTTTTTCTGATGAACTGTGAGGTAGGCAGTTGCTTTCTACTGATTCTTCTATTGATAGAAAAATAGTACTTCTGGGAATGTCAATTTGAATAATTTCTAATCATTCTGATACTTTGATTTCTTGGCATGCATTATTGAACATGTAGTTAAGGGATATTTTTCACACTTTTTTTTTTTTATTGTGTAGCTCTAACAGCTTGTCTTAGTACTTGAAGTATGCTGTGCACTGACTTTTAAATTATATCTCCAAAATTTACTTTAGCTGTAGCCAACTAATTCATAATTCCACAGGTATTCCAGAATTCTGCAAAAATAGGGGAAACTGCATATGGGGTTTTACAGGGACTAGGTTAGCATGTATATAGTATCATCTACTGTTTGGGGTAGATTAGTCAAAAATTAGCAGCTGGAACTTAGTCTTTAGGTCTCCTTCTGAGAAATTGCAGTGGCTTTGTTCAGCAGTATCTAGTGCTTTCATGGCATGCGTGTGTCCTACCTTCTTCCTTCACACATACTCAGATACAATGGCCATAGCTGTGGTTATCTGTAGACAGTAAATTGGTCCCCAGAAGTGCTGAGAAAAGGAAGTAGGACGGATAAAAGTAGGACAGCTAAAGAATCCTGCAAGGCAGATTCATCGTAGAGCTCCCTGGTTACACCATACAGACTAAGATTTTTCTCTAACTGTGCAGGACAACTTTCCTCTTCTACTTGGAGGGATTTGAGTTCACTTTTGCATAATTATGCCATTATCTTAATGACTGCAGCATATAGTTTTCACTTCTGTCT
This sequence comes from Ibycter americanus, assembly GCA_035590275.1. Taxonomy (NCBI): domain Eukaryota; kingdom Metazoa; phylum Chordata; class Aves; order Falconiformes; family Falconidae; genus Ibycter; species Ibycter americanus. The sequence continues at coordinate 54,402,906 of JAVJGI010000060.1, read as the reverse complement.
TGCACAAGGCAGAGCTGAGCCGAGTCCTTTACCTGAGGTCAGTGTCATAACTACCAGATGTTCTGATCTGGTAGGTCAGACCAGATCAGGCAGACCAGAGGGTCTTCTGAGATAAGTCTCCCGCAGTATGTCCTCACGGTGCTGGTACACTACGCATATATATATATTAAATAGTCTTTGAATCAGGGAATGACTTTTTAGTGTGATGGCTGCCTCATGCAGATCATTCACCTTTCAGTGGAATACAGGTCTTTCCTGTCTGTTTTTATGAATATTTAATCAGCTCCTCAAATTGGAACACCTTCAACCAAAGAACTTACAAACTGCTGTAATTCAAGAACAGATTGTGACCAAAAGCTGAACATGAAGTAAAACTGTGTTTTATTTCTAAAACTCCCATCTTCCAATGTGTCGAAACCATATTCTGCAGTATGTCAGGACATTCACATATGACTCCAAGCTAACAAACTAAGGCACAGCTTCTATCACAATATTTTTTTATCACCTTGTGTAGATTTTGAATAATGTGGTTTTCACAAATGGCCTTAAAGATTAATTTGACTTGCATTGAAAAATACTGCTTTTGGGGTTATAAGAGCTTAATGTTTTGTGTTTAGGTAATTTTCAGAATCAAGGATTTGGATGCAATAGGATTAAAATAAAATGTGGAAATACTGAAACAGTTTCAGGTTGCTGGCAGTCCACCAACTTGCCTCACCAGTTATATTGCCCCATTGAGACTGTTCCTTTTGCTTCCATTCTGCCCTGTGATTTGCACTTGTTCTCCCTATATGCATTACATTGTTTTCGTGGGACTGAGCAATTATTATGCCTTGTGGGAATATTCTATCTCCAATTGCCAGAGTCCAAAGGATAATGTGCTGGTGGAGGCAGTGACCACTGCATGCCCAGGGTGCTATAGATGTAGATATGTACAGGGGAAAGGGCAGAAAAGGTGAGGTTCTGTGGAAGCACAGTATCTTCTCAAGATGTCATTTGATATTCATCAGATTTTCATTTGATAAAACCAGACTGCCACGACTTCTCAAATATGATGGATAGTGGGCTAGCTACTTCTTCTGACAGTTCCCTCAAGACCTGCAGATGCGTCTCATCACGGCCCATGGGCTTGTGCACCTACAGGTTCCTTAGATGGTCTTGAACCTGATCTTCTCCTACAGTGGTGGTTCTTCATTATCCTGGTCCCTGCCTTTCCTTTCTATGACTTGGGTGGTGTGGCTGGAGCACTTGCCGGTGAAGACTGAGGAAAAAACGTCATTGAGTACCTCAGCCTTTTCCATATCCTGGATGACCTGGTCTCCTATTTCCTTCCAGAGCTGGCCCGTGTTTTCCCTAGTCTTCCTTTTATCACCGATGTACCTATAGCAGCTTTTCTTGTTGCCCTTGACATCCCTGGACAGATTTAGTTCTATCAGGGCTATCATGCAGTGAAGGTGTGAATGGCTTGCTCCAACACTTATCCTTTGATGCTTTTTCTGTTTTGTATCAAAGATAATTGCTCAAAGAAAGAGTGACTGCCATCTGGTGGGTAGGACATTCACTTAGGAGGTGAAATATATGCTTTTGATGTTGCAATGAATAATAAAGGTTTGTAGGGGCAGCATTAGCTACAGAATCTGAGAGTACCATACACTACTGCATACTCATCAGGATATTTTTCTGGAAGATGAAGGCTCATATTCATTCAGCTACCTTCAAGGACCTGCACATGCATTTTCCATATTCTGGATGAATCTCTTATGCAGTATTATTAAATTAAAAGTTCTGTTGCCCTGTCCTTCATTTTGTGTATTCAGTTTGATTTATTTTTTTCCTTCTCACAGCAGTCTATGTGACAATGCAAATTTCTGCATAATTTTTAATCAATGAAACTGTATTTTCTCAGCAAGTAAGCTATAGAACTCTCCTTCTGCTATAAAGAAATAAATTCCATCCCTCCTTTAATGGATTTCACAAGCTGAAAAGAAGAGTTAGGATGTGTTTTAAGTTAAACTAAAATTCTCTTCTGGATTTGAACTTTCCTAAAGCACTGTCTTAATGCGGGCTCATCTTTATTTTTATCCCCTACTTTTCAGATCATTAATACATATATACCTATCAGCATCACTCAAGCTAAAAGACAACAATAATAAAACATAGCATTTTAATTTTTAAATAGTATTTGGCAACGATCATATTTAGGGGAACAAGTCAAAACAGAAAACAAGATGTTATACTGAGGCTCAGAGAAGAACTCTTTTTGGTGTGAAGACTCCTTCTCATATTGCCTGTAGATGAGTATTTCTGAATTACAGCGATCAAGAGAAATGTCCCATTTATCTTTTGCCTCACGTAACAGATTTTCATTATAGCTGAACAAAGAATTGATATTTGATGAGCTTAATCTGGCTGACAGTACACTGCAAATATACAGTGGTTTATATTTATGGGAGCAATACATTTTGGGTGAGTTGCTTTCCCACTACATTCCATTGTTTGTTCATGTGAATGCTTTGCACATCTTGCAGTTAGTGAGATGATGCATAGTTTGAGATGACTGCCAAACTTTCAGGTCATGGCATACAGCTTAGGTTCATCAGCTCTGTTTTATCTTAGGTGAAGTACAATGAAAACACAGGATTGGAAAATTACACTGGTCTCATTTAGTGTGCAAAGAGGTGTCCTTTAGACACTTACTTTCTTTCAACTAGATTTTGGTCCTCCTTGTTCTACTGAAGAAGCTTGAATTGCCACCATCAAACACAATATATTAGGCTGGAGATACAAGAGCAACCCAGCTACCACTGAAAATGCCTAAAGGCAATAACTTAACAAATTCACAGCTCTTTTTTTTTCCAGATACATGCCCATGAGAATTCATCCTCATTCCTGCCTTTCACAGGAGGCTAAGTCTTAGCAGCATTTCTGTTTGACAGTGAAAACAAAATATGCCTTGCTGTGATACCAGCAAAACAGAAAGGAGCACCATTACCTATTAAAAAACAGAAGAAAACATTAGCAGCAGGCTTATTTAATACCCTTTTATTTCCATTTATCTTAATGGCTTTTTGTTAAAGATACCTCTTTGTATGTAAGAAGTTGTCATTGTTTAGGCAGCATTTTTTTAATTTGCTTGTGTGCTAACACATTTTGAATTTGAAATTTCAATTTCATTTTTCTCTGTGAAATTTCAAAACTCACATAGGAAAATAAGAGGAAAATTCCCCTTTCCAGAATTTGTGACTTTTAAATGCAAATTCTTTATATTCCCATTTGGGCATTTATATTAATTAGACACGAACAACAATGGTATAAGTGAATTTCTCATAGTTAATGTAGCTATTCAGAATAAATTTCCATACAGCATCTGTAGATAATTTGAAAAAAGAATCATAAAATAAATACGTAACCACCACTGGTTATTTCCAAACCAAAAATTTGGCAATACTTGCCAAATGTGATTGTCCAGAAATTTAGGTTCATCTTTCTCAAGTTCTTAAGGCTTTAGTACATGAAAATGGATCCTTTTGTTTTGTTGCCTTTAGAAATCAGATTTTCTGTGCAACTACAAAGGATGATTAAAATTGCAGTTCTTATCTAATTATTGGACTCTGGTAGCTTTCAGAGAAGCACTAAATATCAAAGAACTCAAGAAAACACTGGGGGAGCTGTGCTTGCTTCACTCAGGGTGCTGAAATGGAGGCCCATTGTTAGTGATCACAACTGCGAATTATGCAAGGAGGGATATAAAAACAGCAAACATCCTTTCTTGCATCTGTGTCATAAGAAGAGTTTTCACCTTTTACTGGCAAGGATTATGGCAAATGCAAGGCAGATAGCTGTTAAAATGAAGCAGAATTAACTGATGCAGAGGGAAATACACATCGGCTCAGACTGTGCTTTGTTTCTCTTCAAGTTATGAAAGGTGCAGTGATTTTCCAAAATTAAAACAACGTATATGAACTGCTGATCTCAGTATCATACACAGAGTTTTCTGCAAGTCTGGCAAACACATAATCATTTCCTTTGATGGTGATGGCAGTGCTGTATCTATAATAGGGACTGAAATGGTATGGAAATATTACTATATCAATTTTTTCTTAGTAAGTAATGTGTGTACAGTATTATACCTGTGCTCTAGTAATTTATAGTGCTCCCTTATTAAAATTAAATCATGATTTCATAGAAACAACATTCTAAACCTTCCTATCTCACTGTTTATGTTTAGAAATTTGGGTAATTTTCTGCTGGCTTTCATTTATGGCTCTTCCTGCTTTGTACTAGCTAATTCTCACTCTTACCTGAAGACCCTTCTCAAGTCTTGCACATTTAGCGCATGATGCTTTCTTAGTATAGGAGACACATGGAAATCCTTTCTAAGACAGCACTAAAAGAATCGGAGTGGACTATACTGCTCTTGTATGTTACCAAATTTAGATTGTTACTGGCAGCTTAGTTCCTAGACAGTTCCAATTAATTATTATAAAATGGAGTATGAAAAAGAAGAAAAAAAAGCTGTCTTTAATCATAAATACTACAAGCACAGGCTGTAACCCCTTCTTTTGAAACAAGATGCATGGAATCCTGAACATCCTTGTGTCTAATACTGGTGCTGTTAATGCGATTCTTATGAAATTATAATGACGTAACCCTCTTTAATAATGAAATACAAATGAAAGCAAACAAATTTTTTTGTTTCACTGAGTATACATAAGAAAGCAAATGCAGAGTTCGTTAGAAGCAGTTAATCCTGTTGTAAATATGGTAACATCTGAGGATTTTCTCGGCCAAATCTGTATTAGGGAACAAAAACCTCTTGAGTCAGATTTAATTTACTCTAATAAACTTCTAATTTAAGGACACTTTACATTGCTAGGCTGGAATAAAAGAATTTTAAGCTAAATATGAATATGTCCTTTATTTTTTTTTTTTTAATAATTCAACTGAAATGTACTTGGGCTTGGTCCTTAACTCAAGCTCTGTCTGCTGGGGCAACACGAAGCCAGTGCCTTCCCTCTGGGCTGGGGGATGTAGTGGGGTGAGCGGGGCAGGTCCTTGCTGGCCAGGGCATGGCCCACTTCCAGTCAGTAATTTCTTAGGCTTTCCCTTTTGGCCCATCATTTTCTGTTGTTCACCTAAAAAGGTCAACCTACGCATCTTAAAATTGTGGTTATTGGTAGCTTGGCTGCCAGACTCAGGGTAAAACTGTCAATAATCTATTGCCTGCGAATGGCAGGTATGGAGCCAGTAAAGTATCCAGTTTGACAGTTTTACAATGAGTTGTACTTTCCTTTGACAGTAGAGTTGCTTGTACATTAGGTAGTACTCAGTGTGAGAAAAGACAGCAAAGCTCTTGTCTTTAATTTTCTGCATTGAAAGACAGGGCTTTGCTGTTTCACAAAATGGATCAGTTCACTGAGCAATTTGAAGTAATTTATTCTGCAATCTATGCTCTAAATTAGGGGGATGTACTGCAGGTAGCTGTTCCCTGATTTTGGCACACAAGCTGTCCTTCCCTTTGCTGTGGTGGTTCAGTAGAATAATGGCCCTAAACTGCGGATCAGAACTTGTTTGAGATCATCCTGAGTGACAGGTCCCTTTCAACATGCCGATGTGGTTTGCTGAGGATCTGAAAACGCTTTTCCGATCAATCACAACCAAAAGGGCATTTAATCCAAGTATAAAATAATGATAATAATGATGTCCTTCCTCATGAGATTATAAGGCTGCCTCTACATTAGCAAATAGTTTATCCCTACAGAAGTGATTTTGTAGACCCCAACTGTTGTTGCTGAGGGCGTGATGTCCACGTTATATTCGTTTAGTGGAGGAAGTTGTTTTTTGTCCCCTGAACTAAATACCCCTAAACTGTTTGAATGCATTAGGTGCACTCTCAGGCTCACCTGCTTTGTTTTGATCTGAAAAGGATTAATTTTGTGCCCTCCAGTATCATTCCATGCGGTGATCCTGATCATAGTAAATGGTGACAACTCAAAACTGTGTTTGAAAAGTAAAGTCCAGCTCCAAACTGAAATGCTAACAGAAATGCATCTTGTAAGAATCTCTGATTCAGGGAACTAGAGGAACAGAACACTCTTTATTGATTTGTTTTGTCATTCACCCTCCTGTTGTGCTCTACTTGCTAATCCCAAGTTAAATATCATGCAGCAGGAAGCTAGGTATAGACTTTTAGGAAGTGCAGGTTGTGACTGGCTATTTAATGAGCTCCTGGCCATATTAAAATGCCATTACAAGGCTGGTGTAGTACATGCCAAAATGTTTCCAGAGGTACACTTGCTTGGATGAAACTCAGCATTGTGTGGTCAGTATGGCTGTTATATAGCTGCCGGTACCCTTCAAAAGAGGGTGTTTGAAAAGGGGCTGGGAAATTGATTTGAGTTTTCAAGGAAGACTGGGTGCCATTTAGATACTTCAGCCATCATTAAACAAATCCTGACCTGACTTGAATTCATTCCTAGCAAACCATCACAGGGTTACTCTGATTTTTTTCCAATATCAGCTGGTTATTAATAATTTCTTACTGTTTCAGAACCCTGGTGAGGAAATAGAGACTGAGAGGAGACTTCAAAATTGTGTGGCATATAGCATGAATCTCAAGACACCATTAGTTATTATAGTCTATGTGACAGAATAGATAGCATGTCAGGGACAAAAAACCACCAATATTTGATGAAATCCTGTGCATAGACAGAAAAGCTGCTGTACCTTTCTACAAGTAAGTTAAAAATTCAGATTTTTCTTGTGTGTCTATGTGGGCATACCTCTGCTGTGTACAACGCTCTGTGTCTGGATTATTTGCTAGTCTTCTTGTTCTACTTCCAGCTGGTAGCTGAAGGTTGTTTGTGCAGCCTGGCTTCCTTTCTCTAACATCTCTCAGAGTAGAAGAAGTCTTTTCCTATGCACTAGCTCAGAAATCGGGATTTGCATTATGTACCAGATCCATATTTTGGAAGAGCCTGGTCTAACTTAGGTCTCACTCCATTTTTTGAGTGGAAGTGGTGCCTGTGGTGGCTATGATGAACGACCAAGTGCTAGGATTTGACATTAGAAGAGTGAAGAAACGTGTTCCAACTATATTTCAACTAGGTTTACTCCCAGTCGACAACTCTCCTGTCTTTCTAGTGTGTTATGTCAGCTCTTAGAGCTGTTTTGGTCATTGCACAAGTAAGCTTCATATTTTTCTGTGATTTGAACAAGCTGTCATTTTTTATTTACACTTGAACCCTTGCCTTCAAGTGTGGTCCAAAATGTGTGGGAGTCAGGTATAAAACATAGATTGGGCTCAGACCTACCTATTACTTGTCAGAAGTGCTGGTATGCCTACTGACGGATATAATTGTCATGAAAATAGCAGGCGGGAACTTAGTCTGAATCTTGCTTCCCTGTTTATCTGCAGAGGTCTGTCACAGTGTTATTTTCCAGAAGAATTCTTTGGAAAAACAAAATTTAACTTTCAGTAGGGAAGTCATGCGGTAGAGCCTGATGGGCTCCTGTGAACATACTAAATTTCAGGTCTATCAGGATCACACAATGTAACCATAGCACTTCATCCATATTCTTACATCCATGTAAGAATCCCAGAATTAGTCCTGCAGTATTGCTTGAAAGACATTATGTTTAAGATGGTAGTCACTTTAAATGGATTTAATAATAACAGAAAATTTTTAATTCATGTATTCACACTCTTAGAATACTTCTAATGGTATTGTTTCTTCTTTTTTGTCTTAAAAGGCATAATTGATTTTTGAAAGTTCATAGGTTTTGTTTTCTACATTTGGACTCTTATGGAAAACAAGACTCCTTCATATCTTGACAATTGTGATGCTTGCCACTTTTATATTTCCCTGATGTCAATGTTAAAACCAGGATGACAATAAGAACATTTTCAATTTAAAGCAAGTGTGATAGAAAAGAGGGTGAGTTCTAAAAAAAGTGAGGGAGTCTTAATGATAGCATATGCTCAACAGTATGACTTTAATTCACTGAAGTTAGTCAAAAAGCAATTTTAGTGCTGAATAGTCCACCAATACAGTACTGTGACTTTTTGGGTCATCTTAAATTTTATGACAGAGAGATGGCAGTTATGCCTTGAAGATGTTGAAAAATAAGGAGGAATAGTCATCTTAATCAGATGTGCATCAGCATGGCCAACTTTTGCATGGAACCCAGCATGGGTTCAGGTTATTAGTGAGGACCCTCACAGTTTTTTTCACATAGGTTATCACAGAGAGAAATGCTGTGGTTTTTGGTTTTTTTGAGGAGAGTGAAATGACTTGGAAAAAAGTACTACACTAATGCACTTGGAAAGCACTTGCTTATAGTTTTCTTTGTTAAAAAAATAGCACTTGACTTCCTGTACTAATCTACAAAAAGGAATTGTGATACTGGTGTAGAGACAAGACCAAGAGAGACTTCCTGAATCACTGAGCTGAGCATCCTGATCCTGCCTGCTGGCCAGGTATCATCTAATCCATATCTTATGGATATGTTTCTTGCCCCCACTGTGTTTATTTTCTTCCCTTGATTTCTCTGTTGCCTTTCAGCCTTTGCTTTGCTCTACAAGCTAAGCTCATGCAAACTCCTCCTGTGGTAGAGCCTTAATTCCTGTGACCATCATAGAAGACTGTACCCATATGTTTTGTGGGTTCAGTTTTTCTTTTGTGAAGATTGTTCGCCAGAATTATATAGATTATTCTGAATGATAGTTTAAGAACATTCATACTTGTCCTTTGGTGTCTTTATTTGAAATATATAATTTAGTAATTTATAGGATTTGCTTTTTTCACAGCCATCTCATGTCACATTGATATGGATGTGCTCTTGGTAATTAACTAAAATAAACTAGTTGTTTTTTACATGTGTTGTTTCAAATGATGAATTCCCAACTTGCAGCAGAAATGCTATTAATCCCTGATACTCCCTTTCAGTACTACTTGCTGTTATGGGCCTGGATCCACCTTTCAATTCTTGTAGTAATCCACAGAGTCATTGGCTTAGTGTGTAAATTCTGGAGTGACACTGTAGAAAACGCTTTATCTAAATCCAGACAAATTATATCTACTTCATTTCTTTGTCTGGAAAATCACTTATCTTATCAAAAAAGCTGTCAGGTTAGTCTGGCGCAATCTACCCTTGGTAACACTGCTACATTTTATCCTATGTTCTGTTTACTTCTCTGTCTTTAATTTATCTTTTTCTTCAAAGCTTGTTCTAAGCTCTTGCAAACTGAAGAGATCAGACTAATAGGTTTACACTTGCCCAGATCATTTTCGTCCTTGATTTTAAATATAGGCACTTCAGTTGCCATTTGCCATTAATATTTGATACTTTCTCTGCCTTGATAGATTTGGAGGCTTATCTCTGTCACTGCTATGGCCTTCATGAAATCACAGTATACCTAGTGATTCAGGTCTCAGTGAGACATTTTGTTCAAAGCCCATTGAACTGTTATCCTTTTTTTTTTTTTTCCACCCACTTAAACTTTTGATTGGTTAGTGAGATATGAATAAAGAAAATTTAAATAGCCATCTGCAAAAGGATCACAGGTAAGATATAAGCAAATACTACTGCCGTGATGATTAGATGAAGAGATAGTACCCCCTACAACTTAAAGCTTCCTTAAGCACAGAAATTGGGAGAAAAAGAGTTTAAAGTGGCATAATAATATCAGAGAAAATGATGTGAATTGGAGCCTAAGTACCTTCTCATACTGAACACTTTACTGCGAGACCTTATTTCGCAAGGGTGTAGGACATCATTGGGCAAATTAAAGATATTTAGAATATCTTGGATGCTTAAATGTTCTGTAAAGTTTCATGTTAGCACTTAAAAAGGTCTAATGTTAGAGTATTACTATTAGTTTTATATTTTCATGAATACACAGAAGTACAGAATTTAACCCCAGAAAAATTAATGACATCTTTCTGTGTACTTAGTAACGTGTCAGCATCAATATTCATCAGGTGAACAATCTTTTGCTGGTCCTGATGAAATGACTGAGGAAAAAAATTTAATATATACAGAGTTAAGTACATCTGTATTGTTTGATTTGAAGCTGGCTAGGATAGTGTATTTCTTGTTTACTTTTTCTTTGCTTTCTTTATTACTTTCAGTTAGGTGTTGCATCTGAAAATTAATGAAGGTGAAAATTGCAATCAATTGTGTCTACAAGGAGCTGGTGTTAATCTGCAAGCAGGGGAGATTAGCAGTTTAGAGGGAAGGCCATTCATCAGTATCATCTGAGTTTTCAAGGCAGTATCATCACAACCATACATATCATTTTGGAAGAGGAAAGTTTTCCCTATAATCTCTCAGGGTTTCTAGCTGTGAGGTGGCACACAGCTAGGTGGCTAAAGCATTTTATACCTCTGGCAATTGAAGCATCTATGCTTATCAGATTTTGGAAACAATAATATATATGTAAATTTCACATCCAAGTGCTTTGAGATACTGTCGGCAAATGTAATTACCTGTATGTGCATCTGTCTCCAGCTTCCCACTACTGGGAAACTAATTGCAGCATGTAAAGAAAAACATTCTTTGGTTTTTTGCATATTTTCATACATTCCATAACTTCTTATTTTTCAGACAGTTGAGATATTTTCTTTTCTTGAAACTGTCTCTTCTTGTGAAAGTTCACTGGCTAATAATATTTGAAGAACTCATGCTGTGTACATACATCTCTGTCTGGGAAAATATGTGCTTAAATTTAACTATGTGCGTAAGTCACACTGATTTAAATAAAATACAAGTATGGGCATGCATGTCAATCATATGCTTAAGTACTTTTCGGAAGAAGAATTCATTTGCCTCAGTGTCTTAAGTCTTAGCACAGTAGCCTTTCAAAAGCCCTTATGGCATTAAGCCTAAAATTCTTCAATCTGCTTCCACTGGTACACTTCAGCTGAAAGTAACACTGACAGCCTTACTGTATTGATCTGCCAACAATGCTTTAACTATTTCCAAATATTTCTCAAAAACGGGGCTAAGCTCTCTAGGGCTACTTGTTCTGCTATTAAAAGATCCACACTGGTAAACAACAACTTTTGAAAAAAACCCCAACAAATGCCACCCCTTTTGCTTTGCATATAGAGATGTCCCGTGTGACTCCCATGTAAGACCTGCATGCTTTGCTAGGCTAAATGCCTATTCTCTTGCTTTCCTTGACCACCTAGATCAAAGAAAGTAGCTTATGAGAACAGGCCTGTGTTTTTCCCCCAGCTTCATTTCAGAATCAGAATGCACTTTGTGTCTGTTACAGGCTGTGATGTATGAAGCAGAAAGAAGATTGATTTTCACAAGCTACTTTGTACCTGAAGTAATGAGAGTGGCAAATTACTTGTTCACTGAGCAAACATGACAGGAATGTCATAGAGGGAATTTATATATATGCAAACACATGGGGGTCACATTGGTGTTACTTTTACAAAGTGACCTTATCCACCAGAGGGGCATTTTTAAATCTGCATTAGGTTACACAAGAAAGGCTAAATAAAACTGCAAATACCTGCATTGCGTGGGATGTAGAAACTAACAAAACTAATAAATAATGTAAGATTCAACACAGTACAGAACGTAATGTAAATGGCTGCATTATTTCTGTACAAGAGACTTGGGGTCAGAAGTGATTTCTCCTGCTCATTTAACATTTCTCTAAAGCAGCAAATATAATATTTGTCATAAAAGAAAAGTAAGAGAATGTGGGACTAATTTTCTATCAGGTTTTTGTCCCTTAAACATTTCATCAGGATTCAGTAGAGAAATAGGCTTATGCTTGTTTTTATGAACACTTGCATTCACAGGGTATATGTGTTTGCAGAAGACAAATGGATCTTACTGGCACTAAAAGTTTCTACATATGTAAAGCAGGAACGAATGAATTTTGAACAGCTTCACAGAAGCTTATGTTTGTAAAGAAAAGAAAGAAACGGAGCAACAGAGAAAAATGCTGTTACTCCTAGGAAACATGAAAATTTTTTTTGTGTATAAGCTGTTAAGGGAAGAATGAAAGCTGTATTTCCTTACATTTTTTTTCTCCTCAACAATAAAGATTACATGAGGTTACACTTCACTTAAAATAGGAAAGCAAGGCAATTTAGCACTGGCCATACAATGTAAGGTAATTCCCATGTGGTACTCCTCTCTGAACTGTTGGCAAGGTAGCTGATCTCAAGCCTAGAAGCAAAGAAGGAAGAAAGTAGAAACTCAGAAGCTTATGGATGCTACATTGCTGCAGTGAAATCGAAGATACACCTCTGTGCATGGTAGTTTCAGTACAGCTGAATACTTGGGCCACATCTGTTGGAAGGGGGCTGACAGGTGGAGCAGCGATGAGGAGAGCCTCTGCAACCTATTAGTGTATTCACAGTTTGCTTCTGATGAGCCACAGAGGCCAGGGAGAAGGATTTCTGCTGACACAGCAGTTTGTGAAGCTTCTCTGCAAGAATCAGAGGTTCCACCCTGGGAAAAAAAAATCCTGTAATTTTTAACCTATTTTTGTCACTAATCACTCGAACAGTCTATTCTTGAGTCCTTGATGCCAAACTGGTGATGGTCTTATGGAGTGCGCTTCAGGGAAAAGGAATCTTACAGAACAAAAGTTACAAATTGTGTGAATTTATTAATTGTGTTATGGTGTTAGGTATGGTCACGTCAGAGTCATCTCACACTCAGCCACTGCCTGTTTGATTTATATGTGTGACATCTTTTTTGTTTTATTTTGAATGTGTCCCTGGAACCACAAAAGAAGCTATCTTTCTCTTTTTTTGCCTTGAAGCACATTGAAAAATGAACTCAAACATGGCAGCTGTTCATGTCCTCTTGTGTGTGAAAGTGCTGAGAGCTCCCCGAGTTTATTTCCAGTGTGTTTGAGATAGAAACTGAAGTAAATTTTTGTTAGGCATAAACTTCGTATTTTTGTGTAAAGCTGATTTTCAAATGTAGGCATCTCCTATAGCATGGCTATTCTCAGTTTTCATCACCTTTGGCTTATGTGGCATTACTGAAAGCTGTAAGGATCACAGTGAGGGAGAAGTTCTGCAGGAAGGAAGGTAAACAGAAGAGGAAAATGTCTCACAGAGAAAAGCGTTCAGGTTAATAGCTATAGTTTGTCTGTGGAGCTCTGCATCACCTCTAGTAAAAGTAGACCTCATTTCAGAACTCATTTGTTCAATTTAACATAACCTGTTATGTTAGTGTAATAACAGTACAGTAATGGACTGAATTTTATTTCCTGGATGCACTTACTTGTCATGGATCAGGGTTGCAAGAGGCTAATAGTTACGTTTCAGAGGCAAGGTCAAACACTATCTAGTTCCAGTGTCTTCTCAGTGCAAATGCACAAAAAATAACCAGCATCAGTTTCTGAGGCCAGGTGATAACGCATGCGCTCAGATACTGAGCGTATCTCATGGCCTCTCCCTGTTATCTAGCTGTTTGCTTACTTTGCTGATGAGATGCATCCATCCCAACTCCCTGAATTTCTTGGACTACAAACCCTTCATTTTTATTTCTAGGGTTGCATTGCTACAGTCTGGCTTCTATGTGTGTAAGCAGGACTGCTGGGAGCAGGGTGCTTCGTACCTTGTCTGTGCTTATGCAGCCACTCGCCTGTCCTTGGACTGACCGTCGTGAGTGGCCAGCGCACACAGCTGCAGGTCTAGTGTTATACTGGATAATGCGTTTGAAACTTAACATCATCTTCCAACTTTTTCTTATTTGAGCTGCCGTATGTTATGAATGCTGTATCTGCTGAGATATTTTTTTTGGTACTGCTGGTGATGGCCTCTGAACAATTAGTCCCAAGCTAGAACTAACTGCTGCTTGCACTGGCTTTTCTGCTAGTTGTGCCTATTATGGCACTGCTATAAGCAAAGTTACGATTTTTGTCCTTCTAAAGGTGAATACCACAAATAAGTAATGCAGAATAGTGTAATAGGCTTGTGGTACAGAAATGGTGTATTGTTTTTCTCATGATTGGAAAACCTGGAGATGGCATTGAGCCCAGATTTTCTGCGTCAAAGCTGAAATCCTTCCTTTACGTTGCACAACAGTCTCTTTATAGCCAGTGCTGGCTTACTCCTCTTTGGTGTGCTGGGCTGTGGGCAGAGGTTTGTATCTTCACTCTGCCACCTACCCTAAGGGGCTGCTGTTCACAGGCAGATAGGTTGGTTTTCTCTCTTTCTCCCTGCTGCTACTGTTTTTCCTTACGTATTTGCATTTTCTGCTGTGCATTTGCTGCCAGCCTCGTGGCACAGCGAGTGAATCCGGCATCAGCAGAGTACAGGAAGGAACTGTATTAGATTCAACTTTGCTTAATGGTGCAAGTCTCACTGGGTTTTGAGCAATGATGGGTAGGTGAGGAAGAAAGATCTGATTTTAATGAGAGATGACTTGGCATCAGCATCATTACAGGTGCAGTATGAGAATCCAGGAGTGAAAGAGTCAATTCATATTCTGTTCACAGAGATAGCTGTGAAAAAGCATATGCTGAATGTGCATTCCAGTTTCATTTTTTTGTTCTTATTTACAGTGACAAATAATGTACTTCCCTTTAGCTTTGAGTGCCTCATAAACCTGGAGCTGATGATGAATATGCAGTTTACACTCCAAAGGCACTGGAATCAGTGCAAGAAGGCAGAACTTGGTGTGGTTCACAGCACACTGTGACCTCCACTGTGATTATTAATCAGTCAGGCTTTCAGGGGCACATCCACCATCCTAGATATAGCACTTGCTTACTTCTCTCTCTTTTCCCCTGATAAATATGATATCTGAACCTCTGGGAAACACACTGTAGATGTGTGACTTCTGTCAAAGGATGCCGAGTTCTGTGCTTTGAGTTCAGGTTTAAAAGGGTCTGGTACACTCCTCAGCGAGTGCTTAATTTGGGTCATAGTGTGTTGTTACACACAGCCTGGTGTGAAACTTACCAGCGCTTAACAAGATTTCATCAATCTCCTGGAGAGCAAGATTGGCAGTTTTGCGGGAAGTGGTCTGGTTACAGGTCTGAAAATCATGAGTGGAGTTGTGGGATGTGGCGGGGGGTTACCTTATCAGTGTGTGGTGTTCTGTTAGAAAGCAATTTGCTCAGAGGAAAGGAGTTGCTTTGAAGGATTGGAAAGAGGTTTGGGACTTTGAACAGGCTACTGGTTAATTCTGTGTAGAGCAGTCTGCCTTTCATAGAGTTGTGGTTGCCCAAGATAGCGTTGTACATGAACAGAGCAAAAGACACACTCTTAAATTCCTTTGGGCTTCCTATGAACATAAAAGGAGACAAATGTGCAACCGTACTGAAGTGATGCAGTTTTTTCCACACAGAAAGGCACCCTAGTTCCAGGCACCACAAAATAGCAATAATTTTGTTCAAGTGATCAAATTTGCAGCTTTTCTAGTATAAGTGATTTGAAATAGGCATCATCGTCCTATTGACCTATCAGCAGAAACATGACCATTGTGCAGAGCTGTTTCTTAGCCAGCTCTCTAGGGCTCTTCTAGAGAGAATGAAAAGTGAGAGAAGGTTTCATGATTATGCCTCTTGCCACTCTCTGCACAACTGTAATCCTTAAGCAGTAGAGCCTACGTTCCTGAACTTGTCTTTTTGGCAGGTGGAGGGGTATTTTGCCTTTGGAGGTGGTTGCTGAGAAATAAGTAATGTGTTACCTTGTGCTTGAACCACCACAGTGGCTTGCTGTCACAGCGAAAACATCACTGAGCAAGATGAGGGTAGCTGTGTGCAATTTCCCTTAGTGCAGTAAATCAAACCTTTTCATTACCCAAAGATAGACAGGAAAGAGACTAGTGAATTCGCCCTGCTCAAGTCCATATTTCCAAACCATTCATGCCTTCCTAAGAGCATTTCTCTGTGGGAAGGTTGGTACATGTGCTGGAGGTCTATTCAAATCAGTTATCACCTTATGACTCATGGGCACAATCCAAAAAGAGTTGCAATCCCAAAAGCTAAAAACTCCACTGTACGGTCAGACAGAACCACATTGACCATGACTGGCCCCAGACACACTAGTGGTACTGCTCTGTTCATCAAAACCTGCTGAACAGCTGCATGGATTCATCCTTCTTGCCAGCTTTGGAGGCTGCTGTGGCTATGAGCACTGCTTGTGTGCCTTGAGAGAAATGTGGCGAGTGGAGGTGTTCAGTTCTCCTGGTACTGACCAGGAGAAATGCTGGTGAACTGGGGAGGGAGGTTATACTGATGTATATATGATGTACCTCATTTACAGCTAAGCAGAATTTAAGACTTAAGGGTTGTCAGCCAGACATTTATAAAAACTTCCTGAATTCTCCTTAAATTAAGTTGAAAAATGTTTTTTAAAGAAGTCTTAATATAAACATTTATTTTTGTGTATTTTTCTTTTCAGGATGAATAAGAGATACTTACAGAAGGCAACAAAAGGAAAACTGCTAATAATAATATTTGTTGTAACGCTGTGGGGGAAATTAGCATCTGGAGCAAATCATCATAAAGGTAAGAAATTCTGTTCTGTTCTATTACACTGTCGTATCTGTGGCCTCTGTCAACAAATTCAGAAGTGTCCAGTCTATGCAACCTTTCTTCCCTAGGCGTATTTGTGTCTCCTGGTATTGGTCCACTAATCAGTACCAAAGCAGGAGAGTTTTCAATGGATAGATTTTCATTAATTTCTTGAGAATTTAAGTCTTTCAGTCACATTTTCAGCATTCTCTGATTTTAGGTAATTTTGTAATTATGGTATTACAATATTTGCAATTATGGTATTATAAAAAGATGGCAAAGTAAAAAAACCCAAACAAATAATGAATACTGCTTGTCTCATAAAAATAGATATATCATATAGCAGGTGTGCTACAAATGAATTCCTGGAAGGAACCTTAGAAAAAAACAATTTTTAGTAACGTGTATGCTGCTAGTGTGTGCAGTTGTCTGTCAAGGCTGACTTCATGGATGATGTGTGCTGATTGTGATTGTTTCATCACCAAAAAAAGACTGTTTTTTCCACGGCGTTGTCTGTCTTCTGTGCTTCATTCCTAACACCGAACCAGGAACTTTTGTAGCTTGTGACAACGTAAGATCTGTTTCCTCTTGGTCATTCCAGCCCTTAAAATGTATACACACCAGCAGAAGCTGTGATGGATTATTGAAGCTTGTAGAAAGGTCTTTTATTGTGTGTGTGTTTCTGTAAACCCCTAATGCAAGGAACATGCTCTCTGGATTCATGTACTAATACCTTCTTATAGGCTAATGTAACTTAAAATGTGATCTGCAGTAGAATATGATTTTGAAGTCCATGTCTCGTCTGCATATGGTCTGTGTTGGCTGTTTATCCACTTATTTAAGATCAGAGTAAACTCGTAACGACTTGGGTAAAGTAACGGTGGGAGACGAACATTACCGAGAGCTAAGGAGTTAAATACTTGGGAAGGGTTCCAATAACACCAGTCAATTCATCTATGTTCGTGTACATTTTATAACTTTTCCTCTGATAGGATTTCATGAGCAGGTATTTTATATATCTAGCTGCTAGATATTTTTCTGCTGTGTGAAGATATCTTGCTTCAAAATACCCCACTGATTAAGGACTTCAGGATGCAGAGACACTTTCTGCAAAGTCTTTTGTGAGTTGCAATTTGGCTGCAGAAAAAACAGGTTCTGATGTGGTCCTGCAGGCCACCAAAGATGGGTATCGTGCCAGACAGGAGCCACGCTGGTGCGCTTTGCTCAGCCTTTGTTCCTCATCTGAACCAGAATATGGATTTGTGCTGTGGCTTGCCAGTTTAGTTGTCTATTGGAGAAGAGCCAAGATATCCTAGCCTAGATTCAGAATTCTTTTGTCTTTGATTATCTTTCTTTAAAAATCAAAAAGCTCATCTCCAGTCCATTTTGATTGCATCCCACAAGGGCTGGTCAAGCTGTGTTTGCCTCAATCGAATTCCAACTTTGTCAAAGTATGCTTGTACTCTTTTTGAAAAACTAATGGGTAAAACCTGTCACTAAGTATGCCATGGAAACAAATTATAATTCTAAGCACTATTTGGGGAATTAGTGCTTCATAACTGAAAATCAAATAATCCTCCACCAATTTTAGCTTTCCAGGTATATTCATGCAAAGGAAACCCCAGCAGAGCTATACCATTAATTATCTGGACAGTACCTGGCATTTGAGCCCCAGCCTTAGAGCAGAAATAACTTCAGAAATATTGAATTTGATGTTTTTAGATAAAAAAAATATGCACATTAGCCCCCCTGCAAAATCAGGTTATCAGCTGTAGGGATTATTTTTTACATTCCTGCATGTTAACAAAAAGCTTTCATTTTTCTTTTTCTTTAATTTGTCACTTTTCATGACTTTAGCAAAATATATGAAGAAGTCTTGCAGGGAACAATAATAATAAGCATGAATTGAGCGTTTAATTTGGAAAAGCAGCTATTGTACGTTTAGGTTCTTTTGGAAGGAAATAATATTCAGAAGGATTTTGGCTTGTGGATTTAGCAGATCTGCAGATCAACTGCACTCACTGTATATGGGGGATTATTTTAAAAAGCACAAATCAGAGTTATGCAGCTCAACTACCATTGATTTCCAAGATACTGGGAGTTTAATTTCTCATTGTATCACAGAAAATCTTCCCCCTGCTCTAACAGCAGAAACTGAGCTAAGATACATGCAAGGAGAATTTGACACTTCACCTTTGCATGGAGTTTCCAAATACTGAGAAATGTGCGATTTTCTTCAGTGATAATTATCCCTAGCATCATTAATCTTAATTTATAGAAGTCCTTACTAACATATTGACATGAAAATCCCTAATGACTTTGAAGGAGCCCCTACAATTTCAAAAATCGATAACCTACATTTAAAAAAAATCTTTACTTTTGTATTGACTTAGTCATATTATGCATCAGTTGCACCAACTCTTAAACCCACCTCTTTTTCAGAAGGCTGTTGTAAAAGAAAAGAAAAAGAAGGAAAGATCATCAATGTGTGAAAAATTGTTTAATGAGCATTCTGCTCTCCAGGCAGGCTTCAGCGGGGTTACAAACAGCTGACTCTGACAAGCCGTCTCTAGGCTCGTTGCGCTTGTTTCGGGGATACGGCACAAATGAGAAATCCCAAGTCAGCAGCAAGAAAAACAGAGGCGGAGGCAGGGCGTGGGGAAGCAGGCTCTGAGCTCCAGTTGAGCAGCCACCAGAGTTACAAACTGGAATTTCAGATTACGGCTTTTCAGTGTCAGGTGTGTGGGCGCCAAGTCTGTCCTTTCTCTTGAGAAGACTGGTTTAGAAGACACTTTTGCTCCGTTTATCTTTGATGATTGTTAAGGTTTCATCAGTCCGGACAAAAAGTCCAAGAGCTAAAAGAGGTAGGCACTCATGGTGTTTAAAACAAAACACAAAGCTCACTTTTTTGCCGCACACAGGATTATGAGTTCTCCTGTGTAGTTTCTGGGTATGCACATACTTATATTCCATTTAGCCTGTCTTCTGGAAAGAAACAGCAACTCTGCTTTTTCATTTTGCTGGGGACCCTGGTACTGTGGTGATGTGTGCTGTACCCGAGCACAGGCACCTGTGAATCGGCCCGCAGAACCAGATCCCTCTCTGCTGCAGTAGCTATGTGTGAGAAGACAGGAGTGGCGTATCAGTCTCCAAAAGGATGTTGTCAAGGTTATGAGTCTAAAAACTGATATACCTTGAGGGTGGCTGAAAGAAATCCATAAGGGTATTTTATTATATGACTGATCCTGATCCTCCTACTCATTGCTAACCCTTGGAAAACAAATAAACCTATGCAAACATAGAGTGTTCGCTGACAGATACGGCAGGCAGGCATCAGTTCAGCATCACTGCCGGTTTGCTATTTCTGTCACAAGCAACATGAATTGATTGTGTGACCACTGTATCACAGCCCGTGTTTAAGGTTTTAAGTGTTGGACTAGTCCTTTTGGGAAAGAAATACACTGATAGCCCCTTACAAGCATTCCTCTGTAGACAGCAGGCTACTGTGAGACACACTTTTTACCATTAAAAAACCCCCTTTCAAAATCTGGGTTTCTGTGAGCTTTTTGTGATTACTAAGTTCTTTTTTACATTGACAATGCAGTAAGATAATCTAAATAAATTAAAGGTGCTTTTGAATCCGAGAATAGTTTTAATATTCCTCAAAATACAAAACAATAAACTTTATATTAATTTAAAATCCTTGGACAAAATAAAAAGTTGTTTAAAAATATGGCTAATCATGAATGCTTGCTTGCCAGAAGGAATTTGTTATGGAACCATAAAACACTCCACGTAGATAAACAAAGTAATTGAGTATTTTGGGACTTACTAGATGAAAAGGCATGATAGTTTATTTTCATTTTAAAAATTTCACACATAAGCTGAACTTTTTCATTGATGCCTATCATATAGTTAAAACAAACTAAACCCTTTATTGTTTGTAATGAAGAATTGCTGGTCCTACTTGTCTGTGAATTTGCACTAAATTAGAAGTCTGAGGGCATGTCTTGCTATTCATAGGAGAAAATGAATCTTGGTTTCTCCTTGCAGAGGAGTAGCAGTTCTGAAGCCCAGATGAGTGAAGGAGCCGCTGAGCCTCTAAAGCTGCTAGTTAGGTCACCCTTCCCAGATGAGTCTGCCTTTCTCAGCTGCCTTGCTGCTGGGGCAGCAGCACTGCTGGCACCCGTGTTGTGATGTAGAACGTAGCCTGTGCCACGCATGTGCCTGGAGTTTGGGAATGGGTATGCCTATGAGAAGCAAGAAATGCAGTGGCAGAAGTGGCATTCTTTCAGGTGGTGCTGATGTGTTTATGTCCATGGCTGGACTTTCAATAGTGGTCATCCTCTTCCCAGTTCACCAGGTCTCTCTCCTTTTGTTTTGTGAAAAGAGTGCAAATAAAATGTGCAGAACAGTCCTGGAAAGCCTAAGGAACAGTCTGAAGATTTTAACTCTTTGTGAAACAGTTAGAAATACAGCTTAATTGTAATCATTGTCCCCAGGTATCTTATTTTCTTTTGTTAACTCATTGTTCCTGTTTGCTCTGGAAGATCTTTTAAGTTTTAGGTCAAGATTTGTCATGTTTTCTATCAGAAAAGTGAACCAAAAGGTGGCAAGCCCTGAACAATTCTCCGTATAGTCTAACGCACGTCCCACATATTTTTGAGAATGTGAACTCTTTTTAGGGGAAGAAATCTCATAGTAATGAACAAATTTGATCAAATGTGATACTGTAGGCCAGTATGGGCAGTAGTATGCCTGGTTCTGGAGCGCAAGTGGGAGGACTTGTAGCCCTTGCAGACAGACAGGGTTCAGCAGGGCTCTCTTAGCAAGTGCAGTAATGCTAATGCTGCACTGAATCAGCATGTGAGAGGCTTCTGGCTCTGCCTGACCCTTGGGCTGTGGAATTGATTTGTTCTGAGGAGAGATAGTATAGCACTTTGTTAAAAGCCATGGTAATGGCCTATGTGCATTGCCTCAATGCCCTCATGCCTGTTTCATGCACAAAGGGTGAAATTCACTGGTGAGTTAGGACAACTGTTTAGATGGCTTAATAAGTGATTTATGTCATATTTTGGTTCTTTTGTATCACTACGGAGGTTCGATGGACTTGAGGCATGATGGTGAACCTCGTGCAATGCTTTCCAAACAGCACTGTGAATTGTGCCTTACAGATACCACTGATCCTCTGATCCCTGCGATAGATTTTCTCCTAGCCAAACTTTCTCCTTACAGCTGTCCGCTAACTGATATTCATCTAGTTGCCTGTGTGTAACTCTATTGCTATATGTGTGACTCCATGTTCAGATGTCAGTATATAAAGTCCAGTACTGGCTTGTACTCCCTGGACTCCCAGGACAAAACTTTATTATCAGAAGTATTGTATATTATGGATTTGGGTAAATGTACCTTGAAGTTTACTAAGGGTGAGCCTAAGTGGAGATGCTTCTGAGCACTGAGGGTTAAGACACTGTTTTTCTTGTGCTGACTGCTTGCTATAGACCAAATGAAACTGTCTTGAGTAGGCTGGGAGAAAGCCTCCAGAGCACATGGGTGGCCAGGTGGAAAAGGAGAGAGGCTAGCTTGCAGGAAGCCTACAGCAGGAGCAGAGGCTTGGGGACAGCTGAGAAGACTGGTGAAGACACAAACAGCTAGCCTTTTGAGATGATGGAAAGAAAGGGACTTAAGGAGCCAGATGTGACTGTGTTGAGGGGTCTGAGGACAGACTCAGAAAGAGGAATCCATCCCATCAAGGGCAGATTTGTTTATAAGCTCTTTTATTTCTGTTCATCTTTACTCAGCACCACTAAGTTTTAAAATATATCTGTGTCTAGTTTATAATAATGACTTTGAATTATTAGTCTTGCGGAAGTTTTAGGGTACTTTGTAAGAAAAGGTCTACTACAGACCTCTGACTGACTTTGGTCTCATTGCATTTGGTATGAAAAATCATATTAAAAATTCTTGAACATTATATCAGCTGGAACATTGCAGAATATGTGTAACTGGCTCTGCTGCTGGGAATCACACTAGAGGCTGCAGTCATTCAGAAGGGCTGGTGAAGAACTGTATCAGTCCTTTACTGTGGTGTCTTGTTATTGCATTTAGACTGTGCAATGTTCAGAAGCTTGGGTAAATACCTGCAACATATTGCAGCTAAATAATGCTGTCTAGTTTACTTTATTCAGGAAAATAAGGGAGTGTCCTGTCATTTTGGTCTTTGAAAAGTGGAGTCTCAGTGTCTAGATAAGAACAGCCCTAACTGACACGTGTGAGACCTCTGAAGTATTCAAACCTTTGTCTTCCTGTAGAATTGCCTTCATCATGAAGTTACAGTGTTTTTAATTCCAATATACCTTTGCCCTTTCTGTTGAGGATTTTACACTGTACAGAACACAGCATTCATAATGCAGAAATAGAGGGTGTTTGTATTCAATTTTAAAAGCAATAAGTACCCTTAGTGCAGGGGACAGAAACCAGCTAAAAGACAACCCTCCTTCCAGCTAAGGAACCACTAGACAGCCACACACTCCCTCTTGTTCTCTTTCCTTCTTGAAGAAGTCCTATGGGAGGTAATGGCATTCTTTAGGGACATGAGATAAGTGGTTTGAACCTCTTTGAGCTGAAGAGGGCACCAAATGCAGATATGCCAGTTCCATGATACGGGCTTTAATATAAAGGGTAAACAGAAGCAGTACCATGTTTTCCTCAGTTTGTGCTTTTTTGAAATGCCTGTACCATAACATTTGGTGAGGGATCTGGCCCTATGGGTAAATTGTCTGTGTTCAACATGCACCTTCTGGCTGTGTGAGCCTGTCAAAGGCTGTAAGAGTTGTTCTGCATATTCCCAGGTTCTTTACTGGAACTAGGTAGGAGAAAACTGCCTAATATTTAGATGAGGGAATTTTCAAGCACACAGAGGGAGGTGTGTCGATGTCTTAGGAGCTACCAGGTGAGGCTGAAAGATGTTAGTGGGGTCGGTCAAAATATGAGATGGAGGCATCCACTTGTCTGTTGTTAATCTGTCATTCCTGCTTCATCAAACTCTTCTGTCATATATGCCAAATGTCTCAAACATGGATAATCTTATCTCTTATGGAAGTTTGTCCCAGAGATAGATTCTCTTAAATGAGAATGCTTTGTGTGCAGCTTTCACTAATTTAATTCTGAGTGTAATTAATGTTTAAATATAGAAACAAAGGAAGATGATAGTTATTTTAGCAGGCATGGGGAAGAAAGATACGAGATATTCTTATCTAGCTTGGGCATTAATTGGAAGTTTCAGTTATATCAGGATCAGAACCTGATCCCAAAATTGCTATTTGCCTGAAGATAAAATAGAACACTCAGTCAAACACTTTCATATTGGTATCTGTCATTGCAATCTAAAATGTTAATACAATATCTGTTAGAATTCAGTAGATAACATTCCTTGGCCTTCTGCCAGAGTATAATGGAAAATAATTTTCTCTGATTGCCAGCATGCCAGTAGTTCTGATGGTTCACTGGGACATGGGTGCCGAAATCATGGCAATAGCAGAGTTATGTCTATTTCTTCTCTGTGCTGCCAGCTCCATCACAGCAAATGGCTGCCTTCATTTTTGCCCCCATTCCCGTCACCACCTTGCCATGAAACTTGGCTGTCCTTGAGGCAGCCATGGAGAGAGAAGTTGGAGAGTCGTAATGAGATACCATGCATTTTCCTTTACACTGATCACTTCAAAATATTTCTGTTTATATTTGACAAGTACGGTTTCTTGATGTTTTTCTAAGACAAGTAAAAGGGAAGTGGTTAGTAGTTCTTTATTTTGGGCCTGATCTTGTCATCCTAATGTCAAATTTTTATTAACTTTCCATGAATTAGTACCCAGGATCTTTTCCTTAAATACATTCAGAACATGTGTTGCAGTGGAAAAGAGATGATTGCACAAAAGATTATTTTCTTGTAGAAGTTACATAGTTGATTTTACAGTTTGAAATGCCAAACTTAATATTTTCAACCCTTTTATTTATTAGTGTTATCTTCCTTTAGATAGCTGGCTCACTGATCAGCTGTTTTTTTAGTTAATTTCTGTTTTGGAAGATTAAGCTTTCCTTTGCTTTTTTGTTAGGAAAATATTGTAAGATGTTAGGGCTGAAAAAACACTGATAATATGCTTACCTGCTGTTACTTTTTCCTATCATGAGTAAATGTTGACATTTCCCTAATACTGGAATCAGATCTACTTTTCCAGTTTTATATTCTTGGTTTCAAATTAGTCCTGCTGATTTGTTATGTATACTAAGTAATGCAGTTTGCTAGATTCCTTTGTCCTTATACCTAGGAAAACAGTGCTTACATTTGCATGCCACAGTTTTGACTAAACCCATAAAAATAGCATGAAAGAAACTGTTAGCCCCCCTAGATGGTCGTCTTTATTCAATTACCCTTGGTTTAACAGTACCACTCTCTTGGATCTGGTGTTCAGCATTTTCCTTGTTGTTTCATTAACTTCTTAAGTGCTCAGTTGATGTAGCATATAGTAGTATATTTTTGTTAGCATTTCCAGATATAAAATATTATTTTCTAGGCTTACAGTTACATTCTGAACTTTTCATTTGCCTTAATGTATATTACATGATAGATAACATCTTAAATAAACTTTTCCTTAGAGTAGAAAAGGAAAGCAATGGATATTAGATGCAGCTGTGATCAGGGAGGAGGAGAAGGACTGTTTAGTGACCTGGAGTCCTGGAGAAACCAAGCAGATTTTTCTCTACTGGTATGACAACTTTGTTTTTTCCTGTCTTTTTCCTCAGAGAAACACTCGTAAAATTTTATTAATATCTGGGACTGTCAAACAAGAATATAATTGAAAAGATAATCTGAATAGTTTACAGTTTCCCTTGCGTTATGTTTTCCCAAATTCAACATGTTAAGATTGTGTCATTTTTATAGGGTCAATATCACATTATAATTAAGAGTGTGATCCTTAACAGTATCCAGATATGTAAAATTACTGTAATGGCAGGACTAGGGCCAATTCTATTTTCAAAGTCTAGATCTTGTTTCAGGTATGGGGGGGCCATGTATCCCAGTGCTAGTCTTAAGGTTTTCTGCACTGCCCCTCAGGCTTTCCAATATACATTCCATACATACTACATACATTCCATACATGCAGTGATGACTGCCCCATATGGTATCTACTGCACACCTCCATTATCCTGCTCAGGGGAATTCACGCTGGGAGGTTTGTGCCTGGAAAATCACATCCCATGTGGAGATTATTTCAGTAGCATTCAGGGGATATGTTAATCTAACTTTCATCTGCATTAATTTTCTGCTGATAATGTCTAAAGACTATGCCCTTCTCTCTTGACACTCTTCACTGAATTTACTCTATAGCAGTGTTAAGTGATTGCTTGTACAATGTCATATTTTAGAACAGCTGTTCTTTAGTCATACAAGTGCCAAGGAAATGTTCAGAAACAGTCAGCTATTCTGGGGAATAGCAGGAGAAAAATCCTGTATGTGTTTTGGGTTGCAATTTATAAAGTTTCTTTCTGAACAAAAAGTTTTATTGCTGTTCTTTGGGAGGCTGAGGGGGATTTGCCATTTTAAGGCTCATTGGGGCAGTCTTTCACTGTAGTAGGTTTCAAATCATAGACTCATAGAATCATTTAGGTTGGAATAAACCCTTAAGATCATGGAGTCCAACCCTATAGGACTCGATGTAAATTTGTAAACAGGTCTCATCTTTTCAGAAGCTAAGGGAACTGATCTGAGCCTAAGCTGCAAAAACCAGGGGTGCTGGCTGACAGCTGGCTGAACATGAGCCAGCAGTGTGCCCAGGTGGCCAGGAAGGCCAATAGCATCCTGGCTTGTGTCAGATATCATGTGGCCAGCAGGACTAGGACAGTGGTCATCCCCCTGTACTGGTGATGGGTTCAGTTTTGGGCCCCTCACTCCAGGAAGGACATTGAGGTGCTGGAGCGTGTCCAGAGATGGGCAACGAGGCTGGTGAAGGGTCTGGAGCACAGGTCTGATGAGGAGCAGCTGAGGGAACTGGGGTTGTTTAGTCTGGAGAAAAGGAGACTCAGGGGGGACCTTATTGCTCACTACAACTGCCTGAAAGGAGGCTGTAGGCAGGTGGGGGTCGGTCTCTTCTCCCAGATAACAAGCAACAGGACAAGAGGAAACGGCCTCAAGTTATGCCAGGGGAGGTTTAGATTGGATATTAGGAAAAAAATCTTCAGTGAAAGGGTGGTCAAGCATTGGAACAGGCTGCCCATGGAGGTGGTAGAATCACCATCCCTGGAGGTGTTTAAAAAACACGTAGATGTGGTGCTGAGGGATGTGGTTTAGTGGTGGACTTGGCAGTCCTGGATTGTCATCGTTTAACCCTGGGCTGGTGACTAAGGCCCACACGGCTGCTCACTCACTCCCCCCACAGTGGGATGGGCGAGAGTATTGGAAGAGTAAAAGTGAGAAAACTTGTGGGTCAAGATAAAGACAGTTTAATAGGTAAAGCAAAAGCTGTGCACGCAAGCAAGGCAAAACAAGAAATTCATTCACTGCTTCCCATTGGCAGGCAGGTGTTCAGCCATCCCCAGGAGAGCCGGGCTCCATCACGCGTTAACGGTTACTTGGGAAGACAAATGCCATAATGCCAGATGTCCCCCCCTTCCTTATTCTTCCACCAGCTTATATACTCAGCATGGCATCACATGGTACGGAGTATCCCTTTGGCCAGTTTGGGTCACCTGTCCTGGCTGTGCCCCCTCCTAATTTCCCGTGCCCCTCCAGCCCTTTTGCTGGCAGGGCCCAAGAAACTGAAAAGTCCTTGACTTTTGTCATGTATACACATGACCCAGCAACAACCAAAACCATCCGTGTGCTGTCAACATTGTTCCCACACCAAATACAAAACACAGCACTGCACCAGCTACTAAGAAGAAAATTAACTCTATCCCAGCTGAAACTGGGACATGGATTAACAGTTGAACTTAAATGATCGTAAAGGTCTTTTCCAGCCTAAATGACGCTATGATTCTATTCTATGATTCTAACAGCTCCAAAGAAGTGAAGCCTGCATCTGTATGCATGCATGTGTGCATGCATGTGCACAGAGAGATATGAGGAGAGGCTTGGATGAAAGAGAAAAATGCAAGGTCATCACTGATAAATAGCTTACGTGGACCATTTTAGTGTTTTAAAAATGCTTATAATTTATTTATGGGAGCTTCACAAAATACTAGGTGCTTTTCAAACCTAACTGAAAACTCAGGGAATTTTCTACAATGTCCAGTTTCAGGTATCTCACTTGGGTGGTCCAAAACACCCTTCAGAGCTCATTCCATTCACAAAGTGGGAACTCAGCCTTTCCATGTAGGTGTGAATACTTCCCTGAATTCACACACCAAAGAGTTTGCAACCTATTGGAAACCTTCTGGAACTTTTGGAAAGTCTCTTAGCAGGAGGACTCAGTTTGGATATTGTTCTTTTATCTGCCTAATAATTCTTCTCCTGTATCACAGTCATAATGTCCAAATAAAATTATAAAGGCCTTATTTTATTTCTGCTGTTCAAACGAAGTCTCACGTTGTAGTTCAGAAGCCAGTGAAATTTGGTCCGCGACAGATTCATTTATATCTGCATATCGTTCTGCAAATATCATTCTGTTGTGTTAAAAAAGATTTGGTTGTAAAACCTGGATTTGGCGTTTGCACCATTTCTCATAGTTGAGCTAAAATACAGAGATTTGCAGAGGGATAATACAGAAATATTGCTCTTCCCATCAAAGTTTGAAAGTACCGTTTAACTGTGACCAAGAAAACCCCACTTCTCCACACAGATGGGCGCAAAGCCATGGCATACTTACTGGAGAATGGAGGCTGGCTTGGGAGTTTAGAAGACAGAAAGCAGGAAAATCATAAAAGAGCAGTCTGCTTTGTGCAGCGCTCTTTTACCAGGCTGAGCAAGAATTCTGTCTGCAGTGATGAGGAGGCTGAGGCAGGAGCTGCCAAGTCTGTCTTGTTCTTTTTTTTCCCCATAGATTTGTATAACTCTTGTACTCAAATTGTTCTCAAGTAAATGCAGTAGACAGAATTCTTTCTGCAAAATTCTTCTGGCTTCAGTATCAAGTGTCCTTGAATGACTGAGGTGTAAAGCTGAATGCGTGGGTTATTCTGGGTGAATGCAGAACTGCAGAAAGGATATGCCTGAGAAAAGTGTTAAGACCAACACAAATCTTGGATGCATTGTGCCATGGCGTTTTTAGGTGCAAGTTCTTAGAATTGCTTCAGCTGGGCCTGTGCTCCAGGTCCATGTCTGAGAGGAGAGCTAGGGCTCGTAAGGAGATTGGCTGACTTGCTGGGAAGGTCAGAAATGTTCTGGATCCAGAATTTGAACCCAAGATTACGTATGTGTCTGATGAGAGGGGAGCGAGAATGAAGCGGTTAAGCCTGTAATCCAGTCTCAGTGCAAAGAATGAATCGTGGAAAAGGCTGAAATCATCATTAGATTCCTCCAATGAACTGGAAGACTAAGGAAAACCAAAGTTAAGTTTTAAAAAGATGACAGATAGCAGAAAGTGTTGTACATATGAACAAGAAAATGAAAAGATTTTTAAAGTAAAATACTTACTTAAAACTTTGCTCAGTTATGTTATGTAAATTTACTACTGATAAGAAAAAAAGTTTACTGGTGCTGAACTTTCATCTAAGATGCATTGGCATGTGTCAGATTAACTGTGGAAATTTTGTGAAATGCAACCCAAAAGGTGTGCTAACTGCTAGACACCGCAGAGTGGAAAGTAAATATATTTCCAGTGAGTGAATACCGAGAAAATAAGCATCTGGAAGAAATCGGAATTTTGGATTCTTAATTGCATCATTCACCCCAGAACATCTGCCAGAGATGTTAAGAGCAAATATAACTGTATCTGAGAGAAGATACAAGTTTAAATAAGGAAGGAGGAAGAGTAATATTGTGCCATCTTGTTACACCGCTGCATGCTGTGCATATGAAGGCTGTGTAAATCTCTCTTCTTCTAGTTTTGGTTCAAAAACCCCTTAGGAGAATAAAAAAACTGTTTCCATGCCTATGATTACCTTTTCAGAACATGGGGAAATCCAGAAAATCTCATTTATGACAAGTAAATAATTAATATTTAGCATATTTTGTCCCTTGTCATAACAATACATGTTATACTAGAAAACTGGGTTGCAGAACACAAAGGGCATCCTGCAGGTTATGCCCTGGAAACATCTGAGAAAAGCATTAACTTTTCATCCTACTTATGCAACTCCTGTTCATAGTGTAGTTTGGATGAGCACAAAGGCTTCTGTACTCTTTGCTGGCACAACAGCCTTGGAAACTGCTCTTTGGGGATTGCAGGAACGAAGTGCAGTCAGGCCCTCTGCCTAATATTAGGGAAGGAGATGAGATGGGATGGGATGTAAACAGCTAAAAAGTGGCGAATTAGGAGGTTCTTCATTACAGCAGTGCAAGGACAGTGCTCACCAGTCTTATCTCATGCCTTTCTTGGCTTTTCAGTTTATGCCCTGCATCATTTGATGCATTTTCTGCTAAGTGATTTAAGGATAGTACGTATTACCCACCCTCCTGTCACAACATTACTGTCATTCCATTTTCCTCGGCTTACAGTGAAAAACAGCTTGTATAGATGAAAATGACTGAAGAAAAGAGCTTAGCTACCAGAGGGAGGTCAGGAATATTGTACTTCACAAATCTGAAACTGGTGTAATTTTTAATTTTCTTTAAAAAAATAAATACCAGCAGGACCATTGCATATTATTGCCTGTAAAAATGCCATATTCTAGAACAGCTGTTCTTTAGTTATAGAAGTACCCCAACAATGTTCAGAATTAATGAGCTATTTTTGAAAATAGCAAAACACAAAAATATTTTAATTATTTTGGACTAAGACCTCCATTAATAGATCAGCAACATTTTCTGTTCATGTTATAGGCATTAGGAAGTTTAGGGTTTTTTCTGAAAGTCAGAGCAAACCAAAATTAGAATAATCTGACTGGCATGTGGAAATCATACTCTTTATTTTTTGCAGTTCATGTGGTTTATTTCATCACAGGCGACATTTTACCCTCATTATTTTTTCATCTTTCTGAAACAAACAATGCTAGTCTCTTCAGTACTATTGACAGTAAGTACTGAAAGTACTTTTTAAAGTAATGAATTTTCTGAAGCAAATACGTTTCTCAAGAGTAGTTCTTGTTTCTGTTTTCAAATATAATTTAGTCTAATGAGCATTTTTTAACTTGGATATAACAATAAATCCTGTGAAGAACTCACATTTGAAACTATCACACTAAGCAGTGGTGTCTGGAAAAAAAAAAGTAAAATAATCCCTTATCAGACTGATCTTAGCTGCCAGAAAAGCTCTCCTAAAAATCTGTTCTTTTGTCCAAACAGATCTGTAGGAGTGATTATAAACTAATTTGCTCTTCTGCTGAGCGCTAGGAATACAACAGTCTGCACGTAAGCAGCATTATGACCCACACTAAAATTATGAGAAAATGCCAAATTATGGCTTATCCTAATAGAGTCATTGTAGGAGAGGAGTGCTAAACTATAAAATATCACTCTATTTTTCATAACAATGATCGCTAGGGGGTAACAATTTCAATAGTTTTTAATGAAGTTTTTATGTTTGGCATTTATTTTGTACTTTATTTATTTTATGGAAGAATCTCCTAGGTTCATACATAGCAAAAATGAATAATTAAGGAGGAGATAGATGGGACACATGAGATTTCTTTCTTGCAGACAACCTGGAGAAAAATGTGGGAATGTTATTTTACAGCTATGGAGTGTGATCTATAAGCTTCAGACTGTTTCTCTGTCCCTTTATTAAAGCGAATTGTCTACAAGAAAATAAATCAGTGATGTAGTTTAAATCCAGGAAGTCTGCCTGAGTCCTCTAAGTTTTAATTTGTTTTTTCTTTGCAGGATGAAGTTCATTGTTTAAAGAAAGCTTTAAAAATCAGACTAGATATGCTGCTACTATAACTGGTAACGTTTTAAAAGCTCCTGAAATAATAGCTAGAGGAGTGTGTTCCTCAAATCTCCTTTTGCTTCTTCCTCTGACTTTAGTGTTATATCTGGACCTGAAAATCACTCCTCTGCTGAGTCCTGGCAAATGTCTGAGATCTTAGAGGTCAACCTTTCAGCGGAGGACAAATCAGTGGATATATTTTAGCTTAGTTTAGTTATACACATATATTATCAGTCCTAGAGAAGACATGGTTGTAGAGCACTGACCTCCTGTTAGGCCTGTTTCAGTATTGTGGTCGTGTCAGATTCTCACGAGGGCAGTCTCCCAAAAGAAGCAACTAACCAGGGACCAAGTCATGTCTCTGCTGATGTAGCTCTTTCCCTTTGGGAGCGATCTACTCTTGCACACTTAAAATTCAGGTATTACCTCCTGGGGATGCTTCTTTCTCTAGCTCTGGATTGATTATACAGGGATGTGCAGCTTAGATTAGATGCCAAAGCTGTAGACATCCAATGTATGGTGACCTGTGTCTTTGCTTTTATAAGGAACAGTGGAACCCCCACTTTCTTTATTGTTATAATATAATAAATGATGGTATAAAGATTCAGAAAGTGAATAAAAATGTCAAGATGCATTGTTATGTTAAAGTTTTGGATCCTTCTACTTAGAGATACTTTCTTGTATGTCCTTGACTGTATATGTGTATAGGCATGTATGCGTATGTATAGTACTTCAAAAAAATCAGCAGGGACAAAACTACAAAACCCCAGCAAGTCTCGCCAGTTTGCAGGTTCAGACACTGCTGTGCCTTGATTTTGGGGCTCTGAACCACGCATACACTGCTGAAATTTGGTTTCTGTTCATTCAGCCAACAACATATTAATGTAATACCTGTGTTGCTAAACTGTAGAAATAACTGTACAGGAAAGGAAATGTGGACGAACATGCCACTTTCTTGAAGAGGTGAGGCAGAGGATCAGAAATAATCAGATATCATCTGTATTATGCAGCATATTTGCTAAAGTGAAAATCCAAGTGAAAAGCAGTCACAAACCACAAATATCAGAGTAGCTGTGTGTGAAATAAAAGGAAATTCACAGTGTCCATGTTTACTTTTTTACTGTGGGTCTTGTTCCTCAGAAATTATAGGTGCCCAGTCGTAATATAATGCCTAGGCAATGCAGCACTTTCACATAAAGAATGAGGTGTTAAAGCAAGGCTGTACGGCTGAAGTCAGAAAGGCTGGCACACTCTGCTGCACCTTCAGTTTCTGATTTCCCCATCTTCTTGCTTTGTTTTACAACGCTCTGCTAACTACAGCTGCACCTGGAGGATATGTGCTAGGGTTATTCTCAAGATTTCCCTGGCTTCTGAGCCTTGTGAAGATGAAACTCCACTAGATTTCTGTGTGCGGTCAGACAAGGTATCTCATGAATGGCGTTTTGTCAAATCCTACAGCGTATCCCCTTGTTGTTTGGCTTTTAAGGTGGTGAATTGAAGGGGAAGGCAATTCTTGTTTTGTGACAGTCTTCCACATGCCAAAGAACATTACGCTTGGCTCCCTTCACAACATATCAGTGCCGTGGACCTGGGCAGTTATTTAATGCTCATCTATTTTTTCTGGTGTGCATTTTAGAACTAAAGCAGTAAAAGTATTTGTCACAAATCAGTGTAGATACTCCTACAGAATTGTGGGAAGTTGGTTATTTCCCCATAACACTTTCATCTAACCTTGAAAAGAGGCACAGCCCTACGGATATTTATAAATGGCCACTGGTCTGTTGTCATTTTTGACATGTTGTTAGGCACTGGAAGACAAATACACTGTGCTACTATGCATTGTACGTGGCATTTGGCTTTGCACGTGGGACTTTGAAAGAGTATAAACAAACTAGCTCACAGATAACAACAGCTTCTCAATCTACTGATCTTTCAGTTATTTAACTAAAATCCACTCTTCAGAGCAATATGAGGGTTGAAGTTTTGAGGCTCTAATGTTGACCTCTGTGAGGAAAACCCTATGTTAAAGTAGCAAAAAGATGAAAGAATGTAGAGCCATAAAAATGTATACAGCCAGTATATGGATGCTATAATTTTCTGTGCACATGGTCATTTACTTATATATTAAGTGATTCCTTGCAAATTCCTATTAACAACATTTGAATTAAAATTTGACCATTACTTTCTTTTTCTTAAAAAAATATTTGCATTGCTCCCTGAGGGCCTAGCCCTCTCCTTTTCTCCCCTCACCCCTTCACAATGGTGAGAAAGATGTGAGACCTGTGGATGTCTCTTCGGCATGAGCAGTCTCTGGCACCAATATGACACCTTGGAGGGTGCCTCATTCCTGGTGGCTGTGGGAGCATTGCTCCAGCTCTTGTGGGGAAGGATGGGTCTGAGTGTTGGGTAGCACAGCAAGGAGGAGCTGTGGGAGCTGCAGCTGGTGAAGAATGGGAAGCTTGCCTTGAACAGCAGCCCCTTCACCACCCCTTTCAGCAGCAGCACAGCACCGTAGGCTTCCTCTTGCTTCATGGCAGGAGGCACAGTTGCTAGGTCATGCTGTGAGTCTCATGTTCAATGCAGGAGGCTTGACCTCTCTGGGGTCAATGTAAAATTAGTTTACTAATAATTTACTTATGTCCTGCTCCAGGTGTGCTTTTTATGGTTCTGAAAAGCTCATGCCCAAGAGATGCCCAGCAAGCTCTGCTGCACGGTGTACTTGTGTCTCAGCAGGGGTCTAGGTACACAAGGTGCCTGGCTTATTATATGGATAGGCAGCAATGAAAAGGAATCCTGACCTGGCCCGGCATGGCCTCTTGCATCCCTGGGTGCAATGTATGAGTTTCCATAGAAATACAGGGCAAAATCCCAAGCATGAAGCCATGTCCTCAGTCTCTGAAAAAGTCCCTGAATAATTACGAATTCTTTTCCCCACCATATCTTGGTTTTTAATAGGTTTCTCTGGAAGGTGTGAATTACATCAGATGCTTTCATTACCTGACAGTTTTTACAAAGCACGCTTCTAGAGTTCTGGGAACTGTGATTTTTTTTGCAGCTTCTGACTTGGATAGCAATGAGAGTGGTATATATGTTTCCTATCAACAGCTTCTATTAACCAGAGTTCCTTCGGAAAGAAGTGCCAGGGAGTCTGCTAGGAGCATCTTAAAAGATACCTTTTCAGCAAGAAGAGATATCTGAAAGTATTATCTACTGGGAATCCTTGAGCAAAAATATTCTTGATTGCACAGCTCTGAATGGCTCTCCTGGCAGTTTCTCCTCTTTTGCTTTGCCTGTTGAGATGTGCTTTCTTTTCCTCTCTTGAAGAATAGACAGCCTCTTCCCAGGCCATCGAGTTTCAATTCATAGACTCTGTCTAGATACTTATTGATTCATCATGCCCATGGCTTAGAGACTTGCTATTTATATGGAATCAATAATGTAGAGGGAAGGTTGTAGCAGGGGAGATCACTCTAAAAGGGGATTTCACAGGACTAGACATGTGCCTTGTTAGCAGTTTTTTTCTAAAGGCCTGAGTTAAGTTCCTCCCTTGACTCTACACTTCAAAGAGCTTGCCTGGGGCTCTACAGAAGCAAGCTGAAACTTAAAATTAAGATCTTTCTTTCAGATGGTGAACTGTGTGCTGGGACACCTGACGGAGTTTCTCTTAACACATGCGGGGGAGTCTGAAGCACTGTGGGGAAGTCCTAGAAGGCAGGGGTGGAAAAGGAAAAAGAAAAAACCCCAGTTACATAGTCTTCAGAAAGACAAGTGCGCATATGTGCCTGCAGTTTGTGGAAGGAATATTTTAAGGTGTATTTGATAACTTGGTTTAATTGACAGATTAAGTAAAAATGCATTACAGAGCTGCAGAATGAAATGTGACGTATTATAAAAATACATTACAGAATTAAAGAAACTTTAAATTAGTATAGAGACACCATTCTGTCCAGTCATGAAGATACATACGGCAAAGCAAAACAAAGCCAAGACAAGCCCCCAAAGAAAAAAATTGACACACCAACTAAAACTTTATCTGTAAAAAACAACAAGCCAACCAGCCAAGCAAGCAAGTAAGAAAGCAGAAATCTTGAAGAGGTTTTAAAATGAGGAATTTAAAAAATTAAATGCCTTTTATAGGTAAGTTATGTTAAATTTCTCCACATATCGATGTGATGAATCTGCACACACATATGAATGTAAGAAAGTATTTTCACAATCTTATGGTATATTTTTTATTTAAATAGCCTTTCTAGATGAATGGGTGCACAAGTGTACATAAGTGCCTTTCCGTATAGAAGAGGGATATAGAATGACTCAGTATTATGAATATTATGCTTGGAAAAATTCTGCACAATGGGAATCTTGAAGGTGGCAGAATTTTTGGAAGTTCCAGAGTGCTTCTGTTATAGCATGTATTCTAGGATTGATCAGCTTAATAGTTCTTCAATACAGATATTAAACAAGAGATGTTCATATTCAACCTGAGAAAAAAATCTTTGTGCTTCTTACTTGGAAAGCAATTGCTTTCTCTTTACTCTTTGTTTTATGGTGGAATTTACTAAAGATTTTCCAAATCAATTTGGGGGGCTTTTTCTTGCTTTTCTAACCTTGAAGAATCTTAGTGTAGGGTGAATAAGGGACACTAATGATAATTTCTTTAAAAGAGAAGTGGAATAAACCATAAATACTTTGATAATGGAATTCATGGCGACATTCAGGTGCTTGAATATGAATCGACCTTCTTATTACTGAGATCTATTACCTAAATAAGTTTCTGCACCTTAATAAATAAAAAAAATATTAATTGTGGAAGCGAGATCACTCATAAGCAGCTAGGTGTGTGTTGAGATGGAAATCGAGCACAGGGACCCAGCTGCATCCTTCTTTGGGGAAACCATGGCTGTCGTTCCCTTGGCTTCAGCTGCTGTCTCTGCAGGGACCTGTAAAGTCCACTGAGGTGCTTGAGCTGTTTTCTGATAACCATGAGAAGCCTGAAGGCAGGCTGTTCAAAAGGACTATTGAATTTACCTCTCCACCTTGTTACACTAATCCTATTTCATAGAGACTCCCATACATAGCACTTTTCTTAAGATGCTACTTCAGGTGAACGTTGTGTGCCAGAGGATCATACAAATACGTGGGGGTAGAAAAAAGCCTTTTGTGTCTTTTTTTTGTTTCCGATACGTCCCTGAGAACACGTTAATTTGTCATCTAGTGCAGTGTGCCCTGAGACCGTTTGGGTCAGCTGGAAAGAAAAGAAAATTAATAATGAGAGTCATCTAAGGAAACAGGGGAAACGTATTCCCCATAAACCGTGTAAACTACAGGTTTCTGAAGCCCTGAGACTGAGGAAAAAATATGGGCTTTTTTTGTGTTCTGTCAGATGCTGAAGGCTGCTCTGAGGCATGTGCTACTGCTTCTTGCTGAGTCGAGATATTTGGCAGGAGGCCCACAGAGAGAGTAGGAGAGAATAAAAAGTCTTTGTGCCAAATGTTCTTTTGAGTGCCTGAGAGCGGGATTGGTCTTTTTTCTCTGTGAAATCATATAATTAGTAATCTCAAACCTCAGCCTGTTAATTTACAAAATGTCTGCACACTTTAATATATCATTTGCTTAACATGTTTGATAACAACCTCAGAGATACTGGGGCTTTTGACTTCCTGTAGTATTTATAAACTGCGCCTCGCCCTGGGTGTTTCTCCGCCAGCTCCACACAGGCTCGTTTTGTGGATGGTGTCGGCCCGCAGCTGATAGAGAAGAAACGCGGGAAGCGTTTTGCCTGCAAAAAGCAAAGCAGCTCCATTTCTGGCCCATAGGGAAACATGCAGCCTTTGCCGCTGTCAGCATCCTCTCGTCAGCGCCGCTGCTCAGCACACGGGGCGGGATGGTGGAGCTGCTCCACCCTGGGAACCTGCGGTGGGAGGTGGCGAGAGACCGGGGGGGCTGCAGGGACTGGGGGGGCTGGAGAGACCGGGGGGCTGCAGAGACCGGAGGGGCTGGAGAGACTGGGGGGGGCTGGCTGCTGCCGGGGAGATGAGCTTGTCGTGAGCACTGGGCAAGCATGCAGAAGGCTCTTCTCCTCCCCTTCCAGTGGGGGAACGTATAAAGAGCTGTAAGATCCCGAATGATCGCTGCTTGCGATCTTGTCTCTGAACCCTCTGTGGTTTCGTGAACCTGGAGATCATCTGAATTCAAAATGGAAAGCGGCACCTAGGGAGGACAATGCCCTACGCTGAGAGGTGGTCATACGAAGAAGAGGAAACGATCCTTCAGGCTACCTGAAAATTAGTTGCGTTTTGAGTTCCTCTGTCTTTGGCTAAAAGTTTGGTGTGGAGGTGTCATTTGTAGCCATTGCTGTGAAAAGGCTCTGACATTTGTGAGAGAGGAGATAAGCTTATTTGAGTAAGGCTGGCTCACTCCTGCCAAAGGACTGATTGAATAAAATTAGCCTCAGTAAGGGCCAGGAGGATAAAATCAGATGGCTGTGAGCTCTGCAGGTCCAAGAGATCCTACATGAAGTGCTCCATCTGTGGTTTTATGTTTGTAAAGATTGTGTGGCCAGCTGGGACCGTGCCAGCTTGCTGTGTTATTTCAGTAAGTCTTTTTCTTTCTTAGTGGAGATAACTCAGTCCTTCAGTCCATTTCAGTGCATGGGTTTTGCTAGGGGAATATGTGAGGCTTCGTCTCACAGGGTCATTAGTGAGCTCTTCTCGGGGGAGTGCTTACATTGTAGTTTTCCTTGATTTTTTTCCAAAAAGGAAAAAGTCTTCCCACACAGATGGCTGTAACTGGTGGCTGGCAGACAAGCTGATGGATGAGATTTTTCTTTGGCACTGTGCAGAAAAGTATGCTTGGCAATGTGACTGTGGCAAACCATTAATTAGCTCGGTTTTTAAAGGCTACCAGAGATGCTGTATGCATAGTGTTGTCATATGAACTCTGCTTACCATCCTTCACCCAAGTGGACTCATCGGGTTAATTACACAGTAGAGGCAGCCCAAGGAGAGGAGCTGGGCTAACATCTGCAGAATAAACACTTATCAGGAATTACTCTTGTTATTTTAAAGTGGTTCTCTCAGGAGAGAAAACACCACATTGAATCCAAGAAGCCTGGGTGTGTGTGTGGGGGCAGGATCTTTTGTGTATGTGTTACCTACAGGTGGCACTGCAAAAATAATCAGTCCAAGCCATCAGCTCTGCTTAACAATTCACCCGAGAACCTGTCCCGAGATGCCAGAGACATCAGAGTAAGAGAGAAATGAAAAGCAATGCCGTACTTGTAAGGTAAACTGATTCTCCACTGCTGTAAGCAGAGCGTGGTGGGTGATCTGTCTGTCTGGAGTTTTTCAGTGCCCATGGTGACTGAGTGACTTTTAGTAGCTATAGCTCAGGTGCAAAGCATGGAAACGTGAAAGCAGTAAATAAGACCTCAAATTCCTGTCAATAAGGTGTGTTTGTAGGGGCTTAGGAACTGTTTGCATGGGAAGGGGTTGTCCACATCATGGCATTACCCAAATCAAGCAGAAAAAAAAAGGTCTGCATGGCCTGTGGCATAGGATAGACTGCTTTCATTAAACAGGGCAACTTTTCTGCTTGACTCACTGCAGTGTTTTGGCATGTGCCTCTCTACAGCTATTGATCTGCTGATCTAGCAGGTAACCTACCTAATATGAGAAAGTTATCTTGACAGTCTGTGTACATTTCTTAGAAGCAAATGTTGAGGGTTAAATGTGATTTTGCCAAATGCTGCCTCTCTCTTCCCTCCTTTATTTTTTTTCCTTTCCAAAACGTTTCTCGTGCTTGCATCTGTTACAGGTTGGTGAATATGGTAGCTGAGTAGATGTGAAGCTGCTGCAGCTCCTTATCCCCAGGTTTTGCCAATGGTGAGGCTGAACATGTGTGCTCCTTAGATACATATGGTTGAACATACAGACACACAGACTCACACACAGAGTACACCCAGAGCCAGCCACACAGATCAATGTAGACGAAACAAAATGCTTTTTCTGGCACCCACGTTAATGCACAAAGCAATTATGCAATGGATGGCCCAGTCCTCGTCCTCTTCCCTGGCCGATTAGGATTGAAGTCTGCTAGTGAAGGGAGATACATATATATACAAATAGACAAAATGGGTCATTCCAATAGTTGGTCTTAGACAGCCTAACTGATAGCTGGTCCAAGGTGCCCTCATAATGCCAGTTGCTTTCATTCGGATTCATGAGCCCGTGAGGTCTGTGATCCCATGCCAGCTGCAGGTAATCTGATCTCTTAATCTATCACCAACAAGTCTGGCTTAAATTTCCCTAGCATTCACACATACCCACTCAGAGAAGAGAGTTCATCCGCAAAAAAGGAAGAAATGGGATTTAATGAGAATGTAGGATAGATTGCAGGGTTTGAGCACAAGCCTCTGCCAGGCAAGTGTACTGATGTGTTGCTGTTTATACTTCACTGTCTCCTCTTATCCTGCCCCCTTTATTGATCATGCTTGTTGCTCCCGAGTCCATCCTGATCCCCTCCTATTCCCTGTCCCTGGGCCTTCCACTAAGCATCCCATGATGAGTCATATACTTTTCACCAAAATGTCTGATGGCAAGTTTTACACAATCTAAAAATCCTGCTCCCCTGATGACAGATCCTAGACCCCTGTATGCAATAAGTCCCTTTAGTCTGCAAGGCTTTCTGGGGAGGTAGTTTCTTGTGTTGACTCATCTCGGTGTATTTCCCATGAGGCCAGGGGCTGATTGCTCCCCTGGATGGTGCTGGGAGCATTGGGTCAGGGTGCTCTATTGGTGCTCATTAGCATCCTGTGACTCCTCTGGGCCCCCAGGGTCTCTGTATTTAGCCAAGGGCTGTGCTAAGGTAAGGGTTATTTTGTACATCCTCAGTTCTAGGTATTTCTTGCTACAGAAAATTGTCTCTTTAAAAGTAAAATTTGGTATTTGCTTTTATTTGCACACTACTTTCAAACTACATGAATGCTTTAAATGTGCATGGCATCAATGAAATAGATAGCTAAATAAGCTTTTAAGTAGCCATGTGAAATGTAATGATAGTGCAGAATAATTATCATTTTTTCCTGCTGATTCTATAGCACAACCCTATGTGTCATCTGTAAAATAAAGCAGCATGAGTGCCCTTCCTGAGATGCACCACAAATGTGGCATGCCTCGTTGTCACCACTGAGGACACAGGAATTACTGCTGTGCCTGTAATTGATTTTTCAGTTCACTGGCCAAACAGAAAAAAACCCAAACCCAAAACAAAACAAAACAAAAAACTAAGTAGATTTTTTTCCAAATATTTTGCTTTGTTTTGAGAATTTTTAGGATTTAAAAAAACCCTTAAGTTGGTTATAGTAATAAAAAATATTGTAACAAAACAAAATCAAAAAAATGTGGAAACAAATTTTTTTGTCCCTCTCTAAGAATGCCTACTTTTATGTTCAGTGTGTAACCAAATTTGACTAGATTTCAAAAATAGTTACACTGTTTGGAGACTGTACCTTTAGTAAATGAACTGTTCAATGAAAAACACATGACAACTGTAATGATGGTTTAAAACACGATTTAATAATCTTAATTGATCATACATTTCAATCACATATCTAGACTATATGTCATCATTTTCTCAATCATTGTAATAGATGCTATGTACGCAATCATCAGAATAAATATCTTAGTTGCAAATCCAGATGTCACCTTTATTGAAAATAGAAAAAATTCAACTCTGTCATTGAAATTCTGATCCAAAACCACTGATCAGACCAAAACCATTGATTTAAGGGTTTTGAAGGTCGTGTTCAGTAAGGTTCCTGCCAATGTGTATCTACTAGTGCTTCTTTGGGAGTCAGTGGCTTGCTGCATGCCAGAGGTAATGAGATGATGACTGGTATGGCAGACACCTCTGCTTTTCCTGATGTCTGTGCTGCCACTTGTCCCTCTGGTCCATGGAGCTGAAAATGAAGGTGTGCTTTGTTTTGTGTTCACATAAGCAAACTGAAGCTTGTGTTCCCAAAATCTTGTCTGCTTTTTTTCCAGTTACACTAATGAGTGGTCAAATCAAAGATTTTAGCTTTAACAAAAAGCTTCACATTGCTTATGTTCTTAGATCACACATCTGCAGCAATATCACCACCGTTGCTGATAGACTATGAATAAACTAAATTCAGATTTTTCTCTACAGCTGTTAGGGGCATATAAAAGAAAATATTGAAATTAACTGAATGAAGGAACTGGACAGTATATTTATTTTTCATGTTTCTTTGTCTGATGTTTAAACAGAGAAAGCTTAGATGAAAATTGTGGCTTAGCTGTGGTTGCATAAGGTTTTGTTGCTTAGATGTGGCAGCTTCTAACACTTATTAAACTATTGAAAATATGCAAAAATACTGTGTGTGTGTGCGTTTTTGTGTGTGCGAGATTTTGCCGGTTTATTTGTATCCTTCCTATCTGCAGTGACACACTGAGACTGATATGACATATTGAAATTGCTGAAGTGTAGCAGAAAGATAACCTACATTTGTTTTCCGTGTCAATCAGTATGAACAAAGCAAATAGACTGCATGAACAAGAAAACCTACTTTTTTCCTAGCCACTTAAGAGCAGGAATGTGATTTAGAGCCCAATCTGGAAAATGGTACATTATAACCACTGATTTTATTTCTTTTTCTGATAACAATGACCCCTCCTCACACACTTGTTTGAGTATTGTGGTATGGAATAGTGACTAATGACTCAAGGAAACAGATGAAGCAGGTTGATATCTGCTGAAATATTGTTTGTTTTTCCTTGCAGATGGTTATTAAAAGTAGTTCCATTATAGTCCTTAATGCAGGATATGGTTTACATGAATAAAGACTACTTATGCGCCTACTTTGAAAGGCTGGGTCACTGCAGTATTTCATATGGGACGTCTTCCTGATTATATCCAAGATGGCAAAAAGGCCAAATTTTGTATAATATTAGATGTAATATGGTTTGACACTCATGGTTAAGAGTGATTGAAACTCATGGCTAAGAGCCATTTCCATTCCTCTCCTTATTGCTGATCTGTTGCTTCTTGTTTCAACTAAAGCTTTTTTTTTTTTTTTTTTTTGGGGGGGGGGCGTGGGGGGGTTAACAAAAAGCCTTTTTTCCCCTTCAAACTGAGCAAACCTGCACTGATGAGAGACTTCCCACATCTAAACAAGCCAAGGCATGGTAAGAATGATAATGAATCTGACAAATGGAACCAGCATCATTGTTCACACCGGATAACCTAAAAAACTTTTTCTGAGCAAGCACAGATTGCTATTTTAACTGTAAAACTGCAATAGTAATTGGCATTAGCAAAGCAGAGCAGGTTGGAAATCATGTAGTAAGTCTGGCTGTTTAGAAGGCCAATAAATAAATGAAAGCCACCAAACCACATTTTCCATCGCTTCTGCTAGTGGCTGACAGCCCCAGCACCCCCAGCCAGCCCGCAGGTGCTCCCTTCTCTCCCTGCCCACTCCACTCAGGACATGAGCTCCCACCGCCCCTGTGCTCCCATGCTCCCTGCAGCTGCCTCAACAACTGGCAAGGACTTCAGTAGCATCCTTGTCACCACAGGCAAGAAAACAATACCAGCTTAAGAACAAGATAAACAGAAGAAAGATAAATGGTGAATACAGAAAATTAGTCTCTAAGTTATACGGGAGAGCAGGCACAAAGCAGGAAAAAGAGTTAACTGACAGCTGCTGACACTGTATTTGGACTATGATGCAGTTTTTCTCACCATACTGGATAAAACAAAACAACTAAAATGAAACCAGAAACTGTTACAATAAGAGGACAACTAATTCCAAAATATGCAGAAGAGGCTGGACAAATGAATCTCATGGGGATATGGGGGGATGTGTGTGTGGCTGGTTTCCAAAAAAAAAAAAAATTTCTAACCAAATTTAATAAAAAGACTTCCAAAAAATTACCTGTGAAAATCTTGTTTCTCTGTCAGAAAGCAACAATCACTGTATGTCAATGGAGAGATGGTGATAAAAACAAGGGGACACTGATTAAGCTCTATATTAATTTCAATACATTCTTCTTCTAACTGCTTTCTGTAACTGCCTAACAGTACAGTGAGGAAAAATGCTTCAGCTGAGAGCTTAACAACTTAAGAAAAATAACATGAACAAAAATATGCATCCTAGCCTCTGCACTACTTCTTGCAACATACTTGGGATAACAGAAAGTCTTCCAGATTTCAAAGCTGAAGGGCACATCTGACCTAAACACAGCAAGTGACCTCAAACAAATTCCTTCACAGTGCTGAATTTTCAAGACGGAAGTCAGAAAACAAGTTCAAGAACAGCATGAAGCCAGCCTCAGGTACAGTTTCAGGATCACCATTGCCACAACCCGTGCCTGAGTCTGGATGTGCAGTTTCACTGGAGGAAGACAAAGATCCATTAAAACAAAACAGTGCTGAGCGCAACTGCATACCAATAAGAATCCACTGATAAGAAATTAATTTTACTCTCACTAAAAGAAACACAAAGACTCCTCAAACACGTATGTATGGAAGAACACCTTTTTGTATATGCAAGCTATCAGACTAAGAAGTTCACATACAAAGAAAAGACCTGCTTACCATGTGGCAGCAGGAAAAACATTGTAAGCCAGTAGTTTTCCTGGACAAGTACAGCAGTGGATCCTGAAGCTGGCGACATTGCTTTTATTTTTCAACACTGAAAAAAGGTGAACATGTGGATCCTACCAAGAAACTTAACTCAGGTTAAGTAACTATCTCAGGAGAGCCCAAACACAAATAATTCCATTTGTTACTTGGAATTGGTGACAATGCACTACGTGCCCTCAGTGGCCTTGCCTCCATCAATTATCATTAAGTTTCCAGCAGCATCCATTCTTACTTTAAGCTATTAAATTACTGCCAGTGATTCACATTTAAATAACTTGTAATACTCAAGTTTGACTTTTCAAACTTCATAAGGAGTATTGCCTTACTTGAAAAGAACAAAAGAAGTATTAGCAGGACTGTGACTCAACTAGCATCGAAGTAGAAAGCTTTGCTGGAAGGGAAAAGGGATAAACAAATTCTAGAACATACAGAGAAAGAGGTGTAAGGCAATGACAATTTCTTTAGGCCTTAATATCATCAAAATGACATTGTTTTGTGCACATAAAATCAATTTTGTTTAAATAAACCAGTCATAGCCTACAATCTCCTTTTCTTATCCCTTCCAAATAAATAGCGAGAGATGTCAATTGACTCAGAACCTTGATTACTGTGGATGGGATCTTGCAAATATATGGTTGTCAGTGATATTGTGACACACAGCAGATGAGGCACCATACATGCAGAATTTCTTAGGAAGGCTGAAAAGTAGACAGAAATAATTTTCATTTAGATCCTTTCATGAGAAGAAGATTTAAA
Source organism: Ibycter americanus (assembly GCA_035590275.1). Taxonomy (NCBI): domain Eukaryota; kingdom Metazoa; phylum Chordata; class Aves; order Falconiformes; family Falconidae; genus Ibycter; species Ibycter americanus. The sequence goes on along the minus strand of JAVJGI010000060.1, from coordinate 54,357,960 downwards.
TATAGTCATATGCCTGTTAGTGGTGTGGCGTGGAAAAAATTAAAAAAAAAAGCAATAAAGTCAAAGTAGAGAGATGAAAGACACAGACCTATCAAGGAAGCCACGTGATTATTTCTTGCCTCACAACTGGGAGATTGCCCAGCAAGGCCAAGTACAAGAAGCTACTGATTCTGTATGTAACATACTGTGTTTTGCTACTCTATTTAATCTACCAATAAATTACTATACCCCATATATCCCAAGAAAACAAACAGCAGGATTTACACGTAAGCATACTTCATCGAAATAGTAACAGCTTGCATTCAGACTCCACATCTCTGTAACACATATATCCTCTCATCAGATCAACAGAAACATCCAACACAAAAACAGGCATGCACAAGTGAGAGAAGCAGGCCTGGAAATTCATCTTCTTTTTGCAATGCTTCTCTGATAGCTAAAACATTTGCCTGCAGATCAGAACAGAGCTTTATATGTCAGTGGTTTGGCTGGATTGTCACAAGGCACTGCTGCGGACATGGATTCAGACCAAGTTCTGCTGCTTTGTTCCATCCATTTTCAAAGAAAAATTAAGCGAAGGACACATACATATTAAGTAGTAACACGAACCCTTCTTCCACCCAGTGTCTACAGAGGAGAAGGCAGAGGAGTAAGCAGTTTCACAGCTGACAACCATTTTTCTCACCTCACAAAAATAATACACACTTTCTGAAAGGTAAATGGACACACTGTCACCAAACATGCCAGGAAGAATGCACATCGATGAACACATCGATGGCTGGCAAAAAGTCGTACCACTGCCACTTAACAGGTCTGAGGGCTGCTCCAAGATTAAAACTCCTTCCACTCACAACAGAAAGGTCGTCAAATTTTGGTCTCCTAAAGCCCAGGTTTATCCCCCAACATTAAGAACAACTCCTGTTCTGAATGATTAAAAGTCACTGCCAAGTAAATCTCAAAACCTTCCACATAGTCTCAGATTTCATTTCAAAGCCTTGAAACTGGACACAACAGAGCAGCCATTCCACAGTTAGTTTTTCTTGGTAGCTTTCCTGCCACTTCTCAGTTACTTACTAGCTTGCATTGTGGTCACCTAGACCTGGTTCTGAAGTGTCTCACATCTTTCAGAACCTGACTTTCTTCCACATGCAACACAGCACAGGGAAGTGACAGGAATCCCTAGCCACCATATGAATATTGGTAATTCTCTGAGAAATTAAGTGAGGCTATCCAAGGGTTGGGGTTTTTTTAAGCCACAAGAACCTTTACAAACCAGCATTTTCACAGACCAATGAAGGGCACATCTATCTCACAGCTGCTCCAGTAAGAAGCTGCCACACTCCAGCAGAATGGCAGTATTTGCTCTCTTCCATCCATGTTCTTCATTCCCAGACTCACCTGAAGCACATTTGCTAGTAATATTATCAGTCCTCATCTAGAGGAAACAATTATTCCCTTTAAGCAGCTGAGAATGGCTTTATAAGACCTGAAGTGCTTACACTATTCTGCTACAAATGCACACGTGCTAGCATCACACAACAGTCCTAAGAACTAGTGACACAATTCAGATTCATAGTTTGTTGGAATGGCCTCAAAGACATGGCACGTGGCAGCAGAGACCAGTGAATCTGTTGGCCAAGCCGACATCTAAGCCATCTGCTGCCAGGGAACCACTGGACCAACACCAGATCCTCAGTAGTGTAAGTGAACAGTACTGGAGGGATGAAGAAGTGGGATTAGGAGATACAGGAACACAAACGCAGGAAATCAGCTCCTGGGAAATCTCCTTGTGAATCCAAAAACTGCATAGATGAAGACAGGCCTCCCACAGCAGGTATCAGATAACATTATTAATCTTTTACCTTCCTCTTTCCCCAAAATAAAGTTTGCCAGTGTCATGTCTCAATGAGTATTTCACAAGCAGTAACTTTCAATACCAAGTTGTTATCTTGTGCCTGGAATTACGTTTCCTCTCATTTGCTTTGTGACATATGGCTGAACGGACCCATTTCTCAGGACACTTGAGCCACCTTTGTACACATTTGGTAAAGTAACTTAAACCACCAGATGATGATTTCTGACCCACTTCCCTGCTATTATTTAAAAACTGCTTTGGCAACTATACACTATGCTTGTTTTCCAAACCCAGTTTTAGGGTTTTTTATTTTTCTAGCGTTACTTCCTACATCTCTTCCCCATCAGCCTTCAGTCGCACATCACAACTGATAACCACACACCACCTGCATGTCCCAGCACTAAGCAGAGGAGAACTGCATCAAATTCATCATACACCTTAAGCTAAATCCACGTTCTCAGCGCTGGTAGTACCCCCACCCCAACGGTACTCAGGTTATTTATAAACATTACCCATAACCACTTCTCTGGAAACTGTCCATCACAACATAAAGCAGTACAGTAGTCAACAACCTCTTGCCTCCTAAATATAAAAAAAGTCATCAGGAAGCAGACAGCTCAGCCATGGCTTGTAACGATTTTACTGTATCTAGATTAATAACGAATTACTGCACCCAAAATCCATTGTATCACAGGCTCCTCCCTAAGTCTGTCACGCACCAACTCCACCTTTTAAGTCTTCCAGGAGTAAAATAATCAGTGTGTATTCCAAGATCCTACAAAAAGTAACACTGGGTTTCAAAAGGACCAGATTTCTGTCTCTCCTCCATCTCCCATAATCCTGCAGGAGAAGGTGAAGTTATAGTTCCATATCTATACTTCCTACATACACTTCTCTCTCAAGCTATTTACTAAAATAAAACTTTCTAAAAACACACAAATGCCATTTAGCGTATTATGTGCCTCCTGCATTATGGCATTCAAATTCCTCTTGTTCATTCTTTATAGAGCTCTACTTTTTTTTCCCAACAGCACCTTTCCCTTCAACTCCTCAAATACAAAATATTCTCTACACAAGAATTCTGGTTCAGAGACTGGTATCCTTTAAATCAACACATTTTTCATGGCAGCATCCACAGAGGAAGTATCCTTTTTGTTTTGGGGTTTTTGAGAGAGAGGCAGACTATGAGAGCAAGCACGCTACAGAATCAGCTTGGCAAAACTCCCTCCCTTTTCACAGGCTTCCACTTCAAACACAGAGAAGTTGTTTCATGAGTGAAACAAATGAAATTTGGCTTCCTAAGAGTTGGAGACTCTAAACATAGTAAGGACTAGATGAGTATTAAGGATTTTGCTGAGGTCAGAGTATTCATAATGCCTCCAAACAGATTCTCCTATATTCACAAGAACTCTCATTCCAGCTTTTCCATCAGAGGAGATTCTTATCTCTATCCCTCAGCCAGCTCACATGCTTTTTCACCAAGCATCTAGGCATCTAGTGTCAGCCAGCTTCAAAGTTACTGGATGGAATCAGACAGCATTGCATACATACACAGCAGGCACAATCACGGTATCCTAATTTCCAAAAGAAAGTTAGCCTTAAGAAAAAGGTGCTCTTGATATTGGGCAAAACGAACACTAAAATACAGCTACACAACAGCAATAAAACTCATCACATAATAAGCAACAATCACAGCAATTCACATTGATTTGAGTCTTAAGATTATTTTGTTTTGATTTCATTATGACATTGAAACTAATTTATGTAGTACACATACATATGGCTGAAGGTCTTAAACCACGATTTAAGTGCTTAGAGAAACCACTAACAACAGAAGGACAAGAACCAACAGCTCGAGACTGAATGACAATAATTTAGAAATATATCATAACAGCAAGCAGCGATCCAAAGGAACAGGTTATCAGCCTTCCAATGAGGTTCGTCACAGCATCAACACTGGCTGTCATTCCAATAAATACACTGCAATTCAGCCACAAGTTATTGGCCTTGATCACATTCATTTGAGTGAAAAAGAAAATTGTTCCATCATTATAAGACAGGGTGGACACTTGTTACACTAACTGTCCAAAGACATCAACACAATCCTGCATAGCTGGAAGTTGTTAGTCTAAACTTTGACAAACTACTGGAGCACAAATAAAATATTCACTCAAGGGCCAAATGTTTGTTTATAGACTGCTTTTTGCAGGTACTGCTACTCCTCAGAGGTGTTTATCCTCTATCTTGATATCCAGGGTAGATAATCAGTGCTTTTCCTAAAAGAAGGAAACATGCTTTCCATGCCAGAAGCTACACTCAAAAAGTAAAATTTAGGTTGTCTTGAAAAGGAGGGCAACTGGAGGGCAACTTTTTTCCTCACCCCCCACCCCCCACCCCAAGAACAGGTCACAACATTCCAGGACACAAGGAGAAAATGCCTTACTGTCTCCCACTCAAACTAACTTTGAAAACAGGGAAGGACAGCCTGCCTGCCCCCCCACCCCCAATCATGATAGAAGAAACCAATCCACAAACCATTGAAAACACTCAGAATCTTCCCACTGATTTCAGCAGGTACTGGAGCAGACCCATGTTCCAGTTCTCATGTATAACAAAAAGGAAAAGGCTACATTAAAAAAAAAAAAAAAAAAAAAAAAAAGGCACCACAAAAATACTTTGCTGCTCTGAATGAAAGACTACACAAAACGTGGTCTGTATCCTACTCCCTTATTCACATGAGTCTCTGGAAGATGTCATAAGATCTTAGGAAGGTAAACAGGCTACCAGTGGATTTAAATAGATTAATTCAAGTGTTCTCATGAACTGAAGTAAAGGCCAGCAGCACCTACAGAAAAGAGTTATTTCACTCAAAATTTAATCAAAGCAACACAACTGCAGGTACAAAAAAGCGACAAATCCTACACTAACTCCTTCTACGCTATTGTTGTGCTCTGACCTTATAGGCAGGACTAAATTCACCACTAAGATCTCCGAAACACTTCTCAAACATCTAAAAGTATTTTCTGACATGCAACTTCTTCACACATTTCACTGTTCATGATTTTTTGGTCCTAATTTACTGGAGGGATTAATTTCATAACCTGCAGAAAACAATTAATTACATGATACACTTGCCTGTCATGTTTGATATCTCAGTTTGTAGTAGTTTCTCTTCAACAGAATGATGACTTCCTGCAGTGTTGTACACTTCTCAGCTACCACGTGCAAGTTAAAGCAGGCAGAATAAGATCCACTGAACAGCTCAGGTTTTCCCCCCTCAGTTCCTGAGGGACAAACAAGTAAGTACCTCAGGTAGCACCTATGATGTGTAGATTAACCTGACAACTGACTCGGCTGCAAACCTAAACCTTGCAGCTTTAGAAGGGTCATCTTCCTTTTCATCCCACTTCCCCCCACCCACCCACCCACCCCCCGCCTCAGAAATTTCAGATCCCTGCTGGCCAGCTTCTGCTACTGGTGTTCTGGCCACATCTTGAAAGGCTAAAACGTGAGCCCTGCTTTGCCAAGGTGTCGGGTATGTGGAGTCCCTCCCCACAAGTTCATTACTGCTTGTTCAAGCTCTGCTTCACAGGCCAACCTCCCTCTAGAAAAGGGGAAACACACGTTGGGATGAGATACACAGCATCTTTCAGCACCATGAAAGGAGAAAGAGTATCTTTTCACTAACTGTACAGGGAGAAGATGCTGCTTGTTAAATGCAATTTCTGTTTCAATAGTTGACTGTATCATTTTCATAGTGGAAGACCTACAAAGTTGAAGTAAAACAATGCTTGGACGGCTACCTCCTCTCTCTCCTTCTCATCTGATATTCCCACCTACTGTCATCATAGCTCTCTTCATAACTGCATCCCTGGTATATCAATACTACATACAATAGCCAGAAGGCTAGATTGCTCTCCTTTCATATCATGGTATTGTCTTAGCCGTGTCTGTCAGGACAGCCTTCTGAGACCAACAAATGCCCCCACTCCTCTGCTCGCAGATACCGGCTCACTTAGAGGTATGTGTCATTACAATCAGGTACACTACTGTTACTAAAGACTGTTTTATCTTCTGATGTGAAGGATGTTTGAAAAGAAAGGAATTACGTGATATGCAGTACAGCCCATTCTGATTCACACTTCAGGCTAGATAATCGCCAAGAACTGTTGTGTTGAGTTTGAAGAGATAACAAGGAAAACAAAATCTCAGCGCACTTTTCTTTCTTGTAAGAAACATCACCTAAAACTATGGAACTGATTGATGTTAATGTCATATCAGGCTCTTCCCTATTTACAGGAGATGCAAGACAATTCTTTTGTGTACCCTTCCCACTGGCCTTCTCTTACTGCCTCTGCAGTAGCTCACATCAACATTCTGTCAGATTTCACTAAAAACATATTTGAAAAATATTTTTTCCCAAAAAATCACCTGAATTTTAAAAAAACTTGCTCAAGTTGTTTTCTGTTGCAAACAAAAAGATTTAAAGAAATGCCAGATTTAAAGAAAATGTATGCAAACTGTAGATAAATGATCCTGGAGAAACGAAGGGGACAGAAAAATTGCCATCTTCATAAGACAACATTTTTTAATAGATCCTTTCAAATTCTGTATGAAATTTAATACAAGGTTATTACTGGGTAGGTTATAGCACATATATACTACTGCAGCCTTCAGAAGAAAGTACTGGATAAAAATAGACCAGATTTGTAAAACAAGGATTCAGAGTCTACCAACCACATATCTGCACGGGTGTAACTTTTATGGAGGACTCGAGTTCCTCCAGTGTGTTAAGAGAAACACAATAGCTGGGACCACTGTGTGATCCGACAAGAGTTCCTGAAAACAGAGTCCGACCCCAGGACCTTCACTCCAGAGCTGAAAGGGATCGAGCCAAGTTACAGCTCTCTGCAACACACATCAAAAAAGCATAAACCATTTATATAGTTATTACTGAATTTGAGCAGAGGGGTGTAAAACTCAGTGCAATCTGTTTAGAAAGAGATGAAGTCTGATTTGATCCAGAATCAAGGACATTACATCATCATTTATTTATTCTAGAATCTGGCATTACACAGCAGCTATCTCACTGTAATCAGCCAAGAATTTAAGCTTACAGCATGCAATGAAGAAGAAAACATAGAAACACCAGAAGTGTAACATCAACACATGAAAATACCACCATTTGCTTCCAGCTATGGTGGCAGAGGGAAGTACAAAAGGCAAGCATTGACTACAATATAACAAGTCATCACACCAAAACCTACACCTCTTCCTGCATAAACTTGCTCTGCAGGACAACTCGTGGTGAACTCGATCTCTCAAACCCTACTATAAGTAAAAGCAAGCACAAGTCACAAGCAGCATATTTTACAAAGTAACATACATATCATATCACAGGTCAGGACCCCAAACTGATTACACCGAATCATCAAGTATCAGTTTTACCAATACAGCTAGCTGATGGTTTTGTGGTGTTGGGCTTTTATTTCACAAGAAGCATTTCTCTCAGTTGACATATTCAGCAAGAAGCCAATGCAGTGGCACTTTACATAAGGTGTTCTCTCAACAGTGATGTTTTTTTCACTGTCTGTTATAGTACAAGCCTACAATTATGAGAATTACCGTGGGTAAAGTTCTGTAAAGCATTTCCTCTGCATGCACCATTTCTCCACATGGAACATTTTTAAAAGACCACTTTTCATACAACATTCAGTTTTATTATATTCCCAAAAAACCCAAGCATTCCATTCAGAGCCTTAAACCAACAAATTCATCTGGTAGTTATTTGGAAACTGAAAATATGTTTGAGCAATATGCATGTATTAACACATATGCACATTTTAACACTATGATCTATGGGTTTCTTTTAGCACTAGTGAGAAATACTAAGGCATATCTGGACTACGAAAGGTACAAAAATATTTAACCTACCTCATCAAAGCTGCTATCTTCTTTCTTCAAGGCTTTAAAATAAAAGGAAAAAAGAAATTGTTATCTGTACTGCATTTCAATGCGCACAAAGTAACTAACACCAGAAAAGAGAAAAACAGAGCAGCATTTTCCTGTTATAATAGGAAAGAACAGGCTAGCATGAATAACAATTTTATACTCAAAATCTGAATCTGTAAATGGAATATAGGGCTGCACAGTGTGTTTCCAAGAAAGTAAATTTACATATTTATGAGAAATATTATCGTCTCAGGTTAAAGAAAGTAAAGCAAGGGTTTTTTTCAATTCCTAGTGAGCGTGAAAGCACTTTATAGAAAGCCTGACTGAACTTCAAAAAGGAAAAGTATAATAAACACCTAACCATGAATTCAGTTTGTTAAGTACTAAACCTTTATGAAATAGCATGCATTGCAACATGCTTTTTTCTGTTTATTTTCTTTTTTTCCTTTTTTTTTTTTACAATATGACTTACACTAAAGCAGAAGAGATTTCTGTCTTTCTACACTGTTAACTAGTAAGTAATCAACAAACAAGAAAAAGGAAAACAGTGCAGAAATCATGTGAACTGGGAATGCAAGAAAATAAAGACATGAATAGTTCTGAAGTTGTAGCAAAGATTAAGCTGATGAAAATTTTTCCTTTAGCATACTGGGTATCTTTATTGAAATGTAAAGAAAATTCATTTCTCCAAATCTCCATTGAACTGTGTCAGTGTGAAGGTACAAGACTGGTTCCTTTTCTCTGTACACAACAAACAGAGCAACCAGGGACTTCATACCACATGTCGAGACCTGAAAGTGCTCTTCGTTTACTTCTCTGAAAGAGCTAAAGCAAGACAAACCATTGCATTGATGACTGCACTATTTCTTTTCAGTTTAAATCACGAAGGTTAGCAATTTGAGGAAGGTCATCTGAATGACCTTACAGTGCATGCAGTGCTGTCCCAGAAGGCTCCTTCTTCGTCACTTCAGCAGAATACTGGTTCTTACACTTAAAAGACATTTATTTCTGCAGGAGATAAATACTTAAGCGCCTAGCACAGTTGAGGATCTAGACTCCAGTAGTTTTTTTGCTCTTCTGGATGCTCCTTCCATCTTCAAGTTGCTAATAGTTTCTAAACCACCTGTCTTCAGAAGCAACAGCACTACCAGCTTAAAAAAAAAAAACAAAACAAAACAAAACAAAAAAAAACAAAAAACCCCAACCACAAAACAAACCAAAAAAGGTAGAAGCTGTATCAGAGGCATAACAGATGCAGGACACCTCTGCAAAACATGCTGCAGCTCCACAACCTCTGCCACTAAGGCACATAAATCCCAGTTCTCCTTAGACAGAAAAGCAGGGATGGTCCAGCTTTCCTTTGCTTTCAAATTCCCATTTCTTTGGGACATGAAACATGTCTTCCCTCAAATCTTTGAAGATTACTGTTTTACAGTTACTTACCTAGATTTCAAGCTCAGTAACAAAACAAAAAAACAAACCCTGGCATTTTGCTGAGGAGATTTTAATCACAAAATGCATTTTTATGGTTTTGAGGGCCAGACAAAACGTTTTCAGACTGCCAATCCCAAGTACCCAGAACTATGAGTCAGGACATTTGAGGGAGGGGGGGGCAGAGGGAGGAAGGAAAAACCGCAACCTGTGGAACACTTTCTAAGAACACACTTTTAATCTTCTCATTTACCTTTCAGGTCACAATGACCTACAAGCTATAAATCAGTATATGACACACCTAGATCACGTGGGCAAGCTCTTCTCCCTTACCAAATCAGAGGATTTTCACATAACCAACACATTCCATGAACAGCCAAACAACAGAAAACCAAACAAAATTCACAATGTTACAGAAAAACAAGAAATGGGAATCTGTGATCCACTGCGGATTTTTGGCTTGTCTTTAACTTCTGTCTTTGACTAAGAGGTTTTTTAAGAATCTCCAAAAATAAGAATATGAGAGTTCTGGCCACTCATTTAATCAGATTCTGCTTAATAATAATTTCAATCTCAACCAATTCACTACACAGGATCTTTAAAAGAAATCATGGAACCAGCATATTTTATACAACAATTTACATCAGAAATGGTGTTTTCCCATCAATGCAATCCTCTTCTTTTTAAGCCCTTAAAAAAAGCTTTGTTGAACTTAAAAAAATAAACTGTTTACAAATGAACTTCTCATTATCTCAGGTATGTGAGCTATTCAGAGTACATTAGAGGAGATTAGTGGAGATAACCTCTGTATTAGTGAGGAGCTAGTAACAAAGCCCAGGGATGCTCAACGGCCACAGACTGCTTTCAGTGCACTGTGAGCAATCTCAGTAATGTTTTCTCTCTCTCTTCCTCTCTTTCTTCCTTCCTTCTTTTCTACCCTGGTGTCAGTTTTTTACTGAAGAGTTTGCATAGGAAAACAGAAGTTAAATGGCTGAGCTGAAGAGATCTCAGATATGATTTTGCTGCTATATTAACTTCAACAAATTCATAGCCAAGAACTCTTTACATAACTAAGATTATGATAATTTTATAAAATTACTCATTATTAATTGTAATTACATAATTATCAAAGCATAAAACTAAGACCCAAACCTTCTAAAGGTTTAAATGTTAAAATAAACAGTGAGCCAAGTGAATCTCTAAAAGTTGGTTAACATACAATATGATGTGTTCATTTATATGAGGACAACACAGTATGTAATCAAGGAAATCAGAATTTTTAAACTAATTTGGATGTTTGTATTAAAATGGATAGACTCCCAGAAACCTGTTAATACAAAGTTCTGTAAATTTTTTAGATTCTTAGTAAAGTAAATTCTTTATGACAAGTTAAAATTTAAGAGGAACACTCCTTGAAACACCAGAAAACTTCTGCCAGGAGAAAGGGTGCCGTAGCTGAAAAGATAGCTCGTTTTTCTAGAACTGTAAGCATGTAATTTCTGCAGCCAAAAGCCATTCTGTCTGTTTTAGAATATAAACTTCAACTTAGCACCATAGGCCACACACATTTCCTCCGAGACACCACAGCACCATATCATCCTTTACCAGACTTGCACACAGCACAAGGCAAATGCTCAGGACGAAGGCTCAGAGATGGACAATTTCACACATCACATTTTTCAGCTCACTTAGTACTAGGTACTCTCAACAGTTAAGGGGCAGATCACACTTTTGAAGAATGAGCCAGGCCTTCAACACCCTCTGACAGTCACTGGAAAGCCAGTGGCTAGCAAGCATCAGTTCATGGTTAAGAAAGTGGGCCAAGTCTACTTGAGGCTGCCATTGGTACCCTTTGGCCCTCTGCTGTGCCCCAGGGTTAACTAAGCTGATTTTAGCTAAAGATGCTGGGGAAATAGCTTCAAACATTACTTAACATACTGTGTCACACTGTAAAAAAAAATAAATCACCTTATACATTCATTGCTGATATAGCATCTGAAATGGAGAGGATTACTTTGCGGGGAGAAGGTGGCCTTGAAGGTAGTTTATTATAGAGTATTAAGCTGCAACCCCGGTGAGGGGGGGGGGGGACGGGGGAGCGGAGAGAGAAAGGAAAAAACACCACCACTGCCAGGGACAATTAGGATACATTTCGATTGCCTTTATCTAACAGGCTAATATAAACTTTGGTATCAAAATGAAGGGGTCTTGTAGTATTGGGAAAATTGTATTTGGCCGCTGGGGTACCACCAATACAGCAGGGAGGCCTAGCAGTGCCTTACCATTTCAAGAATGACCATTAGATACTCCTGACTGCAGCAGCTGAAGGTTTGACTCACTAATCATTTGCCTCAAACACCATGTCGCTCTTGTATCATTTATATGATTATGCTCACGATGCTACATTGTGTACTTAAACCTATGTAAACACATAAATTGTAGCAGAACAGGAAAAGCTGAAAGATCATCATCATTTATAATAAATCACAACTGAACAGACAACAGACAAAATTCCAGATTAGATACATATTAAATTAGTAATTTGCTAATCTCAGCAAGGAACCAGCTCTTCCAAAAACAGCTTTAAAACCAAAATGACAAATACCCAGAAAGATCTAATGAGGTTTTGGTTTTCTCTCCTTCATTTCAGTAGAAGAGTTAAGTACCGCATGTGTTTCAACTGAGGATTTCCTGGTATGCAAGTTAAAGAGTTTCTGGCTTTGCTTGGGCTTATCTGTGGCTCTGGTATCAGGGAGTGGACTATGTTCAACCCTCATAGTGATAAATTAGGGTTTTTTGCTCAAAGTGCAGTTACCAGCATGACAGTCAAAATATTAGAGTATCTGAAGATTGAACAGTCTTGCTGGTAGCAGCTGAGTTTTAGTCACAGAACAACCACCACAAACAAACAAACCAGGCACCTGACCACACTCCTACACTTCTGCGCACACACACAAAGAACTGGAGGAGATGGAAGACGTAACAATCCTTACATCTAAAATCAGGCCAAAGCTCCCAAGGAAACTAAGAAGTTGTTTCATTTGTGAAAAATGACAAAAAGCGATGATCATCCAACAGAGCCACCTAAAACATGCAGAAATTACCAGCCAGAGGGACTTTGCTCCCTAAAACGCATTAACAGGTCTGTTACTGTTACAACAAAGCAGCATCCTTATTCAAAATATTTTCTTTGTTAATGACTTCCACCATTAGTAAAAGCTTTCCACAGTTCCATATAAGAGTGTCTCTGTGTCTATAGATACACACACAAAGACACGTGACAGATCAAACACCTGACTGTTTTATTTTTATTTCTAATCAAAGAAAGTTAAATGCAATTTAAGACTGATGATAGGTGAAAGCTATTTTCATATGGGGACAGAGAGATTTATAACTGTGACTTGACATTCACTTCACAATTGAAACTTGGCATTTACCCTTGAAACTGGTTTACAAATATGAATGAGCTTTTTCATCTTGCAGTAGGGCGTAAGAGATACCTGATTTCAAATGTCATCCTACATCTAAAGTTTGCAGTCCTTAAAAGCTAAAGGTAATACACTGAATACATACACAACACGAAAAACTATAATGCCTTCATACTTCCCACTATGGAGGGAGAACCAAGTGCCACAGCTCATGGCTGCAGCACAGGCACTTCACATGCTCTCACTGGGACAAAGCAGCTCTGAAAGTTGATCCTCATCTGCCAACCAGACCGACTGCCAGGAAAAATGTCCCAGTGGGACAGCTAGTGGGTGAGGGCTGTGGAAAGCCCCTTACAGAGGGTCTGCAAGCACAAGGGCTGCTGCGTCCACCCGCCTATCCCAACGGCTGCCCGGTGCTCCGGCACCACCTCCGGCTGCTCTGCCCAGCCGGCTCGGGGACACCTCGCACCTCCTCCAAGGCACCTTCTCTCCTTGCTCAGCAGCATGTTGATGCTGTCAGAGGGAACCAACGTTTTAAACTGCGAATTAAGCAACGTAGCGTGCCAAAGACCAAGAGAAATACCAGTCTGAGCAGAGCAGAACTCCGTGGCATTGTTCTCCTTAACAAATTCAACTGCAAAATAAACCGGTGTCAAAACCAAACGCGACACAGCGACAGCGGGAGGTACCGCGCCCGGCAGCGGCGTTCTGGTAACGCTCCCTCAGGATGCCTTATGCCAGTGAGAGAACGACAAGACTTCGCAGCAGATGACAGGCAGACTTCTTTTGTCTGGCCTCCTAAATCACTCGGCCGCCGTAATCCGCTCCAGCATCTCATGCCTCAACTCAAAAACAACGTGCAGCCCCACCGAAAAATGAATTACCTGACCTGCAACAAAACGAAAATAACCGTATGCTTTTTGCCAAGGCTTCTCTTCAGCAGCGGAGGCACGCTGGCCAACTCTCGTCTATAGTTTGTTTTTTCTAGCCTATTTTGGGCTAACCCCATCGCAGACCCGTACTGCCGGGGCTGCACAGGCGCTGCCGGGAAAGGGCTGTTATTTTCCCGAGCTTTCTTCCCAAGAAACGCTTTTCGGGGCCGGCGTCGGCACGGGCGTTCGCAGCCTTGCGGCGCTCAACCTCCGGCCCCGCCGCCGCACAGGCAGAGCG
>JAVJGI010000060.1:54304075-54333706 GCA_035590275.1 Ibycter americanus | reverse complement strand
GGCGCCTGGAGCCCCCCCTGCCCCTCCGCCTGCACCGGCCTGGGGGGCTGCAGGGCTGCTCCGCTCACAGTCTCACTCCTCTCTCCTGCTGCAATTTGTTGTGCAGATTTTTTTCATTTTCTTAAATACATTATCCCAGAGGTGTTACCACCATCACTGATGGACTCGGATCTTGGAGCTGGCTGGCATTGGCTCTATCGGACATGGGGGAAGCTTCTAACAGCTTCTCACAGAAGTCACCCCTGTAGCCCACCCCCGTACCAAAACCTTGCCGTGCAAACCCACTACACCAATTCAGGGCTGACCAAATTGAAGTATGTTAATAAGGGCATTGACCAAATGACTTTTAAACACTGAGGGCTTGGGGCATCGACCGCCTCTCTAGGAAGCCTGTTCCAGTGTTTGACCCCCCTCTCGGTGAAGAAATGCTTCCTAATGTCCAGTCTAAACCTGCCGTGGCACAGCTTTGAACCATTCACAGTAATGAAGTAGTACCTTGCCCTTAAGCTTTTAGTTTTATTTGGTAGAACTGCTTGTGGAATGAGGCATAGTTTAACACTAAGTACTAAGTTCTGGTTAAAATATATGGAGTGGAATTTACTGGACTTTTCTTGGGTTAGGACTCTCTAGAATGAGATGACTAGCCTAAGTTCTAGGCTGTCTTTTTAGTATTGGAGAGAATTGTTCAGTTTCAGAGGACACTTAATTTTGTCCCAAGATGATTCAGATGAATTATCTTCTGGAGGTGCTTATGTGTCCCTAATAACTCTAAAGGAGAGCTATGATGACTAGCTTAGTGCCTAATATTCACTTAATGTTGAAAAGGAAGATACTGGGTTGGAGACTTTACTCTGTTTGATGTGGTTTTCAGTAGGAAGATGATCAAAAAAGCCCCTCCATTCTTTATCAGTTAGGGAAGCTTTGGACTTTGACCACTATCAAGTGCAATATAATATAAGAGAAGTTTCAAAAATGTTAATGTTCTGAAGATACAGAGTGATGAGCTAAATCAGTGAATCATACCATGATAAGCAACATGTCCAGTACCTATTATTCAGCAAAAATTGGCAACCAGTGCATGTCCGTGTACAATTGACTTGTTGGTATAATACTAATACTAATAATATAAATTAACCAAAAAGTTCAGATGTAATGCATAGCAAGTATTGATTATTAACCTCTGAAAATCTCTAGAAGCTGAAAGTGAACAACATTTTCCTATAAACAAGTGAAAGAACTATTTTCAGACAGGTCATAAAGGGCCATATTTTGGAAATGAGCATCCAGTTTCTAGAATAGCTGAGCACCCACACTTTTATGAGGGGCAGAAGGAACTGCAATTGTCACTCTGAAAACTGGCTATTATTTTTAATATGTGGGTAAAAGCACATTGCAGAACAGAAAGAAATCAATATCTAATATATTACTATGTAACTGTATGCCAAACCAATATTAGAAATAGAGTACTGCAAAAAAAAAAATATATATTACAAGGACAGAGAGAAATAAAAGAGAAATATTACAGGGCCAAAAAGAAATCCATATTGAGTATATTTATCTACATTCCAAATCCAAATCTGCTTTCCAAATCAATACCAGAGATAGACAACTAGTGTGAAAAGAACAGAAATATTGCCAGGATGGAGAGAAATCCGTACTGAGAGTGTTTATCTGCATTCCAAAACAATATTGGAGAGAGCCTGAAGTCAGATATTTGTAATATTCCATTTAATCTAATTTTACATTATGGCATCCAGAGCTTAAAAGAAACTGGAAATTGAATAACATCCTTGGAAGAGGAGAAAGTGTATCATCCAAACACACCAACTGGCTGCACGTGAAGCCAGATGTTGTTCAGTACATGCATTCAACTATGAATCAATGTAGTTCTGTTGCTATCTATAAATACTGCTTACATTTTCTCCTGTCTCCTCTTTCTCACTCACAGATGCTGGATTGTTTCTAAATTAATTACAGCTGCTGAAAGGAGAGGCAGTAATTTTATTTATATTTGAATTTATAAAATATGCTGTTCATAAGGCTTTCAGCACAAGGAATGAAAGGACTGTTAGGTACCTTTGCATAGCAATACTTTGCGGTGGGCTACTGAGATTCCCAGTATCTGGAGGCAGCATTAGTGGTGACTCTACTACTACCAGTGCTGTCATAACTACTGCTTGAGTAAGACAACATAATACAAGAGAGCTAAAATGTGTCCCTGGATACGAGAAGAAAATGGCATTTTTCTTGTAGCTGAGCCTGACATCAGTGTTAGCAGTGTAGCTGTGGTAGTTGATCTGTGCTTCTCCGTGTGAGCAACGGGTGCACAGGCTCTTCAGCAGCAGCAGAGGGTGGGAAATGGAGCAAGTACTGCTGGTTTTTTCTGCCAGAGTTGAAAAGAAATATTGCCATTGTGGTAGCCTCTTCCCTCACGTCTTTACTCCTTTTCCTCCTCCAGGCTTTTAAAAAACAGCAGTAGTAATGACACATAATTAGAAAAAGCAGAAATTCATCATATCAATATTGTGTATAGGTTTTTCTAGGATGTTTCCGATAGTCCAGACATACAGTAGTTGTGGTCAGTCAGTGCTAATAAGGCAATGTATTTCTTACATGACATTTTTTCAGTGTAAAACTGCTACTAACTTCCATCACATGAAACGATTTGCTTTTTGCTTTGAACACTGTGAAACATGAAATACTTACAGGATAAATCAATGATCTGCCATGTTTTAGTAGTAAAATAATGTCAGGAATTGCTTTTCCTAATATTATTTAAGGGGCTGTATGACTAAATTAAGAAACAACGTCGCTGTGAAACTGTTCTGTTCTCCTGCCTCAAGTCGGAGCCTCTGTCTACAGACTCCTCACCTTCTACCTTAATTTCAGATGAAGATTTATAGGAATAATACACATATATACAGTGACTAGGAATACCTTGTGGTTCATAAAAAGGATGTGATTACAATATAAGTAAGTGCACAGACTGTGGCAAAATATTACCCGTGGAAAAGAGTGATTGCACTTGTGACAGCCTCTTTGTTGCTATGGTATCTCTTTCCATGCCTTTGGCTAATCTGTCACCAGGAGAAATCTGCAGCTGTCTCAGCATGTTTCTCATTGCTAACTCAGAGACCCACTGCATCTAATCTGTTATTAAAATAGCAGTAAGTGGTATGTACACATTTTCCTAAAAATACATACAAGTTTCAGGGGGCAAATGAGCTGGTAATGGAAATAAGATGACATTTTCTGGGGTCACGCTAGGTTTTTGTATTAGTCAGTAACTATTGTTTTGATCTAGCATCACAATTATTTCATATTGAAGCTCTGTTTTTTTTGTAGGGCACCTAAACACTAATCTTTTGGGACACTTGGACATTTAGATGAAAATGGTTAGCATTGCAGCCAACATATGTTACAAGGAATCATCAGTATTCAGGGCTGTGCAATTCACTGATTTTCTTAAAAATAGCTGCTATATACTGAATTTACTTCTTTAATGTGAAGTTGGCATGCCTAGTTCTACCCTGTTAAAAAGTTCCTGTTACAAGTCTACATTTGACATTAGTTTAGGCCTACAGCTTGATGATGTCTATTTGTAGGTCACAGAAATCTAGACAAGTCACAGCCCTTTCCCCAAAGGCTAATGTGCTTTAAAAATACCCACAAAACACAAGTTATGGTGAAAAGGTTTAAAGGAAGAAGTATTGTGGTGTGAAATGTTATAAGCAGAGCCATAGACTGGGTGGTCAGAAAACTTGTTGGGCAAGTGAAGATAATCCAAACATTCAACCCCCAAGACATTTTTAGTCTCAAATTTTGTTTAGTTCTGTTCTGACTTTGAGTCCTATGGGTACTGATACTAAGAACTGAAACTGAGGAACATCAAAAGAGAGAATGGGTTAAAGGCAATATTCATAGGTACAGCTCTTTTGGAAGGAGGGAGCCTGTTAATGCCTTACTTGAAAGAAAATAATTTCTAAAAACAGAATAGCAGTTTTTACCTAGAAGGTCTGCAATTTTTCCTTGTATTTTTTCAGTCCCTTGCTGCAACTCCTTGTGAATACACTGAGTCTTGTCTTTAGCTATTCGGAAGGGTTACTCTATTTTTTTTGTGAGTAGACACACTGTACAAATCATGATAAATTAAATCTTTTGCAATCCCTTCATCACACTTGCAGACTGTTAGTAATATATGCTGTGGTTTATACATTTTTATGAGGGAATAGTTTTTCCTAAGGTAAGACTGCAGCTAGCATCCACTGTAAAGCATCATTTTAGCTTCTGCAGAACCTGAAAATTGACAGAATTACTCTGAAATCAAAGGAAAATATTTCTGCAATATTTTTTAAAAAATGCAAATGGTTTTCAGTTGTATGTCATTAATTAACTAATCAGTGATTTTTGCAAGTATTATTTTCTTCCATGTGGGAATCCTCCACTCCATCAGTACAGCCAAGAGGTTTTCTGCCTTTGTCCCAAAAGATTCAACTTGTGATTTATTTCCCTTTCTTTTCTTTTTTTCCCCCAATTTGTCCTTTGCTGGCATGTTTGAGATATTGACCTCATGTCTGAAGAATAATTTTCTGCCTCTGTGATGGAAAATAAGAATGACTTCTGAAGGCTGTATGTAAATTACTGGTTTTCTCCACTTCTCCACAAAGTGGAAAAGTCCTGACACCAAAATCAAAGACATTTCCACTCATTTGCAGCTCCATTCTGCCAGTCTCTTTGCCCTTTCGCAGCTGTGCAAGAAAGACTCTTTGAATATCTGGCAGTCCTTTTTAATTTTCCTGGAAAATCTTTTGTCAGCTTCTACTACCTCACAAGTTCCCATATAGGAAGATGATATTCAAATGCCAGCATCATATGAGTCATGCTGGCATGCTCTAAAACTAGTGTTGCTTTCTTGTCTCACCCTCCTTTCAAGTCTGTAAGGGCTTCTTTGGATCATTTCTGCAGCCAGAAGTGATACATTTCAGCTCAGAGGGACTGGAGTGTTCTGAAACCTCACATTACCTACTACCTAGATAGCTGCAGGCAGAACTCATGCTTCTTTCCACGGGTATTTGGCACAGTCTTCGCAAACTGTGCATCACTGCTTAGTTGCAGAGCTCATATTGAGGAGGTGGAAAAGCAGCCCCCAACTGTCCAAAAAGCGTTACTTTCAATTGTCCAAAATCCCATAGTTTTCTTGAGGTATTCCCTTACTCATTAGGAATGTTTATAGAAAACTTCAGAAGTACTGCCCTGTTGCAGCTCTGCTTTTCTGCCTTCTAATAGGGAAGGAAGGAAATGGATAATAATCTATATCAAGCAGAGAAAGTCAGTCATACAAAGCATTATGCACAGTCACCATTGGAAGAATGAACGACTCTCAAACCAGTTGAAATCCTATTACTCAGATGTTACTCCCTTGCAGAGCAAAGTGAGCATGATTGTAAACCTTACTTATTTCTCCATAAGAATAAAGAAGATAGTTCTGTCCTATCTAAGAACTGTTCAAAATGAAGAAAAAATATTTTTCAGGCAAGAATAAGTAGAAGATTGAGGACCAGGACTAAATTAAAAAAGAAGAGGACCAACGCAAAATTAATTTCCATAAGAATATCCAAATTGGTGGGTTTTTTTTTTTTTCATAGCTTGTATTTTACTCCTTCTTTGATCTTTGTGACCACCAGGTTAATCATAGGGAAGACACTACCGCTGTGTATGGAGAAAAGACTCCAAAGGGCTTTATATGTTCTATAAAATGGATTTTGAGATTTTTTCTACTGAATTATTAGCATACACAGATGATTCCTTCTCAGACCTCACAGTCCTGGCTGTCATTCATCCCCTTCCATATCTGCAGTGAGAAATGTCATATTGCTCTGAAGTGGAGATTCTGAGTGAAGCTATAAGATATCCAGTTCACCATGACTTATTTGTATGATGCGGCCTGTAGAATTATATTGGCAAGACCTCTAAAACCAGAAGTGGACACAGTGAAGTGTGTCTCCAGTTTATGAAGATAGATATGATCTCAAGGAAACAATAGATTGTGTCTAACTAATGTGTACTTACAAACTCAGTAGTAATAGAAGAATTTTAATGGAGCAGCATATTTTAAGAAGTCCAAAACAGCTTTGCCTCTTCAGGTTCAAAAATGCCAGAAAAGATCTTACTGATGCCAGCCACATGAACAACAGCTTGTTCCTGCATCTTGAATTCAAGCTTTGTGGCTCAGGAACATGTCCCTACCAAAAGAAGACCAAAGGACTTCTTCTTGTGCTATTACCAATTCAGGCAGATGCACTGAAAAATCGGAGCAGCGGTTCTTCTAGAATTCCAAGATCCCTCTGTCTTGCCTCCTTGTCACCTTTTCAGAGTGACCTTGGAAAATGAGACCATAGGGAATTTATCATCTTCAAGGCATCATTCTAATTCCAGTTAATAATTATTGTTCAACATTTTCAAAGTATGAAAAAGGAACAGGAAACTTTTTCCTAGAATGCAACTTGATGAGTTTGAAGCTAATTACTTGCAAAGCCAATTTCTTTATGGAGGGTCATTCAAGAAATTACCAGAGTCCTTTTGCTCTCTCTTGACCTTAAAGCACATCATAGGTACTCACATTCCTGAAATTTGAAGGCAATAACCTCTTCAAAGCCTTTTGGTCTTTCCTTCATTACTTGAGATTTTAGAATACCAGTGTCTAATTGTGATTAGTTACTCCGATTCATTCATACTTACCTTGTCTTTGGTCACATACTAGTCAGAAGATAAAGCGAAGATGCAGGTATGAAGACAACTGGCCAGGTTCTTTGGGAAAGACGAATTCAATTGAATACCAAAGCAGGTTCTCAGTTAAATTTCTGGAGCTCATATTTTCCATTAACAGGATACATCTTTCCTGTGTGCTGTTCAAAACAGTATCAAGGTGATCACCAGTGCAGAGGAGTTACAGGAATTTGTCACTTTCACCTGGAAATCTCCATAACACTCAAGCATGAAGCCATTTCTAATCAGTTCAGGAATGGTGCTAGTTATGTGCATCAGTTTATTGTGATTTCAGGGCAAATGCTGGGGAAAAGCATCAAAGCCATCATTTTTTGGAATGAATACCAGTGTGTTATGCTATCTTCTTCCAAGAATGCCACAGGAACTTCTGACCATTACATGTAAAAAGTGCAAGAGGATGATGGTGAAATTTTGTCATCTACATGCAACTTCAAGCATGGGTGGTGGATATGCTCTCTGTTTTGTGTTCAGTTTATTTGCTTATTAAATTGACAGTACTAGTTGCTCTTTTCCCTTCTTTTTTCTGATGACCACGGCAACTACAACTATTAGTTGGGAATCAGCAACCATAATCTTTACTACTTCTTAGTGAACCAGACTTTTATGTATTTTTCCCTGGACAATGAGAAATCCTTCTAATTGTTCATCAATGACAGCTTTTAGGTGAAAAGCCCTTGAGTCTTCCTTTTCCCCGGATCTGTTAAGACTTGAGACAGGATGACAGGGATTTTTCTGAAATCCTCCAAATCTGCCACCTTTCTTCTGTTTCTTATTTGTATTAGAATGATGGTGTGATGGGTACTCATACTGGAGAAAATTAAAATTATATGCCCTTAAAATAATTTTATGTTCTCTGAATGGGTACCCACTACTCTGTCAGCACCCAGGACTTGGCTAAAATTTCTCCAAGCATGGGAAAGTCTTTTCTTCATGTGGAGATTCTAAGTGGATGGAAAGAGAGAGGAAAATGATCGAAGGGTTTCAAGTTGGTGACTGATTCATTGTTTTTGAACTTTTTTTTTCCCTGCCTGGATATTGCTCTGCTGTTTTCTAACTTGTTTTTTAGTTGTCTTATATTCCCTCAGCTGTGACAGTATTCCTGGAGCCAAATGTGAGTGCACTACCTCAAAATGCCAGCAGTGGAAGCTGGTAAGCAAGTGGGGAAAAATCACCAGAGGGATCTCTGAAGCTTGGGACAAAGGCAGAAAACACATCAGTACTGCCCTAGCAGAGCAGCAGGTACCCTCATAGAGAAGATAAAATTACAGGTAAGGAAATAATTTATATTTCTCTTTTGATCTTGTCCAAATGGCTTGTTACTCTCCATTCAAAATCCCAGAACAAATATCACACTATAAACATCTGAAAAAGAAAAATACATCAAATGTGATTAATTTAGACTACCTGATTTTTTAGTGGGGATAATTTGAAGTTCAATCTTTCCCTATTTCTGGAAAAATATATTAAAAGATGAAAATCTGTTATAGCTATTAGACAATTTAAATCCTCAACCTAGTTTTAAAACAAGGCTGGGGGTTTTGTTTGTTTGGGGTTTTTGATTTTTAGAATATTAAACACAGGAAACTGCTTGTTACAGGTTTTCCTTTCCAGTCAAGGACAGCAGTAGGCTTTTCTTTAGGTAAGTGAGGTCAGATAAAGTCAAAGACAGGGACTCTGTTCCCATCCCTCCTTCTCCATTTACTGTCTCACAGTTCGAAGGGTAGCATGACTCTTTTATTATGCTTCAATTTCCTTATCTGTTAAAAGGAAGGAGGTTGCTTTTAGCTCCCACTTGAGATGACTAGATTGAATAAGTGGTGTAAAAGAGAAGAAAATTACATTTATTTAATTAATTGTCTTGCAGTCTTTTATGCCGCCATGCTGCAGTCCCACTATGGAGTTGTGATCACCACAAAAACCTCAAGAGGATATATCCTTGTCTGTATTTCTACAGTTATTATCTGTTACAAAAAGTAAAATAAGGTTTATGTATAAGTCTTCTTTTAATATAAAATTGTTGCCTGTAAATGAAAAATTGTTAAGACAATTCTACCATAAATTAAATTTCTCTGCCGAGTTACAGAAACATTGTGAAAGTTTAGATATGTGCATTGTAGTTGCATTACCTTTTCAAAGAGAATGATAATGAAGTACATTTGAAAGACGAACAAATTAGATTTAGCCCTGACATAACTCATATGTCTTCATCAGATATACACTATGATAATTGTCCCAGTGAGTTGTATCAATTAAGTTTATTTTGTAAACTATCAAGATCAAGGAAATATGAATACAGAGTCATATACATTTTTTTCATAGTATTTAAAAGTGTAGGTATTTTATTAAAACAACAAGTTACTGAAGTTATGAGTTTAATCTTGTAATGTATATTTCTAATGAACTGCAGCATATCATTTAAGTTTAATAGCCTGAAAAAAAAAGAAAAGGAAAATAATAATCTAAGAATCATTTAAAGAAATTTAGGTGATCTTTTGAGCTACTGTGCAACCCTTTCTGGAAACAATCATTATCAGCAGGTCCAAAAACTATCTCAAATATCTAGATAAGGAAGTAGCTGTCTGAATTTAATATTGTTTTCTGAAATATGTCATCTGTTATTTTATGGTGTTTCCTGTAACCTACTAACCATAGAAATGATTTTAAGTAGAGTTCTCTGCAGAATGCTCACACTTTTCAAACTTTAAACATTTATTTGGTTTTAGGGTTTTTTTGTTGTGGTTTTTTAGTTTAGTTTTGTTTTTTCTTTACTTTAAACATATATGGGAAGAACACACTCAGATCTTTCATTTAGAAGGAATCATATTCTTACTTCATCGTTCTTTTCTGTACCACAGGTCTATCCTGGGGCTTATTTTCAAAGAACTTTTCAATTGCTGTGTTATCATAGTTAAGGATTGCTGATCTACTTGCAAAAATGGGCTTTATCTATCAGTTTCTATTGCTTTTTGGTGAAAAATCAATGAGTTTGTATTTGAGTATGTTTAAACCTTTTCCTTTGGGATTACTGTTATTGCTTGGGGGGTGTTTTTGAGACCATGCTCTTTTGCTAAGAGAAGTTGCTCTGATTCTGAAATATGTTTTTTCCTGTAATTTTGTACTGTTCCTTATAAGTTAAAGAAAATTCCATCTATCCCAGTTTTGTTTTCTGTAAATAATTCCGTAACAGTGTAGTACTTGACATGTGTTTGTTTCTTAGGCAAACGTGTAAAACTCCTCAAGTCCGAATGGAGAAGTAGAGAAAGGAGGTTTCTGCTGTGCCTGATGACAATTTTTGTTTTTTCCACACACACAAAATATTCTGGCTCCATGTTGGAGCACTAGTTGTGATGAATCCTAGTCTTGGTCGGATTCTAAGGAAGGGCCAGAACGTTCGTTGAGGAATAAAGAGTCAAACCACTCCAGAAAATGTGTTCCAGCCCTGGTTTATTACTCACAGAGCAGCAGGTGTGTACAAATACAGGTTTACACAGTATTAACAGGAATTGTTTTACCTTCTCATTGTAGTTGCTTAGTTTGCTACAGACGTCCAGGAATCATGGCTTATTTGGGCAGAGCTTCAGGAGGGTGATTGGAGACTCTTCATTGCGCTCCTAAGAACCTCAGTGTGTCAGTCAGGTGCTTCTGGGAGCCTTAAAACATCTTTCTTCACTCACTCTCCTTTCAAAGGTAGAGCCAGTTGATGAACTGAAGTTACTCACTATCATGGGAAAGCAACAGATGCTCTGGAGAAGAGCAGAGCACTTAGAAAGGAAGTACACCTTGGTACATTGTTAGGTGTTGCTTTGTAGTTGAAATGCCAGCATCCCATACTGGATTACTTAAAATTCAGAAAAAATTGGGAAAGGGCTATTTCCACTATATTCCTAAAATATGCTAGATGTTGTCTGTTTAATCTTAAAACCATGTTTAAGATGAAGAACTCTGACATTTTCAGGAATGTATGTTGTGCTCTATATGTTTTTCATTTATCTATTTTTTTAGTCCTAACTTCAAGATTATTTGGAGCAAATGGAAAGCTCAATTTACTTGTGAAACATTTCCGAAACCTTTTATTTTTAATCACAATATTTAACACTGATTGTCTAGGTCTTCACTTTAACACCAAAAATGTCCTGCTGAAATCATTAAGAGCAGTGGGAAAACAAGAAATACAGAATTACACTTCAAATGACATTGTGTGAAATGAGTTTTCAACACATTTGTTTCTTTTTAGTGGAAAGTCTGAACACAAGAATTATCACAAATGAAATTCTGATTAGTCACAGTGCGATGAAAGTACGAAAGAATTGAAAGCTTTAGAGTCTGGTGGTTATCAAAGACATGGGAAACTTTTGAGCCATTTAAGTGTACTGGGACATGTTCTGTTTAATTAATAAAATGAGCTAGAGATGTTTGCTGAAGGACAGCCCTGAGAATCTAGAATTCTAAATTGCTCCATTACAGGCTTGGGAACATGTTTAGACTAACACTTTTCATACTTCAGTGCCTGAAATAAAGGGAAAAATTTGAAGTTCTTGATTTTTGATATGAAAAATTAGGTAGAGCCAAAGTTTTATGACTAGGAATGAAACATTTGAAAATTTGAAAAAAAGTCTATCAATATGTATCCTTATCTGAAGGTAAATGAATCCATATAGTTATCATCTGTTTTCCAAACTGCTCACAAATCACTCAACTTTTTCCTTCTGTCATTAGCCCAAGTCAAATAGCAGCCTGTGATACTGAAACAAGGGCCTGTTTCCTAATTCACAGTTCTCTGCTGCAGTTACTTTAGCAAGCGTACCCTTGATGTATGGTTGAATCACCTTGACATTTCTCAGACTTCTGAAATGATTCCTTGTGCTCCCAGAAACAGTTATCTATCATAAACAGCCAAATCCACACCTCTCTACTGTTAAGTGCATATGCATATAGGAGCCCTATTGCAAAAAGGTCCTTAACAGCTCCTTTTGTCCAGCTTCCCCACTTTAGAAAATAAATTACTGGATCCTCAAGCTGTGAGGAAATATTGAGCCTGTCCTTTGTTAATGTTTGCAAAGTACTTGTGAGTATCACTGGTACAAGGTAGTAGTATTAGATCAGAAGCACCTTCCAAGCTTACAAGCTGAACTGTGTCAGTGAATAAACATGCACAAGTGGCAATGCAAACTGTCATTTGCTTTCATAAGCCATGTATCAATGATAGTGCATGGCAAACACACTGTATGGATTTTGAAGGTCCAGGAAATAGCGTGCTTCCATCTGTTCAAAAGATTCATTTCCAACCTCGGCCTCATTTGTAGAGGGCATAAGTGGAAAAAATACATTGGCAGATGTTTGTTTCTGGTTGTATGGGCCCTTCTGTTTCTGCATTCTAATATTCGTATTAGGTTTTCATTACCAAAATAAAAGTATTTATGTCATGGAAAAATATGACTGATACAGCCCTCTTCAAAATCATTCCTTATTAGGAAGGGTTTGCTAAAGAATCACTTTGCTGACCGTGTTTTATTAATTCTTTTTGTGATCTGTTTATGTACAGTATAAGAAAGAATACAAAAATAAAGACACAAAATGGATGGAAATGTACTGCATACAAATAAAGGCTGTCTTGGTATGAGATGTCTGTCTTGTCTCCATGTCTTGGAGGACAGTCCATAGCTAGCCATTTCTTGGGCCTCTTTCTTCAAGCATTTATTTATGCGATTCTTGTAGCATTCCCTGTATTTAGCTTATCTCATGTTTGTTATTTAATATACTTGTGAGACCCTTTTTATTTTTGCTAGAAATCCCCACACTGTTTTTGTTTCCCACATGCCTTTAATATCTTACAGAAGAATGCCAGGGGTGCCAAGATGGCTTTTCTTTGTCTCGTGAAATTCCACTTAGCTCAGGGGCAGCTATTAATTGCTTTAAAAAAAAATAATAATTTCCTTTATCTTATGTATGTCAGGGAAAAAAATAGAAAACCAAAAACAACCCTCCCAAAAGATACTTGATTCTTGAGTATGCTCTGATGACACTCAGGCTATTACCACAGACACAATCCTATACGGTTGATGAAACAGTTCTAATTAAAGAAAACCAAAACAACTCAGTATTAAGTTCTTTCTATTTCTTGTGCTTATTTATATTGTTTGGTGAAAACCTGGAACAAGGGTCCATCATCTTGCTGAATCATCCGTGGAGGGAAGAAACACTGGCTTAAAAATTTGCCCCTTTCTGCATTTGCATTGATACATAGTCCTGATGACATTATAACAGGCTTCCCTCCAACACTCCTCCCCCACTAAATTCTGTTGTTTACTGTGCATGATGGAAAAGAGATAGAATTGGAGTTGCAAGGGCACCTGTAAAAAGGCAAGTTGCTAACTTTCAGGTGCTTGACTTTGCAGACTCAAGAGTCTGTTTCTAATATGGATTTTGTATATGGTTTGCAATAAACATAGGAAAAAAATTGAAAGACCTGCCAGTCAAAAAATAGTAATGTACAAAGTTGTGTTATGAAATGTTCCAGCACACACTTATTTCAGTATATTGCATATTGTTATCGATTTTATTCTAATATTACTAGTAATAATTAATTACATGCCTTATTTGCATATTTAAACTATTCTGTAGTTAGCAAATGATTAGTGATACCTTTGTTTCTCTGAAGAAACAGAAGATTTGTACTATACCTAATTGTGATCCTGTGACTTTGATGCTTAGGTGCATGAAAGTAGGGAAAAGCGCTTTACTATCCAGGGAATATTGACTCAGCCATTCTTTATATCCTATAGTCTTGATTTTCCTCCCTTGCTCTTCTAAGGCAGAAGGAATTCTTGAATAAAAGTATCAGGCTGGGTTTTTATTGGGAATCTATTCTTATGGAATAGATGGTGTTAGCTGCTGTATTCATCAGCTATGGGAATTTCACAGGTGAGGACATTTTTCACCCATTGTCAACAGCACTGGAATGGAGGCTGTCTAGAAAATCTCTTGACGTGGTAGCTTTTCTAATGCACTGCCTTTGAGGTCTTTTGATCTCTGGTCCATTTCGAGTTACCCTGGCAAAAATGTTCTATCCAAAGACTGAATCTGTCTTGAACATTTACTAAGCAGAAGAAACATGGAAAACTTCACTTGTATTTAATTATATATTGTTGTTTTAAAATAAAACAAGTGAGTTCACATACAATTACAGCCAATTTACAGCAGCCACTCACTAATTCAAATTGAAAAGCCTGCAACTGCAGAGTAATTACACTTCAGTTGCACATTTAGTACAAGAAAGTGAAGAGAGTCTAATGCATTGTATTTATGATGTAACAACCATGTGAAAAAATATATTAGCATAAAGGGAGTAACTATGTTCCAAGAATGAACAAATTAATTCAAGTCTACATGTAGGATGCTATAGGTTTTATGTTCTTTTTTTAATTTGTATTGTTAAACAGCAGCAAAGTTAATTTTCCTACATATTAATTATTAATTGAAAAAATTATTAGACTTGATGTGCACCCATTCAATGTGTTACTGTTCTCTTAGGATTTTAAAGATCTGACAAATACTGCTATCAGTCCCCCTTTTCCTATAAAGACGTTTGGCACAATACCTTGCTTCGCAGCCAGTCAAACCAAATAGCTTTTAATATATCCCAAATTAAGCATTTCTGGGAATACCATCACTAGATATTAGCTAAAATTTCATTGCTTCTTTATGAAACTGCCTTTAGCGTCTGAGAGGTCTATTCTCTCCCTGATGTGTATGGATATATAACTTCCATTAATGTTAATGTCTGGTCTGTGCTTAAACATAACCAGTATTACCTTCTTACATAGAGGCAAATGTAGTCCACTGTGTGCGTTACTCAGAGTAGCACTGTGTGACCTGGAAGTTAACAGAAAAAAAGAACAGAAGAAAAAGACAATAAAAATGAGGGCAGGTGGAATAATCAGACTTTTGGCAATGGAAAGCAGTTAAAAACTCCACTCACAATCATAAATCAGGAGTATGCAGCTTGACTTCCTATGCAGTCTGTGTAAACAAAATGACCTTTGTATATGATTAGCCTCCTGTTATAGAGCAGATTTGAATGACTATCTGATTTTTTTCTTCTTTATATCATCTATTTATTCAATGTAACAGTATATGTTGCTTTTATATGGTTATTTTCACCACACAGTTGTAGAGCTAGATGAGGGGGACTGGGGGGTGGAGCAGATAGTCCTGCAGTTTATGGTTTTACTGAGCTTCTTTGTGACTGAAGAGAACACACTTACACTTCCAAACAACCATGTAACTGAGCAGTCATGTACGTGTGAAAATACTCTTTTTGATAGCTGCAGTTTAGCACCTTAGCCCATGCATTGGCAGAGCTGGGTGTAACAGAAATAATAGATCACAGAATGGTTGATGCTGGAAGGGACCTCTGGAAGTCCAACCCCCCTGCTCAAGCAGACCCACCTAGAGCTGGTTGCCCAGGACCGGATGGCTGTAGAACATCTTCAAGGATGGAGACTCCACAGCCTCCCTGGGCAACCTGTGCCACTGCTCAGTCACCCTCACAGTAAGAAAGTGTTTCCTGAGAGGGAACCTCCTGTGTTTCAATTTGTACTTATTGCCTCTTGTCCTGTCACTGGGCACCACTTGAAAAAGGCCTGGCTCCATCTTCTTTGCACCTTCCCTTCAGGTATTTGCACACATTGATGAGATCCCCTCCGAGCCTCCCCTTCTGTAGGCTGAACAGTCCCAGCTCTCTCAGCCTTTCCTCATATAAAGATGCTCCACTCCCCTATTTACCTTTGTGGCCCTTTACTGGACTGTCTCCGGTAGCTCTATGTTTCTCTTGTGCTGGGGAGCCCAATACTGGACACACTACTGCAGGTGTGGCCTCACCCGTACTGAGCAGAGGTGACGGATCCCCTCCCTCAGCCTGTCGACGGTGCTTTGTTTAATGCAGCCCAGGGTGCCATTAGCTGCCTTTGCAGCAAGGACACGTTGCTGGGTCACGATCAGCTTGGTCTCTCAAAAGTCAGCTGGCACTCTCTGTTTTTAATAGCGAAGGTCTAATCTGTGGGTGTGTGGGCGGAACAAAGAATTCAGCTGAGTTCCAGTGCCTGTACCTGTCCAGTTGTACCTCTGAGGAAACTCTTCTCTTGATTCTGCTTTGGCTTTGGTCTACTCTGTTGTTTGAAAAAGTAAGAAGCTTTGACCCTGCATCCACATGGCCTCTTTGGGAGTCTCACATCCTTTTATCTATCTTTAGTGTGCTTTGTATCAGGTTGTTTGTTTGTTTTTTTATATCTCAGGTAAGGCTAATAAAAATCCTGTGGATAGGATCAGATGTGTATTTCACATTATGTAGCTCATTGACACCCGGGTCCATGAGCAGAATTCTAGCTTGCTACAATAAAGCAAAAAATAAATAATGGTAAGATGCTGTGTCAGCTTTTTGAGCTTTGGAGCAGGGCATAGAAATGTTGCCTGACTTTGAAATTAATTCTTCATTATTTTTTCAGGCAATCTTCCACTATAGAAGAGGCCACATGAGGCTGTTTCCAACAGCAGAACAAAACAAAATAAGAGCAGTGTGATAAATAAACCCATGTATCATAAAAATAGCAAAGCACAATTTTATTATTGCCTTCTTAAATGCAGTTCCTGGAAACAACTTGGTGGAGGAGGCAAACTGAAGTAATGAACTCCTTGAACAGAGCTTTTAATATTCTGCTCTATGATGGTGCTTCTGCAGAGCTGATGAGAGCTGTATGCAAACAGCTTTGCTGAGGGCAAAAAAATGTTTCATCATTAGGGAGCATGACCCTTCTCTCTGTGATCAAAATGAAAAGCATATGCCCCTTGATGTCATGAAGTGTTATTGTGACCATTCCAGTGGGTTGTTCCTCAAGACTTGGGTTGTCGTCCCCTGACACAACTTGATATTAAAATGTTACATGATCATTAATTGTATCCACTGACACAGCAGAAATATTCCTCAAAATTATGTTTCTTTGGTATGATGGATTATTATTTTTTTCTTCTAATGTTTAACATCCAAATCAGAAACAGGGAAAGTCCAATTACTGTGAAATGCTTTGTCTCCCGCTCTTTCTTGGTGGTCCTTCTGTTCCGCTCTTTTTTCGTTAGGCTGGGTGAAACTGCTCTAAGTGAATTCCTTTGTAGTTATTTTATACCTTGTGAATAACACGATGTATCTCTCTCTTGTTTATGTATGCATGATTTTTATCCTTTTTCTCAGCTAAATGATTATTGCTTGCTAAGATGAATTTAGCCCTTAAGAGGACATTGCCTTTTCCAACCTAAGTGATTCTATGGTTCCATGATTGTGTTTTAAGGTAGCATGCAAAGAACAGAGAAGTACATCTCCAGTATCAGTCACTGTTATACTCAAAGGCTAACATTTTAAAAGCATAATTGTTACCATACAGAGGTTCTGACATTGAGAAGGATGAACAGAATACAGAAATTTTCCTTGAAACCAATGCTTGTGACATTTGTGGGTTGGTAATTTGTGACCTTCAGATTTTTTTATTATATTCTAAAGCATGATCACATTTCAATTTCTCCTTCTCAAGTCCAATTCCAACAAGGCACTTAAACACACAATTTAATTCGGGGAGCAATCCCATCTAATACCACTGGGAATTATTCACTTATTTAAGAACAATTGAAAAAGCTTTGCTGGACAGAGATCTTATATTTCAGTCTCAGTTTCCAGTACTTCAGAAGCAGATTCTCTATGTACAGTTTTGATTTTCTGATTTTCTTTTTCTTTGCAGGTAACCCGATAGCTAAAGACAAATCAAGTCAGTCTCAAGGCTGATAACATTAAATACAACACATATGAATTTCATTCCTCCAGGCAATACCTGAAGTGAAATTTTATACTGCTGGGGTGTATCCTTCAGAATCAATTGTTTCAATGAGAACCTGGCTTGTAATCAGCAACAGCCTTGAGATCAAAACTACTGGAAAGTTATTTTGAACTTCTGTGTCACAAAGATTTCAACTGATTGAACTGTGTACACTTGTAAAATTGCACTTGCTGAGGAATTTGCAGCTGTAATCACAAGAGCTGATATTCAAAAGGTGCAGAAAAGCAGCAATCTTTCGGATTCTCATTTCCAGACCAGTGGCTTTTCATCTTGATGAAGTCAACCTCCAAAATGTATTGGTTCCTTCTCTCTAAAATGATCCCTGGTCCACCATTCAGATTGCTGGTGGGACTGCACACTGCTTTAATTAAATTTCTGTTGCAGAAATTGTCCTCTGGCATGGCGCAGTTTTAGACATTTTTATTTGTATTCTAATCTTGGAGCTCTCAAAGGTACATATTTCAACATCTTGAAGTTGCTTTTGTTATAGGAATGAAAATATATATCCATTGTTAATAATTATTGTTGACAAGTAATAGTTATCTGAATACATCAGTCATATTAGAATGCATAGTCAGGTTGACGTGTTTCCCTAGGGCTAGCCAACTACTGCAGCTCTTTGGCAGTTACAAAAGTAGTGGTCAAAACTCAATTACCACTTCCATTATAAGGCATTTTATACCTTTAAGATACACATTGGCATTTAGTTTGAAAGAGATGGGTGTTCCTGATATGTACTTCACTTTCCCAACCTTTAATTCATTGAAATTCTTGGTAAGCAGTCAATGACAGTATTTCATCCCTTTTTATAAAGGTAGGCAGGGATGTAAATGAGTTTTGCAATTATGAAATTGGATGGTAATCATTCGGAATTTTTGTCTTTTTATTAAAAAATAAAATCTCTTGCTTGAACCTAAGTACTGTTGGATGCTTATGTAGATGTCTGCTCAGTCTGTTTGCTATAAAGGAAAAGAGTCCTAGTGCCCTCCCTGATTTACAGTTCGTGGGTATTTTGCTTGCTTACAGTCATCCAATTCAGATCTGGTCCTTGCCAAGATCACATTTATTTTTTTATTTTTTTGTTTCAGTAGCAAATTTTGAACTTTGTGATGTGCTGTTACATGAAAAAAATCCTCAATATTTAAAGGCCTTAAGCATCTATGAGCTTTTTTCTAAGTTATTACAGAATGTATAATTTTGTACTCCATTTAATGTATATTGTACCATCTGTAATATTGATACAACATAAATTTGGCAATTCCTTTTAGTGACACTGCATAAGCATGCTGACTGGAGAGGGTGAGGGAGTTCTGTATGCTTTGGTGCATTGAAATGAAAATGACACACACTTAATGGTAGTAAAAAATATATAGGGGCAAGCTTATTTAAAAGTCCTGTGTGGTTAACAGAGTCCTAGAAAAAGAGGGAAATTATTTTATCATCACAAGCCATTGACAGGCTTGGTAGTTATATATTAAGTTCCATGATGGATGAACACCCTGGAGTGCTCTGCCTGTCACAGTAGACCCTGCTGTTCCAAAACCATTTCATTACCTCTGCTGTATTATTGCACAGGAGAGCTTAAATAATATAAATGACTGTTGGGAATAAAATTGAGAAGTATATTCTATCATTCTGCTGAGAAATAATAAAAAATGTTGGCAGGGAAAGATACTCTTTTTCTGATTAAAATTTAATTACAACGAACTGTAGTAGCAGCCACTAGGTATCTCAGTATTTTAGGATGGGTTAATATTATATGGATTTGTGCTAACAGGTGCAGGACAGAAGGTTAGCATCTTAAAGAGGTTGTCTGGGACAGTGCAACGTGTACATGTGCTGTTTTGTAAAATCTGAACATGGCCCCTCTTTGGTCAAAAATCTACATCATGCTTCTCAATATTTGTT
This sequence comes from Ibycter americanus, assembly GCA_035590275.1. Taxonomy (NCBI): domain Eukaryota; kingdom Metazoa; phylum Chordata; class Aves; order Falconiformes; family Falconidae; genus Ibycter; species Ibycter americanus. The sequence continues at coordinate 54,314,132 of JAVJGI010000060.1, read as the reverse complement.
TTCTTCGTTTCTTTGTTCTTAAACCAACACTGAAAATACTGTATTATATACAAGTGTAACACATGCATATCAATAAGTGAAAATAAATGGATTTTCAAATATACTGAATAGATTATCTGCAGTAGATTAATGTTGTTAATATTCATGGCAAGCAAATAAAATTGTAATACAAAATAGCGTTCCCTGTATGGATGTGCGCTTTAGAGATCTATCCTGTTTACCCATGGAACAAAAAAAATATTTTTTTTTTCAGTGAATAAGAATTTCAAAGGTTGTATTAATTTTGTATTTCTTCAGTAGATCTGGGAATATCTCCTACTACTTTGAAAGGGCTTTTTCCAAAGGAAACTGTTACCTGGCACAAATATTCTAGCGTTGTCATGCGAAATTCTGGTGGGCACACTGTTTTCAGGCTGAACAGAATAAAAAGGGGGTCTTTTCTTCACAAAATGGAAACCCTGAAAAATTCTCATTTAGACCTTTTCAGTAGCAACAGAACATGGTAGACATTCCTGAAAAGGTAATGTTTCAGGTTAAATTGTTGAACTGTTTAAAAGAAAAAAAAAAGGCAAAAAAATCGCCAGTTCAACTGGGAACTCTGCTTGTGCATCTCAAAGCAAGCTAGCAGCCACGGTTCAGCTGTCCATACTGCCTGTTTCAGTGCTGCCTTTGAAAATGGAGTACAGCAGATGAGATCAGCTATGGGCATTCATGTTGTAGGCCTGTGAAGATGAATCCTGCTTCAACTACTCCTTCATTCCTTATATACTGCTTCCCAGATTATTGATATATCCAGCTTCATCTGATTACAAAGATGATCAGGCATTATGATCAGAGGGAAATCCATGTTACCCTTTCAGTTCACTAGTCACGAAGAACTCTGAACTGCAGGAGAATATGGGTTCCTATTCTGCAGTTCCATGTGGCAGCGGATGGACAGGGAAAGAAAACTCACTGCTTTGTTCAAACCTTTCAAAATGAAATGTATTGGATCAGTTCAACAAAACATAAAGGAAATCCTGATACCAGTCTTCATGAAAAAAATGTCCAAATCAGATCTAATAAATCTAAAATAGACCTTAGAAATGTTCAATACTCTGTCTTGGTTGTATCTGGCTTATTGGTCATAAGTGAGTGCTAAGCCTTTGAAAACAGCACTGCTGCAGATACCACTGTTACTACCTTTAAATATGCCTATTATCCTATATCCTTTAAATCTTCCTATTTATCCTATATCTTTTAGTTCTTGGCTCCTCCAGCCCTGCTCAATAATGTTACTGGTGTAGCATTTCAGTACTTCACCAAGCAAATGCAGCTCTGTTTCATATGCTTTGAAACTGGAGACAAAACTGCAGTTTAGTTTTGCAGACAGTAGATTAGTTTTGAAACTAAAAATCTACTATAAAGCATGTTATTTTGTTAGGTTTAATAAAAATATATGCAGGGTTTTTTTTTTCTCATTATAATTGTACAGCTGGCATTTATGGTTTCCAGGTAATGCATGGCTGTCTATAATAACAAAACATAAAGATGTGATTGGCATCCTTTTCTGTTGATTTACTGCCTCCTCCTCCATGCCTTGAATTTTACACATCTGTTGTTAACCAAGATATTGGCAAGGAACAGGAGCACAGTTTTGGTTTGTAAGAGAAGTGTTGCCTTAATCTCTAGTTTCTTTTTGTCTATAGATAGCTCTGTATAAAATGTCACACATGAACAATCTGATGGCGTTAAATGATTTCTCATGGTTTCAGTGGTATTAAACTGAATAATAAGAATTACCTAATCGATTAGTTAGTCTTTATAATGCAGTTTGTACCCTGAGAAACTTTTCTGTTTATTCCTTTATAAAATGAGAAAAGATTTCCAAATTACATCTTTGATCTTGTTTCTGTAAGAGGTTATGCAACTTTCTGATACCACTTTACAGTCAATCATTGCAAATATTTTAGCAAAAATGTCTTCCATGGCTGTTGCTTTGCATCTTCTGTATTCATCTGTCCTGCTTATGTGGTGATTACAAGAGATTGTATATTAAAAGGCTGAATTTCCCACAACTTTGTTTTGACAAGTGATGACAAGTGTTGCCAACATCTCTTAATCCAAAACTAACTTAAGACCATCTGGTAGGGAGGACCACTGCCGGTGGCAGCTGGAAACATGTATAAGGGAATGACTGTTCTGCTTTCTCAGCCTGTCGTTAGTAGGATGCCAGCCTAGGCAAGACCACTGTAGTATGATTTCATCACCAGACATGTAGGTTCTGGGGATGTGGATCCTGCATGGGACCACTGGGGTACAGTCAGGATCCCAAAGCTGTGACTGTGGTGGAGACAGAAGGTCCTTGGGCCTGTTCTCTAGTGTGGTGGAAAGGTCTGTCTCGTGTCTGGTATTTGCTCCAAAGCCAGGCTGCAGAAATGGCAAGGTGCCTTTGTGATTCAGTGGGGTTTGGATAAGGCTTTTTTTCTCAGAAAATTCTAATGAGTGAGTTCATTAAAGAGCACGTGCCTGGCCCTATTCAGGTTAATGGTTAAAGAACCTGCCCTCTATTTTCAATCCTTCCTTGCTACGACACAGGTAATTCTGTGTGGCAATAAAAAGTGAAATCCAGGTCTTCCTTGACAATAGATTTTCTTGATTATATATCACCAATCACATCAATATTAGCCATGGCTGAAAGACTTGAAATGTATCTGGTTTTCAGTTCTGAAACACAGCTTATTGCCCAACTAAGTTAAAGAAATATTTTGTATAATAGAAATATGATTGCCTATATGTAACCCTAACTGGAGAGGTTTTATATTAGCTCTTTAAATTATGTTTATATTCATAACTGTAAAATTCTGTTTATATCCTCTACAACCGCAGGGCCATTCTTTTTTTCCCCTGTAACACTGAGGTAACCTAAAGACCCTGTAGTTTGGGATTTATGGCTTTGCCTTCACTGCTTCAACTGCACAGCTGGGAAAACAACAAAATACTTATGATACTTGCGTTGCTGAGGCATTGTTCTTGAATATGATGAAAAGGTGGTGTGGCAAGTTTATCCCAATATCATCATATTGGTTGAATCAGTTGATCTCGTTTCTCCTTACTGTCATAACAAACGTGACAAAAACGTAACTTGATTTCTCCAGCCTTATGTCTTAGTATTTAGCTCTGATATCCAGAACTTGCAAAATGTATGCTAGTTGTTTTAGTCACTAAGTCTCCATATAAAGGAGATTTTTGAATCTGTTTGTCTTTTTGTCATTAATTCTGGATGCCTTGCCAGTATTTGGGTGTAGAGAATATAATCCTTATTAGAGTCTGGGTGTCTTCATTGTTCTTTTTACTTTTTGGTCATTTTCTCTTTTCCTGGGATCCAGTCAGTTCTTATGAAACTTAAGTAGTGATGAGAAAAGTTTTTTAATAAATAGTGTCCTGGAACTGAACACAAGCTTTGTAGTTCTTGGAGAGAAGACAAAGAGAGAGATGATGTGTCTCTGTCATTTTCTTTTAAAATGGTTTCCAGCTTAAACTATTCTTTCTGAATAGAGGCATTTTTTCCTAACTATAAATGGTCTGTGTTTCAATATGCTCTCTGATCATAAAGCTGATGAAACGGTCCTCTCTGTGTGGCAGATTACCTCAGCAGAATTTACAAATGGAAGATGATGATTTTGCTAATGTCCATGGGCAGGTAGACAGAATTTGGTCCCAGATGCTCTGCCTAATGTTCATGGCAAAAGCGACTCAAAAACAATGCCTCCATATGCTGTAATTGCTGGAATTATTTCTCAGGCATATTCCCTTGTCATTCCTCATATGTAGAACTCATTAGGTTCCTAGTGGGAGAACATATGGATAGGAGAGATGATGGAAAACATTGTAAAACAGATTGTGTATTTAAATTTATATTATAAAAGACCTCTGTGCACAGGCAAACTTAGTGGAGAAAGTTCGAACTCTTTCTTCCCACTTCCTAAGAAATCAACATTTATGGAACTGTTATCTCAGTGCATTCAAAGACACTTATAGATGATGGGTTAAAGCATGGCTTTAGGGATACTAGTGGGAATTTTGCTGCGAATTTGAGATCAAGTCTGTATTTTATACATTATTTTTTCCAAATATTTAGTTAAATATAGCTGTGTAAGATCTTTTCACTAATAGGAATGACCAGAAGTCAAAATTCCACCCAGACAAATCTGTTGGCAGGAACAGGCCTTTGGCAGTTGCGTTTGTGGTTTCAGTGTCAATTACTTTTATGAATACCTTGGTGGTGTTTCACAAAAAATAGTGATAAAGTTTCTTTCATCCAGCTCAGCTGACTGATGGATGGGGATTATATCGAGTGCAGAGCTCTTTTAATGACTGCTGAATATTAATAATTAATTCTTTATCCTTTCTTAGAGTTAAAGCAAAAAATAATATAACATGAATTCAAAATATTATATGCTGATGTTTGTGGTGCTTTTTTAATTACTCTTATGACTCTTTCCTGGGTTATGGTAATTTTTTCTCTTCTTAATTTTACTCAATACTGGCCATGAAGCTGGTTTTGACAGGGAGCATTTGGGGTACTATAAGGGGTCCCAGTGATGGAGGTGGGCACTAGCAGAAGTTACCCAGTAGACGGGTGGGAGGTGGGTAGACTGATGTCTGGGAACACCACAACTTTACTGCAATGGCTGGTGAAATATGGCCTGTCACCTAGAGAAACACTTCTGCAGACGTTGTTGCCCAGCTCCTAACATTTCTGATAGGATATCTCTTACTGCATGGTGCTAAATCAAATGTCATACCTAAATGAATATTGGAAGGACACAGAGAAACAGTGTGGACATCTCTTACAGTGTGGCTCCACAGGCCTTAAAAATGTTCGATATGTCCCCAGGATGTTTCCATCTAGGTCGTTGCCTTTCTAACAGGAGACACAAAATGGCTGTTTAGGGAGCATTTGCAGTAGAGCTGTGTGTGTATTTGCTGGCAAATACCCTGTCTAAAGCCAAGATTGGGTGTCATGTCTTGAGAGAGGGCCTCCAGAAATTCAGACCTGACCTTTCTCCATTACTACTGGAACTGGACTGTGTTACTACACCGTTCCTCTAAGGCAGAGTCACACAGTATGCTGCTGGCAAGCTGCACCACTTGCCCTGCACCTTTCAGAGCAGAATAGTTCTCTGACAAGACTCAGCAGGAAGCAAAACATGCATTACCATACATGCTTTTGTCTTATACTGACAACCCTGACTGTTCTATGTATTTTTTCTGACAGCTACAGGATAAATTTTTGTTATTAGGTGAAAGTTTAAATTTATTATTTTGCACCAGTCTGAACAATGCACTTAAAAGATGTATTTTGCAGCTTCTCATTTGTTCATCCTATTACAATTTATTCATCATATTACAATTTATTCATTTGTGCTATATATGTATTAGCCTCTCTGTCAGCTACTGGTGGCACCTTTTAAAATAGTATCATTGGTTAGTGACTTTTTAGTCTCTGCAGGAAAATGCTCTTTGGGTTGTAAGTCTTTCATTAACATGTTGTACTTTTTTCATTCTGTCAGTACTAGCATTAGAAACTAGATGATGAAGTAGTAAAAGAGCCTTGAAGATGTACTGATTTAATTACTCTCAGGCAAACAGCTAGACCTTGCTCAGTAAAGGGAGTTACAGCTCCTATGTGTAAGATTGTGTTCCATCATTCAGAATATCCAGCCTTCTGCTCTGATTCAAATTTGATTATACAAAAATTTGTGCAGTAGTAATATTAATATAAAAGATTAATAGCTACTTGAAAGATGGATCCTTAAGTATTGATGTATGCAATGAAGTATCCAGGATAACCTAAATTCAGGGCTTTACCTGATGTTCCTAATAGATAAGGAAAGCTGCAAGTATTTTCCCTATTTTTATATCTTTGGAAGGAAATATAGACTGGGAGCTGAAATGCTGACTGGACTTCAGTTAATGATGTGTTTAATGCCCAAGTCCATATAGCTTGGATCTTACCTCTCATTTTTGTTAAAACGTGTAACATAATGACCTTAAACCAATCAATTTCTGCAATTAGCAGTTCTGAAAGGAAACAGAAAAGGAAGTACAAGGCAGATTGTGCCCTGGTTAGCTCCACTGTCTTTAGCGAAGTTATTCTCCGGGTAAATCTGGTCTTAAGCATTTCAGCTAAATAATTTAGAAAATTAAGCTGCCGTTAATTTGAACAACTAGATAAAAGGGCATATGAAACTTCAAGGGCTTAGGTAAGAACAAAATACAGAAGACAAAAAGTTTGGATCTTTACAATTTCACCAGATACCGTATCACTGTATAATTGTGCTAATTATATGGTTGTGGACTCATCTCCAACTAAGAAATATGTGAAATTCAGTCCTGCTTTTAGTCCTGCCATAAAACACATACCAAAGGGAATTTATGAAAGACATTTGGCAAAAAACACTTTCCCCTCAAAGCTCTGGTGTGAGGTCTCTGCTCCGTGCCTCTGCTCCTTAAGTCCTGCAACAGAGCTTTCTGAGAACTTTGCTGGTGACTGAAGGTTCTTATGGACTGCTACTTGGGTTTAAACTTCACACCGACTACCTGTGCTAGCTGTTCTAAAAACTTTATCATTGGTTCAAACTCCTGCCTGTCCTCACTTTGTTGTTGGTCAGTATAGTAAAAAACATGCTTTGTAAATATTGTCTTTAAATGTCACATATTTCATCATCTGCAGCAATTCCAAAATGGCATTTCTTACTTTGTATCAAACTCGGAAATTATTAAAATATCCTGAATAGTCATAAACGCAGCCAGCTCATTCACAATAAAGAACTGTGATGCCTTAAGCTACTTTTCACCAGCCAGAGTATTGCCAAGGTGACCTTTCATGCTGTTTCAATTGCATAGCCTTGCCATTATTTAACTATTAGAATGATGGAAAGCTTGCACTTTGTTATTTGAGTGGCAACTTTTCTAGACACAGGAACCTGAAAGAATGGAACATATGAGAGGCTATAATTAATGTGTCACATTAAGGAGTTAAGGATAAGCAGCCAAAGAAAGACTAAACCTGGTGGAGCAAAGCAGCTGCAGTCTAGTCTTGAAAACTAAAAATCCATTTGCAATGCTTTCTAGAATCCTAATATCTCCTGCTGGTGTCAAGTCATTAACAGTAGCTCATTTTTCCTGCACTGTGTCTTGACCATCCATCATTATTGAAATGTACAGGAAAATGCAGCCTCTGGAATGCTATTAAAATTTGTCTGAAATATAAACAGTGAGGTTAACACTGTATTATATTTTTACCTTTAATTTAAAAAAGAGAAAATTATTTTTAATTTGTTTTAAAATTTCTATGTATATATTTTAGCAATAGAGTTAGAAAATGCTGAACATCTGAAAGCTCTTTTTTGTTGTGTAGAAGTAATGAGTGCTAAAAAAGTTTTGAACTTTACAAAAGCCCGCTAGGGACTAATATACTAGGCCAGAAATAGTGATACACTAATTCTTGTCTACCTGGGACATACCCACTGTGTAGAGAGGAAAGGTAAGCTAAAGCAAATAGGACCTGTTGTACATCACTATAATTTCTGCATATATATACCTGTATATGTCTTCACTATAGGGCAAGGGATTTTGTATGGTGTAAAGGCAACATAAAGCAATCAATGAAGCAAAGCAATTCAAAAGGAAGTGAAAACCCCATCTTCTGGGGAGCAGAGGGGTAAAAAATGGGAAACAGTTATCTTTGTTAACTAAAATGCAAATTTAGGAAATTAATTTTTCTTTCTTTTTTTAAGTGAATTGAAAAGAAAAACAAGAGTTAGTGTACTTCCTCAACAGTAATTGAGAAATAATAATAGTTTGCCTTCTAGGAAAGATTTTTTTGGTAATTTTCAGTCTGTTCATTACCACGTTAAAATGTAATTGTTTCATGACTGTATGATTAAATGTATCCTGTCTACATGAAGCTTGACTCATGTTGACAGAAAGCAAAATCATTAGAAAGATGTGGCTGTTGAAAAACATTTTGTCTTCACAATGCTATTGGAGGAGGATGAACAACGCAGGCTGTGGAAGCTGTGGTAAAAAGCAGAACAGAAAAAGGTTTCTTTTTCCATCAGCAGTTAGGTGATTTATATACATGACTCTCATTAACATTAATGGGAGTTATCTGCCTCATTTTTTATGAGCCTGATGTGAAGTTAATGGCAGTCATCCCATTGTCTCTAGTGGGCTGTGGATCAACCACTAAGTGCACAAATGAGTTTGGTTGAAATATTGGTGCTTGTAGGCTTAGAATTTCAACATGCTTCATTCACAGTTACAACAAAAAATGCCGTGTGAATGCCTAAGTGTGTGAGCTAGGGAGTTTAATATTGCAGAGTGTGCTGATCTGTGTGCATTTGGGGCATCCGCACAGCAGACTGCAGGCATGCCTGAGCCAGCTCACAATGAGCCAGTGTGAGCAGGAGCAGTAACCTGCCCAGCAGCATGAGTTGATTTACTTTTCAAAGATCTGAGCAGGAGTAGGTGTAATGGGGTCTGTGGTCTGGACCATGTGATGGGGGAGTTGCAGTGCCATGCGATGCTGTACTCCCATCAATAATACGGTAATATGCAACCCTGCTTTTCTGAAATCTGCCCTGGGATCTGTCTCTGTGCTGTGTTCTTCTCTATGTTTGTTTTGTTTTGCTTTGCTTTGCTTTGTTTTTTAATAGAGGAGTCGTATTTTCTTTGCAATAAAACTTTCATTGGCTACATATGCTCTGCAGTTTTAACAAAACTAGACTGCACTGCTTTTTCTTCTGTGGGATGGGAAGGAGTCCTGATATTGCCAGTAGAACTGGAAAGACTTCTGTTCACATCCATGTTCCTTACTATGAGCCAACCACAACAGGGACAGATGACCAGCCTTGCCATCAGTGAAGAACATTTCTGGCCCCACACAGACTAACCAGTACAAGATAGGTTGCCTTTGGACTGGGAACTTCTCTTATGGTGACTCACGTTCATGCTAAAGTATTCCCAGCAGTGCCAAGTTTCTCTGTCTCAGTGTCACATTGGTGTATGCATGAAAAACTGGCCTCCAGAAGAACTCGCACTTTGAAGCTGAGCTTCTGAGAATACCAGCGGAAGCTAGATCCTGAGGTCTTTAAGACACAGAGGATTTCTCCCAGTCTGCCAGACATGGCCACTGATGGCCCAGATTCCAGGCCCAAGCTGTAGCAAGGCTGCGCGTGTACTTTGAAGATACAAGTGTACACACAATACAGTACAGAGCAGCACAGGCAAGAGACTGGTGCCTGTATCGGCACCTCCTTGAACACACACAGAGCACACGTAGCCACATGCAGCACTGACTGCCCGATCCCCTCCTCCTCTCTGGCTGATCAGGATTGAAATTTACCTACCCCCCAGTGTCCCAGTTCCCAGGTGCTCCAACACCTGAGGTCCATTGAATCTTCACAAGCTGTGGAAGAGGCACACGACTGTCCCATCTGCCTTTGCGCTGAAGCGACAGTCCTTCACCATGGCAGTGCAAAATCAGGCCTCTCAGCTTAATCCACCTGGCCCAAGAAATGGCCTAATCCAAGTGGCCCAAATGCACCTATATAGCTTGCTGCAGCTGAAAGGTGTCACTCAATGCCATTACTTTCCACCTCAGGCTGAGATTTTGCTGTGGTCTTTCTATCTGTACAGTGTCATGAAATGTCAGTGATTGCAGATGGGTTGAATTTTCCCCAGCTCTGGGTTCCTCACAAAGTTTCAAAATATAAAGAGAGAGCATCGGGCAAGGTGCTGTATGATATTGGTAATCCATCACGCTGGGAACCAGCAAGTACCTAAACATGGGATTTACTGACTGCATTCATTTTAGGGCATGCACAGCTTGAGTAACTGTAGGAGGAACAGGGCAAATACTCCCCACTTGTCCAGCTCTGGTATGGCTCCACACCATGCATAAGAGAAAAGGTAGATGTAGGGAAGAAAACCGAGATCACTGCCATTCAGTTTGCCTGTAGGAAGTTTTAAAATGCTATTTACAAGCTGTGCTTTCGTTTTATTTACC
>JAVJGI010000060.1:54255106-54304058 GCA_035590275.1 Ibycter americanus | reverse complement strand
TTTCTTTTTAGATTAAGCATCATTTGATAATTTTTAAAAGCATATTCATACTTGTTAGCAATCAGCAGGTTGGACGGCACTGCTCTAGAATTTTTTTATTGCATATATTTGTAAGTTTAATAAAGTTCTGCGTTTGTATTAAGGACTTGTTTTCTGCGTAATTGTAAGGAAATGGAAAACCACAGCAATGCCAAAGGGTTTTATTAAAGTATCAAAAATCAGCAAGCAATCTACACAAGCCAATTAAACAGCATTCTATGTCCCTGAAGTAGAAAGCATAGAGGCTTGCACTTAAATTGATACTCTCTTTGACAAAGAAATCAACCCTTATATAGTCAAACCCATTAAATTTTTCAGATGCAATATGCTAAGTGCAGATTAGCAGTCTTGTCACCATAGAAATGAAAATAAATTAAACACACAGTCCTTTAAAAACCTTATAACATATCAATACAGCAGGTTTTAATTTATTTCCATTAACATATATGCATTTACAATCAACGACTGACCTAAATCACCACGTGCACCACAGATGTAAGCGTTCACAGAGGTAGCAGAGTTTTCTTGCCTACATTCACCCTGGGACTGTGCTGCTTCTAGGATGCTTTCTAGGTACTGTGATAGTGCTGTGGATTACACTTCAGTATGTGAAGCCCATTCCACAAGAAAAATTGCTAACCTTGGTGATGCAGATGCTTCTTTGGTGCCTGAGAGTTGGTGCAGCCCCTCTGAAAGGTGGTTCTGTATAGAACCATAGAACCACAGAAGCATAGAATCATTTAGGTTGGAGAAAACCTTTAAGATAGATCAAGTCCAGCTGTTAACCCTGGACCAACAAGTCCAGCACTAAACCACATCCTTCAGCACCACATCTACGTGTTTTTTTAACATCTCCAGGGATGGTGATTCTACCACCTCCCTGGGCAGCTTGTTCCAATGCTTGACCACACTTTCACTGAAGATTTTTTTCCTAATATCCAATCTAAACCTCCCCTGGCATAACTTGCGGCTGTTTCCTCTTGTCCTGTCACTTGTTATCTGGAAGAAGAGACTGACCCCCACCTGCCTACAGCCTCCTTTCAGGCAGTTGTAGAGAGCAATAAGGTCCCCCCTGAGTCTCCTTTTCTCCAGACCAAACAAACCCAGTTCCCTCAGCTGCTCCTCATCAGACTTGTGCTCCAGACCCTTCAGCCACCTTGTGGCCCTTCTCTGGACACGCTCCAGCAGCGGTGAGGGGCCCAAAACTGAACACAGGATTTGTGGTGCGGCCTCACCAGTGCTGAGTGCAGGGGGACGATCATTGCCCTTGTCCTGCTGGCCACACTGTTTCAGATACAAGCCAGGATTCTGTTGGCCTTCTTGGCCACCTGGGCACACTGCTTGCTCATGTTCAGCTGGCCACCAACCAGCACCCCCAGGTCCTTTCCCACCAGGCAGCTTTCCAGCCACTCTGCCCCAGGCCTGTAGAGCTGTGTGGGGTTGTTGTGACCCAAGTGCAGGACCCAGCACTGCTCCTTGTTGAAACTCATACAGTCGGCCTCGGCCCATCAGTCCAGCCTGTCCAGATCCCTCTGCAGAGCCTTCCTGCCCTCAAGCAGATCAACACTGCCACCCAGCTTGGTGTCATCTGCAAACGTAGTGAGGGTGCACTCGATCCCCTCGTCCACGTTGTCGATAAAGATACTAAACAGAACTGGCCGCAGTATTGAGCCCGGGGGAACACCGCTTGTGACCGGCTGCCAGCCAGATGTAACTCCATTTACTGCCACTCTTTGGACTTGGCCAGCCAGCCAGCTTTTTACCCAGGGTAGAGTACACCTGTCCAAGTCATGAGCAGCCAGTTTCTGCAGGAGAATGCTGTGGGAGATGGTGTCAAAGGCTTTAGTAAGGTTCAGGTAGAGAACACCCACAGCCTTTCCCTCATCCACTAGGCGGGTCATCTTGTAGAAGGAGATCAGGTTAGTCAAGCAGGACTCGCCTTTCATAAACCCTGGCTGTGCCTGATCCTCTGGTTGTCCTGTAGTTCCCTGGATCCTCCTTCCTGCCCTTCTTGTAGATGGGAATCACATTGGCTAACCTCCAGTCTTCTGGGACCTCTCCAGTTTGCCAGGACTGATGATAAATGATGGAGAGAGGCCTGGCAAACTCCTCCACCAGCTCCCTCAGTACCGTCGGGTAGATGCCATGCAGTCCCATAGACGTGTGTGTCTAAGTGGAGCAGCAGGTCACTAACCATTTCCTCCTGGACTGTGAGGACTTCATTCTGCTCTTCCTCATGCCTGTCCTCCAGCTCAGGGGGCTGAGCACCCAGAAGGAAGCTGGTTGTGCTATTAAAGACTGAGGCAAAGAAAGCATTAAGTGCCTCAGCCTTTTCCTCATCCATTGTGCCAATGTTCCCTGTGCATCCAATAAAGGATGAAGATTATCCTTGGCCTTTCTTTTGTTTCAAATATATTTATAGAAACATTTTTTTGTTATCTTTTATGGCAGTGGCCAGCCTGAGTTCTAGCTGGGCTTTCACCTCTCTAATCTTCATCCTTTCATAACCTCATGACAGCCTTATAGTCCTACAGAATTGCCTACGCCTTCTTCCAAGGGTTGTAAATTCTCACTTTTTCTCTGAGTTCCAGCCAAAGCCCTTTGCTCAGCCAGGCTGGTCTTCCCCACTAGCTCATCTTTCAGCACACAAGAATGGCCTGCTTCTGCACCTTTAAATCTACCTTCCTGAAGAATGTCCAGTTTTCCTGGACCCCTTGGCCCTTCAGAACTATCTCCCAAGGAACTGTCAACCAGATTCTTAAACAGGCCAAAGTCGGCGCTCCAGAAGTCCAGGGCAGCGGTTCTGCTGACCCCCCTCCTTACTTCTCTGAGAATCAAAAACTCTGTCCTCTCATGATTGCTATCAAGATGTTCTCCGACCACCACATCACCCACCAGTCCTCTCCTGTTTGTAAACAGCATGTCCAGTGGGGCGTCTCCGCTGATTGGCTCCCTAACCAGATGATATGATTAACGATTGGAGTGTACTTACAGAAAACTCTTCCAATGGATCCCGCTTTTGACTTCACAGCAAAGACACAGAACTGATGAGTGTGCTCAGCCAACAAAAATCCCTATCACACTAGGACAAGTCCTTCCCCGCTGCATATCATGTAAGCTGTTCTTTGCACAGTTCCATACATCACTAGTAAACTTGGGATGGCCTCAAAGTATTCTTGTGCACGAGGTGAGAATCAGTAGGGATATTTGAATGCAGGTACTCATTGCTACGGGCTTTTCAGCCAAATTTATGAGGATGGGCTAGAAGTATTTTGCTCACTGTCTGTGTGCTGGATGTAGTTCCAGTAAGCCTTTCCTGGGCCAGAGAAAAGCCTACTATAGAGCTAATAACCATTACAAATTAAGCTAATTCCTTGCAGTCTGGCTCTGAATCAGAAAGTGGTTTCCATTTCATGGGGATTTTTTTTCCCCAGTGGATCTTGCGAATCTGCTCACTCTTTCACTTCATTTCTATTGGATGAGTGTTTGTATTTCAAAGTCATCATCATTAATATCTTTTCCTGGCAGCTTTATCACAAAGGGGAAGGGTAGAATGATCATGAAGTCTTCAGTCTTCACTTTCAAGATGACCCTTTATTGCAGGGTGGAAGCATACCATGCAATCTGTGGACAGTATTTTTCTAGCACTAAATTTCACTTATCCCTTTAGTGGATTGGAAGGCTTTTTAGATTCCAGAACTGTTAATAATTGGCTGTATAACGAAAAGCATTAAGGCAAGTTTTGCTTAAAACGCTCAGCAAACAAATGGGGACTTTTTTTGGGTTACATCACCACTACAATTTACCCTTCATGAAAGCATAAGAACGAGGCTCAAAGGGGATTCATTTGCCCCCACAATGTTTAATCTCATTCCACAAGATGAACTGATGTAATCTAATGTATGTTAAAGGAAAATACTAGCTAAAGATATTAACAATTATCACATCTCAGCAACAAACAAAATATGTGCCATTATTTGATCCTCTTGTATTAAACATAAATTTTAGATTAGCTGAAGATTAGCCTCCAGAAAAGTGTGAAATTGTTTAATTTGACAGGATTTGAAACACATGCACCAGATTCTGATTAGAACTTAATATACGAAGTCCGGAAACCAGTGCAGAAAACAGACTCATGATCAACATCCAGCAGTATTTAGTGTTCTGTGTGTGCATCTTCTAATATTTTTAACTCCCTGTTTTGTATTTTTCTTTGCAAATCAAATGGTATTAATATATAATATGTAATAATATATAATATACTTTCTTGAAAGAAGGGAAATAAGAATCACTCATTGACAGACAAATATAAAGACATTCCATACCATTGTAAGAAAGGTCTATACCATTATAACCATCTTACCGAGATGGCAACTAATAAGACAAAGAAGAGTCCATACACAACTTTTATATGACTTTCTAAGTAAAGTAGTATGTTTATTCTTTCTTGGCTCATGTATGTCCACCAGTAACAAATGCTTTGTCAACAGCTGTGTATCTCTTAATTGCCATGGACATAATTTAAATGGAAAGAACAACCTTGTTCTCAGGACAACTTTAGGAAGCGTAGATCTCCCATGCCCCCAAACCCTCCTTAACTCTATTTCACTTTTAACATATTTAGTCTTTAATAGTTTCATGTCCTCGCAGAGAAAGCATGACATTTGAACATCCCACCAGCTGCTGCATGTTCAGCATCGTGGGAATTTTCCCTGGTGTTATGAATGACTGCTTTTAAAGGGCATCAATTTCTTGCCTGAGTAGAAATCAGAATCTTGTACATAGTAAATTTTCTTGTTGTTCTTGTCAATACTCATAATTCTATATTTATGGAAGGGACATCGTTTTGTCAGTAATTGTTCTGATTGCTCCCAATTCTTGCATTATTGTGTATCTTTTATATTCTTTTGCACATTTACAGAAAATTTCAAGGTAGGGGTGAAGGAACTTGGATGAAAACTATGAACCACTCACAAGCAGTGTGGTATGATTAACCAAATTAAACAGGGACAGCAGGAGAAGAGTTTTAGCTATATCTGAACTTTACTCAGGTGAGTAAAGTTTATAGCTTTTAATGTTTGCTTCCTATTGCTGGTTAAACAGTTCCCAAGCAACATCTCCAGTTTATATTTATTAGCTGACTTTATGCACTGTTTCAGCACCATTACTGTGAACTTTCCTTCCTACCCATTACACTAAATAGGATGCCATGGGAGGTGGCAATTCCACCTTCACCATCTTTCTGCCAATGGAAAGCTCCTTGACATAGGCATAATTCTCATCAGTTATCAGTGATATTCTTCATGCTGCTTGAACAGGGGAAAGTAGGTTTAGCTGACAGAAAAGTCCATCCCAGAAGGTCACAATGAATTGAAAAAAATAACGCAAACATGAACTTTGCAGCAACACTGTTACAGCAACCTAGAAAAACAAGTACTTCAAGAGTCTGCTCATGGAAAATTGTCAAGAGAGGAGCTATTGGTACAGGTCCAAGATCTGTTGCCTCATCCCTGCAGGCTAAGGAGGCTGACAGCTTTTCTGAGTGGATGGCTTCTCCCTAAACTCACCCTCTTCTTGTGTCGTAGTTTGATGACATTTATAGTGACAGATGTCACAAAATGACAGTCAAAGATAATTTGGGTTCAGGCTCAATGGACTTTGGTTTGAACACAAAAGTTCTTGAAGTAAAAACACCCCAGACTACTATGCCATGCATCTAGCCACCGTTGTAACTGATAGCCTGCAGAAGGAGACATCTGTAGATATGACATGTTTACAAATTTTCAGAACCTGGCCACTGCCTTGGCTGCTTTCAGATATGCAAATGAACTTTCCGAAGTGCAAAGTTTTTAGGATCACAGAATTACAGGATAATTCAGGCTGGAAGAAACCTCAGGAGGTCTCTAGTGTAACCTCCAACACAAAGCAGGATCATCTCTGAGATCAGACCAGGTTACTCAGGGCTTCATCCAAATTAGTCTTAAGAACCTCCAAGGCTGCAGACTGCACAACTTTTAAAATACACCTTTCACTGCTGTTTTCAGAAGAAGTCTAATTAGAGAAAACTGTTGTTATTGTATCTTTATGCAGGGAAGATTAGTATAGAGAAAGTTTCTGACAAAATAGACTTGACATCTTTTCCCTATTCTATTGCTCAAAACGTCCATATCTATTACTCTTTCCTTTTGTTTGCCTTCCTCTTGTGCAGGCTTCTCTTCCATTACATACAAGATGTTGCAAAGGGCCATGGCATGAAGCATGCATAAATTGCCAAACATCTGGCAGGCTTTCCTTGTGAACTGTAGGGCACCTCCTGTGTTGCATAAATATCACACAGTCCCACAGTTCCTTTTCAAGTCACAGTTGAGAATTTTATTTTTCTTGATGTTGTTTTGCCAATCCCAATTAAATATCTGGGTAACTGGGATGAGTAACATTCCCAAACACTGGTTTGAGCTTCTGCCTACTGTGTGTTTTGACAGACTTTATTAAAAAAATAACATGTCCATGGTGTTGCACATTGTTGCATTTGCAGTTTTGACAACTTTGTGATACAGTAGTAGTGAACAAGCATGTACTCAATCCATAACTGTTCTCAGTGGGATACGTGTTTTCTGTTTTTTCAAAAGCAAACCAAGTCCATAAATCCTCATCTGTTTTCTTCTGCTTTTATTGAAGAACCTTCTCCCATCAATTCAGAATTTGCCTCAGTTTTCTGCAGATTTCCCTGCTTTTATAATCCTGAAAGGACTTCTCTCATGCCTAATTGACTACCTCCTTCCCACTTCTGAACATTATTCCCAGCCACTGACTGCCTTGTTGCTAGGTTATGTGATAAAAGCTGGTCTGCACACCCAAAAAGGAGCACAGAGGGTGAGACCACAGCAGGGTTGGCTGTTAGGGACCATGGGAGTCCTGGCCAGATTGCGTGTGTCTGTGTGTGTCTGTGTAGACCAGGGTATCCAGGGGCAAGTTACTGGTCAGAATTGGTATCTGAGCCCACATGTTGGAAGGGTCCACATTGCACATACATGCGTCTTTCTCTCTCTCTCTGTATATGTATGCCTATGTGTATATATGTAAACATAGATATACATATTCTCACCAGTGTTTTTCCATTCTGCTCAGCCAGAGAGGGGAGAAGGATGAGGCCACTGGTGCTGCCTGTGTTTGTGTGAGTGCTGTGCATGTTATCTGCATGGCCAGCTGCATATATTTGTATATATGTGGTGCATACAGGTGCTCTGTGTCTGCTTATTGGGAGGCCCTGCTCAGCCTTGCTACTGGCTGGACCAAGGATGTGGAGCTACAGCAGCCTCCCTTGGGCTGCCGAATCTGGCCTGATTTCTTCTGACATTCTCCCTTTTACTCTGGGCTTTAAGTTTGGGAGCTGGTAACATTGGGGAGCTGGTAACATTGCATTGCTTCAAGAGCTTTCTCCCTCCATTGCAATGATATGTCCCAAATTCTCCTAAAACCTGGAGCTTGCTGCATTGGTGACTATGAATAGGAGAATCTCTTATATAAGGAAATAAAGTCTGATTTAGGAGCATTTATAATCTCTGCCTTTTTTACCACTGCTAACTCCCCTCCCCACTAGATGCAATTACCTCACTGCTTTTCTCTTCCCGTTTATCTATCCATCTATTTGTGATTCCTTAGTAAATAATTAAGACCTTGTGCTGCCATGTCAGATTGCAGCCCAAAGAGGAAACAAAAAATACCAGAAAAACAAAATTCACTGCTAAAACCCCTAAGTAACTTTCCAGTTCTTATTCACGAGTTATAGTGAGCCATCACTCTGTCCTAGTCAGATGTCAGGAAGCTAGAAAGAACCTTGTCTGCAAGGGAAATATGCTGTGAAATCTGGAGACACTCTCTCCAGCAATGGAAAACCAAAACTGAAGAGGAAACACAAGCTCACCGTAGTCTCTGAAGAGAAACACCGTTACCTGACTGAACAGCCAGTTTTGTAGGTTGTCCATGTCTAGTGCTTTTTGTTCTGCAAATGTTCCAACATTTATTTGATTCTTACCTGAACAAGAAAGTGAAGGTTTTCTTTTATATTCTCCCTACTCAAATAAAAGTTCAATGCCACATCTAGGCCATGGCATACAGGGTGATGTAATGTGGTACCATTCCTCCAGCTTCATCTTCCAATGTAAACAAGGGAGCATGAGCTTCCAGCTGAAATCACTTACTGAGCCAGTTGATAAGACAGTAATTGTTGTCACCATGTACCTCAAGTCTTGTAAGAAACTCTGCTGTGCTCAAGTGCCACAAATGAGCTAAGTTTCTTCTGTAAAAATACATAATTTGTTTATGGTACTAGAGGAGCAAGGCTGTGTCAAGCAGAAATCAACTGAGAAGTGTCATTTTGACTGATATGATTTTGGAGCTGATTTAGGATGGCTTCCAGATAACAGGCTGTATTTTTATCTGTATCTTGCATATTTTAAGGATTATGCATATTATCAAGTATCTGGTCCTAAAAATGACAGATCAGTTTATGCTCATAAATGTCCCAATTAATAAATCATGCACTGAACTAAATCTAGTCAGTAATGTCTAGTTGCGCTTTTTCAAAGGCAGATTAATTTACATACTACAGGCACAGGATTATTAAGGAAAGCTGAAAGAAATCAGGATTTAGGTGGGGAAGTCTGAAGATGGGACAATTAGCTTGTCAAAGTAAACAGGCTGTTTCAGTTTTAATCCACCCAGCTATTGATTTGCTGGTAATATGGAAGAATTTAGCCTAGGTTTTTGTTGTTGTTGTTGTTGTTGTTGTTGTTGTTGTTGTTGTTTTTAACTGACAAGGGGTAGAAACGTACTCTGGAGGAGTCAGCTGAGCCATGAAGATTGTGACAGACCATGGAGTGGCAATGATGTATTGGATCTTGCCTTCCCTTTTGACTTTTCCAGTCTAAAAATACTCTGTTCTTTCAACCTCTTTTTATAGTTTGTGTTTTCTAAACTATTTCATTGTTATTGCTGTCTTCTGCATTTGCTTTTGCATCCTTCTGAAAGCGTGCTGCTGAAAATGACTCCAGTGGATGCCACGCTACAGCCTTGTACAGCAGCATGGTTGCCTTCTGTTTCTTATATGCCATACTCCTACTAATACATCCCTCTCCGCAACAGCAGCACACTGTTGACTTGTGTCCAGTTTTCAGTCCTTATATACCCCAGGTCCTTTTTTGCAGTGTAGCTACCTAGTCACTTGCTTCTCATGTCATATGTGTGCACTTGGGTTTCCTGTAGTACTTCATAGGTGTTGTTATTGAATTTTGCCATATTGATCTCAGCCCATTTCACTAATTTATCAAGATTGTTTTGAATTGCAAACCTACTTTCCAAAGTGCTTGCAGCCCTTCCCAGCTTAATTACCCACAAATGTTACAAGGAGATTTCCCACTATTCATGTTCAGGAAAACACTGACTAGAATTATACATAATGCAGCCTTACATTGTCCCCGCTTCATGTGATTTTCCAGTGTGATGCAACTTAGTGATAATTGCCTTAAAAATGGCTCTTTTGCCTGCTATGCATCTGTGTTCAGGCACAGCCAAAATGCCAGACACTGATCATTCTCATTAACTCTTTTAGCGCAGACCATTTCCTCCTGCTTTTTCTCCTGAGAGTGACTATGCCAAAAACACTCCCCAGCTCCATAGGCAGCTGGGCTCATGCTTCTGCTCTGTTTACTGAGGGAGAGACAGCCAGAAAAGACAAACAGGTTAGTCATTGAAAGTCATTTTTGTCTCAGGAAAGGGGTAGTGGATGGTTAATGTTACTTCATTGTTTTTAGGAGCTTATAAATTGATTATTTAATCATTTGCATCAGTATCATTCTGCATAACAAAATTATGTTTACTGAGCTTTAATTCCCCAGGTGTTTATTTTTCCTTTTCTTAAAGGTAAGATCAATATTTATCCTTCTCCATCCCTTTCAGATTTCATCTATTCTCCATGAAGTCTAGAAGATAATCACTAACAATTCAAAAATTGCTTTGCTCTACGATAAATTTTCTCAAGCCTTGTGACTTGAATATATATAACTTTCCTGAATACCTAAATATTCTCTGCTATATTCTTATTCTAGTCTGGCCTACATTAACATCACTGTGTTGTTAACAGCAATCTTGTGAAGCATCTGATCACTATTAACCTTTTTGTGAAAAGGGAAGTGAAAAACCCTGAGACATTTGTGCCTTTACTGTCATCTGTTAATAGATCACCTTCTCCATAAAGCTCAAGACATTTTACTTTGCTTTGCCATGCCCTCTAAGGATTTTATATCTTGTCTTGTCTTTTTTTTTTTTTAAAAAAAAGACACTATCTTTTGCTAGCTTATTATCAATTGCTGGATTTTACACTTACCCACTGGTTTTATTTGTTTGTGTTTCTCTACTACTTTCTTACTCACCCTAAGCATTTTTTCCCTGTTTTTATTTTGGACAATCCTTTCTTGTTTCCAAAATACTCAGAGAGCTCCCTGTGAGCCCAAATCAGTCTTACTGCATTTCCTTTTCAGAATTGTTTAACTTCAATATTCCTTCATTTTGCACTGGTTGCAGTCCCAAAAATAATCTTCCCCATTATCTCATTGCCCAGGACTTTATTTACCGAATACTGGGTTTATTTGTCTGCTTTTGTTTTAGGCTTATTGTCAATAATTTCCTACTCTTACTCATTTACTGAGAAATTGTGTATTCTAAATAAATGAAAGCTAGTGTTGCAGGAACTATAGTTCTGAAAAAGCTGGGGGTGTTTTGGTGGGTTTTTTTTTCAGTGTTCCTGCTGGGGCATCATGCTACTGAACAGGATTAATCTGCCATGGTATTTTGTGATACCAAACATTAGAGAGAAAGATGATATTCTACAATGTGATAGTCAGCCAAAAAGTGCTAATTCTGCATTATGAGGAATGGTCTGGAAAGGGTCTAATAATAAAAATTACATTCTATTCACATGGTAGCTTTTTTTGGAGTATGTATTAGGAAGAATGTGATTTTACCTCTTATTGAAATCCAACCATTCCAGAGTGGGCCGAATGCAACAATACCATGCATTATAAGACTGAAAGCAGTAGCTGTTATAAGGAGGGATGAAATCCCTTTTGTGGAAAAGTGTTATTTGCAATTTACAGATTATTATCCTTGAAACTGACCAGGAGTTCTGCTCCTCCTTCCGAAAAAGGATATGATTTATTGATAACTCATATTAGAAAATGAGGTTTGCCTTCAAATGTACCATAATTATTATATGTTGTAAGCAGTGTAATTTCTAAATGTAGATTAAGAATTCATAACTGACTCTGTAAATAGGGGTATTATTGCTGACAGGGAAGGTGTGAGCTCCTGGAGAACTTGCAGTGCTTCCTTCTGGGAATGGAATTGAAGAATTAAGAGAGGACCATGTAGCTTATGACAGTCCACGTACCTTAGGATCTGACCAGGCTCTCTGTCTCACTGTTCTTGAAATTCAGTTATGAGTAAAAGGCATTAACATCATTTATAGAGAGGTAAGAATTTATTGCTAGCCCAGTTAATGTTTTAACAGTCTAATAATCCAAACTAACGCAGAGGGTCTTCAACAGTACTTCAACAGTAGTGTTCTTAACATTTTTATACTAAGACTTCCTAGTATCTCCCCCTTGTTCCTTGGTGTTGTGCTCACCCTTCTGATGACGCTCTGGGTCCAAGGTTGACCCTTCAGTACTTCTGAAGAGGAATGAAGGGAGGTCTATAACAAGTCATCAGACTCCTGAGGACTTTGTCAGAGGGAGTGTGATGTTCATGATACAGGTTTCTTCCTCAGTCCTGCATCTGCTTGGATTTATTTTTATAGGTTTTCTTCACACAGACTTCTCATACGTTGCTTATTTTAATTGTTTCCAGATTATTCAGTTTTTCTATTTGCTTTTTTCTTCACAACTGGTGTCACATTACTCATGAGGCTGCACTTATGTAGTGACCACTTGTTGACCATTGTCACTGGTATTTACAGTCAGATCACCTTTTGAATTTTTGCTCTAGAGTCCTAGATCAATCCACATAGAGTAACTACTTGTTATTATGAACTAAAACTAAGGTAAGGCAAATTTTGACAATAGTTACCTCACTCCTAGACAATTGATATCATGGCTAAGCCATGCCAAGACAAGCCCTGGCAAGACCCAGCACTGTAAGGGCAATACAGATCCTGCGGCCTTTTGTCAATAATGGCAAAATTATATTTACTGGGCTGCTCCCTATATCAACAAAGGGGATGTGGTGTGACTATACTCCTAGCTTGACCCAGTTAAGTGCTGTTAAATGAATCTCTGTCACCATTCCTGTTCTTTTACATCTTAGATGTGATCCACTGTTTATGTTTTGTCTAATAGCACTTCTATTCCTCAATTTCCTCAGTTTAAAATGCAAATAATGTTATTTCCTGGATTGTCATTTGTAAAGTAATTTAATAGCCCTAAATTTGTAATTTAATAGGGATGTGTGTCTTATTAACTACTAATATTACCAAATTTTTAGTGTAAGGAAGGTCCTAAAATAAGTTTGTTACCTCTGTTTTAGACAGCTTAATTATTTGGTACCATATTTAGAGGCATTAATGTAACCTTTCCCTTTCCAGCAATTATTTCTGTTTAAGGTACCAAGAGAACTCATGAAGCTCTGGGAGACACAGCATACATTGCAGCTGACTGATTTTATTTGGGAGTTCTGAAACAGGTAATAATAACAGAGCAAGTCTGTTGAATCACTTTGTCATACTGTATTAATTTATCTTGGGTAATGGAACTGCAAATTGTGGTATGAGCTATAATTTTTTTGGCAGCTATAAAATGCGTTTTATCTAAATATTCAGCAAAGAAAAGATGAGAAACCCTTAAATCCTCATCTACTGTAGAATTAGTTATTACTTCTCACCTTGCCTTTGGCCATGAAAATCAACCAAGAGTCAGATGGGCACTATTACATTACTACAGCATATATTTCTGCTGAAATGTTTTTTTTGTACCCTTTAACGGTGCCATATCAACAGTTTTGCAGACACGCTACTGGCAAACACAGGGTTAATGAGCTGTGGTGAGATCAAGCAGTTCTATCCCAACATGCCAGTAAGAAAATCATGTTTAAGTGAAGGAAAAGGAAAAAAGAAACCATGAGCAAGGGGAACAGGGGAGGACACAGGCTCATGGAGAGTCCCCTGTGCCTCGGGAGGACCATGTAAAACAACTGTCTCCGTGGTGACTCTTTTCTTGCGTGCTTTTGCAGGGAGAGGAAGGGCCTTGTGGCATGATCTGTGTTTCAGGTGGAGAGGTCCACCAGGGAATATCTAAGGGACAAGTGCTTCACTTTGTTTAGTTCTGCATCTGTTTTTCCTTCTGATTACTGGTAAACCCGGAAAGGAAGGACTTCCATGTCAATAGCTGGAGGGCTCAGTTTCCTACCATGAGTCTAGAGGACCTTCCAGATGCTGCAGACTCAATTCTACACTAAGATAAAGCCTTTTTATCCCTTTAAAGCTTCAGGAGAGGAAACCCATCAGGCCATGAAACAATTTACAGTTAGTATGCAATTGGATTGGGAGCAAAAAATGACTGATTTTATTCTTTAAGGCAACCACAAGAAATGCTGTCATATTCTTTATAGAAGCAAATGTCTCCCTGACCTCTAATAGTTCCAAATTAGAGTCTGACTTATGAGACACATCATTGTACATACTTATATGTTATTTAGTATATTCATGTTTACCAGTTATACTAATTTGTTGTTATATCTGTAGTACTATACAGTTTCTAAATGATTGCATGGAGTAATTGTATTCAATGTGGCACGTATACAAGTACAGCATTCTTTCTGAACACAAACATCAATGTTTTTAAGAAAAGAAGCAACCAGAAAAGGGAACAAGAGGACGTTTTAAAAAGTGCTTGAAATCAGACATGAAAAACGCCACCCCTGTAGCTATAAAAGCTGGTTGAAACACTGTGTGCTCTCCTTCCATCTCTTCCCAGCCTCCCCCGATCATGAAGGCAGTACTACTGATTCATTAAAAGAGAAGGGCTTAGCCTCTAGTTTCACACTGGTAGTTTGTTAAAAGGAAGGGCTCAGCTAGTGTTCTTACACTAGTGTTTAATGAGCTGATATGTCTCTAATCAGAGGAGAGAAAGGTACCAGATGTACCTGTAACGTTGCATGAGTGAGTTATTAGCCTTTTTTAACTACTGCGTTCGGTACATTGGAGTAGAATCAATGAGATGACATACACTTAGCAGTAGGGCATTTATATGTAAAGCAATCCTGAATTATAATTGGTAATAAAAGATCTATTAATGTCTTATAATATGTTAACAGGCTCTTAACAATGAGTTGGTGAATGATGTAAGTAGAAGGTAATAATTAAGTCAGAGGTCAGAACATTATTAGCAGCCATATGCATGGATTGGGGGACCCCCCCACTCCTATCCCAAAGTCTGACTGCTTGCAGCGGACCTACACATGCTAACTCAGGGTGAGATGGAAATGCCATGTCATGTCATGGACAATTTTAAAGGATATTTCCTGTTTTATTCTGTACTTTCTGTAGTAATATACCTGGAAATTTTAGCAGATGCTGCAGTTTTTGGCAGCAGCAAAATGCATTTAAAAAATATTCACTAAAGAGAGGATGAGAAATGCTGAATCCTCATTTAATGAGGGGTTTGTTATCGTTTCTCGTCTTGTCTTTGGCTATGAAAATCTTTCAAGAATAAGATGGCTACTCTTTTGTTTACTATTTCATACATTTCTACCATAACTCTTATACAAATAAATTGTATGTTGTGGTGGGTTATACAAAGCTCATATCAATCAATACAGAGTTCATAAGAAGCACTAACTCACTGTAACAGTGAGTGGCATCAAACTGAGATGGAGGCTTTAAAACAGTAAAATATGACACAGCTGGAAAGAGGCTAGATAACAGTCCCTAAATCCTGGGAGGGGCGTCTGGCTAACAGAAGTCTCTCTTGGAGACTGGTTTCTGATGTTTCTTCACTGTCCGGGTGATAGATCAATTCCTTGGGGATATTAGGCCAACTGGAGACCGTGCCAGTTTTGTTTTCAGTTCTAACAATGTATTGTGTGATTTCAAAATTTCTCCTACCAACTTTCCAAGGAAGTGAATAGAAGCAGAGAAGTTGTTACGGGAGAAGCTAAGCTGATATAACTCTTGTAGGTCAACCTGTACATGAAGCTGTGATATTTTAGCAAGCTCTTGTATCTGTATGCACAAGGGTGATTTAAAAGCATCTAGCAAACCTCAGTGTTACCACCACCTTCATCCATAATGTCCTGAAGCCTAAAGCAGAAGGCCACAAGTAGTATATTCACTCCTCAAAAGCAACCAGTTACACCCCAAACTACCTCTGAAACTAGGATTGCTGACAACCCTTGATTAAAACCAGAGTGCAGGGGGTTTACTGCTGCCTGTTGAACACACCATACAGATTTTAGCTGAGAAAAGAATACATTTTTCTGCTTTCTGAATTTCTCTTGACCTTCCTAACTTCTGTCTGGACAACATTTAGGACAGAACTAAATGAAGCTTCATAGATGTCAAGCTATATTTCCCCTTTTGCTGCCAGGGGAATCCTTCTGGTTTAACAGGTCAAAAATTAATGCCCTAATTGGAAACACTTGTCACACAATTGCAGCCAGGAACAAAAAACAAGCTCCTTGCCAACGTTGTTAGCTAGTGAAGATGGCTAATAAAAGCAAGTACAGCAGCATTAGGGGCTTCCCCAAGCCACAATTTAGAGTGTACTCTTCTGGGACACTCTTAGTTCTTGTCAGGCTGGGACAGAAGGCTTAATAGGGGGGAACATATTGCAAAAATAATCCACTTGACTTTTACTAAGCCACTAAAGCAGTCAGCCATAAATGAATGTTTTTTGAAATGCTGTCATATTTATAGTAACATGCCATACATTTAAGTAGAAGAGGAGTCATAAAGCAATCTCAGACATAAGAGTTTTGAAGCAGCGACTAAATTAGGCTTAACTAAATTATTTCCTCCTACGATTTTTACATGACTCCCCATGACTGCTTCTTTTGTCCAAGGAATTTATCTCAATCTCAGGATTGTATGAACTCACCTACCTAAACAAAACCTTCCAAAGACAGTTCAGGAATGGTACAATATCGTTTCACAAACAATTATGTTGAATGTATTTCCTAGTTCTGTGAACACAGAAAAATTCTGAATATGTAAGATCTAAAAGCTCTTCATCCATATAATCCAGTTGGTGAAGATTTGCAGGTTTAGGAGTTCCTTTTGAGTGCCAAGTGGATATCACCTTTAGGAAAACTAAGAAGAGGAACTGTCTCTGGATGTAGGCAAATTAATTTGAAAGTCCCTGCTATTGCAGTCTACCAAGTGATAGATTTAATTAACTCTACAGTTTTCTGCTATAGCACTCTACTGTGTGATATGCTTTTTTTTTTTTTTTTTTTTTTTTTGTTTACACCCTAAATTTTGTCACGGTGACTTTATTCTCATTTGTAATCCCTCTGTTCTGCTAATGCATATCATTATAGCCTCTGTCAGGCTAGGCTAAACAAATCTCTTTTTCCCTCGTCATTCTAGTGACCATGCTCTGCAACAGTTCTAGTTTGAATGTATCTTTCTTAAGCACGGCTGATTACAATTATACTGAGAATCCAGATTTCTCATTTTAATTTAGTTTCCCTAATTAAAATTTAACTGGCTCAATAGATCTAATCTTCTACAGGGTAATAATTTGGAGTCCTCTAAAATGTAGGTAACCCAACCTACAGATCTTAAACATCTTGTCTTCAGAAAGCTACAGGAATTTGCTTTCTGATCTCTCTAAATGGTGCCAGTTTGAGTACTCAATGACCCTCAGTTCCTGATACTCTAAATTGCTGTATCTATTTAAATATTTATATAATTGATACATGCCTACCTCATTAGTAAAGTGTTTATTAATATATTGTCTTCTGGATAAATAAAGGAATTTGTAGTTTGTTATTAACGCTATATATCTCGGATCTTGGAAATGGCAAATAAAAAAAATGGAACCCCATGTTTTGGAATGGTATTAACTGGTTGATTTACTGCCTTAAAATCAAAACAGTGCATTCTAACACAATAGACTGTCACTGAAATAAAAGCATTTTACTTTTTCTTCCCTGAAACAGGATGGTGTCTCTTGGTCAGTTTGGCTTTAATTTTATTGAACCATGGGGACATAGCTGAGTGGTAAGCTGAAGATTTAACTCATATTCTGCAGAGACTGATATATTTGAAACCATGGCTGCGATGAACAAAGACTGTGTGAGAATGAGGAGAAAGGGAGCTGGACCAGTGTGTTGTACAGAAGACAGGGTTTTGATCCAGGAAGATGCTTGCTCTCTGGCCATTGACTCAGTACTTGTGAACACTTAACAGTGGTGGCAGAAGTTGCTGATGCCACTCCTGCTCACTTAGTCATGTTCCTTTGCATGTCTGGGTGTGATACCTCTGTTCTGAGCATGCACATCCCCCAGATGGTGCTTGGATCCTGTTCTTAAAAGGTAAGACATGGAATGACTGTGCTTGCACTGGGACAGTCAGCTTAGCGTGCTCCTCACTGGACAAGGGTGAGAGAAGGTGAAGGCTCATGTTGTGCTGGCCAGGGGATACAAGAACTGTGTGCAGGGAGTGGATTTTGGAGTCTCAAGTCTGAATTAAGGAAAGGAAAGAGGCATTTCCCTGGGGCGGGGTGTGCTTGTGTCCATTTTCTAGATGTGGGTGTAGTCCTGAGCTCTGAGCTGTCTCAGTTTCATCAGTAGAGGATAGACAGAATTATGATCTCTCTTTCTTTATATATATATATGGTAAAAAAAAATCCCAAACAATTAATATATTATTTAATTGTCATTTATCAATAATTCACTTTTCTGTTTCCTCCCTGGGATTGGTACTCGCACCTATTAGACCCCATGTTAGATCACAGCGTAAAATTCATCCTTACATCAACACTTCATACTCTTTCCTCATGTCGTCTCTGAATTCTACCTTAGTATCTACAGTAGAACAGAGGAGATTCTCCTTAGTATCTGCACCCAGACTAAATGGGAGAAAGTCATGACAAAATCTAGATGTGGCCTTTTAAGTAAAATGAGCTCTATAGAATAAGAAGCAAACCCATTGTGTTGAGTTTGCACGGCAAGGTTTTGGTAGCGGGTGGGGGGCTGCAGGGGTGGCTTTTGTGAGAAGCTGCCAGAAGTTTCCCCCATGTCTGATACAGCCCATGCCAACCGGCTGCCAAATGGACCCACCACTGGCCAAGGCTGAGTCCATCAGGGATGATAGTAGCGCCCCTGGGATAGAATATTAAGAAGGGAGGCGAAAAAAAAAAAGCCAGCAGGAGAAAAGAGTGAGAATATGTGAAAGCAACAACTCTGCAGACACCCAGGTCAGTGCAGGAGGGGCAGGAGGTGCTCCAGGTGCCAGAGCAGAGATTGCCCTGTAGCCCACAGTGAAGATGATGGTGAGGCAGGCTGTGCCCCTGCAGCCCGTGGAGGTTAACAGTGTAGCAGATATCCGCCTGCAGACTGTGGAGGTCCCCATGCTGGAGCAGGTAGATGCCTAAAAGAGGCTGTGACCCGTGGGAAATCCATGCTGGAGCAGGTTTGCTGGCAGGACTTGTGGCCCCATGGAAGGAACCCACGCTGGAGCAGTTTGTGAAGAACTGCAGCCCGTGGGAAGGACTTGTGTTGGAGAAGTTCATGGAGAACCATATTCCATGGGAGGGACCCCACACTGGAGCAGGGGAAGAGTGTGAGGAGGAAGAAGCAGCAGAGACAATGTATGATGAACTGACTGCAACCCCCACTCCCCATTTCCCTGCACTGCCCTGGGGGAGGACGTAGAGAAATTGGGACTTAAGTCCAGGAAGAAGGGGAGGTGTGTGGGGAAGGTGTTTTTCTGATTCGAATGGTAATAAATTAAACTAATTTCCCCAAGCTGAGTCTGTTTTGCTTGTAACAGTATTGGTGAGTGATCTCTCCCTGTTCTTGAGCTTTTCATTATGTTTTCTCTCCCTTGCCTGGTTAAAGAGGGGAGTGGTCGAGTGTTTTTGGTGGGCAGCTGGCATCTACCCATGGTCAAACCACCACATGCAGACTGCTTTATTTTTTTGGGGAAAAAAGCTAAATAGGGAAGAAAAATATTGCCTCTTCTTTGTACGCAATTAGTCTAATACTGTTTCCCTTCCGAGCACATGAAATCTCAGAACATACAACTGCAATGGTAATGACCACTCTGAGGCATCCAAACCAAGTAAATCACTTGCTGTTCTCCATTATTTCAAATTAAATATCTCTGGAGAAGATGCCTCTGAACAGAGGGTGCTAAAATCCAATTGACAAACTCTTGGAAGAGAGATATGTTGTACACTGGCAAACCTGCTGACCATTATACCATCTCCAGAAGCACGGAAACCATCTCAGGAGATATTTTTCTTTGTAATGAACTGTAAAGAGGCTGGATTTATAGATTTTTGATGCAACAGAGTTTTATTTACCCTTTTAAAACAATTTTCTTTGGAAGTTGTCTCTTCAGATGTAGAAGGAGCACCATATATTCTTTGAAGAATTGACAAATCAATAAGAAAAAGAAAAGCAGGTACCTTTTCTATCTGATTTAAAAATCATCAAAACTGATATTGTAGGAAAGAATGAGACACAGCAGTCGGATGTGTTTTGAAATAGCAAGAAGTTTGCCATTGAAAGGGGTTTAGCAAAATTGGTTATTAAGGGTGAGACAATGAAGAGTAATCTCTTCATTGTTTCGGTCAAATTGACTGGATTAAATAGAGTTGAGGAAGGCATGTTGCTTCACTGAACTCTCCTTTTCTATTTCACACCTATGGAGGCATATTTTGCAAAATAGGAAAAGGGAAAACCAGTCCTTTTCCTTTCCTTCTTTCACACGGCCTCAGAGTTTTCAGACTGGGAGCCGATGATGGTCCTCCTTGTGCTCAGGCTGGGTTTTGCTGAAATACCATTAATTCATAAAACTGAAATTCGTTGGATGTTTTCCACTGAGATGTGTCCGTTGCAGTCTGTGATCTGTGCTGAATTAAGCTGTGTGCTTAGTAAATGCCTGATGGTGAGCAAAGCTGGTGGGAGACGATAAACGCAGCACTTCAGCTGATATTGACAAAGTCAAACTGAGTCAGTCACTGCCGGTGTCTCTTCTGAAAAATACCCATCCACCAGCCTCGGCATAGTAGTGCCAGTGCCTGTGCCTTTGGAAGGGAATGTGAACTGGTCCGTTGTCTTCCTCCCTGTGCCAAATGACTGAGTATGACATGTTTCATCATTCAGCAACACTCATGTCTTGTCACTTCCCAGTGCAGGGGCCTGATTTCAGTGATAGGGTAGGAAGGAACCTTTAGCCTAATTCAGAGTTCTGAGAAAGCCTCATGCCTTGCAGAATTGAGACTCGTGTTTTTGAAAACTGATAATTGCTGGATAACTGCTGGGGAAAGAAGCCACTTTATTATGTTGCTTGATAAACTCTGCATGTATTAACTGCTTGCTTTTGTGTTTCATTAATGTCACCAGCTTTTGTACCCAAATGGATAAGTCTTTTTCACCACGTTCAGATAAAGTAATTTCTGCTGGGATTAATTTCGCAGTAGTCCTTTTCCCAGAGAAATTTTCTTTCTTTTTCCTGCTTTTAGAAGACTAATTTAGGATGAGCCTTACTCTGTGGCTCTTCAGATTGGTTGTAGGAACAACAAGGCACACTGCCCAAATAGACTGGATGGCCCATATTTCCTCTTTTGAGTTTGAAAGAAATGCTGTTTCACTCCCCTTTTCCCCTCAATTTTGTAAAAGTGAAGAAGAAAAATAGACAAGGGAAATTTAGGTTATGCAGGTGTTGGGTAAAAGTCACGTGCTGCTGATTCCTACAAGAGGATAGCGTAACAACACGCGTAGGTATGGGGACTTAAAGGAAACCTCATGCTGTTCTGAAATGCTGGAGGAATTACACCTATAACTTGCCCTCCCTGTTTCTTTCACTGAAGATACAGCCACAATGATACAGAGATAAGGACCAACCTAGCTTCAGACAAACCTAAAGGGCCTATTTTAAGTGTGATTTGGAATGCAACTTGAAGAGCTTACCCTAAGCGGGTCAAAACTGAAAGCAGGCTTGCCCAAAGACATATTGAATGGAGTGATGTGGAACTGAAAAGCACTTTTCTGTCCTCTGGTGGAAACAAAGCCACACAGCTAGACAAAAAGCTAAAATGGTGCCAAATCACCAGAGTGCTTTCCAAGTTGCCACACAACAGTCTTGCCAGAAAAGTCATCAAACTTAAAATGGAGAGGAGAAAGCCTCTGTGTTCAACAGATCCACCAAAATGTCATGTTCAACATGGTGGAGGCTAACTTGGTCTGACCTTACTGTTTGTAGTGTGTTTCATAAAATCACCAAACATGTTTTGTAGCAAGGCAGGATCAAAGACAGAAACATATTAGAGACTGGGAACCTCTTTTTCCAAAGTGGTGCTGTGAAAGATGTGACCATTTATTAGGAGTTGGGGTCCAACCTGGAAGACCTTGAGCTAGGGCTGTGGAGCAGTCACCACTGTGGGAAGGGGGTTCACACAGGGAAGGCGGGGTGGGCCAGGACGTGAGGACTTCTGCTGTGGCAACCTTTTTGCCACATGTCTACCACATGCTCCCTGGGAGGAGTAGCATATATGGCATTACAGCTTCAGCGTTACAGCCATGTGGGAGATCTTTCTGCACAGGGACTGATTCTGCAAGGTTGTAAGTGTATATCCTTAAAGTCTGTTTGTTATAACACTTTTAAAAAATGGAACTGGTTTAGAAACTGCCTTTTCGTGTTCCCCCTCCCCTGTGAAACTCCAAGTGCTTCATCTCTTTCGAGAAGTAACAATAAACCTGAACTCCCTCTGCTGCCTGTCTGTAGCAGTCTGTTGGTTTCCAATGACTGACATATTAATAAACTATTTAAAGCAGTTCTCCAAAGGACAGTAATAGAATGATTGTTTGGTACATGCCTATCATTTCTTTGAGTATATTCCTCTGTGCATGTCAACATTTTATTTTATCACTTAATTACAAAATCAAGTAGGAGGTGTTTGCTACTTTAATCCACATCAGACACATTCATGCTTTTTGCTGCATTTACGTGCAAAAGATCATTCTTGTTTGAATGAAGCTTAAGCTTTGTCAGTCTGTGTAATCGAACAGTCTATATTACTCATTTGTGTCTTCAAAAATGTAATGGAAAGATACTGTGTTGTCACTCGCCTGTACTGTTGTAGTGGTGCAAATAGAGTAACAACTAAATAACAAGAAAGAACAAAATTCTGTAACTATTAATGCTAACAGAATAAACTGCGGTTCAGTTTGAAATGGAAAACAGTAATTAAAGGCAAGCAATTTTCTCTTATGATGTATTGCTAGACATTTTTTTTCATTCTTGTTCTTTTCTTTGAGTTTACCAAACAGAAAACAAATATTACAACTTTATAGGCGTGCACCTGTGTAAGTATTGATATCAGGGAAGCAGACTACAAATAAAACGCTCTTCTAGAAGGAAATAAAACTTAATGTTTCATTCAGTCTTAGTACCAGTTTTTCCAGGTTTCTGATTTTTCAGTTACATTTATGATGGCCTGGTAATATGTTACCTAACACTGAATTTTGTTAAGTTATGGAACAATTCCTCCTGGGGGCTATCACAAGTCAAATGAAGCACGTGACTGGGAAAAGCCAGCATGGATTCACCAAGGGCAAATCGTGATTGACAAACCTGATCGCCTTCTATGACAAAGTACCCTGCTCAGCTGATGTAGGGCTAGTGGTGAGCATTGTCTACCTGGATTTCTCCAAGTCTTTCGATACTGTTTCCCACAGCCTCCTCCTTGAGAAACTGACATGTTACAGTCTAGACAAGTGGCCTGTGTGGTGGGTGGCAAGCTGGCTGACAGGCCACACCGAGGATGGTGGTAAATATCTCCTCTTCAGACTGGCAACCTGACACAAGCAGGGTCCCCCAGGAATCAAAACTGGGCCTAATGCTGTTTAGTATCTTCATAATTGATCTGGATGATGGGATCAAGTGTATCCTGACGATGTTTGTTAATGATAGCAAACTGAGTGGGGAAGTGGACACTTCAGAAGGGAGAGCCACCCTGCAGGAAGACCTGGATAGGCTGGAAGAGTGGGCTAGCAAGAACATTATGAAGTTCAACAAGGACAGGTGTAAGGTCTTGCAACTGGGATAACATAATCCTGGAGTGCAGCACAGGCTGGGATCTACCTGGCTGGAGAGCAGCTTTGTGGAAAGGGACCTGGGGGTCCTGGTGGACAACAAGCTCAATATGAGTGAAAAGTGTGCTGCTATGGCAAAGAAAGCCGACAGAGTGCTGGGTTGCATCAACAAGGGCATCACCAGCAGAGATAAAGAAGTCATCCCACTCTACTCTGTGCTTGTCGGGCCACACCTGGAGTACTGTGTTCAGTTTTGGTCCCCACTAGGCAGAAAAGATGTGGATGGGCTGGAGAGGGTCCAGAGAAGGGCCACAAAGATGACCAAAGGACTGGGAAGCCTGCCATATGAGGAACGGCTGAGAGAATTGGATTTGTTCAGCCTTGAGAAATGAAGACGTATGGGAGACCTTCTCACCATGTTCCAGTATTCAGAGGGTGGCTACAAGGAAGATGAAGACTCTCTTTTTACAGGAGTCACATGGAAAAGATGAGTGGTAATAAGCACAAGTTACTCCTGGGGAAATTCCAATTGGACACAGGATGAAAATTTTTTACATTGAGAATAATCAGACTTTGGAATAATCTCCCCAGGGAAGTGGTAGATTCCTAAACATTGAACACTTCTAAGATTCAGCTGGACAAAGTGCTGGGCCATCTTGTCTAGACCATGATTTTGCCAAGACTGGTTGGACCAGATGATCCCTGAGGTCCCTTCCAACCTGGTATTCTATGATTCTATGAATTATAATCTTCACATACAGTTTAATGAAAATACGGTAACTTTAATTGGAAAAGACTTTGTTATTATGCATGTAAGTTTGTTATGCCTTCTAGTCATTTTACCTTTATAATTTTCACTATACTTTTCATGTTAAAGTGACACTATAAAAAATAATCTGTGCAATCTGGCCAAATAATTTAGGCTTGCAAATCTTGCTTTTCAAAAACAGATAGTATTTTATACTGCTTTCAAAAAAATGTGATTATGTTTATACTGATGACAGACGAGACTCGTGAAGTGCTATCTTTTGGTTTCCAGATTGCATTAAGCTAGAATTGTCTTGGACAGCCTTCTCACCCAGTCTTCCTTTTCTTCTACTTCTCTCTTAAGAAAGAGCAGGGATGGTTCCCTCGCTTCCTGTGCTCCACAACCTCAGGAATTATAGAGTAAGAAGCAAGCAGAAAGCACTTTCATGCCAGTATCTTATAACTGTTTATGGGGAGCTCAAATCTGGCATACTAGCCCTAGAAGAGATGTGAATTCAGGGAAGAACAGGCAAAGAAATGTAAGGGTATGTGGAAGGAGAAAGTATCTACTCCCTTTGGGGTATCTGGTCAAGGACGTTTTCAATACAAAAAGGGATAATAAGAAAAGGAGGAAGCAGTGAAAAGAATATAGAGAGACACAAACCTGACAGATGAAAATAAGGGAGGCAAAGAGAAGAACAAACCTCCTCAGACACACTAATTGATGGGCTATGCAGAATCTGCAGGCAAACTGGAACTTTGCATTCCATAAGGATGCAAACCTGAGCATCCAGGTTGTTGAGAGGGAAGAAACGTTGGTGAGACTGTATAGACTGATGGGGGAACGAGCAGGAGAAGGGAATTGGGGATGAACAAAGGGGAAATAGACAGAAAGGGGTGTGAAAGGGCTGGCTGTCTGTAAAACAGGGCTAGTCAGTACATTTGTCTGATGGAGTCTGCAGATCAGCACAGTCTGTCCAGTCTCCCTATTAAATCCTTTCTGAACTATCTCTCTGTGTAATCTCACTTGCTAACCCATGTGTCCTGCAAGGACTAGGTGCCAATTACTGGGGGATCAGTGCGAGCAGATTTGGTGCCAGCAGCTGGAGTCTGAGTGGGGGTGCGGGTGCCCTGCAGTCTGTGGTGTCAGCTACTGGAGCGAGAGGGGTCTCAGCATCAGCTGCTGCAGTGGATGCGGGGTCTCTGCCTCTTGCCACTGGGATGGGAAAAGTTTGTACTCAAAAAAACCCAGCTGCTGAGGGTGACCAGCATGAGTGAGGTGAGTGAGGAGCTCAGTGCTGGCAGCTGGAGATGGACAGTGGTCACAGCCTGTGTGCCTGTTGCTGGGTGCAGGGGGAAGCGGTGTCTGCATATTCCCCAAACCATGTGTGTGTGTCTGATGTATGTGTCATTCACCAGCAAATCTCAGGCTGGAGCAGCCCGGGAGCATGGGGACCTTGGTCTAGGTAAGGGGATCAGGCGGGCAAGGGGATCTGTGCTGATATTCAGGGGACCTGCAAATTTTTGTGTGTGTGTGTGTGTGACTCCAGATAGTGCCGTGTTTGTGCCTTCACTAGTCTGTTGGCAGGGTGCCTGTGTGTGTGTGTGTCTGTGTCTGGGGTATGTGCTCACCTTCACTACTGGTTGAACCTGCAAATCCTCCGGCAGAAACCGTGGGTCTTCAGGCATACTGGGGTGGGGTCCAGTGGTCAGAAAGGAGACGTCCTGGACCAGAACTGCTGGAGAATCGTGTTTACTCCTAACATCCCTTAATAAGAACCACAAAAAAGCCCCTAAATAAGGAGAAAACAGGACAACTCCAGCTTGGAAGAGGTGAAGAGG
The DNA here is from genome assembly GCA_035590275.1 of Ibycter americanus. Lineage (NCBI taxonomy): Eukaryota > Metazoa > Chordata > Aves > Falconiformes > Falconidae > Ibycter > Ibycter americanus. The sequence continues at coordinate 54,278,114 of JAVJGI010000060.1, read as the reverse complement.
TATATTGTGGAGGATTATAAAACGATAAATGATTTGGAGAAGGTGAATTGGGGCTCATAATTTCATCATACAAGAAGCAAGGAGCAAACAGTTAGGCCTGGTGAAGATAAGCTCTTCATTCACATAATTCATAATAAAATTATTGCATTTGTTGTCACAAGAAGCTGTGGAGGCCAGGAGTAAAAATGGATTCAAAGACAGATTAGACAAGCTCATGAAAGGCAGTTCCCTTGGTAGCTATTAAATGTGATGGCCAGATGTAATGTCCAGCTCATGAAATCCCTAAGCACTCATTGCTGGGAGCTGTGAGGCTATGCTTGGATCACACTATTCCTACTCCTATTACAATCTTTCCCAAAGCGTCTATTAGGACACTACTATTGGAAGCAGGACTGACCTGGTTTGGCAGTTTTTATGCCCTTATATTACTGAGGCCTGAGCTAGCTGGCAGTTCTGAATTAATCTTGACTCGCCCTGAGTATTGCTATAAAAGCTTCAAAAATAATCCTCCAATACTGAGAACAGATGTGTCCTCCAGGTCTTTTGCCAGGGGATAATGTTTACCTGGTTTGTGACAGCCTGTGTTTAAACTTGTTCATTCACCACGTGCTGTATCTTATTGTTGAACATATTCCTTTAAAAGGCTGTGATTTAGGAGAAGAGAGGAAGGCTGCCTTTTTCCTTTATCAGGTGGAGTTCTCTCAGGGCAGAAGACGAGACCCCTTTTCTGAGCAGCTGGATATGGAGGTGAACAGAGGGAACTGGCAGAGAGAAGGGCACACTCTGCAGGATGCTCCAGCGGGAGCCAGACTGCCGGATTACTAAGAAGTGACATAGATCGAAGCACAGCCAAAGCTGTGATGGAGAGTAGGGTTTTCCCCATGGACCTAAGGAGAATCATAGAATAGTTCAGGTTGGAAGAGACCTATAAAAGTCATCTAGTCCATCCCCCCTGCAATAAGCAGGGACATCTTCAACAGGATCAGATTGCTCAGAGTCCCGGCCAACCTGACCTTGAATGTTTCCAGGGATGGGGCAAGGTATTGTAGAATGGGGAATGTATAGTTGAATGTAGAATATAGAATTGAGGAATGTATTGTAGAAAGCAACTGCAAGATGCTGGGCTGAGAAAAAAGCTGATCTATGAAGTACACAGGACCAGGGGGATTTAGTTATTTTTTCTCACTCAGCAGATCAGTTCTTCTATTTAAAGTGTTAATTTTTTTCTAATTTAAGTTCAAGTAAAACGCACCTTTTGAGATTCAGATTTGGTGGGGGACCTAGGTGTGCTTACTTTAGTGATAATGCATAGGAAACTCATCTCAAAGTTTTGGTTTGTTGGAGTCCTGTCACATGGTCCAATGTAATTTGGATAGTATAGAAAAAGATTTGCTGAAAGAAGTGAACCTAGACCATAGTGAATATGGAATTTATTAAATTTACTGTTGTCTGAGCTAATTTTTCTTTCTGCTGGCTTAAGCTTCATCCATAGCACCACCCTTTCATGGTAACTGACTGTTCAAAGCGCATTAGTTAAATGATGAATGACAAGCTTTCGGTGTTGGCATAATATCATTTAGTTCAGCTTTGTAGGCAAATTCCAACATTACAGGGCTGTTTGGAATCAAATAGTTTTCCTCTTTGTAGTCTTGATTTGTGGCAAGGATGGGACTAGAAATATATCTCTTGTACTTAGCAGCAACTTAAAGTAGGACAAATATCTCTAGAAGGTTGATTGTAGAAAAGGAGGAGAAAGCTAATGTGTTTGTGCATTGGTTGAATGCTGCCTGCAATTACAGTAAATCATTCTTATACTAGGGAGTCAGTTTAGTTTAGGAGACCTTTTCTTTGATTAGTCTGTATGCATATGAAATGTAGTGATGGTCAACTGAGATTCACAGCAGGGAGAGAGGTAGGAGAGAAAACAGCAGCTACAAACAGAACAAGCCAGAATCATTGGAGGAATGATCCTTAGGAAAAGACAGGTTTCTGGACAGGAAGTCCCACATAAGATTTTAAAACAATGGAAGCAAGAACTGCATCAGTTTGCAGAACTGACCATAGAAAATAAATGCGGGGGTGGGGTGGAGTGCAGAAAGCAAGATATAGTTTCCAGGTTTAATGCTGCTGTTTTGGGAAAGGCTGATAACAGTATATGTGTATTGGAATGAGACTGTAGAGAGAGCAGTTGCTTTGATTTTCACTTATTTTAATCTGAAACCAGGAAGTAGAATAATGAATTAATGCATTAGAGAACTAAGCATTCTGGCATATCTAACTGCGGCTCTGAAACCTCCTACTCTGTAATTCCCTAATTAGAAATTGGCTGGATTGTGGAAACTTGATTCTAGGGTCTGCAAGAAACTAGAGGATGAGAGCTAAACTTTGGGGAACTGACCCCAGATAGCAAGGTTTTTGAACTCCTGAAGGAAATGATTTGTCAGGAGTGGAGACCCCTGAGTCTGTTGAAAGAAACCTTGGATCTGGAGCAGAGACAGACTGTAATGATGTTCTTTTCATAAAAGAAACAAAGAGGAATGCTGAGATTACAATAATATTGCCAGGATTACAAGATACAAGCCCTCTTTTTTTTTTTTTTTTTTTTTTTTTTTTTAAAATCCCAATAATGGAGCAACTTCATGGAGAACAGAGGAAATTGATGCAATAACTGAGATGAGAGCAATGGCTTTTTTTTTGCTGGAATTCTGTAGCTGCAGGGTGACGTGATGGATCCAAAGGCTCTTGAAAAAAATGTAAGGCAGGGGAGTGCTTCTGGGTTTTATGCTGTGTTCACATGGCTCTAGATCTGAATTTTATAAGCCCTACTGAGAAGCTGAACTATGCTCTAGATCTGAATTTTATAAGCCCTACTGAGAAGCTGAACTATGTGGGTTTGCTGAATGACGTCCTTTAATTTGGGAATATTTGCACTGAGCTCTGCTGCATGGTACAAATGCATCCAGTAGCTTTCTGGGTGGTGAAAAAGTTTTTGTAGAGGAAGTAATTTAAACCTTGCAGAAAACAAGCTACTAATTAGAAGACAAAGGCAGAGAAATTAATGGGAACACAAGTGAGCTTATTTTTAATTAATGGCAAGAAAATTTTATTCTGGAATATGATGGCTTGTTTACCATGCAAAATTTTCAGACCAAGACTCAACATCTTTCTAAAAATACAGGCACTAGCTTGCCTGGGGTTATTGATTTGATGCAGGAAAGGGTGGGTGGAATTCAGTGGCGTATATTATGCAGGTCAGATTACATTAGCCTATTAATGTCTGTTGGCTTTAATATCCTTGAATCTATAGAACTTTGTGCAGTCAAGTAGGTAACAATACTTACATTTTAAATTGACATCTTCAGATTTCAGAGTTGGAAAAAATGGGGCAGTTCATCTGTGTGTTCACTGTTTTCTTAGCAAATGTGAAGGTCAGAAAATTTTCTTCTCAAATATAAAATCTTTGATTATATAGCAAGAGGTCCTTGTTGTAGAGAGGAGGAGGGATTCTTACCCTGGTATAAAGTCCAATATCATGAAAAAATCCGTCCTATTTTTTGGGGGAAGACTTTTATAAGAGTATCATGGCTTGTCAGTTGTACAATAATCATTATATATTAAGTCAATAAACTCTATGGTGCTTTGGTCTATTAGGGTTTTGTAGCAAGCTAACTCCATCTTGGAATGGTATATGCCATTGAATGCAGCCCTGAATTGGTAGAAGGCCTGTGCAAATATGGGGCTCCTAGCCAAAATGCACGTGGCCCGGTGTAGCAGTACCTCCCTGACCTTTGGTGAACCATGGTAAGGATATGGCAGCATGAATCAGAGGTAAAATCATGCCAGTCAACCCAGTGTGAATGTAAGTTGCAAGGGTTTGGTAGTTAAAAGCAGACCCGAGTGGCCTGTCTAACGTATCGGTCTGTAGTGTGTTGATGGTAGCAGGAGCCAGTGTGCCTTAGCCAGGCTAGCAGGGTGGGCTCTGTAGGGCTGTGCTTCTCAGATATGGCAATTAAGCAATATAAAGCGTTACAGGCATCCACTGCTGTTTGGCATAGCTATGCTGTGGTGTGCCGTTATTCCCTGAAGCAAACGAGAAGCAAGGCAGTTCTCCTGGGTCCTCCAACTGCATTTGCTCTTGAATGAAGGGAATGCTGTATTCATCCACCGAACACACCTGTCTTTTACAATAAACAAAATCTGTGCTCCCTGTTTCTTCATCTTATTAAAAATTATTGTGTTAATTGAAGTATAATTTAATACTTTAAGCCATGGTGTAAATGGTTAGTGTCAGAAGTAGATATAGTTATTTTACTTGATTTTCAGCACAGTTGAGTCAGCTGTAAAGCTATTATGATAACAAATTGGTGATGTTGCTATACCTAGTAGATATCAGTGGCAGGTGGATACTGGAACATTGTGTCTGTGTGTCTGTAGATATATACATTTAATGGATCATTATTTCTGTAGAGGTAAACCCTTCAGTGCTCCTAGAACACAGATGTATGTGTGACTAAGTTATGCTAATAAAACTTTAAGGTGTGTTATCAGGAAGCCACAGCCTGAAGGCCATTGAAGAGAAATGGGATTATAACATAGGCCTACAGAAGTAGGAGAGCAGGATGATAGCAAGAGCTTTAGAAGTGCAAGCATTGACAGATAACAGAGTTCCCCGGGCTATAAACACAAATCGTAGTCAACTACAGGTCACTAAAGGAATGTAACCTTGGGAACTAGGTAAAACTGGTTCTAAGGATAAAAAAAACCCCTGGAGTAAAGAAGTCGCTACAGACTGTACAAAATGAAACTCAGGTATAACATGGAATTAGAGCAAATGGTCTGTGTTAACAAACATAAAAATAACCCTATGCAAACCCAGGAGTGACAAAGAACACACACACACTGCCCAGCCCTCCTCCCCCCAACCCCACAAATCTCCCATCATTTTCATACTGATGAAGAACTTGGGATGCTGACAGACCACTGGAAACCCTTTCACCTTCTTGAGACAGACCTGTACTATCAACCCTAACATCATGAGGAACTTGGGAAAGGTTGAGCATAACACCAGAAGAGGAGATCTCTGAAAGTTTGCTTACATCATTTCAACTGTATCATTACTAGGAATGAGCTGTAAAAATTTGAACTGTGCTAGTATTATTGTAAGTATATGGATCTTGGATTAGATTGCCAGTACTTTAATTAGACTGACTAACAATAAAATCTTCATTCTGCATATAAAGTATGTCTTTTTAGCTTACTGAATTACATGGGGTTCTTAGTCTTGTACTCACCTGTGTGACTTGACCCCTAATTTATATACAATAAATATCACACGGTGTTAAACTTTGACACTAACATTTTCAAGTTTTCATTCTGAATGAGAAAGACTATTCTAAACAGGGGGAAGGAAGAAAAATACAGAGAAAGAGCAGAATTAGGAAAATGAAAAAAGGAACACAAATATCAACTGATTCTCCATGGGAAAACTCACTCACTTTGGTTTAAATCAGGGAACTAAAAGACTTTTGAAACTTACGGAGAGTTTACATTACTCTAAGAGTACTGTATGATATATCTTCTCAAAGTGTGCTTTCTTATGCCTCTTGGTACAGATATGAAAAATGTTGTGCTTGCTTTAGAGCCCTTATCTACATTTGAACACAGTCAACCATGATTGAAAGTGATTGAATTAGCATGGCTTAATGAGTCAGCTGAGCCACAGCAGCTGAACGGTGAGCCTGTTGTTACAGGCACCTGCTGTGCCTCTAAAATAAAGCCTGCAAAGTTCAGTTATCTTCTTGGTGGATGTGGTTAGGAGCAGAGGAGAAAGGAAGGATTGAAATGTGTTAAACTTTTCAAAAAATAGTTTCACTTTGGCATTTCTATGCATTTATTTTCTTTGAATATTTCCTTATTTCACTTGGAGTATGTTTAATTGTTATAGTAGTATAATGAACTCCTGCTAACTTTGTTTGCATCTTAAACTATAATGAAAATTTTAAGGCACTCAACTTTGCAATGTATTTGGTATAAATGTCTTAACTTTATCTTGGAAGTTTTCAGCAAGATGTGATGTTGTTAGTTTCTAAACAGGAAACATTTTAATTTACCTTGAAATGTCTATGCAATGATTGCACAATATTAATAATTCTCTGGCAACTCATAATAAAATGCATATTTTATAGTTTTAGTGTACCAAAGCAGTATTTTCTTACCAGAAATTCTTGCTTATTACAATAGACATGCAACAGTTTTATTATCCAATGTACCATTTCTGAGATAGCACGAGAAGTTAAAACAATGTAACAAAAGCATGTTCAATAATTTTAAAATTTGTTAAATTCTATGAAAAATGAAAAGGAAATTTCTAGAACTGTGTCCATAGACTAGTTGATGGATAATTTGGGGAGAGGAGGAAAAAAAAAAAAAAAAGTATTTTTTTTCTGATAGAGCAGTCTTGGATCAGTATGATGAGTTTGTGGCCTTTTTGGTGAGGCAGTCTGTAGTACGGGTCTCTACGCTTAGATGTGAGGTAGTGGCAGGGGAAAAGTGATGGAGGGGGTTAAGTTTCATGTTTGTGGAAAACCAATGCAGATTTTTAGGCTAATAATTTCCAAGCTGCATGTAAGGGGCTAAAGAGGTAGACAGGCTACTTAAATTATTTTTTTAGAGCGTGTAAGCTAAAGTCTGTTGAGCTCAAAGGGAGTTACTATGTATTTGCAAATCTAGTGCCTTTGCTAGACATTCAGTTTCTTCCACTTCTTTCCCTGAGGATTTTCTGCCTGGCTGCCTTTCCTTGGTTTGTCATCGAAAGATATGGGGAAATTGCTTGGTGTGGATGGATTTAGATATGAGGTAAGAAGCAATCAACTCTTTTTCTTGGCAAAGGTAAGATGGTCTCCAACAATTTGTTTTCTAAACTTCAAAAAGGGGTTTCCAACAAAACACAGCCTGCAAGATCTTTCTTTTAAAAATTTACAACCCAACCTCCTATTCTGCCTAATTTGACCTTAATACCATTTCTCTACCCATTTAACTTCCTTTAAGCATTTTCTCTTAATCAATCAATGGATGTTTCATGCTCTAAGTCTTTTCTGTTGAATTATTCTCTCCACGGCCTCACATTACTTTCATGCTTTTGGTACCCTCAGTTTTCCAATGTCTGTTGGGCTATGATTCTTAGAATTGAATACATTAGTTTAAATTCTACTAGCTTTGTAGAAACAAATTATTTTTTCTTTGTTGTAAGTCAAGACATTTCTGTACATGTAGGTCAAAGTCATAGTGTCCTTTCTGTGCAACTTGCTGTTGTGTAATTCACAATTTATTCTCCTGAAATAATACTGGTGTTTTAGTTTCTTTTCTCATGTTTTGAAAAACAGCTTCATCTTGTTTCTTCATCTTCTACCTATTCAGCTGACCCTAAGGAAATTCTATACTGTATTTCTTTGCCTTTGCCTTGGAAAGGTCATTTGCTACACTTCCCAATTTATTATTATCTGTTAATTTAACTATTGTGCTGTTTAACGTATTCCTGAATGTTAATGAAGACTAATCTCTTACACCTTTTCCATCTTTAAAGCTGATGATCAATTTTATGTTAAAAGAGTACAAAGCCAACAATTACAGACCTTGGAAAACACTCATGCTTATTCCATTGATATTTATTATTGTAGTATTACTTTTCTGCTTGTGTTTTCTTCATTAGCTTTTCTGATGGTGACCTGTTTATTTCCAGGCCAGACTGACTGAACATCAACAGATAGCCTGAAAATATTAGTGAAAGTTTTGTAAAATTCAGAATTGCCTCCACATGCTTGTATTCCATAACATATTAATTTGATCCAGCATAATATACTTCTAATAGAGACAGGGAATTTCTTTCTAAATTTTCAGTTAATGTCTGGAATACAAACATTTTTTAGGTTACCTACTTCATTTTCTTGACCAGAGTGAAGTTTGTGAGGCAATAACTGTCAGGCTCGTGTATGCGTTTTTGAATGCTGGTTCTGTATTAGTTGTGTCTCGGATTACCTAGCACCAGCACATTGCTACACATGTTCTCCAAGACCTGCTGGCAGGGTAGGGAATTCATTTACTAACTGTCTCGTGTATTTGCTAATTTGACTGCCTCGCCACTTTCTTGTATTCCTGTTCCTGCCCTTTATTTGTAGATACGCTTATTTCACACTTGTCAGTTTTCTTTTACTAAGTAAATCAAGAAGGATACTTAGAGGGTAGCTCAGCCTTTCTACTGAGAAGTGTAGTTTTTGACTCCCTCATCCTGACAGCACTTTAGAGTGTGTTGGTGATGCTGGTTCACAGCACTCTGACTTCTCTTGTAGTAATAAACCACTGTTCTGGGGTGTTTTCTTCACAGGTTCATCCTCTCCCTTGTGAAGCTTTCCCCCTGCAGACCTCTTTCTCAAGAAAACAACAATGCACTAACTATATGTGCTAGGTAAGCTGACAAACAGCTTGCCTAAACTCCCTGTTGGGCCTAGGATATGAGAAATGGGAAGACCCTGCTCCTAAGCAGCCTGCTGCACACCGTGAACCCAGAGGAGGAAGGACAGGTGTAAGTAGTTTTCTGTCCTTGCTATGAGAATCAGAGATAACAGAAGGTACTAAAAAATGCTTTGAAGCAATGCTTTGCTGAATTCATCCAGTCCATGCTGTGATTTCTGATGATGTCCATTTTCAGCTGACGCTTAGTAGCCAAGGTTCCTGAGCTGGATGCCAGTGGTTGTTGTTGTAGTGGCACGCAGGTCATTGCATGTGCTGTCTAGGCTGTCTTGTCTACTTTAGGCATTTTTTTATACTCTTTGGGCAGGAAAAAAAGCAGCTCTTTAACAGTACTGTTCAAAGCAGGACTTTATCTGAGATGCTATCTTTGGAAAAGCCTGTTTTGTTTTATAATGGACACGGAGCCTAGCAGCTACAGTAGATGGTGTGGATATCCTGCTATATCTCTAGCAAACCTCATATTTTACAATATTCCTAGACTCACAATGAATTAATAGGATTTAGAAACACAATATAAGATTAGCTCTCAGATGCAGTGTCATAAGTAGCTTCAGCTTATGAAGAAGTGTAAGCATTCACCAGCTGTGGGAAGGCCTTGAGTTAAAAATAATCCAGACAACAGAAAATGTTAGTTGCATCTACAGATGGAATCACATCAGAAACAAAAGGATTAAGTTCTTAACACAGAAAAATCCAGTAACTTTAAAGATAAGCCCAGAAAGACTGGTTTAATCAAATGTCACATTGATGCTGGCAACAAAGATTGTTGCCGAAATGCCTTACAGAGCTTCATCTGTGGGAAAAAAAAGTTGTACAAGATCAATGAAACCAAATGCTAAAAGAGGGCATTGTCCCTGCTGCTGGTTGTCCATGGACATCTCCACTCTTATTAGTACATTTTCTCTGGTGAGAACTCTTATATGGACTATGGGAAATTAAACAGTGCTGCTCAGAGATCAATATCTGCTGTCTGAGATTGATGACTCATTAGGTTTTTGAAGCGAAGCTAGGTCCATTAGCACCTAAGACGTGTAGGGATAACAGTCTTGCAGGTGTTTTGGAACCTAAGTTGAAAATCACCGTTCTATAGTAGGAGGATGCTGTACCATTTCCAAGTCATGTCCTTTAATTCACCTGCAATATTGCAGAGATTAGGGAGTCATGTTATGGCAGCTTTAATTTTCAAAATGTATGTTTCTATCTAGATGACTTAACAGAAGCGTTGTCTATTTTCCAAAAGCAGCCACAACAGCAGCTTTTGCAAGATTTAGAAGCATTTAATAGAATATGAAAAGCAGGGATTACTTGTATATTAGAGAAATGTCAATTACACTTCTGTTTGGAATAGTGGGTAAGGATTAATAAGAGATTTTTGCAAATGCTGAAGTGGGACTGCAAACACAATCTGATAGTCAATTAAAAGAAATTAGGTCATTTTGAAGAACCATCAAGTACCACTGAAACTACATGCCTGACTGTTCTGTTAAAGCTTCCCCTTCAAGCAGCTCACAAGATGTGCCTTTTGAACAGATTCAGATATGCTAATAAGCATTTCAGCTTAAAAGTGTTTGTCAGCAGTTTTAAAATATTCACAATTCAACTCATTGAAATTGCTTTCCTAAGGTTTAGCAGCATGCTTGGGAGCATCTGTCACAAAGCTTTCCTATAAAGGATCACACAGTATGGTAGCTTAGTTCCTATGTCAGGTGATAAAGCAATACAGTAAATAGTATGAGGTGATTTCACATTAATTACTGCTGTTGAACACTTCTTTCTATAGAAACAGTTACTCTAGTGTTCAGCAACAGAAAGTGTCCTCAAAGTAATGGTTCAGCTCCTCCACTGTTGTAAACTTGCAGAGACTCACTGACTTCAAATTCATGCGAGGTCCAGTGTAGTTCATACAATCCTAAAGGTGTGATACAGTGAGAGTCCAGATGGTTAAACATATTCAGAACTATATTTTTAAGTAGGGTTTGCTCCACAGTATTGTCTACCACAGTATCTAACTGCACATTTATTACTTTCAATAGGGAGCTAGAGCAATACCTCAATTTTCCAAAAGTCTTGGAATGATCTGTAGATGAAAACTGTAATTTACCCTTCTCTGCACACAGGTTCAAATGAAAACCTGGGATGTAATTATCTTGTCAAAGCTTATGTTTGGTCATTTCAAATTGCAGGGAAAGAATATAAATCCCCTAAGTATAGTAAAACTATGTATTAAAAAAATGGGGAGAAAAATATTTTTCCTACCATTCCTTGTACTCCAGTGGGGTTGTTTAGAGTGATTTTTAGTTACTTCATGTATATTTGTGAATGAGGTGACAATGTTAAGGGTTGAAAAGTAATTTAATTTATATTTCTAGAACCCTCCCAATAGATACTAAAAAGTGAAGTGGACCAATGGCAACTGACTGCAGAAGCAGAAGTAACGTGCTTTAATAATCAAGCACAGTGGAGTAAATAAAGACTAGACGTCCTCCCTTGGGCTGAAGCCTTGGAAAGGGACTGCCACTTTAATTGCTAATGATGCCCTGGTGTAGGGTAGTCTAGAAATACAGCGTAGCTGGTGAACTGTGAAATAAATGAGTGAAGAGCAAATCCCTCCTATTCCAGTGTGGGTATCCTCCCTCCAGATAGGAGAGGCAGTACAGGCATTTGTCTCTCTCTCTTTTTTTTTTTTTTTTTTTTGTTAATCTGATCCCCACAGATAGTCTACTGGGTCTGGCTGCGATGGAGTCCGTTTTCTTACAGCAGTTGTCATGGTGCTGTTTTGGATTGGTGATTAAAACACACCTGTTTTTTGGCTATTGCTGAGAAGTACTTGCAGGGCATTGAGGCTTTCTCTTTTTTTTCTCCCTGCCACCTCCTACCCTGGTGAGTAGCTGGGGGTGGGCAAGAAGCTGGGAGGGGACACAGCTGTGTCAGCTGATCCCAACAGTTGAAAAAGATATTCCCTACCATAAAATGTCATGCTCAGCAGTAAAATGGGTAGGAAGAAAAATATGTGGGTTTTGTCTTCTAGTTGTTGTTTGGAGAGCTCAGCAGTAAAATGGGTAGGAAGAAAAATATGTGGGTTTTGTCTTCTAGTTGTTGTTTGGAGACTATCTGGACATTGATCTGCTTGTAGGGTGTGGAGAGTGCATTTGCATAATTTTTCCCCCCCTCTTTTCTTCACTTACTAAACTGTTGTGATCTCAGTTCATGAGTTTTCTTGCTCTTCTTATTCTGTTCATGTCCTGCTGGGGGCCTGGAGCGAGTGAGCAGCTGTGTGGGTGCTTAGCTGCTGGCTGGGGTCAACCCACCCACGGAAAGCAGGCTACAATAATATTGGAAACACCACTCTATGACCCAATTCCTAGTAAGGCTGCTGGTAAAATGGGAAATAGCTAAATAAATGCGCTAGAGTTGTTCCTGCCTCACCAGCCTCAAACTATTCCAACTTCTAATCATGCTCTTTGTCTCTGCTGTTTGTTCAGCACAGCACAGGTCTGGTTCTGAAAACTGCAATCAATTCTTTTCAGTTGTCAAAGCTCTGTTAAAATTAATCTGTGTCAGAATACTGATCTAGAATTCAGATATTTTCATGCAGTTCCTTTGCCCTTGGTGAGAGCAGACAAAATCAGGAAGGTGAATGGTCCCTACTGGGCTCAACAGGGGAAAATTTGGCTTTCACTGTCATGGTGCCACTAGTCTGCATTGACCAAGTATAATGCATTTCTAGCCCAGATATCAAACACGGTGGCAGGTGCAGGGCTGAAGAGCATGTTACTTTACACTCTTGTGTAAGTAAGTGTAAAGTACACTTACTATACATGAAGCTGTTATCTTCATGTATAGACTGGAGCCTCTGCATTCTGTTTTTTTAGGGGAAGAACAGACATGGAGTGGGGGCAGTTACACAAAGAATCGAGAAGGGCTGATAAAGGTAGTTAGATAGGGGGATCTCTAGCTTCAGGTGTCGTAAGTTCAAAGATGTGTAAGAACTAAAAGATTTAAGCAGTTTGTTTCTTAGAGCATGCAAGCAATACCTTTATGGACGTAGTTAATTCTCCAGAGAAGGCACAGATCGCCTTTAGTGTGCCATCCGTGACCAAAACAGGAGAATCTAGTAAGTAAGAAAGGTAAAAAATAATCTTAGTGTTTTATAACAGAACCTTCTAAGTTTCAGAAATAATCTGACCTCTACCAGAGCAGCAGTAGCTAAGCCTTGTATCTAGTTAGCAATATGGTTATTTAACCCCAAGAATCTCCTGTGGCTTCTTTAAAAAAAACCTTTTATTCCAACTGTGCTACTTTTCTCTGCTACAGTAACTCTTGGGAAAGCTGTACAGTGTAAGACTGCATTCAGTCTATCTCACCAGCAAATCACTTTCACACTTGGTCAGGTCTCTTTGGACTGATTGCCTGCATTTATGCTCCTGTTCAGAGCATCCTCGATTTGGCCTCGAGGCAAAACAGTAAATCATATGCTGACAGCATCAGTCTTGAGATCTGTGATGGGCTGTTCCTGCTTGTCTTCTGAAATGAAATCCTAGGTGCATCCAGCGTGCTGCAAACACATCTGCTAGGGGGAGGGCCCCAGCAGCTGCTGTGCAGGCTGCAGAGGGCAACGCTGGCACATCTGCCTGCATCTGCCACAAGGTACGATGGGGCATTCAGGCTGCAGGATCTAAACTGGGTGGAACATGCTTGCCCTAGGGCTGGATCTATCTCAGGAGCAGCCTGAGAATGAGCGCTAATGAGTAGTATGGTTGTAGCTACCTTGCAGGTTTCTCTGCACTTCAAAGTTTTTCTGTTATAGACTTTAGCTGATATATAATGTGCTGGAAGCCCCCCCAGGTAGACCCAGTGTCATGGGCAAGCACTGTTCCTCCAGGATCACTTGCGTTTTTGCAAGGAGAGTTTAGTGAGCAACTGAGATAATTTGTTGACCAGTGGATAAGTCATTCATTATTATTTCCTCTTGGCAATCCTACACCTGTAGTGCATTTACCTGCTGTATTTTCCAATGTCACTATTTAAAGTAGTTTGCAAACTAGTTTCTGGGCAGTATCCCCCAGATGGGGAAATACTGATACTGTGTCCGTATAAATCGTGGCACCACTTAAAATATAACCATATCAGAAAAGTTCTGTTAAGTTTAGATTAACCTTAGATAGCTCTGTGATGTCTTTGCAGACTTAACAGACCAACAGCTCTAAGAGACAAAATCAAACAACAAATCTTAAAGCCAGCAAGTTCAGACTGGGGTAGATCACTATAATGGGTTCCACATGTGGCTGCTGATGACAGCCAAGCACAAACTCAATAGCAACTTGCCACCATGACAGGCATGACTATGCATAGCCAGCTCACTCAAATGGAACTATTTATTTTACCCCTATTAGCTTGATGAAACTGAGGTACATTTGTTGACATATAAGCACTGAGGTAACATTGCAACACAATAATTTAAGTTTCAAGTGGTATAGTTGCTACTCTTTATCTGTTCATTTTACATATCCTGGACAAAACCGAAGATAATCTCTCCAGAGTGGTAAAAATGCTGTCTGTTAAAAGTGGCAAAGACAAGGAAAAAGTACCATTCTTTCAGAGGGGGATTCTAGTCATGGAGTTCTTTCTGTACTGAGGCACAATCTCCTGGCCAAGAAAACAATACTCTGTTACCTAACCAACTGCATATGTTATCACTTGGTTTTACAGGGACTGCAGAGGAAGAAAAGATAAACTAGCTGTACATTATACTTGTGGGCAACTTTTTTTTTATCTAACCATAAACCACGTACCCCAGTGTGATGTTACCTTGTCCAAAGATTGTCTGAAGAGTTATTTATAGGAGTGTTACATGAGGGCTTTTCTTGTTTATTTTGTACTCTTTTGGGGAATCATATTCAGACTTTTGAAGATGGATTTTTCATGTCAAGTGGTGCATACCAGAAAGTCAATTTTTTTTCCTTCAAATTTAGCACTAGTTTTCATTAGCAGAGTCACTCATATGTCCCATTAAAATGTGGATTTATTATTCTCCGGTGCTTCTTGTGAGAGGATTTATTTCAATGTTTCTGGGAGCTCAGAATAGCTGTGCAGGTGCACTAGAATCTGCTGCAGAAGCAGGTGAAGTGCTTTCAAATATATATTTTCTGTTTCTGTCTTTCCCTCTGTCTCTTTCTGCTCTTTTCCACCCTCTTTGGCTCAAATTCCATTTTTTTTGCTTACCTTGAGCAGTGCTTGGGTCTCTGCTTGATATTTGTTGGCCTGTTCCAGGCACAGGTCTTCATTGTGAGCTGTGGTCTGAGTACTTGCCTTTCTGTTGCAAAACATATGTATTAAGAAGAGATTTTTTTTTTTAGGGTTTTGTGCCTTTTTATTTTAATAGGCTAACAGATATCATCTATATATGAAAAGTGCTAAAAATATCTCAGAATAAGTCTTTGTGTAACTCTGTTGAGCAGGGGAACATTTGAAAGTGCTCACCTTTAATATGTAACATACTCTAGCTGTAACACAGGACTAGTGTGCCCTTCAACAAGACTCTTCATCACTACAAGGTAGATGTATCTTTCTGTGAACACCAAATCCTTATGTGTGAACTCACCTTGAAGTGTGCAGATTGCTCAACCCTTTGCTCCTGAGTTAATTCTCCAAACTGCCTTGTGATTTCTGAGATGTTGCCTGAACCGCAACCTGCTTGTTTCTGCTTTATGCGCTGTTTACTAGCTGATCCTGATTACTTTTCATTTCCTGTAGCTTTCTCTATTCTAATAAATTGAGGATGTCCAATCAACATGTTCTTAACTGGACTGAGAAACACATCAGGTTGTGGTTAATCTTTGGTATAGATGATGTGGGTCCCTAACTTTGAAAGTAGTAGGAGACCTGCACCTGTGCAAAAAGATGCTTCCAAATGGCAGAATTAGAGGACGAGCTGGGTTGCTTCTTTGTAGGGGGAAGGTGCTAATCATCTGTGAGGGATTAAAATTGGAGATTAAGACACTCAGATTTTATGGGTATACACGTCAGTGAGGTCCACACTTCTGTTATGGCAAACAGGTATGCAGTCCATTCAACCGGTGGAGCCTGGGGAGATATTTAGATCAATTGATGCTAAATATGAACTTTATGATGAGCTGAATTATTCCACTGACTGTATTGATTATGATGGGAGTTTAGACATTCATCTTCTATGTAGACATTAATATTCATATCTCTTATTTTGGAGTTACCTCAGCATTTAGATTTGTTCTAATTGCCTAAATACAGATGTCTTAGTACCATTAGAGATGGCCCCATGGTAACCAAAGCATCCACACAGGTCTGCCATATAGAATGTAACATCTACATAAGATTCTTGTCCTCTAGAGTGGCAGCCAGAGGCCTTCCAGTGCACATTAATGCATCTGAATTGCCACCTGACATCTGTGTTTAGGCATCTGAATCCTATTCTTTATGTCTGTCTATCAAGACCCAAGTGGTGAAAATGGCAAGGCTTCCTGGTGCCAGCTTGTACTGCAAAGAGCTGGGGTGTGCGTTGTTTTCAGTACAGAGTAGTTCTCTGATCTTCTGCTACAAAGAGGCAACATGTTCTTCAGACTGCAGGAAATCAATCCAGAAAGGTTCAGAGCTGAGCATGGTTTTGAGGGTGACTCTTGATTAATAGGGCAGGATATTCTAGACAAGTGTCATGACCAAATGGAAAGTGCTGTAAGTGGTTTTCCATTGTCAAGTTTTGCTTATTTGGGACCGCAGCAGCATTCGTGGCCATATTACCAGCATCAGTCTATAGCATGTTGTGCAGAGAAATAAATGGGAGTTGGGTGCATTACCACTTTGCACTGTAGGAAACAGAAATCGGAGAGAGAGGGAGGAGGCTAGAAGTTCTCTACAAACTTCCCCATGTCAACTGCCCGCTATGCTACATTGTATGTTTCTTTCCCTGTAGAGCTGGCCAGAAAGGAATATTTACTTTTCAAAGGGTTTTTCTTTTGTTCTGTTTGTTTTGCATTCACTCGGAATTAAAGCAAAAAAAATCTCAAACTCCCTCAAACCTTTGAAGTTCTCTGCCCCGCAGCTGGGAAATGGCTGGGCGTTTTCAGTGTTGAGGCCAACATCATGCCATTTTCCCAGGGAAGCTCTGTGGTCTGAGGAACTTCCAAGGCGCTCTGCAGATTTTGAAAATTTTTTAGTTTTTGACTTATCCAGAGCAGATAGGAAGAGGTATTAGAGCTTTCTGGGTTGGAACATATTGGACAGAGCATGTCTCTGCTAAGGCTGAAGTTTTGAAGCTATTTCTAGATTATTAGTGTCTTTATGGCAGACCTTAGGGTCAGAAAGCCACCACTTCCACACTACTTAGCTTTGCAGCACACATGGTAAATGCAGACAATGTTACCTTGAAACCTTGCCTTCAGTGCAACGGAAATTACTTGTCACCAAGACACTTAGAAAAACATATTTTGGGCTTGGTGAACCCAATATTTTTATAAAAGTTTTTCTCCTTTAAAATTTCCAGGCACCTCTATCCCCACAGCAATACAGGTTTTCTCCATTCTAATTCTGCATTGACTGTAATTGTAAGAAAAAACCTGACTCTTACTTATTACAGTGGAAGGAAATGTTAACAGAAATGTGACATCACATTAGTTTTAAATGATTTTCATTTTCCTAGGCAGGCTTTGCAGGTGAGTGCTGCTTCTTCCTACCTGCTACAAAAAATAACATTAAATAAATTTTAGACTTTTTTTTTTTTGTCTGCTGTAACCCTAGTGTAGTCCAAGAAAAAGATGGGTCAAAGAGAGTGTGTGAGGATTTATGCATGTTAAAGATTGTCTTGCCATACCAGAAGAAACATTTTCTGTATGTTACCTTTCAAAAGCTTAAGACATTGAGTATTTGAATCACTAATGCACAGTAAAATTTTACTGTTGCCATAAGTAAAGCCTGTCAGATATTTGAGTCCCAGATGCTTTCTTCATTCAACAAAGTGATGTGGTGGCAGTTCACTACGTCAGTTGACTCAGCGCTTGGAACCATCAGTGCCATTGGTATCAAATATGCTAAACGTGACAAGCAGATCCCCTTGTGAATAGCAATTGAAAGTAGAAATTGTATTAAGAGAAAACTCTCCTGCTATTTTCAGATTAAAATGAATTTTTTTGTTATCCTTTTTGCTGCTTCTATAATCATTGCTCCCGGAAGAATAAATTAAGGGCAGTGGCCTAAATATCAGAAGGAACTTGATGGTTTACTTTCAGGGAGCCCAGTCTCTGCTACCCAAAACAGGCTGACTTTCTGAGAGACTGCCTGCCTTCCCTGTAATGTGTGACACTGGCTTTCACTAACATGTAATTTCTGTTAAGCTTAAAGCTTCTGGGAGCAGGAGTTTAGATGTTCTTTTTTAGTATGTTTTCTACCTCAGGATCCCTATACAACAAAACCAGACAACTGAGCACACAAAATCTCTGCTGGACAGAAAAAACATGATGTTCAAGAAATCCCATTGCTCTTATAATCCTTGGTCTTCCCTTCCCCCTTGAACCATCCCATTCACCAACTTACAAACACAAGCTGTGCCACAGATGGTTTCTTTCCCATGCCAGCCCCTTACTCTACACATGGGCATGATTTCTATGACATTTTTGACCTTGTTGAACCCCAACAGCTGTTACATCCCAGCATTTGGAAAGCCCGGAAATATGTAGTGCCAATGCCTGATGTGCACCTGGTGCAGGTGCCTGGCTAGGAGTATGAGATTAATATCTACGGTGTTTATCCCAGTTATTCCTTAGGTCCAAGTGCTGTAACTGGTGCTGCCCAGACGAGGGTCCTTGCAGCTCTGTTCAGCTGCACAGTTCTACATTGCCCCTGCTCAAGGCCTTTCTGCTCAGACAAGACTCATGGGCTGTGGGAGTATGTGGCTGCAGGTGGGGGCAATGAACAAGTGATAGTGAGAAAGGTCACTGGTTTTTCTGTGGGGAGAGCTTGGCACAGTAGGAAAGGGAAAAAAGGTATGGAGGAGAAAGGCATATTAGAGAAGTGCAATCAGTTAACAGAGGGATAAAGCAACTGAAGCTGTTGGTTTAATGTTTGGAAATTTCCTTGACCAGCTTAGAACTTAATGCATGGTTTGTGTCAAGAGCAAGAAATTTTAAATGTTTCATTTGCAATGTCTTTTATCAGCTAAGCACAGTGCTGGTTACAACCCTTGCAGGGCTGGTGTAGGATGCACCACAAGATGCTCTGGGGCACTGGCTTCTGAAAAGATCTGACAAAGCGCTACATTTCAGTCACCACAGACCTCAGAGTGCACAGAGCTCCCGTCGAAAATAGACCAACTGTGACCCAAGGCAGTCCCTGTGTCAGAGAAATTATAGGGAACCACAGACACAGATTGTAAAAAAATAATTAAAAAAATCTAGTATTTACCAGATGCCAAGGGTGGAGAATAAACAGTACAGTCCATAGTGAATATTTCTGCTGCTGCCGACAGGTTAGACAAGAAGATATTTTGCTGTAGCTTCCAAGACTCTAAAGCCATTTCAGAAGGGAGCCAGAGGACAGACAGGGTATGCTTAGCTGGTAGTAAATTATCTGTTCATTTCCTTGGCAAAAATGTTGGTGTGTGAGTCTCAATAGGACAGACACGCAGGGACTGCCTAAGCTCTTCTAGCTCTTCTAAGATAGTAAGCCTTTTATGCATAATCTAACTAATCTGTTTTCAACGTTGTAGTTTCTGATTTCCTGATCATACATCTAGTTGTTATCTGAAAGAGCCTCCTGTGTACCACATATGATGCATATCCAAATTGAAAATCTGACAGCTTCTCTTTACCCTCCCCCCTGCCTATTCATGCTTTTGTCTCCATTTTAGGGAGTATCTGGTATTTGGTTTTTGAATAATCCATTTCATTTTCAAAGTACTTTAGAGAGAGAGAAAAGGAGTACTACAGGGTTTCAAAACTATAGTGACAAGAAGAGAGGAAAGGGCTGTGGTTCCAGCTGATATCTGGCACTTCATTGTGTTTAGAAATGTTTGCTACTCTATGCTGTTTGACTGACACCACCAAGGAAACAGTATTTTTTAATTGCTGACTGCCTGCCCTAGTTTTGTGCTGATGTAAACCACTGCCACTAATTATCTTATTACAAGAAAGTTTTTTTTTTTTTTCTCTCTCTGTCCAAATCCCTCCCTAATTAAGACCCTGGCCTTGTTAAAATCCACCCTACATCATTTATTTCCCTTGTTAGTAGCTTGCTGTCCCCTCTTTTCTTCTGCAGTGCTCTTGTATCTTTTGCATTCATGTTGGCAATATCTTAGGTTATAAATTGTTTGGGGGGCAGAGAGGGTAGTTTCTGGCCTGTTTTTTCTTTTTTTTTTCCCCCTAGGATGCTGAAAAAGTTGCTTTTCAGGGCTGCAAGGACTTCCAAATATGGAAGTTTTTCACAAATATGACGCTATGAATGACAACTGTAATAAAAATAATCACATGCAAAGAAGTCTAGTTCCATATGAACTGATTTCATTTTTACTTCTTAGAAAGTAAAATCTGGAAAGAATCATTTCAGGAACAACGCCGAAAAACGTGTCATGTGTCTTTTAGGAGTTTTGAATGAAGTCAAAGCAATGAAAATGAAAGAATGAAATATATTTACATAACTAGTAAGGCGATAAAGGTGCTACCTTTTATACACAAGAAAACACTAGTTAGGACAATAGAGACTTTCTTGGTATTGAGCAAATACTGGTTAGTACCTGATGGTACTTTCATCACATAAATGTGCAGTACTTGAAACACTGATTTAGCAGGTTCTCCTGAAGGATGAGGGTGACCCAGCCTATAACAAGACTCCAACACAATTCTGAAAAGGGAGTACAAACTAAAAGTTTCTGTAACTTTGTAAAGAAAACACTGTTAGGGCTGTCTCTATAGAGATGGGAAATTAACAGAACTCTTTGCTGGTCAGTGAGGCATATATCATCTGCAGTGTAAAGAAACAATGGATTATGACTACTTTTAATTTTCACTGTGTTATACAGAAGTCAATCTATGATGTGCTAGTAATTCCAAGTATAGTTTCTCCCCTTTGGAATAATATGGGGCCAGATCACCATCTGATTTAAATAATTTTCAAATTTCATCATATTAATCTGAGTTTATTTGGTTTACATGGCAATGTTTTGGTAGCAGGTGGGTTGCTGCATGGCTTCTGTGAGAAGACACCAGGAGCTGCCTCCATGTCAGACTGAGCCACTTACAGCAGGCTCCAAAATGGACCCACTGCTGGCCAAGGCTGAGCCTGTCAGCGATGCTGGTGGCATTTCTGTGATGACAGATCTAAGAAAGGAAATGGTAAAAAACACTGTGCAGCAGCTGTGAGAGGAGTGAGAAAATGTGAAAAAAACAACCCTGCAGACACCAAGGTCAGAGAAAAAGAAGGGAGAGGAGGTGCTCCAGGCACCAAAGCAGCCATTCCCCTGCAGTCCCTGGAGAAGACCATGGTGAAGCAGCCCATGGAGGCTCACGGTGTAGCAGGTATCTACCTGCAGCCCGTGGAGGACCCCATGCCAGTGCTGCCATGGTATAAGCTGTTCCCACAGTGCAGTACCTGTAATCAGGAACTTCAAAACACAGGTAAGCTTGCTTAATGGAGCACAGTGTTTTGAAACACAACCTTTTTGTTTATTTATTTTTAACAATCAATATTATCTTTTTGATCATTTACCTGAGGCTTTAACTATCTCTCACTGGAACTCAGGGACTGAGAATATTATGGTGGTAACATTATGAGAAGATATTCGTAGCACCAGTGTTTCATATGAGGTTCTCTAGGGAACGATGAGGGCTTTTGTTGGAGAGCTAGTGCATCTTTCTGGGGGGAAAAAAATTATTTGAGTAGCAGAAACCTAATAGAAGCATAATGCAGGATTTTTGCTTGTTTTTAAGATAAGTACCTTTTACATACAAATGGTTGATCAGCCTTAAAATTGATGTACTTAGATTCAAAGGGGTTAAAGTGACCAGTAGGAACTAACAAAGATGCACAACTTGGCAAGGAGGTGTAATATGTTTATACAGTGGCTTTTGCCTCTTGCTAATCACTTGGGTATGCGAAAAGTTTAATTACTCATGTCATTTCTTCCCCTGTGCTCTTATCCTCCTGTTCCTCTTTTGTGAGGAACAAGGATGATTGGGCTGGTAAAAGCAATTCCCAGTGGTTGGGTAACCAACCAAAGCCAAATGTTGGCTTTTTCTTTCTGCGCAGGAAGGTCAGTAACGACTCTTGCGTAGCCTCTCACGATTAGGACATGTCAAGTTTTACTTTTAGTGTGAATTTTATTGCTTTGATGATGTGCCTTCCAAATTGCATTGAGTATTCATTCAGTTGTTTTTTTTTTAACCAAAATTTGGAACTTTTTTTGCTTTGGGCAAGCTTCTCCAACAGAGAAACATGAAATAAATCGTTAAACCAGTCACAGGGTAATAGTATGTTTCTTAATGTTGGTAGTAATAGTATTAAGCTATCAGCAACACCAGTCATTTCTGATGAGGCAGAAAACTTCACTGAATAGAGGGAATATTTATTACCTTATTGGTACAAAGCTTTATTTGAACCTAGTATGAAAAAGCACTGAGTGGTGTGTTCATCTCATTTTTGAACATTTTGGTAAAGAATCTTTCAGGAAATGATTATAGATATGCATTTTGCAACTGAAAGGTTAAAAACATGTTCCCCTCATTTTTGAGCTAGGTTTACATGCTGGTGGGATGAAGAGGCTGGTGATGCAAGTTTTGCTTGTGGAACAGGAAGAAAGGAAATTAGTATCAGAAAATATGGCCTTTAGTCTTTTCAGTCAGATTTTGAAGATCATTATTTTTGATGTTAAGTTTTTTTCAAATTAGCATTTTAATATTATATAGCTACTTCTAACTCTCCAACCATCTGTGACTAATTTCCTTTTGTCAAAAAAACCTCTGCTAACATCTGTTTATACGCAATTACAATTGCAAGCATGTAGAATATTACCTCAAACTTAATATTTGGCTAAAAGCTTGGGACTCTGGAATGATATTAAAATTAACTTGCAATTTATTATGCTTAGACATGGGTTTAGAAAAGCATATTGAGTTAAACAGTATGTCTGTTGACATACTCTTAAATCTTAAAGGCACATTACTATCTTATTTTAGTTTTAGCCCTTTGAAACACTTGTTACGGTAAAAAAGAATAGTAGTATGCAAAATTCATCTTAGTTATTCTAATTCAAAGAATTTTCCAAAACTTAAAAGCTACTTGAACTTCTGGTTAATTTCTTTAATTATTCAGGCTTATTTTGGTAAATATTTTAGTAAACTAGGAAAAAAACCTCAAAAGGGAAAATATATAGTGACTGTATAAAATTTTAGAACTAATGAAAGGTCTAAGCTAACATACAGAGATTATAAACTGGAAGTGGCCCATGAGTTATTCTCCAAAGCAA
>JAVJGI010000060.1:54162203-54255080 GCA_035590275.1 Ibycter americanus | reverse complement strand
CGCCAATTTCGGTTTGCATAGTCTAAACTGTAAAACATAACCACAGTAAAAATTTCTTATCAATGACTTTTAATTAGAATATTCCTTTGAATTAATACTGAAAGGTGACTATGTATGTTCTTTCCCATCATAATATAGCATACAAAGTGTTGCAGGAGCTGGTTGGAGGAGGAGTAGTGTGGACTTGCTCCTGAAGAGACGAGTTGCCGTTTGAGCAGGGAGGGCTGGCTATCGCCTACTAACCTGCCCGTGCTTGCAAGAACAAAGTGTCAAAATAATAATAAAAAAAAAAACAAAGGAAAAGGTATTTCTGCTGTTACAGAAGAGGGCAAAAATAGATACTGCTGGGGATTTTCTTGCATGTCAATGTACATCCTTGGTAGCAATGAAGAGTGACTAAGGTGCGGAGATTCTTTCTAGTAACATCGGCACTTTACATTTTATTGGTGACAGACAGAGCCTGCTGTGAATACGTGGCATGGATGCAGGTATGAGACAATGAAGATGACAATGTTAGCTCATGAGATAGAAATTCAGTTATATACTCCATGTTCTTTAACTTTGCCATAGTTTTGGATTTTTTAATCACTCTGCTGTTTCAGCTGTCACAAATTGTTTTTATCTGTGCTTGGCAAGACTATGATACAACACTTAATTTTTACCTTAATTTAGAAGAGGATTGTAAATTCAATCTATAACTAAGTGATTGGTAGCTTGTGAAATTACACCGTGATCGAGTCAATGCAATCATCAAAGCATAGTTACTCTTGGTTTAATAAATATGCTGTACTGAAAAATTTTGTCAACTATAATGTAATTTTTGATCGGCATAATATATTCAGCCGTCTGATCATCTGCTTTTTATTTATTCATTCAAAAATCAGCTTTTAGTTCTTAATTCCACAAAGATCAAGAATACTGACACTAGGTGTTTGTTCTTCAACCCTATAACTGGACTGAGTAGTGATTTTTGTAGTTGTTCTTTCCTAAAATGTCAATGATCGAAGTGCCTATAACTAGACATTTTACATGTTGTTCTTAATCATGAAGGAAAGAATAAAAGAAACTATCCCTAATCTCTGTATTAACTTTCAGAGACAAAAGCCTACATTTTGCTTTACTGATTTCTCAGGTCTTCTGCAAAAGTGTTCCTTCATATGTCGTCCTAGAATGTGTATTGCAAAGGATTTAACCCTGAGAGGTAAAGAAGTATTAAATCTGTTGTACAGTAGCTGGGATTTGGGGATATCATACCTACACTTCTGATTATCTTTTCTCACAGAAGAATAATTCTGGGTGGATTTGGGACAGGAAAGAAGGACAGCTAGGATGACAAGAGAACAGACAACAGATATCTTCTGAAGAGAGAGTGAGAGAACATTTTCCCCTCTTCCATTTCTTAACATAGCAAGAGAGACTCAAAAGGGATATAAATACTTTCTATCAAAACATCAAGGGAGTTCAACAGTTCTTCCTTCCAGTACTGAACTAATGTACAACATTTGCCCCAGGTTCAATGGAGTTTAATATTTAGGTTGAAAATTAGAAGCTTCTAATCAAAAGTTTAATGAGGTTCTGGAAGAGACCTTGAAAGGAGAACTGAGCACAAATGAAACCTTAGTTTATGTTAAAATGGAGCTTTGATGGAAGAGACTATATAAGGCAGTTGCTCTCACTTGGGGATTGTACCCTCAAAAACATGCTGATGGCAGAGATCTATATGAGATGCCCTATAGGGTCTCACCAAGAGGTATGCTGTCTTGTGGAGGGTTCATGGTAAATTACTGTTCATAAATAATAAATTGCTGTTCATAATTAGTTTCTATGCTAGCTCTTCAGTGACTGTTATAGGAAGTAGCTGAACAGTTGCAGAGATGGATATTTTACATCCTGCTTGCATCCTTTTGCAAGGTGCCGATTGAAAGGTGCCAATACTGTCGGATAAAGACTTGTCATAAAGGCAGTGTGTATGTGAGCATATTTAATTATTTTCATTTTACTGTGAGTGAGACTTTCTTGTGAGTCACTGAACTTTGAACCAGATGTGCATGCAAACAATTCTTTTGTCTTCTGCCTTGATCAATTCCAGTCTGATCACGTTAAATAAATCTTGAATTGGAGGAGGGCAGGGAGGGGGAAATTCAAGCCAGTTCCCCTAGTGAATGACACTTAGCATTTAATCCTTAAAGTGCTGATAAGGCTTTCTTCCCTTGAGCCCTCTCTAGGATGCTTAAAAATAAAGCAGCTGTATGAAAAATGCTGTTAGGTTATTTCATCTCTGTCTTAGTGCCTTTGGTGTTTTTAAAAACAAAATAAATATTTGAATTTGCAAGTGCTGATCTGGGATTTTTGGAGTCTTGTTTTTCAGTCCTAGACAATTTCTACTGATATTTCAAAATCCTTTGCAACTCCATCTGAAGAATTGCTGTTTAGGAGCCTTAAGCCTCTTAAAGGCTGCATGGCAATAGAATATGAAAAGGTTTGGATTTTATGTTTTAGTACCAAATAAAATCACTGGAAATTTCCATTGATTTTTTTTTTTTTTTCTTTTTCAGATGAAGGTCTCACTCTCTGTATGATGTGATTCAAACTATCCCCTTCCGTTTCCTCCTCTTTTCTTTCATCTTATGTCTTTTCCATTCCTCTAGTCTGTGATTGTTTTTTGAAAATGGTTAATACCAAAAGTGATACAAATCCTTCTTGAAGAATTCCACTCAGTGATTTTATTAAAGTTCTGATTGTTTCAAACTGAAGTATATCTCTAACCGCCACTATTGCAAAGGGCTATCATGACTGATCTATATTCTTGTTAAGTCGTGTTACCTCCTTTCATTGACTGGTATAGCATTCTGTAAGTAATTTTGAATATGGAGTAGAGTAATTCTAAATATACTTCTATCAAATCTGCATTAGTTGTCACCAAAAATCAGGAATATGAATCTCCTTAACACCAATGTAGCATTAAGAAGCAGGTATTCTTTATTACGGCACCGTATACATGGGGGAACCCTCCACCTAATGTGCATAGTTTCCTTCTCTTAGGTAGCTCTTTTTATGCAGTACATGTATACATATTCAACATATTTCCCAGAAAAGACATACATATTCATGAATTTACCCAAAACTAGTTATAATATTTGCCCTCCCCCTCATGCATGCCCAGTTGTCCAGAGTGGGGGTCTTTGGTGGTCTCAAGGGTCTGCAAATTTGCCCATTCCTTTATGCAGTTGGCTACAGTTCTCCTTTGTAGTCCCCATATATGGTCTTAAACCAGGGCATCTCGGTATCTTACTTTTTCTTGGCCTGAAATCGCTGGCCTTGGGCCGGTTTTCCTTCATCCTTCAGGGCTACCCCTTTGTTAGAAGCTGAATTTATTGCTTACAAGTATAGAAAGATTAGTTTCAAACAATCAAGCTACCTTAACACGAACTTTTCAAACTTAGGGTGCATGAGTATTTCTAAGTTCTTAAGATTAAACCTTAACCGTTCTGTAACATAGTGAGGCCCCAAAGGAGAATACTGCCTTCTAAGGATGTTATTTGTGATAATGTGGTCACAGTAGGTCGTAGGGGAAAACAGGCATCTTTCCCAGGTAGAATTGCCTCCTTGGCTACTCTAAAGATAGTACTTCCTATGCCAGGGTTTCTTACTCACCATTAAAGGCAAAAGAACAAATTAGTCTACTGAACTTAGTAGGATTGAGTGCACATGTCTTAAAACACAATAAATGCAAGAGTCCGCAATGAAAGAAGGCTGAGCTGAATTGCATTGCATTTGCCACAAACTAGGAGTGTGCATGCGAGCAGCGTAATGCATGATAATGTATTCAGCTACAAGACCTGAGCCCTGATATTGTGCATTCATATGAAAGGAATGAATTTTTTAGCACTGTGCATTTTCTGTGTGTATCTGTCCTTGCTATTTACTATATTACACTCATAATGAAAATATCTAAACATACTTGGTATCTCAAAACCTAATATTAATGTAAATGGTCTACCCTCAAAATATATCTGATATCACAGATACAAGCAGACTTGGACAATAGCTCACTATACCTATAATTGCTCTTAAAATCAGAGAATATAAAAGAAGATTGTGATTAATTTGGTTAAATCTTGTAGAATCTTAGATGCACTAAAACCTATGTCTGTTTCTACACTGAAACAAATAAATGGGAACTTCTACCCTCTAAAAAGCAGTCCAGCTACATAGTGAAAATGTGTAATGGATAACTATCGTTAAGCTAATATTTTCATTCGCCAAAATTGTCAGTCATCAGCTTTTTCATGCACATCAGCAAAGTACAGATCTATGTAGAACTTCAGGGTAATGCTGATGTGCAGGAATATAGCCTAAGGAAAAAGGCCCTGCTGCAGCAGTAGATATGCTTGAGTACATTGTTTGAGTTAAAACTCTAGTAACTGCTCCTGTGCTGACTCAGAGCCTTAGAAATCAATACAAGTATCTACCAGCTTCTATAAACTGACACAGTCTAGTTCTTCGCACGGTTCTGCAGACTTAATTATACATGGATTGAATTGCAGTGGTGTCTTTATCCCCATTCACTCGCACCACTTACCTCTGTGTGGTGCCCATTGCGCTCTCCTCTCATATCCTGCTCTGACCACACCCTGCATGGGCGTGTGGGCTTGGTCTGGGGAAGAAGTCTCCAGAAATTTAGGGATGTAAGGAAGCTGAAGAAAAAGTGGGCTTTAGCTGGATGACTTTAGTGATGAGTGAGGTTCCTATCTTATATCAAGAGCCTGTTTGCTAATTTTTTGAATTGTGTAAGAAAAGATTTCAGATCTGAAAGTGTCTCTATACCCTCATGAACTTTCAATGTGCTCTTACATATTAAAGTCGATATTTTTTTTTTATGTTTCTGAGTGCATATTATGTATATAAAGCCGCATATAAAATCAGTCTTTCTATTTCTTCACGTGAGTGAATGTTTCCTCTCCTTGTTGTATGTGTACTTCCTCTGATATTTGTGGACCTTTTTACACTCTGTGTTATTTACTGTAGGAGAGAGATTGTCCATTAAGGCTTCCTAGGCCAATTCAAAAGCTGTTATTTAGACTCCTGATTCCATTAGTGCTTACATCAGTTAAAGTGCCTAGAAGATCATGATGAACAGCACTCCCCAGACCTGCACTCTGTTCTTTGAAAAACTACTATGCGTACTCTGGTTTTTCCACCTCTGATGATAATTTTAGGTAGAGGATAAAATGGATGAAAGAGCTGAAGCACTGGGATGAGATAACATTGGCCGAATTGTGTAATGCTGTATAGGCAGGTCTGTTCAGCTACAGAAGGGCCTATATACTCACTTGATAAAGTGCTATGTGAGTGCATTTTTCAGAAAGCTATGGTGTGTAGGCAGAATAAATGGAACTCAAATGTGGCGAAAAGGATTGTGCACGTATATGAAAATGCAATTACTTTCCATGAATGTGGCAAGAGGAAGTCAAATACTGTGTTACACGAAGTCAATAGAACTAGTTTCTAGTGAGCTTATACTTTCTTTATTTCACTTATGCTGGAAGGAGAGGTTGACTTTAGATCTGATGTCCCTATACCTCACCAAAATATCCCTCTAATTAAAAAAAAAAAAAAAAAAAAAAAAAAAAAAAACAAAAAAGTTTTCAGTGTCTAATTACATTCATTAGATCTGTTGTTCTACCTGATTGCACTTTTAATATTGAAAAAATCAGAAGTCCTACTGAGTTCATCGTGGCTTCTGATTAGAAAGCTCTAATTAAAAGGGAGGCAATATCGAGATTTTGGTGACCAGTTATACAGTTTGAATACTGAGTTCCGGTACTAAGTTCTACTGAACACCAAATATTCTCAGTCATCAGCTCCTAGAGTTCTGTAAGCCTGTGTATTTATTGCTTTCTGCACTTTTCACCCTTGACCTTTTTGAGACTGGCCACTAACCCTAAAAAATGTTCTTGCCAAAAATGCCTAAAGATACCTTTACAGGTATGGCAATTTAGAATGTTGTACTGAGATCACCCCCTAATGCTCTGACCAGTACTATCTCATTTTTTCCTATGATATCCCTGCCTGTCTACATTAATTTGTATCTCTTACATTCAGGTTGATGCAAAGACAGTGACTGTCTTTCTGCTCTCTTTTTCTCAGTGTGTAACAGAGTACGATACTGGTTCAAGAATAAAAGTACCCTGAATTATGGTGAAATTAATCACAATTATTAAGAATTAGGTGATCGCTTTTCAGTGGTGAGGTAATCATATGATTTATGATGGATTTTGGAATGTTTAGGACTGAAAGGGGTTTTAAATTTAAAACATCATCTTTTTCTCCCTATGTTTTCAGATAAAGTGTATTCATGCAGGTTGTTTTTTTCTTAAATTCCAGTTATTGTTCTTGTGTTTTTCTTTAATAAGAAAATTGTGCTAGTTTCAGCCACAACCTGAGCTTAACTATATATTACTAACACCACGTTGGAGGTCACAAATGACTTCAGATAGGTATATTCCAGTGGGTTATTAAACTATGAAATGTCCTCAGAATATTTTGTTCCTGCACACACCACTGGGTTGTCCCTTTAGGTTAGTAACATCCTGTGAGTGAAGACCTGGTGAGTACTCAGCTTGCTGTTCTTTGTGCAAGGGACAGACATCAAACCTTGTCTCTGAATCATCCTTTGAATCTTCCTCGGAATTGCTCTCTGCTGGGCTGAAAGATTTGCACTGGGAATAAATATTAGGTGTTAAATTATTCCTAGGACCCATCCTACTAAGATGTAGCTTCTTATTGTAAGATTGCCTTACCTATTGACATGAGGAAAAACTACATTTGACATGTGACACAGAGTAGATCACTTACTAGAGGGTCCTATTGCCCTACGTGTATTTGTTGCAATTACACCTGAAGAATCACAGGAACAGAATGGAATTCCTCCCTTTGTCTTATGAAGAAGCATAATATGATTATTCAGTTATCAATAGTATGATTCTTAGGAAAAAAAAGTCCATAAATGTCTATCAGTTATTTTAGACAGAAAAGAAAATAGCACTGAAAAACATCTGCAGTGAGCATCCTTAGACTCTTAATGACATGATGTTTTCAGGACCGATACTAAATTTCAGTATTCTGGTTTCTTTTTCACAGCAATGAATATCATTATGAACTCTCTGGGACTGGTGCTATATAGATAGTACCTTACCTACACAGTGTGCATACTTTGGCATTTGAATATTCTTTACTCAGCTTTTTTGAAAAATGAAATATTTAACAGAATCAATTCATTTTAGTTCAGATATGCCAGTCAGAAGGATGCAGATGTAATCAACATTCCCTGTCTCCCTCTTCCTTCCCTCCCGTTCCAAAGAGGAGCAATGTGCTGTAGTCAGCCTGATCATAGCTCACTGGGGTCTGACCGTTTAGGGGAATAAGAGTCTGTCTTGCCTGCTAATCCCTCTGTGAGCATTGCGGTGGAACTGTATTGCCACAGTGCTATTATCTCCTTTGCTGAACAACCCAGTGTATGAATCCCATTGTACATGTTGCTATCCTACTGGAGTTTCTGTTGAAAAAATGAAATGGATATGGTAATTTAACAGGAAACTGAAATGTCTGAGAGAAGTTGAAAAAGGTCTATCCAGGCATGCCTTACTTTACAATGAAACAGTGGCAGGTTTCAAAAAAGGATTCTCTCTCTATTAGAATGCAAATAAACACTGCTTTCCCTTAGAGCCCCCTGTCTAGCTATGGAATAATAATTCTAGACAAAAGCTCTATATTGTCATCTGTGACATTTTAGCTTTATTATATGCTTAGTTTTTCCATAAATTATAACATTCTTCAATTATGATTAGATGTGTGCAGTGGTGAATCAGTTATTAATCAAATCCCCTTAAACAGTCACTTATGAGAACAGGTACCGGTGCAGTATGGAAAAGGGCATGACGAAGAGAGTATCTGCAGTCTAAAAGGTATCCTTTAGCAGGATGCCATTTTAAACAAGGTGTTAACAGAGGTAATGTGGGTGTGTGTATTGAGGACTGTGGCAGAAATTGAGTTCATAAAAGCTTTGATGAGCTGGCTTAAAGCTTGAAGAAGGTATAATAAGCCAAACTGACAATTGAACATTTTTATGCTGCTTCTTTTAACTGTAGTATGAGAGAGAATTGGAAGGGAAGAAAGAAGAAAGAAGGGAGGTAGGTGAGTGGGGGAGAAAGAGAACTAATGAACCCAACAAAAACATACTGAATATTTGAGATACTCCAGCATGACATTTCAGATACTCAGCTGCACTGACACAGTCTTCATCAGTTGAGGAAGTAAAAATTGAAAGTATGGTTCCAAAGCAGTACTAGACCTCTGCTAAGGGTCTTGGTCTGGTGGGTGACATCCCACTGGGAGAAGGGAAGCATTTTTAAAGCAATCTGTTTAACTTCAGCCTGATTTCATTGACTTTCATAGGCTATGTAGCTGCTTAACTTCAGGCCGCTGTCTACTCTACTGAATGCAGTGGCTGTAGTCCCAGATGTCTGCTACTTGGAGGATCCCCCTAACAAAAAGGTGTCAGTCTGTAAGGTAGCCAGCCTGTGTTTTTAGTTCCTTTGCATCATCAGTGTATGGGAGGGCATGCAATACGGGTCAGAATACTAAAAAGAGTGATTATGTGTGCTTTTTTTTAAAATCAGCTGTTTCAGTGAAAAACTTTTCCATTAACTCTGTATTTCGTTCAGTGCGATAAAGGTTACACACTGATCTTAACTCAATTTAGTGCTTTAGAGGATTTTAATTTCTTTCTATTTGTCTGTGATATAGTCAGTAGCCATCTAGAAAACCCTTGCTGTTTCTTTCATAAGGGGCCTCTGGTTTGGTCAGTATGGGTTTGCTGGTAAGGAATTTGTTTAAACCCTATCTCTGTGGTTCTATTACACCGATTATCATGTTCATTGATGTAGTGGCATATCTTACATCTTGTATATGATGAGCAATCAAGAGGTGGCTTTATTGAGACACTGGTTAACCTGTGAGTTTGGGTTCTATCATTCTGCTTTGTATGCACAAGAAAATCCTATTTATGAGATCAAGCAGGCAGATTAGCATCTTTGAAATTCTTTATTTATCTGTTGATAAGGGTTTTGCACGCTATATTTCCCAGCATCCTCCTAACAATATGTCCCGAACTCCAGTTGTAGGGACTTGTTCTCAAAGTATGTATCTAAGCACTTCAAATCCATAAGTCTTCAGCTAAGATTTCCAAACAGATTAACAATCAATGAGGAAATGTTGTATTCTGTGGGGTTTGTTTCATGCAGAAAAACCAGATTCAAATGTAATTTAGTTACTTAAATATCTTCACAAGGGAATTAAGAGCTTAAATACCTTTTGCAGATCTGAAACTGAACAGAGGCTATAATCATAATTTTATACTGCCCAATAATCCCCCGTTTTTTACAATATTATGATATACATATATATATAAACATAGCATATCTTAAATCAATATATCTACAAAAAATTCCAATAAGAGAAAACTATATTGTGTCTATGTGTTCTTGATTTTACTTGTATGAAGGTTTAGTACATGTATTAATCAGAATTAATAACATTTTCATCCCAACCTGCTACAAATTGGAACCAGGTGATTGTCAACAACCTTTAATAAAATTCAGTCCTGGGCTTAGAATCGCTCCTGAGCCTATGGAAGCCCTCCAGCAACTTTTAAGTGGGGGATTGGACCTCTACTCTGAACTACCTTAGCAGAATGACACTGAGTGCCAAATCACCCTGCAGATTTGGGAAAGCTTCCCAATGAAAGGGGGAGTAGCTGATTAGTGGGGAAAGCAAAATATCCTTGAGTATAGAGACTACTGGTTGCCAAGAAAACTTAATCCACTTCACTGTCAATAGTAACAATGCTGGAATGACTCTGCTAAGACTTCATGGCTTGAAAATTGGTTTTCAGGCAAGCAGAGAACTTGAGCCATGTGTCCTCATTTCAGTTTTGCAGAGGCAGGGTGCGTTCAGCTGTCAGATACTAAAGGGGACCTTCAATATTTCAACTTTTCTTCACTGATCAGAAAATAAACACCCTAATACAAAGTAGTTTATCTTCACCTTTATGCTTATCCTGTAGCAGATTACACTGTAAAACTTGTGTGGTAAGCTAGTTTTCATTTTAAACGAAATTTTAATCTTAACTTAGATGCTTTTCTGTGGTTACGTGTACTTGTCTCAGTCCATGTAAATACCTCGCACAGGGTTAGGCTGAGGTGTTTTAAGGCTTTTCACTGCAGCCCTCCTATCTTCCTGGAAGACCAATAGACTTCTGCTGTCTGAGGTGTGAACAAGGTATTGATTCTGAGGGGATCAAAGCCTCTGGGGTGCTTCATAAATTAGGAAAACTTAAATGAACCAACAGAGTTTTTATAGCTGGAAGACCTCAAAAGAGAAGTTACTCATTTTCCATGAGAGCTGTTCTAAAGCAATAAGATCGGTGCCAATCTTAATAGAAAATCTAAGGACTGTGGGTGAAATTATGGTTCACTGCCACCAGCAGAGCCAGGAATTGACCTGCGTGACCAGCTTGATGATAACACTCAACTGCTAAGATTTGATTTAATCTGCCATTTGGGATTACCATAGGAGTTTATAATCCCCAGTGACCTCCTTAGTAGTGTCTGATACAATTACGATTTATTTCATTGTGGCCGTCATTACTGGTGATTCATTTATGCTTCATACAAAACATTGCCTGAGTTCTTTCAAGCTGCTGTGCAAGTTGCTTAAGAAGCTTGCACATAAGGTACCTGAATATCAAAGTTCAGATGCGTAAGCTTGGGATAACAAGTTTCAATAAGCATATTTTTAGATCTGCACAACTTGACTATTTGGCATAGCTCTCTTACATCGTTCCTGTAACTGTACCTTACAACTCCAGTTACAAACAGTATTAACTGGGATGCTGGCATTTTTCATGCTGCGAGACAAATGAATGTTTAGGAAGATGTAGATACCCCAAGTCACCAGAAACTTAATTAACTGGTGTTTTCTATTCCACCAACGTGCTATAATATCAACCTGATGAATAAAAACGCATTTACAAACAAGGCTAGAAATGAGTGTTATTTCTTCTTAAAGTGAGGGGAGCCTTTTTACAAGGCAGACACATGCTAGGGAAGCAGAAGGAATGCTACTTTTAAAGTGCAGTGATGAATTGCCTGGCCATTAGGAAAGCATGAAAGACTGTGGAGCACCTCAGCTTTTGCTTTAGTTTAAGTAAAGTACACGTTTAAGCCTGGAATACAGATGTTTTCCTCAACTGGAAGTTTATTGCTTTTGTTGGATAATCCTTTTCAGCATTTACTTCAGTCATTAAATAGTTGAAAATAATGAATGGTTCATTTCTGTCTGGTTGTGCTTCTAGCCCAGGCTTCATGGTCCTGTGTGCTGTCTAATCAGTGGTACACATGGTTACATTTGATACTAGCTATCCTGCCTGAATAATTGAATTTGAGAGACCAATATAGTCTTGAATCAAACTAATGGTTTGTGGCTACTGGGTGCTAGGGGCAGAGGTCGACTCTGTGCAGCCGAGCTTAGAAAATCCATGAGTACTTTAGGACTTTTTTGAGGCAGTATAAGCAGCAGACTGTGCAACAGGAAGGAAACATGGATCTGGGACTGCATACATGAAAGTCATTTTTATCAATGTATGTGTGTCTCTCTTTGTATAGATACATTACCTTCTGTTCTCATTCTTTCTCACCATTGACTTTGATTTTAATTCTTCTCTGAATTTATTCACATTCACCATAAACCTGTCAGCTAAAAAGTTAAAATAATCCAGACAGGGAAGAAGAATGTACCAAATGACTGATATATCCAATTAAGGCTTCTCTGTGGAGCTATGAGATACTCAAAATGTAATGCTGGTAATCAGTCCACAGGGCAGAACATAGTTATATGAAATATTATTTTAATAAATGAATTCATCTAGGGAACCCTTGAAGTACTGAAAAACTTTTTGTTGTCAACAGGAAATAAGGTTGAAAAACATAATTCTTATTTAATACATCCTCATACACTCCTTGTTGGGCTTAAAATAACGGCTATTATATTATTTCTTCCATGAGCTTAATTTTCCCATGAGTTGCTGCTTCCCTTTTCTCCTGCTCTGCAGCTTTTAATTTAAGTAGAAAAAAGGTGAAACTTCACAGTTTTCTTATGCTCCTTTCAAGCTAGGCATGTTCTGTCCTTGCACTCTGTGTGAAGAATGTCTTGAAGATCTCAGGTATTTCTTAAGTATTCTTCAGTCTTTGGTAGGTGTGTGTGATACAGATAAGTGCATATAGAGCTGCTACTGTGAAGAATGAGACAGATGCCTGTGCCATTGGCTTGCAATTACCAATTAAATGGTGTGGGGAGGGTGAAATTTAATTTCTGTGTGCAGGAGAATTAGACTTTGAAAAATTATTTATTTTGGTTCTTAAAGAAAATCAGTCTTTCCAGTAGTAAAAAAACTTTGAGACATTGGGAAACATATTAGAAAAAAGAATCACCTGGATTTTCCTTTTAACAAAAAAAAAAAAAAAAAAGAAACTTCTTGTGTTATGCCTAAGCAGCCACCAGATCCCTAAAGACTCACTAGGTTGCCTCAAATCCGTGGCAAATGCCCCAAAGCAAGGGACAGCTGTAGGTACGCATGGAGCTGGGAACGTATATACTCTGAGGAAGACAGTTTGCAGACTGCCATCCGGGATTATCGCGTGCTGACCGTGTGCAGGAGCCCGCGTCTCTAGAAGTGTGCGCGCAAAGCGCAGGTCTCTGGAGATGTGCACACAGAGCTGAGGGCTGCCATGTGTCATGCGTCTGCGGCTGCTCTGGCTGGACATGGCTGGTTGTGCGGCTAGTTCCGAGCTAATGGTGCGTATGTTGCAGAGCTCCTGTTTGTGAAAGGAAACCTGCAAGTCATAAAGTCCCGGAGCTCTGAGGCAATCCTCTTGTCAAGATTGTGGACATAAGTGGTTAGGCTTTTGAGCGCCTTGCTAGTTAATCGGTTTGGAGCTCATTTTTCAGCAGCCAAGCCACTAAGGGGACTTCAGTTCACAGGACCACACTAAAGAAAGTCTGAAGTAAAGGAGCCTGAAATGCCTTAGTGTGGACCTCAGTCCGTTGGTACCAGTCATGTTGATTTGGCCAATAATACAATTCACATTTGAGCCAGCTGAATTTTACTATTACATTCCTTTGGTAGAAGGAATTCCATGGTAAACACCACCACTCCAAAGTACCTCTTGCAGTGTGTCAGAATTAAACAGTATTTTGTGATAGCAGTTTTAAGAGATTATTACGGGAGTAAATATTTCAGATCCAAGTGCTAACTGAGCACAGGGACTACAGGGAAACCATTTGTTGGTGACAGGAGGATTTGAGGTTGTGATTTTTCCCTTTTAACTTTAGCAATATAAAGATCAGTCAGATGTGTGATCTAAACCAGTAATCCCACCTCATAGACACCTGCACAAAGTTTTGAAGTTTAAGCAGTGGATTGGACTAGATGATCTCCAGGGGTCCTGTCCAACCCTGACTGTTCTCTGATTCTGTGATTCATCCTTATTTATAGCCTAATTGTCAACTTCTAGTTCAAACCGACGTAGATGTACAGCTTCTGTTGAAATTGACACAGATATTTATTTTAAAAAAATATATAAATGAATAGCATAGGAAATAGAAGTGATATTTAACACAAAGGATTACCATTTTCACTATGAATGTGTTCTTGGATAGCTGCTGTTCTTCAGATCTTCTAACAACAGATTTACTACCTCATGGAAAAAGTTAAGAGTAGAGCGAAGGTTGTATGACAGAGGATGGCCACTGAAAGAATCTCTTTACAATTAGCTGTTGCTGGTAGCCTTCTCTTTCTGTTACGAAGGAGCGCCTTTCCCTTTTTCCTTAAATTTCGTTCTTAATCCTGAGGACACACAACATTTACAAATAATACTTGCAAACAAATGGGTGTATGCAGCGAAATTATTAAGTTCTCTTCTTGTTTTTCTAATTTGTTTATGGAATTCCATATTAATTGGGCATTAGGTATTTTATTGTCATTTGATATGTGCTGGTATGTCTTCAAGAAGATTATTTCCCTGAATGGATATTTGCTCTCTTTACCCTCTCTAACTGTATTGTCCATGGTAATGTACTTCTCCGTTTTCTCTCTGTCTGTGCACTTACTTTCAATTTAAAGTGAAAAAGAGAAATAAAAAGTACACAAAGCTGACTGTGGCTGCCCGTGTCAATAATTTAGAATGTAATGATTAGATACTATTTCACAACTTCAGTTGTCAGAGCACTCTGACATACAGGGTGTTGGTGAAAAATCCATCCACCCCCCCATGTCCCCCCTGTCTCCCCTCCCTGCCATTGCCTACCACTCTGTGCATTTACTGTTAGAAATATGACAGACCTAAACTGAAAATGCTGTTAACACATTTTTATCTGAGCACACAGCATTTGCAATTCTGACTTAGAAATCGGAACTGCTATTGCTTGCCTGAGTAGCTCTTTAGTGTTTGTGTAAAAAGAGCTTAAGATTTTCTAAAAAGCTTAAAAAAAAAATCTTTAAAAGCCTTTATAAGATACGTGTCTGGTTTTGAGGTTGCATTTAAATATAATCTATTTAATGCAACATACAACATGACTATAAGGCCGGAGTTGAAATTCCACTATTCTAAATTGTTTATAAAATATCCACCTGTAGCATTTCCAGGGAAACAGGAAATGGGACCTCCATTTCCTTTGAAGAATATTTATGTAGTCATTTCTAAACTATGTTTTCTGACCGTTATTTTCATCATTGGATGCCACGTTGTTGTACTGTGTGAGAGTCATGCTTCCCCTATTTCACTGGCAGAATGCCTTTGTTTCACAAACATTCATGCAGCACAAGGACTTATGGTATCACAGCTTAGATGAGAAACTTTTAAACCTGTAATAAGAAATGTAGCTTCTCTTCATTGCCTTTCCTCCCTGAAGGCACATACAAATCTTGACTTTTGTACTAACAGTTAACTACAAGGACAAATTCCTTGGTATATGCCTAGAATCATTGCCACTGATGAAGGTGTTTATCAAAGACAAGGAGAAAGAAATTAATCTCAAATGAACCTTTCTCGTTATAAACACAAAATTTAAGTAGATAAGTAAATCTGTTTCTGGATTTAGAACCTTTGGACACCTTGTTTTTCTTAAATCTCTGATCCCCAAAGTTTCTGCTTTTATTGTTCATTTTGGTGTCCAAACTTCTATTTATCCTCTTTTACAAAGTTACACTTCTCTGTTCTGTTCTGTCTTCTCTATCTGCAGATATGCAACTTTTCCCCATTACATTGATTTGGGAATTCAGACAATAATGTTCTCTGATGAAAGAAAATCACTATTAGTTATTGAAAAGTGATAAGAAAAAATGACAGGCAGTTACTTTTATGAGCATGGGAATCTTTAATGAGTCACATTATGAGCAGGAAAATCTTTCTTTCTTGAGGCACCCCTTGCAAACTGTTCTCAGATGTTGGTAGTGGGGCATTTTTTGGTAAAAGAATAAAATGAAGATGACATGTGGAATAGCAGTCATTTATTTTTAATTTTAGGGCAAGATAAAAATGTAATCAATAGCTATGAGCATGTGAAAAAAGAAGTAAAGAAATCTAATCCAGACCTGAATTAGGTTCGTTCTACTGCAATATTAATATTGTGTTTACACACAGCTCTTACTGTAAGGTTGTAGCCTGACTTCTCATCCAAGCTTTTTGTCTTCTTTTTTTATGACTTTATTCCTTCAATT
Organism: Ibycter americanus; assembly: GCA_035590275.1. NCBI lineage: Eukaryota > Metazoa > Chordata > Aves > Falconiformes > Falconidae > Ibycter > Ibycter americanus. The sequence continues at coordinate 54,239,242 of JAVJGI010000060.1, read as the reverse complement.
GTCAGATTTATATTTTTGCTTTAATTTTCTCTATTAATTGCTTTCATGGTTCATTCTTTGTACTTTAAATTCTTTCTTCTCATCTTTTAGACCGGGTTTTTTCCATACATCTCTTTTTGCTTCTTACATTTACTAACCTCCCTATTTTGTCTATGGTATTCAGTATATTTTATTTATACAAAGGTCCTTTTGTCTTCTGTGCCAATTTTGCACAAGATGAGAAGCTGTTCCTTTCATGCAGTGATTCCTGAATAAACTGAACACATTGGTGCAATCATTTGAAAAAAAACCCCAACCAACCACAAAAACAACAAAACGAAAAAAACCCAAGTACTGAAAATAAAGGAGATCTTGACTTCAATCAGAACTGTGCCCGAGCCCCTAATTTACAGTCAATACACTGTGGTAAAATTATTTCCTGTACTTCTTTTAGAATGGCCTTTGGCTTTCCACTAGCCATGGATAATGACTGTCTATAACCATAAATTGATACTTATAGGCTGGAGATCTCAGAATACAGAATAGATTTCTCAATGCATATCTGAAGTGGATACGAGCTGAAAGCTTGTATCAGTCTCTAAAGTGGCTGAGAAAATGCACATTAGCAGTACATGAGCATTAAGTTTAGTGCCTAATAAATTTGGGCCTTCTAGATACAACAAAAGTTGTATTTTGATGATCTGCCCTTAAAGTGGTCAGTGTGGTCTTCAAGAACTAATTTTTGGTAAACACAACTATTCTCATCAGGTGCCATGTGCTTTCAGCTAATGCATCCAGCAAGTGCAAGGGTGGCTACCACTGAATGCTTCTTGCTCCTATACTTTTTGACATTCACCATTATGGTTTCTCTACCAAACAGGTGAGCATGAAACAATGAACACTGAAAAATGCTTTTGCATGAAAGATGTGCTTTTGGGAATGTTTTCACTGCTGTTGTTTGCCTGAAGGCTCATATGGAGAAGGGAGTAAGACAATGTCAGAGACAATCACCTGCCGCAAGTTCAGTTCTGGTGTGAGCTTACGAGTTGGAGGTGATGTTCAGAACTGAAGCATATAGAGGATGAAGGAGGAGGAAGACACATGCTTAGCTGCTATAAAAGGTTGCAAGTGTCTCAGAAATTGATTTAGACTAAACTTTTAATCTCATCTTCCTATACAGGAACCTCGTGTAATCCCTGCCTGTCTGATTCCTATGCTTCTGTGCCCACTATCTGTTTTGGAGCTCTTTGGTCTGTTATAACTGCAATTGTTTTGTCATGGAGTTGCACAAAGAACAGTTGTCAATTAATTTCATCCATCACCTTGTGCAGGTAACAGGCACCCCGGGAAAAGGAGTTCAATGAGCAACAGCAGCTATGCTTCCTTCTGATTGTAGTGGAGGCCACAGTGGAAGCACAGATGCTGCCTTTGGAGCTCTTCAGATTTAGTGATCTTGATGAAATAAACCCAGAACAGTTTAAAAACTGATGTTCTTTAGACCTTGAGTGCTTATCAAAGAACTAGGCAACAATATTATTATTTTTTAAATAAAATCTACATAAATGTAAGTTCAGTCCCGTGAAGAAGCCTCATCCTCACATTTATGGTGGCTTCTTCCATTAAAGAAAGAAAAAAAGTGGGTTTTTTTTTGTTTTTTCATAAATAATATAACAGTTAGGAATGAAGTCTCTGTTGGAAAACTCCGTAGTTCTATATTTTCTTTTTTCTATTAAACCCTGAAGTACCACCCCTTTAATTTAGTTTTAAAAGCTGCTACATGCTTGGGAGCTGCACTATTCCTTCACAGCTCTTTCCCTGAAAAAGTCACCATTCTTCAGTTCCTTTCCTATGTAGGCTGCTTTCTCACAAAATAAACAGAACCCTCACTGTTTGGTATTTTACCTCTAAGTCTAGATTAGTGTCAATGAGATATCTCAGAAGAGATGAGAACATTTTAGTGAGATGAAATGGCAATCAACTAAAGGTCTCTATATCACAAAAAATAATAAGTGATCATGAACTGAAACATATAGATTATTTTAGCTCATCTGTTCATAGCAATTATATTAATGACATGAAATATGTGTGCTATTAACAGTTTCTGTAATGCATCAAAAACTTTATGTGAGTTTGATGTGTGACCAAATTTACCAGCCATTGGTCACTGTATAATTTCTAATACCAAGAGCATTATGCCTTGCATGATTTTCGTGCTTCATATAAATAGGTAGATATGATAAACCTAAAGAGAAGATAATGTCATTGCACTACAGGTAGTATTAAGAGAAAAATAACTCCTATAAATATTCCCAGAGAACACGCTGCCTGAAACAAAGCAATATTTCTCTGAGCTAATCCACAGAATTGGGCCATGTGTGAAAATAAAATTACAGGTTTTTTTAAGTTTTGTTAGAATTTTGGATACGATCTTTCATATTCATTGAAAAACACTAGTAATGCAGTCCTCAAATATATGATATTTCTGTGACCTGCCCAGATTCTGTAATCTACGCTAGATTATTGCCTTGAAATAACTATTACTACAGCTTGTGAGCAGCAAAAGGGTGGCTTCCTTCACTGTAGCTCTCAGGATATTTACTTAGATAAAAGTTTCTATGGCACAAAGTAAGCCACAAGCTATGGAGAACCCAGTGGTACCACCCTCTCATTAAAAAAATATAACTGGGCTGCTGGGCATCATTTCAGAGGATTGTGTTGACAGATTTCATCCTTCATGTTCTTCCTTCTAGCTTCAGGAAGCATTTTGTCTGAATCTGCACTAGACTTAGGTCCATAAAGTTCATTATCGCCTAGATCCCCTGCACATCTCTGCCACACAGAGCTACAGTGCTGTTACATCCTGATGTCATTGTAATGAATTCTTCTGCAAACAATGTACAACACTGCATGTTGTAGGTTATTTTTCTTGCAATCTACTTCTTATATGCTGATACAGTAACTATAAAGCCAGTAGAGGTCCTGGTGAAAAAGAGGAAGAAATCTTTTCAATTTGGCTTTGATGCTTTAGAACTAGATAAGAGCCATTTAAATACATAACTTTTGTTATACATTTGACTGAGTAATATAAAGAGAAAATAGTATAACTTGTTCAAAATAAATATGAGGAATTTCTTATAGGGCAGTACTAATTTCTCACAGTATTAATTAAAAATATAGGTGGAAAACATTCTTACCTGTTCTGTGACATCTTTAGGAATGCTGATTCAAGAATTCTGAGATCTAGATTTGTATAATTTTCTCAATGGCATATTGCATCACTTAGAAACACAGCTTGGTAACATCTTTCTTAGAAACAGCTTAAAATGGTGGATTTTACCCACAAAATCCTTCTCATGATGATGAAACATAGAGCTTTTCTTCGTCTCTGATTCTTCAGAAACTTGTGGACAAAATGTCCTGGTATGGTCGAACAAAACTTCTGATCCTAAATTGTTCATTTCATGTCTTAACTAAAGATTGTGCTGAGGCTCAGGTCACATAGGTGAATCAGAATTTCTCAGTGACCATGGACACGTGTAGATTTTTCCTCCTGAAAAATACATGCTGACATTGGCTGCTCCCACCCATCTTGTTGCAGGACTAAGACCCCAATTTTGTATCTGTGCCCATACCTAAATTTCCACCAGTCATTTTAGAATAAACATTTAGATTCACAGCTTTCTTAGCTCTGATGTTCTGTGAAGCCCAGCTTGCTTCCCTATTCTAGTCTATGAAATACAGCGCTGCCAGGATTACCTCTACTCCTGTTATGCTGACCGTATCTCTTCCTGTTTTTTTGATCCCTTCACTGGCCTCCAGTCCTCTTTTTCATCAAGTTCAATCTCATGCTTTGGCTTCATCTTCAATATTTTGTCTATTTTTTTCCCCTCAACTTATTTACCTATCTGTTACCTATAGACACCAAAGAGTCTAAATGCTTCTTTGGTAAGCAAGGTATGTGTAATATGCACCCTGGGAACGATTAAAGCTTCTCACCTGATTTCAGTTCACATTTGCATTATAATTCTGGTAGCAATGATATTCAGTTTAAAAAGTCCATTTAAATCTAAATGTGAAAAAGACTAACATTTACCTATTATTTAATAGATAATTTCAGTTGGAGATTGTTAATCTGAGTTGTGGTTTTAAGATATACTATTAGGCTTGTTCCATTTGGGGTTATATACAAAAAGACCTAGATGAGAGCAAAATCTGTTAATCAATGAATTTCACTATTTTTTCTTTTTCCAAGTTGATTCATTCTTCTTTGTTATAGGCAGCTGTCATAACAAATGATCAGTGAACACTTGGACACTGAGAGTACTGAGGTTTCACAAAATGAAGGCTTTGGAGGCCAAAACCAGAACAATACAAAATCCGCTGGTTTTGAGTGTGAAAGTCACTTGTCATTATCCAAATCTAACAGGAGGCTGGCTGTATAGAGGATCACGTGTCCTTGAATCAGGAACTTCATTCAGGTTTTTGTAGGTCACAACCGTCTTGCGTTACGTTTGTTTCCCTGTAAAGGCTTGGCATTCTGCATGTTTGTAGTGACACCGTTATGGTACTTGTATTCTCAAAGGACATCTATGTTGATGTTGGTAGGGATTCTCAGTGCTGCTGGACATTGGAGTCTTGGATCACTCCAAGGAATTGGGAAATTCAGTTTACAAATTCCGAGCACCTGATTTCAAAGTTGGGTATGCTTAGCTATGCTAGGGAATTGAGCCTTTCATCTGGTCCTCTGAAATCAGCACTTTACCAAGGCAAGGTGCTGTTTCCCCATTTTTGATGATGCAAAGTTTTATTTAATGTATTTAATTTCTTTTCTGATCTCAGTGGAGTGTGCATATTTTTGTAAATTATGGTTACTGGACCACGAAGTGGAAAAAACACGAAGTACATTCCTTCTAAAAACCAGTGCTATTTTGTGAAGAGTTTTAAATGTAAAAACACATCACCCACTTGGTTCTTATGTGAGGTACCTGCTGTGCTCTGATTACTAGTTTATTAAGACTGCAAAGTCTATGCTATTGTAAGATACTTTCTATTCTATTCAGGTACAGCTCTGGTGCTAAGGATACTATACAAGGGCTACCAGGGCTATATAGATGCCTCCCCCCACCCTCACCCCCCAAAAAAAGGGGGGGAGGGTGGGGAGAAGGATCAGGAGGAGGAAGAGAACCTGCAGTGAACCAACTATATGACACAAAGAAAGATAGAACTTTTTTTTTCTATTTTTCTAAAATAAGAAATATATTTCATAAAAATAACCTTGGTCATTTTTAACCCTGAAAAGTTTTAAATATTTGACATTAATTTTGCCAGTATGCAATTAATGTTAAATACTTAAAAGTTTTTTTATGTATAATTAAACTGTGATGTTTCTAACTTCTTCTGCGTATCATATATTTTATGTTTTTCAACGTACTCCTGTGTCTCTGAAGGGTATTAACCTTCAGTAACCTTTGGTTTACTTCTACACTGAAATGGCTTCAGAAATGCAATACGATATGGGCCATAAATCTCTAGGGAGGTGACACATCCCAAGTCAATATTATGCATGCAAAACATTTACACAATTGAACAAAATGATTCCTTTGGTCCTGTTATGGCATCTTAAAAACCCTTTACTGCAGATCTACACAGCTGGCCAAAGCACCTCTAAAGCCAGGGTTGTTAACTGAGTCAATAATTTCTATTTTAAAAAGTCATTAAGTAAAAGCTATCTGAGCTTTCAAGGCAATTAGATTTTATCCCTGGTATGCAAGTTCTACAGGAGATTTTGTGCCGTACAATGTCTCATAATAGTTAGCAGTACTGATTTTGATTTATTACCATAGAAAAATATGTGTGCTTTGAGTAAGAACTATCCCAATCCTTGAAGGAACTCAATACTGTTTTCATCAGTGGTTAATGATTCACGCAACTACTGAACTGAGTGTTACAAAAAGATTCTTCCCTGGCTTTGCTGAAGAATAAGCTAACCAATGCACATGAAGTGTATGACATTTAATACAAATGGATGTCTGCAGTGGGAGGGAAGGTAATACCTAATCCCCTTTCCTTGTAAAAGCTGAGAAAAATCAAATGAAAAGAGATCTAAAACTGAGATGAATACGTATTAGCTTATCTTACTGTATTAGAGCTGAAGGGATCCCCAATCAGTTAATGAAAACGAACCTACAGGGTTTTTTTATAGATAAAACCCACTACTGCTAATCAAAGTTGTATCTGTAGTTATTTTCACTACTTTTAGAGGCCTAAAATAGCAGCACCTGATATTTTATTCAAAAAGATAGATGTTCTTAAGGGTAAACCGTTTTGCCCCTTCTGTAACTGATGAATTTAGTAGATTCGTTTCTTGAGTTATAAGCATTCCTGGTTTGTTATGGATTATATAATTATACTCGGAGGTCATCCCTGACTGAAATATTCAGTTTGTAGATGTTAGCATCTCTACCAGCTTCAGTGATACACTGAAAACTTTGAACAGAATGAACTAATTTACAGAATTTATAGAATTTACAATATATTTGTGAATTACATTGTGAAATTTATAATCATCCTTACCCAAAGCTATGCTTCTCTTACAGTTTTCAAGTTTTCAGTGGTTTGAGGTATGTAATTAGAATTACACAGCTTAAAATCGTGGCTCTTGTGCACCTGCAGACTTTGTAATTACCTTTTTCTTGACCAAACCTTCTTGTTAAGCTCTTATGAACTCTACAAATCTCTAAGGAAAGCTCCTTTTTAAACACTATTTTCTAGCCATCTTGTTTCATTCAGGTCAAAATTTCTAAGTGTGTTATTTCATCTGGGGACAGTATGAAGCATATTTAAGTTAGTTAGAAATATTGTTTACTTTAGAAAAAAATCTAGACATGAACAGTGGAAAATATTTCGTTTTCTTTCTGTAGCTATTTGTGTCAAGAAATTGATGGGTGCTAGAGACACAGTCATGTACCCTACAGTCTTTACAAAAGCACTCATGGAATATATAGGATAATGTTCAGAGGCTTTCACAGAGCTCACAATTGTCAACAGTATTCATCTTCAGTAAATCCACCTTTGGCAAAAACGTGGTGACATTATTCTCCTTCTTGGAGAATGACAGAAAAAACAGGCTATAACACCAATGTTTTTTAAGAATTTTGGAAAGAAACTGGATTTTTCCATAAGTAACAAAATTTTGAATTATAAAGCTTTGAAAAGAAGAAGGCTTGACCGTTTAGTCACACATAGAATTTCAGTTTTGGTTATGGGTCACAAATAGAAGTTCCCAAGGGAAAGGAGATACTATTTTTTCTTCAGAAACTATGATTAAGTATGTATTGAGATATCAAACCAGACATAATGGAAACTGTGTGAAATCGTACAGGTTTACTTTTGTAGTTCTATAATACAGTATGAGATATTGTTGCCTGATAGTTTTCAAACTATATCTGCAGTTTAGTAAGGAAATTTTGAAGTTCTAATAGCGTATACAGATTTAGTGTGTTTATTTGTAAACAAGGGAACATAATCCTCAATTTGTAACTCAGTCCCACAAAGGAAAGAAGATTCTTATCCCACAGAGTCTATAATATTATCATGGAGTGGAGGATGCTGTATGTAACTGTTTTGTTAGGTTTTATAATGGGGTAGCTCATGTTAATATAGTTAGGCATAAACACAATTATCTACAGTACTGAGGGCTCAATTTAATTTATTAAGCAGTGGACATCATCTCTAGGTCTGGATAAGGAATATATTTTTATGATTATTTTTGCAGAAAATAAGATATAAAGGGAGAAATCAGTTTAGAGTCAACCAAAAGAATAAAAGGAAACCCTAATGACTTAAAAAGTGACTTGTATATTAGCTACCATTCTTTTCCTTCCCCATCATTCTTCATCTGTTTCATTTAACCATTTTTGTTTGTCCCATTTTTATTAAATGTAAACCCTTTTCTTTTCTTTCACCTTTAGCAATTTGTAGCTTGTCATTTTGAAGTAACAGTTTTTATTTAAAAATTGTATTTTGGAAATTGCCAGCCAAAGAAATTCAGATATCTCTAAAATTGTTATTTTGCTTAGGAAATGTAATAAAAAATCAGCTTTTAAACTTTTCTATTCCTCCTATTCTGTCACTTCCTTTCAGTCAAAACCACTAGAGAGATATAATCCAAGTAAGTAAATAGCTTTGATTATCCTGAAAATGTTTTTTCTAGCAAACCAGTAATTTTTATCCTCCCATCCCTAACAATGTCTGTATTATTTTTACACAATTACTTCTCCCTGAAAAGAACTCTCTGCCTTCCTGAGCATTATTCCTAGAAATACTGTATACTGGATCATCCTTCCTATGAGGAAAGGCTGAGAGAGCTGCAGCTGTTCAGCCTGGAGGAGAGAAGGCTTGAGGGGGATGTCTTCAATGTGTGCAAATATCTGAAGAAAAGTTACAAAGCCAGGCCCTTTTCAGGGGTCCCCAGTGAAAGGGCCAGAGGCAATGGGCACAAATGGAAACACAGGTTCTGTCTGAACATAAAGAAAAAGTTTTCACTGTGAGGGTGACTGAGTAGTGATGCAGATTGCCAAGAGGTTCTGTGGAGTCTCCATCCCTGGAGATACTGAAAAATTGTCTGGATGTGGTCCTCATCAGCCTGCTCCTGGTGACTGTGCTTGAGCAGGGGCATTGGTCGATGACCTCCAGAGGTTTCTTCCAACATCAACCATCCTGGGATTCTGTGAAAAGGCATAAATTGATATAACTGTATCTGATTTTCCTGTTTAGTTCTTAGAAGTATTAGTCAATTCAAAGTCTTAGCAGCATAGAAAAATTTTTGTGTTTGTACATCTGTGTGCACACTGGTATTGACAATAATTTCACTTAAAACAAATAAAAGATGAAATTATCCCAGAGCTAATAGAAAATAAAGAAAAAACTACACTTGTTGGCATTGTATGTTCAAACTGTCCATGCACAGATGACACATCGCTTTTTACTGTAGCTAATGCTATGATATGATAGCTGAAACATTTGTGTGATTAAGACTGCATGCAGAGATAAATGAGTCATACAGAGGAATATGTGTTGAGGATGAATCACCCATTTACTTAAAAAATATAAAATGTGATCAGAGCTGACACACATCTGAACACAAGAAAAATTTCAAGAATTGAAATATGGGGCACTGTCTGATTTGTTGAAGAAAATAAACAGGAAATTCCACAAACTGACCTATTTATAAAGAGGCAATTTCTCAGGCAAAAGCTCTGTTACTGGTCATGGGATTATTGCATGATTAAGGACTACTAGACTGTACACAAAGGTAAGTCCAAGGAACATCTCCTTCATATGTACTGTGCTTTGGAAGACTATAAATAAATTACTATCCTGTGTAGATTTTGTCTTTGCAGCATTGTCTAATTGATTCAGCAAAATCTGTATTCACATGGTGGCAGAGTTATACTGAATGTCAAAAGTCAAATAATATATTGAAACATTTTAAAAAACAAGGAAAGTCCTGCTCAGAATCAGGCATATTGAAGATATCTTGTGATGAGAGGCTGTGCTGAGTTTCTTCATGGAACAAGTGTAAATGAGACTAAAGGAGAAAATACCACTCATCTCTTTCTTTCTTTCTTTCTTTCTTTCATATTGAATTTAAATATTACTGAGGTTTAATATACTGCCACTGCATTTCTTGAAAGAACTGCAAAGATATTTCAAGTAACAAATACTAACACATCAACAACCAAAACAGGATCATGTAGTCATGAAGAATATCTTCTAAAAGCCCATTTGTATACATGCCACTTCTTAATATATCTTCACTTTTTATGGTGGCTTCAAAATCATGCTTTGGAGCACAGTTACCACCTCAGCTCTTTTTTCTTTATATCCTCAAAGTTGCAATTGATTTGTATCATTTCCTTATGTAACATACTAATAAAGGTGAAATGCAATTTTTTAAGAATTTTTTTCAATTAAATCACATCATAGTTCAAGATATGAGTGAGAACTCTATTAGCTTGTATGCAAATTTGGTTTAACTCAGCTTACCTGCTTGCTATTACTTCATCTAAACTCAAAGACCTACATTAAAAGTGGCTCTTTGAGGAGGGAATGGTAGGAAATGAAAGAGAGACAGAGATTCAGTACTTGCGGTGTGATTATTAGGTGCTTAGAAAAATCAGTGAGTGAATTAACCATGGAAAAATACACCCTTTTTAATGTCTAGCTTGATTTTTTTCTGTATCCAGAGAATCAGCTCAAGCCTCTTCCATTCAACAACTCCCCCAAAAAACAACCCACAGCACACCAAACCCAAGGTGACTAAAGCTTCTGCTGTACATGAAGCTGAAGGGCAGGCAGCAGCTTCTCAGGGAGAGACACTGGTAGAAGTAGAAGCATGCAGCAAGTGTAGCACTAAACCCGGAGGGTTTGAATGCTTGCCTGTAATAACTGGCTTTGAAAGAACCGCAAGGAGCAGTGGGCAAGCCCCAGTGTGTTGGTTTGGGGTTTAACCCTTTTATTTGTGAATGCTTTTTGCTGTTGAATAGTCTCCTCTGATTTCAGTCCCTTGATGTGCTGAATACCAAACCACAGAGGCTCAGGAGTTCTGCAGCCTTCGTGCTCTGCTCAGTCGTGCCCTGCTTTTGGTGGTGGCTCTGATGCCTTTTAGGCAGTAAAGATCTCAACAGCTAGTAGACTTTGACCACATTTGTGTGTGCACATGTGTAACACAACAGATGATTAAGAGAACGATACTGCACAAACAGGAAGGGTCTTTGCAAGATACGGCAATATTCAAGATACTGTCTTGCGTAATCAAGATAATACTAACAAGATGAGAATACTCAATTGGAAAATGCTGGAAAAGGTAACTATTTTGTCAGAAACCTTGCAACTTTCTCTTATGTGTCCTTATCATGCTCAATACAAGTTGACATATGCTTGTCTCTGTAAGCTTAGGGAAAGCCAGCAAAACCCTTTCTCAGGGCTGATACACAGGTGTTACACAGGTGCACAAATGTGTGAGAACTCTTACATTTTAAGATATATTTAAGGGTAAAAAGCAACCCTGACTCAATGCCTGAGGAAAAGTGTTCCATATTGTAATTTTGAATACTTTCTAACAAGCTGGTACGAGCCTTTGAGTTTCCATTTGTTGCACCCTGGGCATAGATCTCCCTTGAGCTATGCTGCTTGTCACATGAACAGGGTGGGTGGGTGGGTGGAAATCCTCTCAGCCCCAGGTGTTTGATCTGTCTATTAGCGCCCCAGGAAAGCCGAGACCCTTGTGCCTGACCAGTCTGTCAGTGTCCCGTTACAGGGACCCTTCACTGAACAGTCCCGCTGGACCGGAGGGCAATTCGACTGCCTTGTTCAGGGAAACGCACCAACAGCATTAGGGGGTCCCTCAGTGGGTCTTACCACTTTGTTTAAATGTGTTACCCGCTGCTGGCAGCTGCTAGCGCCCACAAAGGACTCACACTAGCAGTTTACAGAATAACACTTTGTATTATAAAATCACGACAAGTTAAGATTCGTGATTGCTGGTGAAAGGGACTGTCTGCAAAAACAAGCTTAAAATGATATACAACCAAACTACATACAACTAAATTATAATCACTAATATCAGCTAGAGTGAGTTAGTTATTTAGCATGCATAAGACAAAGTTCTTACCCAACAGGCATCCCTATGGGGGAGAAGACAGGTTCAGCCCGTCAACTGATCCAGAAGTTACGATGGAGTCTTCCCCAACTTGTCCCCTCATTCCTTCACTTTTTATACTTTTCTTTACTCTCAAGCGGAGCTTGAGTGACTCTAGCCATACATTCTTTCATTATTGATTGGTGTAAACTTCTGTCGCTTTCATTTAAAAACATAGTTGATAAGAAATAGAAAGCACATGCTTGGTGAGGGGTGGTCATGCCTTGGAGGTGGGTAGCTTTGGGATGGAGGTGTGTGTTAGTATTATAACAAGATTATAATGAGCAAATTTCATCTAAGGAGAATAGGTGTGCCACAGTTGTTGGCTCAACAATGGACATCTTTTCATATGTTTTCCATTTGATAGCTGCTATACAGCTTATTGGCTGTATGGTACCACTAAGTTCCCAATCCCACAGGGAGTACAGCAGAGCCTGGCCACGGGGTCTCTACGCTGCTCCACCCTCCAGTGCTCTGCTAGGACAGCAGGTTGTGCTGCCTAGGGAACCATGGTGGAGTAGATTCCATGCATGCCAACCATCGGAAAGTGGCAACTGTATTTTTCCCTGAGAAGGTTGTTATAATACCACAACTTCTATTAGGTCTCAATTTTCTAGAATTTCCCCCCTCTAAGTGATTTTCCCACACTGCTGCAACAAGTCATTCTTAAGACAGTATGCAAAGAAAAGATTTTAATGACAATTCTTAGGTTCTAGTGGGACCGAACCCCATATCCCCACAAGACAAGAACATCACCTTCTCATGCGGGAGCAGTAACATCTTCCTGGGTGGCAGGATGAACACCTGGGAATGTAGGAGCCACAGCCATTCTGGTGGGGGCATCTTATGCTTCTGAGTCAGAACTGTGCTGGGAGAACGTTGACAGTTGCTCTTGTGATGGTCCCTGAGCTGCTTAAAGCAGCTTAAGCTTAAACCTTACTAGGGTCTTTATTAAAAGTCTTAAAAGTCTTAAAATTTTGTTGTCCTTGCTCCTTCTATTGAAAGTTTTTTCTCAAAATCTTACTCTTTTGATTATTAGGATCTTTCTTCTAATTTCTATCCTGAATCTGGATAGCTTATATTTATTTTTGTCAGTTAGCTTACGTATTTGCATATCTTTTCACCTTTCATTTTGCAGCATTAAAAGAACGAAACACTTCTGCCACCCTTGGGGAAAAAGCATATCTTCTCACTGCAAACGTATTACGAGAATACAGCTGAAAAATAAACATAAAATATGATGATTAAACAAAGACTTGTCTAAAAATTAGATTTCCTTTTTTGTTGGTACATGGTTATTGTCTGTTTGAAGTAGCAGTACTTAAGAATCCATGAATTAAATGATTTCTTAAAGGCTGCACTGAAACCTGCTTGGGCAAATTCACAACTTTGACCTTACAATCTGTGCTTGATGAAACTTCCTCTTAATTCCAGTATAGTTGGACCTGGGCCACTGGGGTACGATGGGTCCAGAGCAATCTTTAGCTTGTAAACTTGTGGCTCAATGCAGGGACAAGTGATACCAAGTTGAAGCTGCAAAATGGAAAACAGAAGCACGTTGTCACCAGCACATTCCCCTTGACAGACATTATGTACAGCAAGATATTGTTTCACAGCTCCAGAGGCCTGCTAGTTTAACCTGTGAAAGACTGAATTTGTAATGCTTTAGTTACTGATGTAGTACCAAAATAACAGCTCTCCTTAAAAGGACAGGTAATCATATGGAACTAAGCCTGGACACTTAGGTAAAAAATTTGTTGGCACTCTTGGAAGATTTATTTCATCAAGTACTGAAATCTACAGGGGCAGATGTAATGGAAAGCAGACCTTGCATTCTTGTCGAGGCATTCTTTTTGTCTTCTAAACTTGTTCAGGCAACATAAAACTAATTCTGATAGAGACTTTTGATAGGTCAGTTCTTCTTGAAAAACCTCAATGTGCTGAGGTTCAAGAAACATCTCTAAAAGTAAAACAACTCCTTTAAATTTAAACTCTGAAAAATTAAGAGAAATACTTACTACCCACCAATTTAAAACACAAGAAGAAATTCCATTCTTCGACATACAAGTTAAAAGCACAAGAATATTTGAAAATTGTCTATCATAAAGAAAAGCTTCCAGTTTTCCTACAAAAAACATTATCGTAAAAAATAAAATTGAAAAAGAAATCTATGTGGATAAGAAATGAAACTGAATGACAATCCGTCTTTCCTTTTTCTTTTTTAGGAGTTTGGACATGAAGTGAGAATTTAAAAAAAAATCAGTAAAAGTTGAATTTCTATTTCCTAAAAGAAATTAAAGTAGTAAGTAGTTTTCTTAGCCAAACTAATAATATAGAACATGTAAAGCATGAGGATGAATGAAAATAAACAGATGACAGGCCAGAGATTAAAGATGCAGGGAAGGCAGAGCCACAGGACAGAATGACTACTTTTCTTGTTTTCAGTATACTTGCTGACTTTGAGTGTGGGAGTGAAAGCAGAACTACTTAGAACAGAAAACAGAAAAAAAGCGAGTAGCACATCTGAAAAGCAAAGCTTTGAGAACTTGACACAAGAAGAACTGAGGATCTGGCTCACAGAGTGAATCAAATTGTAGGTCAGTCAGAACTTTTAACAAATCTGTGAGCTTGGGAATAGCTTTTGTTAATGAAGAATCTCTAAAAACTGCATCTGCTGGAGAAGGAAGCAGTGACTTGGGAGCTAGAGCAACTCAGTAGTTTACTTTCAAAAAAGAATGTATTTTTTAAGAATACTTGAGGAAAGTAGAGTGAAGACATGGAAGTGAGAGAAAGTATAGTAAAACTGAGCATGGCTCATCAAAGACAGCTTATGTCTGAATAACAGGGTATCCTTCTTTGATTAAATTAGTTTCTTAGACAAAGGAAGCTAGTAAATCTCATTTATCTGCTTGTCACTAAAAATTTTGATCTGTGTCTTTACTGGAAAATGTTAGTCAAATTAGAATAAGAACTCAATAAATGTTATGTGGTGAAGAAAATGAAGCACATGCTGCGATGAAAGGTTAAATCTCAGACTGGAGATAAGTTACCAGTGGACTACTCTAAGAATTGGTCTTGGGATCAATCTTGATCAATATTTTTACAGTTGTACTAAAATTAGAAGTGTTATTAAATTACCTGATTTAAAAACATTTGGCTCAACAATGCTAAAAAAAGGAAAAAACCCAACCCCAAAATTACCAAGGACCTGATGCTTACACAGGAGTTCAAGCATGCACTAGGGGAGTCAAGTAAAAGGTAATGTCTAAACATGTAACTCTAACTTTGCAAATGGGTGTAATCTTGTTGCCTAACTCCAGAAGTGCTGTAAGTACCTCGTTATTTCATTTTGGGATCTTAGCATTCCCTAGAGTGCCCTCATTTTAGTTGTGCTGAGCAGCTGTATGCCCACTGTGCGAAAGAAGCACTGTTAAGTAAACATGCAGTAATTCCTTTACTGAAACACTTCCACCTCACATGTGCTAATGCTCACCAAGAAAAGCAATTTACATAAATAGTAAAATGGCTTATTTATTTATTTTAATATAAACTATAGAAGCCATACAGGGAGCAGGGCCTGGATTCAGCCCCTGGGGGAATGCCATACTGTATGGTGTCACGTTCTTACTTTTCCTTTTGCACCTATTTTTCTTCTCTGCCTCAGAGGACTGTGGACACTTTGCCGCACAGCTCTGTAGAACTGCTGGAGACTGAGTTAAGCCCTGTTACGGCCTTGGTGGCTCCTGAGGGAGGAGCAATGGTCATCAGAGTTTGCTCAGCAGGAGCAGGATAATGTGCCCGAGCCCCTCCTTTCCTGGCCGAGTGTTACTCTGGGAATGGTGAGCACCATCCTGCCCTTCTCACAAAGCTGTGCTTCAGAAAAGAAAGACTGAATGCTACTTAGCTCTTTAGAAAAATGCTATAAACACCTTCTCTAGGAAGAAATTCCAAGTCAGTTGTTTGCAGCTGGATACCAACACCTCCCAGCAACCCTGCAGGAGGGCTGTCAGATTTTAAAAAAACACCCCTGATCTCAGCAGTTCTTACTCGTGTCTTGGTCTTTGGATCTCATTTTTTATCACTCCCTGGTATTAACTAAGGAGTCTAACTTTTTAACTAGGAGTTTTGGCTCACTACAGGGTGTTTTCTGATGCCTCAGGCTTTTGTTAACTAGTCCTCATAAAGGATCAATTGTAATATGAACAGGAGCGGAAAATGGCAGGGAAGAAGACCTGGATATTATTGATTGGTAAATATGTTATTGAGCCACTAACTTGATATAAAAATATAAATACAATTCTAAGTATGATATATTACATGGTATTTCCAGTAGAGAGAGTAGTATAGGAACAATAATGCATTTATACGTTACACTGATAATATGGCATTCAGTGCTGGCTACAGTTTTTATGTTTCAAAAAGTTTTAAGATGGAGCTTCATAATTACATGAAAAACCTCTTCATGCATGCTTCTCTCTTATCCCAGGGACAGGACAGAGACACTATTTTCTACAACTCCCTAAAGCATGTCTGAAACAGGTGGTCAGAACAATTTATCTGTCTCTCTCACTTGGGTAGCCCAGCAATGTGATCATTCTTATTAAAGTACTTTTGATACTATAAATCTGAAAATTCTTCAGGAAGTAGAGAGCTTCCAGGAAAAGGGTTTAAACATATCCTCCTATAACCAAAACTTCCCTTGTCCACAGGAAATTCCCTAAGTACTAGGTGACTATGTAGGCATGGGAGTAGGCAGTAACACTTTACTGTCAAGTGAAAGAAAGATACTGTATTATGGTTGGACTCAATGATCTTGAAGGTCTTTTCCAACCTAAATGATTCTATGAGTCTGACAAAAAAAAAACAACAAAAAACCAAAAACAGAAGAAAAATAAAGTTTAACAACTCTTACCAGGATTAAATTTAAACTAAACCAAGCTTTTTATCTTTTTATCTTTTTAGTCTTCAAAGAACATTTTTCGAACATCAACTTAAGTTTTTGAGTACTTTTTTACAAAAGAAACATTATAGACACATTAGTGCAACTGGTAGAATGAAACTAACTGAGAATTACTAAATTAGAGAAAAGTGGATGGAGTTTGCTTAATTAATCTACAAAGTTTTAATTAACCTCTCCAGTGGCCCAATTAAGGTTCAGGAGATGTATCAGAAGATATCCTTAATATAAAACCACAAATTACTTTTAATTGCGTATCAGTTGATTCCACCAACTAATTAGTTTTGTTCCTGGTTTAACAAGCTAGATTAGAAACATCAAATATATGGGGGAAGAAAGAATAATCAAAATATTGTGAAAGCAGCTTTGATAGAAGAAAACATGCAGAAGTTGCTCCAGCTGGATAGAGGCTCATTGAAGACTAATAGAAAGAGATTATTTTAGGAAGGTACTTACAAGAGAATAACAGTAAAGTCCACTAAATTTGGAAATTAATCAGCATGATACCTATTCCCATGCTGAATGGATGATGTTAATATTTTGTAGCTGCCAGACATTTTAAAACTTTCATTTCTCAAGGAGTAAGACTCTGTTCTTACAATGTTTCTGAACTCTGGCCTTGTGATTAAACTCTCTTCAGTTCACTGCTGCAAACTGAAATAACTCTAGTAGATATATTTTGGATGTACTCTTGGGAAGGTGTTTCTAACCCCAGGTGTATGCTGAGGTCATGTGTCCTGATATGACTGCTTCTTAAAAGTCTTTGATCTCTCGTAGTTCTTTCCTGTTGGATGTTATGATAGTAGGTTTTGGTCATTAAATTTGTTGTGAATTTATTATGTGCATTGGAAAAACTTCCTTTGATATGTGGTCAGTTGAAACTCAGAGAGTAGAGTTTCAACAAAACCTTCGGCATTAAATGTTAATTTCAAAATGGGCTTTAGCTATGGGGAACTGGACTCATGGTCCCAACAGCCTATGCAGTTCCTATGCAAAATCTACCACATAAACGCTATACCCAGGATAGCATCTTTACAGTGAAATAGTTAGCTAAATCAAAGTGAAAGAAAAAAAATAGCTTGGGACTGGATGCAAAATGTTCGCAAGTCTTCTGGGTACTCAAAACTATTGACAATTGTATTGCTATTATATGTCTTATTTAGATATAGGAGATTGACTTCAAGTTGTAGTTTTTATAATTAACTTATAAACTGGATTTCTTAGTGCTAGAAAAGGGGTAATAAATAGTAAAGTTTCAGGAACTGCAGGCCAAGGAAAGCAGGGATGAAGACAGAAGTAGGAAGAGGACCTATTCTGAGATGAATCATTTTACACTACACTTTTATGTTCTGGAAGTTTTGTTAATGTTAGACCTGATGAATTCTGTCTCAAAAGTACTGAGAAATGCAATTTCATTGGAAATTAAATATTTTATGAGGTCAGGGAGATTTCAGAAACATTTGTAACAAAATCAAATAATTTTTTGCTTTCTCCTTCAGAAAATATCAGAATATCTGATAACATTTAAATAATTTGCATGGGAGTGATTCCATGTAACTGAGGCTCTCTAAAGTTCATTTCTCTGTCTTGCTCATTTCCTAAGATCTCTTCACAGACAGTGAAGATATGGAGGCAGAACATGAATAATCTCACTTTTCTGTGTTTTTCAGAGTGACCTAAATGGCTGCCTGCAAAAGCTAATCACTTTTCAACTCAGGTAAAGGGAGCCTATGTAACTGGGTTTGGTTATTTTTGCCATTTTTCTGTCACTAGAAATATAAAGATGTCTGGGTTGAGTTCTGATTGACTCAGTCCTGGCCAACTGTAAAAAAAAAAAAAGTGTTTCTTTTAAGGAAAAATGGTCCCAGAAAACTGAACTTTGTAGTGGTATTAAAAGGTATTAATTTTAAGGAAATATGATCAGGGAGATAAGACATGAGGAAGAGCTTTGTGCATCATTGATGTGGAAAGCAAGAGGTGTTGATCCTAGGACACACACAGAGGCCAGGCTCTCCCTTCCCAGACCCCTGGGGATCCCCACCTCTGCCCCTGCCCACAGCCCTGGGCCCTGTTTCAGCTCAGCCCTGAACCCCAGCCCTGTCTCGTGGCAGATGGTCTGGGGGCTCTCCTCTGGGAAGGGCCCTCAGAGGGGTGCTGTCTCCAGCCCCCTCTCTTGCCCTGACTTCTTCTCCCACCTGGACTATGGCCCCTGGTTCATCATTTGCCCTGTCTGGGCCTGTTGATGGACCCTGTTAGTAGCCACTGGCTCTGCCTGCCATGGTTACTCCCCAAGGATGGAGACTGTTGGTGAGGGCATGGCCGGTGCCAGGATTGCTCCCAGCTCCCAGCTCCTGGCTCCCCTGTGCCAAGGGAACAGCTGGCCGTCGTGGTTCCCTGGTTGCGACTGGCCTGTGGATAAATTCTGGTGTCCAGGACAGAGTCAGGAACTGAAAAAATAAGACATATGAAAACAGACATGCAAAAGCAAACCAAAAATGTTGTTGGAAGTTGGCTCATGAAATCTGAAAGCCTGTGCAGAGGCCAAGGGCTGAGCCAAGAGGCTGAAAGGAGCTGAACAGGTTCAGCACTTGGAAAAAAAGATCAGCAGTGTGCTCCTTGATTGTTTATTAACCCTTCCCAAGCAGCAGCAAGTCCCTTCTGACAAAACTTGCAAAAGTTAGCTTTTCATAGTTAGCAGCTACGAGTTTTGCTTCGCCTTGTGACAGCCTAGCAGCTGCCAGTCCCGAGGGAGCCGCTGCAAGGCATGCACATTTTCTTGGAGGCACAGCTGTAGGGTTGGAAGCTTGTGGGTGGAGAGCAGAAGGCAATATAACTCTACCAGAGACCACCCAAAAAAAACCTCTGGAGTTTTCCTTTGAACAATTAGCAGAAATCAATGCCACCAACTGGATTGCAGAAAAGATGTCTCAGTACATTAATATCTGATCAGAAAAGATCATGGTGAAATATTATTGATCCAGGCAGAAGATAAATTGACACCTCCTACCTTTTAGTTGTTTATCTAGTTTATTTATCAGAAAATTAGAATCAAATTATAAGTACCTGTGTTGTCTAGTGTAGAAAGGAAGAATAAGAGCAGTATAAAAATAAGAGCAGTATAAAAAAAGATTTTGGACAGTCACTTAGATCTTTTTGTAAGCTGATCTAAAAGAACTAGAAAGCTGTTAGTTTTTGAAATAAATTATCATATATTAAGCAATTTTGAAATAATTAAGATACAAATGCATTACATAAACATGTTCCACACTTTAAGTCTCTTACTATGCATCTCATCAATCTTTCAGCTGAGATCTTTTAAACTCTGCAAAGGTAGTCCTGCATTCAGATTTGGACCCATGTAATCACCCTTACTGCAGGGTTAATTTGTGTTGCACTCAGCTGTGGATCATATGGGCTAGCAGAAACTTGTGCATTTTTTCCTAGAACTTTAAATCCAGGTAGCATGACACTATTTTCATTCTTTATATATTCAGAATTTCATAATACCTTATACTAAGCTCATATTTAAATGCGATGTGTCTATAGTGTAATGGATAATAAATACACGTCTATTGCATAGCACATGGTAACAATTTCATAGATTTTAACTGAATATATTACATAGTAATATTATTAGATTAATGGCATGGCCCTGAGTATCTTTTTGAGAGGATGACATCATTAATTAATGCCTTACCAAGATGCAGCAAATGAATGTCAAGGACACAAACCCTTGGCAAATGGAGCTGTGTGAAGAAGGCAGTCATGATGGAACTCATCTATACCATCTTAAATGTTCCTCTCCATGTTTCGTGTGCGGGTTTAAAATCTGGACTCTGTGAAGAGATGCAGAAAAGTTCTTTACTTGTCCAAGACCTACCTGAAGGCTCCCTCTCACCTTGTGTGGCCAAGGGATAGATAGCACTAATGAAACATCAGCATCACTCTAAAATACTATTATTACCCCTGACTTATACACTTCTCTTTTTACAATATAAACCAAATTATAATTACAACACAAATTATATGGTACAGACATAAAGCAGTAAACAAAGAACTAATTTGTGTTCCTTCTGCACTTATCATTCATTGACTAATTAGTTTCTCTCTCAGGTTCTGAGTGACTCTTACAAAGAAAAATCTCCTCAGGATACAAAGGTTAATTTTGAAGTGATTACAAATATTCAGCTAACATTATAATTAATAGTAATACTTAAAGCACAGCAGTCATCTCTGATTCCAATAAGGAACATTTGCTAATTAGCCAGACTATTGGCATTATTGAGGACGTTTAACTTTTCACTGTTCAATCAACTGAGCTCATGAAGCTGGATATTACCTCTTTAAAGCTGTGAAGCTGACAGAAAGGTTAAGCCACTTCAAATGCTTAAGCATCTAAACAAATAAATCTTATATTTATGTACTTAATTTCATCCTGACAGATCTTCAAACACTTTATAAAATACTGGCCAGATCATACCATTACATGGATATAAATCTTCCATGGACTCACAAACTTGTTTATGCTGTTAACAAATAAAAGTAAAATTAGCTCTAGGCCTACAGATCATACAGAATAATTTATCCACCAGACAAATTTAATTTCTTAGTAACAACAGAAATGAGTACAAAGTAAAATAAATTGTTATATTAGGCATGGTTTAGTATAAAAAGATATTCAATGTTTTCAAATGTAAAATATTATATCCATTTAAAATAAGTTGCAGAAATGAAGAAATTTGCTTCTTTAATGTAACATACATGCATTTTATTGTAGCTCATTAAAAGTGCTCTTGGAATTTCTGAGCATGGTCAGGTTAGGATACAGTGTAGCCTTTTCAGATCTGGAGTAGTTCTATTGACCGTAGACCAGACATGAAACAGAAAATGTGTCTGGTTCATTATGACATTCAAAAGTCTTGTGAATGAATGCAGGTAACCCTAAATGTGAAGTCTGCTCTGAGAGCTGTTAGTAATTCAGCCTAGGGTACTCAAAAGTCTTTGGCAAACAAAAGCATTGCAAATTCTCACTCTAAATTAGGACTCTTGAAAAAGAAAAATCTATATTAGCTACATACTGATGGCCGTTGCTAGTCCACGTTCCTTATTGAAAAAGGACTTATGCATTTGCTTGGATTTACAGACGTATCACAGTAAAGCAGACAGCAGATGAAACCACAATTTGTAGGTACTTCGTTCATCCAGTGTGTGTTTTGCAGAGAACTTGGTTTGGTTCCCCCACCACCTGACTGTCTTTATTGAAAATGCTCAGTCATTTATATTTACTTATCACAATTTCAATAACAAGTTCAAACTGGCAAATTTTGATTTTCTCTTTTATTATTTATTTTTTGTTTGGAAAACATCATGAAATGAATGAGTGTCAAAAGTTGCTCACAATTGTCTTTTTTTCATTTTTTTTTGTCCTTGACAAAATAAGAAATGGGCATGAAATGTGTGCATGCTTGACTAATATAAGCCTTATTGCAACCTTTGTGTGGAAAGGTCTTTTTCTGATTAAAATCAAATCAATTTGAAAAGGTAATAATTTTTCTTAATGTCAAATAGAAAGACAAAACTTGGATACATATTTTTTTGCAACATTTTAAAGTTCAACTGGAAACTGCAATAGAAAGAACGGCTGCACAAAGTGCCATTTCTTAAATTAATTTTTGCTATGTTTTGTCCTGGGCTCATATAGTGTATCTATTTTGTTCTTATTTTTAATAAGTGTTTTTTTTAAACAGTCATAAATTTTTGAGAACTGAGCAAAAATTTACGTAGTAGCTGTTTCAGCTTCTGTTTTAATATTTAGAGAAATAATGGTGTTTGTATGCTAATTATTTTGAATGCTACATATATTTAGAAGGCATCTGCTGGAACCTGACCTTTTCTGTAAAACTTGGTTTATATTATGCCTTTAAAACATACTGTATTGTTTGTTAGTAGTAAAAAACAATTTATATATATAGATATAATTATTATTTCCACTGGGAATTAATAGTTTGTCTCAGAATTGAGGTACAGTATTAAATTATAACTACTGAAATATTTCTTCTATTTGTTTGGAATTGCAGCGTCTGGTATCTTTCTTTCTTAAGTGTAGAAGCTGCTGTGGAGCATGGGAAATTGATATCTTTTAATTGGTCTTTAGCTTTGAAATAACATAAGGAAGAAACTGCTATCCAAAAGACCAAATATCAGGTTCTATAATGCACTCTTACTATGGGATAGAAAAATTATTTTCCATGTAGTAGGTCTTACTAAGTCATCCCATTTTGAATTTTCCATTAATATAAATACTTCCCTTTATACAGACCGAAAAGTTTAGCCTAGAACATTTCTATATGTTCTACAGGCATTGCGACATTACTTTTTAGGAAAACGTAGAAACTTATCTGAGCAGAGTTGTAGGGCTAGATGGGGGAAAAAATGGATCTAAGGTTTAGGGGAGTTTAAGCAGCAAAGTCCAAAACCTTGATTAGAAAATCCTGATCTAGTTGCCTCCTGAACTTCTACAGCACAGAACAGCTTGGGCAACCAAATGTCCAGCCAATACCTAATGCCTGGCTGTACCCAGAATATCAACAAAGCACCAACTACTTCCATAGAGATCCTGCCTAAGAGGTTTTTCCGACTATGGATGATGGTAATAAGATCAGCTTGTCACACAAAATGGTTGTGGCTCTTCTTCTTTTTTTTTTTTATTTTTTTTTTAATTTTTTCCCCCTCCACCTTAAGCAGTGGTAAAGACTCTGTACATGAACCAGGAGACAGCTATTTGATTTTCTTCAGTTTGAGTGTGACCAAGCAAAATTTTTCTAATTACTTCTTTTCTTTTTTTTTCTTTACTTGCTAATTGGTTTACAGCTGGGCATATGATTTTATCCAGTCTGCTGTTGCTCTGTAAATCCAGTTCTATTTTGTTTTTAATACTTTGCAGCAACTGATTTATTGAGAATTACAGAAAAGAGGTAGGCAAGGTTGGTAATATTTTCCTGATGAGACATACAGTTCAGAACTCGAAGGCCATGTAAGAAGATTAGAGACAGTTTCAGAGTGGTCAGGAGGAGGAGCGGGAATTGTTTACAGTAGGCTTTGAGCAATGAGAGGGTAAAACGTTCTGCTGCAGAAGCTGATATTGTATATATTTTGCCAAACTGCTGTATGTATTTATGAAGCCCACAAGCAACATGGTAATGTGTTTCAATAAAGTATTTGGAGCACCTAGAGTAATTATGTCATATAGAAAGTGAAAAATAAGCAAGATAACTTTTTCAAAATTCAACACAATCTCAGTGGGTTGCAATGCCATACTAAAGCAATAAGAGTATAGTATTAGGCTGTATTAAGCTGACAGTAACAGTAACCGCGACACGCTAAGGGAGATTTAGAGGGTGGTTAAGGCAGAAAATTAATTGTACTGGGAGACTTTGATTATTCCTATGCTGACTCTGTGACAAAAATGCATGATGCAAACTCTACATTTTAGATCCTCTGAATGCTTACTTATTGGAAAAACTGGTCACTTAGCAAGCAAAAGGAGACATGAGTCTTGATTTACTTCTCTGTTGTGCACAGGATCTGCTTCTAGAATTGCTTCACGCAGCTGTTGGGGAATCACAGTTGGTAACACATCCAATTCAACTTCCACGTAGGAATGGAAAAACACATAAAACCAAGGCAGCAAATTTAACATGAAAAAAGAGGATTACAGGAAAATGTTTATATGAATTACATAAAAAAATTAAGTGAACAAGTTAGAGGGAGCTGAGAGGGTAAAACATTCAGTGGCAGCTTAAAGTTTAGTTACAAATACTACTTTATAGATGTGGTGAAAATATAAAATAATCAATAGACTCTGTAAGGAACAAAAGTGTTTACTGAGGTTAACAGCAGAGCAAAGGAAATGGTTAGAAGCAAAAAGATTTTGCTGCTTTTGAAAAGTGGAAATCTTGTCCAAATGACAAATAATTTAAAAGACCTTAAATTTTCTCAGGTTAAAAAAAAATTAATATTCTACCAAATCAAGACACATTTTGAGCTGCATCTTAAAAAAACAAACTGTTAGTTTAAAAATAATTTTAAATTCTTTTAAAGGATGTGGGAATTATGTCCATAAATTAAGATGCTGCTGCATTAGAGCCATACTTTACAGGGAATAGATATCAAGAATAATATCAAATTAAGCTCATATAAGAGATTTTAGAAAAAAATCAATACAATGATTGGTAGGAAATCACTAAGAGTAGATGACATGCAAGCTAAAGAGAACCAATTACGAAAGTGCTGAACTACTAATATTATGTACATCTTACTGTTTAAATTAGTGTTAACAGAATTATTGTACATTCTTCTCTGAAAACATGAGGTCAGGACTCAGCTGTGCCCCAAAAATCTAATACAGTGTCAGGAATCATTAGGAAAAGAGTTAAGAGGAAAGCATAGTTCTGAAAATAGTTTCTATTGAGTGATGTGTTGGTCAATCCATCTCAAAATTGATTCAGTAGAAGCAGAGAAATTAGAGGGAATGGCTCTTATACAAAGAGAGATCACATATACCAGAACTGAAAAAATAGTGAAAAGAGTTATGATTGAAATAATAAAATGATATGCAGAGAGTGGATAGGGAATATTGACAGAAAGGAAGGAGCGCCTGCACACGAATGAATTATCAGTTAGCTGGTTTAATCTAAGTAAAAGAAAATATTTTTCATTTACAGTGTGGAACTTCTTTTCATGGAGTCATCCACAGGCCAAAAATACAAAAGGACTACAGCAGGAATGAAAAATTTCATGGATAGTGGGTCAATCAGTGACTCCTGGATCTGACAGCCTGGACTGAGCGCCCGGTTCAGAATGCCAAACTGCTCATTGCCAGAAGCTGCAAAGGAAGAGTTACTCTACTATTGTTCACTCATTTAATAACCTTCCTTCGTGTTACAGTATTGCCCATGAGTGGAACCAAGATGAACTAGAGGGAATCGTGATCTGACAGGATCAGGATTGTTCTCAGATTCTTATGAAAACACTCATGAAAAATAGATCCAGAAAACTCTATGAAATAAAAGAAGGAAAATAGTTGAAGAAGCCAAAATTTTTAACTTCAAAATTTTCTTAATAGAACTTTCTAATTTTTTTTTAATTGGCTAATAAAATGATTACCATTTTTAAAGCCATACAGCAACAGGTGATAAATATTTTAATTTGTAGTAAGAACATTTTTATTTGACCATATAATTATGCCAATAACTCTGTAACTATAATTAACTTAAAATTTATTTTTTTTATATTTTTTCATTAATAGTGAAAAAACTGTTTAGTGGTTTTTTTTTTTTTTTTTTTTTTTCTTTTTAATTCAAAGTATGTCCAGTAGTTTAGGAAAACAAGACATTTGGTTGGTTACAAACCACTATTACTGAACTTCTTCCAGTGACATTTTATCAAACTTGTGATCACCTGAATAAGGAAGAAGTCAGAGGTATTGTTAAAATCTGTATTCTGCAGATGTGCTATCCTCCTGAACTTGGCTCACGATTTTGGAAAGTTTCTCATCTGCCTGGTTCTCATGTGGCGCATGAGCTGTACATTCACAAATTGTTTATGTTCATACAGATGAAAAGCTCTGTGTTTGCACAAGTACAGTTCCTGCGTTTGCTGTCATCCTTTGACTTCCATCAGCTCAACCTGAAAATTATTTCTGTGTAAAAGAAAGCAGGTGAAAATAGCCAGTATTTCTCCATATGAAAACAAGGAAGCATGGGATATTTGGCCATTCCTGAAAGACTGTAAGGGGCATATAAATAAAACTCACTGGTGAAGTTGCTTGTATTTACTGCCATGTCCTGGTTGTCCTCTGCCCCTCTTTTGCTCTCATTTTCATAGCTCTTAGTCTGACAGTGGAATTTAATTTATCTAATAAGAGAAATTTCCCCTATGAAAGCAGGAGACAATTATCTTTTGCAAGGTACTAATTCATAATATTACAGCAACTTCCAGCCAGCTGGTGGGGAGGCGGGAATAGCGGACTGCTAATGTATTATGTGTGTGACTTTTAAGATCAGCATCTCATGTTATGGTCTGAGAGTACAACAGGTTCCAGACAGCAGTGAAACAACACCTTTTCCTCTTGCAAAAAGCAGGATACACTTACATAATGCCAGGTATTAAATCGCAATAATAACTTGTTGTTGGAGACATATGGGAAGACTATATGCAAGCTTTTTTACGGGAATAATATGGTGTAAAAATGGTCTGTTGGCACAGAAAAGTTTTGATATCAGTGAAAAAAACCCTTCTAAAAATGGGGAATTCTTATCTTGAGTTAAATGGAAAATAAAATAAGACAGTTCTCAAAGGAATTACATAAAGTAAGAAGTGTGGTAGAAGACTAAGCTGCCAGAGCCAGCCACACTGTTTATTTCCCCCCTTTTTTTCCCCTAGTTGACCAGAGGCATCAGTTTAAATGCAGGCTGCCTGTCTGAGAAATCATCTCTGGAAATGGCTTCTGTGGAGGTGGGCTGATCGTAGAGGTTAGACTCAGCCAATTAGGAGTATGAGAAATGTGTTGTGTCTGGAACCATTTGACATCTACTAATGTACCAGTCTCAGAGGTAAAATATACTAAGAACACGAGCCTGAAAAAGTTGGTTTTAAATCCATGTAGAAGGAAAGAGGGAGGGAGGGACAGAGAGAGAAAGAGAGGGAGGGAACTTGTCTGTGTGAAGGCTGAGGTGTAAAAAGCTAAAGGCAATTTCTTGGGGGGGGGAGGAAATCAGATTGAAACACACATGCTACTTCTTGGATAAAACTCAGCCTTTAACCAGGACCAGTTATGAATACATCTAGGCTATGCATAAAACTGTTTACACCTCAGCTGTAATCTGCTGTGGAGAGAACTTCTATAGCACATGCTAATGCAGCAGGCAATGTTTGTATTTTGTTTATCGAATTCCCCAAGACATTAACCAAAAAGTTACTCATGCTAAGAATAACATTAGCCAAAAATACTTCACTTTTGTGAGTCTGCCCCAAAAATATTATTGCCAAGTTGTTTATATGCATTCACAACTCCACTCTAGTATACCAAACGGTTATCTGCTCCTCCATCTATCCTACAATTTCATCTCTTCAGTCTTCTTTATTTCCTTTTTTAATACTCTTAGTTTCCCCTTTACAATAGGAAATGTATTTTGTCTTTATGATTTGGTGCAGTTTTTTATAGTAATTTTTCGTATGTATTTCCTTCAATGCCTTGGGGATTATTATTTTTTATTATTAATTTCAGTATTTTTTAAAGTAACTTAATATTTAAGTAATTGCTGTGAACTGATCTGTGTACATATCTGTAATCTGTTCTTAAAGAAGGAATTTTATTAGGAAGAGTGGAATGAAATTTTGCATCATATGAGTTTGTTCTAATGAACAATATTTTATATATATACATTAAACTTTACTGCAAAATAATTTTGGGGTTTGTTCTTTAGATCCCAAAATTAAATGTTCTGGTTTGAAAGGAGAATGAGCCTAAAGGGAAAAAATATAGAAATATATGTATATCTATACACACACACAAGTTAAAAAAATAGAATGAAAAGTGAAGAATTATTTCCTTTGTGATTTCTAGTAAGCAGTAGATTGCATTTCCCCCGTTCTTGTTTTGCATTCAAAAAACCAGAAAATTTTCCAAATTCAGAATAAAATAAATGCATTTTAATGATGTCTGAATGATCTCACATGAATACCTGATAACAAAATTTCCTCTCAACTTAAGAATGGATAGAGTCATGCCAAAGCATTTTGTACTTAGCAAAGTATTTGAAATCTTTGATGTTACAGAATGTTACAGCCTGCTTTATTTTTAGTTTCCCAGGTCTGGGTAAAACTAGTTTCCAGTCTAAAATGTAACAGTGGCTGGAAGCTTAAGCAAACTTCTCTGGGTTCTTATTGGCAAGGTGAAAGCATTGCTCTGTGCATTATACTCCTGTTGACTGTTGCTGCAGATGGTGCTGCAGAGTCATCACAGACAATAAAGGAAGGGCAGAACTTAGCTCAAACCACTGATGTTGGACTCTGCTTGGTCCCCCTGAGCAGGGTCAGTGCTGGCACCAAATGAAGATGGGTGAGTTGGCTGCTTGACATCACTAAGATGGCGGCAGTAACCAAGAGACAGGTTACTGAAAGAGATGCACCTTTGCTGTGGCTATTTTAATGTAATATAGTTACAGGTGGAGAAAGTGGAATTGAATTAAAGTTTGTGCCTTCTTCAGCCTTGACAGAAAGTCCATTGACTTGATGTTCAGAAATGCATTTTGGATCAAGAGAAGCAGGTTACAGATTGTCAAATATCGCACAGCTTTTAGCCAGCTTACTTAAGTTATAATTAAGTTTGAAAGCTATATTTTGTGATTGCAGTTTAAATCACTGTGAAATTTGGGTCAGATCTCATGGATGTGGACAGCTGGGAAACACCTAGGGAAAAGTTTAGATTAGCACTACAGTGAAGACATGTTCATAGAGAACGGTGGATTAGCTAAATATTTTCTATTACAATGAAAGAAATTGCATAAAAACATGCTGTCAGTCAATCATACCAGTGTAGCACAGAGAGAAGCAGACCATGTGGTAAATCAGTCCAGCCATTTGGGCTGATAAACACTGTCTGTGTTTTTTGTTTTAGAATGCAGTTTCATGTATTCCTGGTGCTGTGATCTCAATGGTAGCTGAGTAAATTATACAAGATTCAATTAATGAGTGGTTTTAAGATGCTCTGAGTATTTTGTAATAGCTTAAATCTGAGATGAATAATTTGCAGACAACAATGCTACTATCCAAATTTAAAAAGAAATGTGTCAATGTCACAGCCAGAGTGATATAACAATGTTATATCACCTTTCTCAGCAAGGGACTAAAACCAGTTGTAAATTATGTACCCCATGAAGCAATGACATATTAACTTCCTCAGCCAGACATCTTGGCACTACCTGTATGTTCTACAGGTATTTTCTGTCTGGTTTACCTCAGGCCATGTTTGAACTGAGCAGCAGATTTTCTCCATAACCCAAACATGATTAGGCACTAGCAGAAATAATGAATTACATCACCTAAAGCATGCAAACGCAGATACCCATAACCTGGTGTCAGTCCTGTCTCACAAAGTCTTAAAGCAACTTCATGTGAGTATTGAGCAGAAGACATGTCTGAATGCCATACTGGAGAGGTTTACATAGAGGAGAGCAGATTCTTTTAACCACACTTTAAAATAATTTTTTAAAGCAAGGGAAAATATCCCTCGAGATGAACAACATATTAGAAAATTCTTAGTTTGATCTATGTGGATGTAAATTAAGAATTTATACTTCCTGTTAATTGCAATAAGGACTTGATTGTTTTTTAACCTGACCTGCAACCTTTAATAGAGGAGAACCACATATAATTTGTAAGAGGTAATGATCCTAAGCAGCGCAGTGGCTGCAGAATGAAATAATGGAAATGATTTAAGGTCAATGGCAAGTTGCTTAAAGCCATTCTTTAAAAGGATTGAAGTTAGCCCATTGCTTTGCCTTCGTTATTTGTACCTCTCAACATGGTATCTAAATGGTTTACAATTAAAACATCCAATGGCCTGAATTAGTGTTGCACACTATCTTCTTAAGAAGAATAGTTACATATTTTGTTGTTTACTGCTAAAAGTTATTTGCTACTGAGCCATATCTGATACTGTTCTAGATAAAACAGAAACAGGAGCACACTCATTCTGTATTAGTTGTCCATAAGTTTTTGTACAGTAATCTTTCCAGTCTTATGGGAAAGTCATGTCTATTTTTGTTCAATAGATATTTTAAACATCTATACTATAAAAGCTAAAGGAGCTAAATTATAAAAGGAAGTATTCACTCTTCTTGGGGAAATCTGTTCCAAATGGCTCTTTCTCTTCAAATGATGTCATGTCACTTCCTTATGTACCCTGTTCTTTATATTCCTTTGTTATGCGTCTTTCTGAGATTTTAAACTCTGGAGACTGTCTTTTATGTATATCAACATACGATAGGTGCCTTGTCACTGTCACCTGTGGCAAAGCCTTTAGAGTCCAGGACAATGTTAGTAATAATTAGTATTAGTGATAACAGTATTAGCAGAAAATATATACTACATTCACCTTATGAATTGGAAAGGATAATACCCTTTGGAAATGTGTTTGATGTTTCATGCATAATATGGCACCCTGACTACTATCTATATGAAATTAGATTTGAAACGACACGTTTCGGAAAAGTTTGGGAAGAAGTTTAAGTTATTTGCAAAACTTTCCTTGACCTAGTTTATAGGCTTTTTCTTGCTTTGGCTGCAGGACACAGTTTGGTAAAAAGGGAACACCTTGTTAAGGTCTGTCAACATTTGGAACACAAGTGTTAGCACCTGTTCACATCTTTGGTAAACATATTTGATATTATTATAATACCATATGTTACCGATGGTTGACAAAATATGATTAATACACAGTACTAGTTCTAGTCTTCTCAAGCGACTTAAGTGTCAGCAGCATATCCCTAAATGTTGACAAGGTGGTGTTTTTTTGCTTCTGAGAAATGTAAAAGTTGAAATAACAAATATGAGAAGAGTATTTATTGAAATAGATGTTTCAAGTAGCTCTTTAAAAAAAATATTTTACTTTTTACATAACTGAGAGACAGTATTTTCCCATTATCAAATCTCTCACATTCATGTATAGTATATATGCATGTTTCTGCATGGTCTTGTGGTAGCAACAGAAACAGCTTGCAGTCCTTTACAAATTATCTAACATGCTATGTATTTACTTTTATCTTCTCTCACCTGTTTATATGTTTGTTTACCTGTGGTGTTTTTTACAGTCTTATGCTGCACTAGTAGCTTATCCCTATTAAACTATAATCGTAGGGTCTTGCTCCTGCTGGGATCTTTGGTACCACACATTATGAAAGGGTTTCTAAGCAGTGTTTGAAATGGAAATTGAGAAGCCTCGGCGGGAAACTCCTCCTGCAACCTATTAGCTGTTGTCTCCTTGGGAGAAAAAGTGACGATATATATCTGTTGTGCTCAGAGAATTGCCAGCAAGCACATTGCTCCATTTTTGCTCATACCATAAACGATGGTATAAATCTAAGCCTGCCTGTAAATAAATAGAACAAAATTGGTAGGAATATACAGAAAAAAATGTGGAAAAGGAGGGTATGTCAAACTTCCAGGAATGCTCCTGTGAAAACTGGATATGTGTTTGGTCAAAACATGATCCATTTAGAACTGTTGTTTCTTGTGGACAAGCTGGATTTGTGAAAGTATTTATAGATTAAAGCAAAGGGAGTGATAGTGTACAGAGTTAAGGTTTTAGGGCTTTTGTTAACAGCGGTGTTCTGTAACATTAAGAATATCTTCAAGGATACATATAATTTAGAGATATGCTGAGGTCTGAAAAGCAGCAACCATTTCAATTCAACATTTCTAATCGTATGTCCAGATTAATATGAATGCCCTGAATGAGGATATGGAACTGTAAATAAAATAAAAAACTTACCAGCTTTTATCTTGACATAAAATGCAAGTTTTGCTTCGAAGCCTTTAATCTGACTGTCATCTTTTTTCATTCACAGCAGTGAGCTTGTAAAGAGCTCTGCCACTGCAGTGAAATACTACTGTATAGAAAGAGGGTTATCAAAAAGCAATGTTTGTTTGTTTATTGAAATCCCTATCAACAGAATGTCAGTGCTTTTGAGAATGAAACATTTTTACTGTGAGTTCTGTGTCTGAGCAAACTGTTTCTATTAGATTTGGAAATGATAACGTCTGCTGTAATAAGTCTTTGTGCATGTTTTTCCCCTAAGGATAGAGAACTCTAGCAAAATAAAAAAAACAACAAACTGCCTAACTACTGCTACCAAGTCTTCTTTAAGAAAATGTATCTTACAATATTCTCAAAACTCCCCATCAAAACCAACTGAGACTACTTTTCGTCTATTAAAATATGTATTATTTATGCTAAGAGTCATCCTTTAGAACATGCTTTACATATTAAAAATCACAAGTACATAAAGCCCAACTCCTGACAGTAGTCATCTCATTACAGCTATCAATAAGTAGCAAAAATGTCTTGCTCTTTTTCATCTTTCTCTTTAAATGCCATTTTAACATAAACCCATGGGTAGGGGAACAGATGTTAAAAAGAGTTTAAATTGACAAAACCTGCTTATAGTCCAAAACACTGGAGTGAGATTTGCAAGCCTGACAAAACCAAAAACATGCAAACAAACAAAAATCTTGTTGTTGCATGAAGAGCATTTGATGAAACACATTGATGCAGGCTGGTCAGTCTCACCTTGGTGCCTGGCAAGGTCATGGAGCAGATCCTGGAAACTGTGTTAAGGCACATGGAACATAAAGAGGTGATTGATGACAGCCAACATGGCTTCACTAAGGGAAAACTGTGCCTGACAAATTTGTGGCCTTCTATGATGAGGTTACAGTGTTGATGGATAAGGGAAGAGTGGCTGATGTCATCTGTCTGGACTTGTGCAAAACTTTTGGCATGTCTGGCATGACATCCTTGTCTCTAAACTGGAGAGATATAGATTTGGTGGATGGACCACTCAGTAGATAAGAAATTGCCTGGATGGTCACACTCAAAGAGTTGTGGTCAATGTCTCAATGTCCAAGTGGAGACCAGTGATGAGTTGTATTCCTCAGGTGTCAGTATTGGGACTGGTGCTGTTTAAAATCTTCGTTGGAGACATGAATAGTGGGATTGAGTGCACCCTCAGAGAGTTTGCTGATGACACCAAGCTGTGTGGTGCAGTCAACACACTGGAGGCCAGGGATTCCATCCAGAGGGACCTTGACAGCCGCCAACATAAGAAGGACATGGACCTGTTGGGGCGAGTCCAGAGGAGGACCACAAAGATGATCAGAAGGCTGGAGCACCTCTCCTCTGAAGACAGGCTGAGAGAGTTGAGGTTGTTCAGCCCAGAGAAGAGAAGGCTCTGGGGAGACCTTAGGAGCAGCCTTCCAGTGCCTCAAGTGGGCCTACAGGAAAGCTGGAGACGGACATTTTGCAACAGCATGTAGTGACAGGACAAGGGGTAATGGCTTTAAACGGAAAGAGGGTAGATTTAGATTAGATACTGGGGGGAAAATTCTTTACTGTGAGGGTGGTGAGGCACTGGAATAGGTTGCCCAGAGAAGCTGTGGATGCCCCATCTCTGGAAGCTGTCAAGGCCAGGCTGGATGTGACTTTGAGCAACCTGGTCTAGTGGAAGGTGTCCCTGCCCACGCCAGGAGGGTTGAAACAAGATGATTTTTAAGGTCCCTCCCAACCCAACCCCATTCTATGATTCATTTTCACCTATCTCTTAGATAAGGGTAACAATGTTGCCCTGTAGTGAAAACATATCAAAGAGAACATCTGCCTTAAACACAGCATTTTCTCTGTTCTAATTCAACATCAGTTGGTGTCCTCGGCTGCTCAGGTGAATTATCTCGTTGCTTTCAGCTGGGGTTGTTCATGTAAGAAAGTTTCAAGGCAAGGTTCTCTGTTCATTCTTCAGAGTTTTAGGAAGAGTTTCCTAGTAATTCTTAAAGAACTGAAGGAACAGTTTATTTGTCTATACTGCAAAAGCAACCCTGTGGAACTTTGTATGTCTGCAGCCTCTCTAACTTCAGAACAACTAGAATAGAAAGATGTTTGGGGTCTCATGTCCCTGATGTAGGTTTTATGGTCCCTGCATTTTAATCGTCAAGCTCTCAGAGGGAAGGAAAGATGATTTTGCCCTCCTTAGATCAAATATCTATGCTTTCAGTAGTCGGTTGAAGGGGATAGATGCCTGTGAAAATCCCAAATTGCCTGTGTGAGGCATCCATCCTCATTAGGAGACATAGTTACTGTTTGAAGGTCAGCTATTCTACACGTTATTCTAGTGCAAGGAAAAAACATGAAATAGTAGATGTTTGCGTATGCTATAGATTTAGTCTTGAAGAAACGGATAAGGTAGGTCAGTTTCCTAAAACACAAGTGTAGTTACAGTGTCTATCACACCAATGTCATGGATCAGGCATCCACTGGAAAGGATCCTGAATCTTATTGGGACACTTTAAATTGGGTCTGTAGCTTTGAGGTTGGAGTAGGATCCCTTTATGTTTTCTCTTTGTGATGATTCTTGCTTTATTGGATGTGCACTCAGTGACCATGCCAGAGACCGACATTTAGCCTATAGACTTCTGTGGTGTTTAGAGAAGATACCTTGAGTGTTAAAAAAGGCTTCGCCGGTTGAAAAAAAACTTGCTTTCTATTACCAAATCATTTGTTCCGCAAAAAATGAAGGGCTGTTATCTTCTATGCTGTTAATACAGACACGTCAGGCTCAGTCATGTTTGGCCACATGGCTGACATCTAACAAAAGCACTGAATGTAAAATCATCAGTCTCCAGAATCACTCTCACAAACCTCTTCTACACTTAGGTTTACATATTATTAGAGACAGAGTGTTGCACTAACTGCAGTGATGTGGTTAATCTTCTCTGCTTATAACTAGTAGATGCATTTAGTGGGAAATTTTATTAATGCTTTCACTTAGTTAAAATCTGATACATTTTCTTTTTTGAATATACTATATAGCATGCACTAAAACTTCAAAATATCATTGTCTTCCTTCCTAATTAAAAGTGACTGTGCTTATCTTAGCTATCAATATTTTTATCACAATCATCATTGTCCCATTTTTAAATAGCTCTTGTGTGTTGCAAGTATAAATCCCACTCATGAAATCAGTAGTTTGTTTACATTTAGGCTAAGAAAGGACTGCAAGCCCAAGATGAGAGAGTTTACTGTATGAGCAAGTATTCACCTTACAAACTTCTACATGTAAGGAGTCAGTACAGATTTCAAAGCATATCTGGTGAAGACAAAGCAAGCACCACATAAAGAGTGGAACTGAATAAAACAGTTGAAATAAGAGACTCTGGATCATTTCCAGACCTAACTTGACTCTGAACTGAATTTTCTTGAAGATCACCAGGATTTTACTGTCCTGGTGAAAAATTATTTTCTAACCTCCAATGTCTCTGCTGGCATCTAAGATTGAGGTTGAAGGTGGGGTAGCAGGAGGGACAAGTCCTAGTCCTGGAAGAGGCACCAATCTGTCTGAGAACATGAGCAAGTTTCTCATCCTCCACTCCCGTCTGCCTTTCCTTCTCCATTAGACAGAGAAATGCAACATAGGGCAAGGTGTCTTCACTCATTCAAAAAGATGGCTAATTTATCTCACACAGTAATTGAAGAGCAAAGCTTCACCATACAAGAAAGAAATGTTCTGGTAGTCCTGTAATTACAGCTTTTGATGCTTATTTCATAAAATATAAATTATGTTTTAGTTGAAAAATGGCAAAAACAACTAGTTCACCTGTATCAGGAAGACATCCTTGTGCGCATTATTCTTCTTGGTTACTCTGCTAGTCCAGGCAGAAACTTCCAAATGGAAGGTAAGGAATGTTAGGGATGGATGACTGCAAAATATTATTCTAAAAATTTTATTGTATAACCTAAGACCTAATAAAATCAAGATTTTCACAGGTTTTGTTACACTGGGAAATACTGAGGTGTGTCATGGTTTAACTCCAGTCAGCAACTAAGCCCCACCCAGCCACTCGCTCACTCCCTCTGCATCAGGATGAGGGAGACGATCAGAGGAGTAAAAGTGAGAAAACTCATGGGTTGAGATAAAGACAGTTTAATAGGTAAAGAAAAAGCCGTGCATGCAAGCAATGCAAAACAACAGATTTATTCACCATTTCCCATCAGCAGGCAGGTGTTCAGCCATCTCCAGGGAAGCAGGGCTCCATCACACGTAATGATTACTTTGGAAGACAAACGCCATCAGTCTGAATGTCCCCCTCTTCCTTCTTCTTCTCCCAGCTTTATATACTCAGCATGATGCCCCATGGTATGGAATATCCCTTTAGCTAGTTTGGGTGAGCTGCTCTGGCAGTGCCCCCTCCCAATTTCCCTGTGACCCTCCAGCCCTTTCGCTGGCAGGGCCTTAGAAACCAAAAAGTCCTTGACTTAGTATAAACATTACTCAGCAACAACTAAAACCATCAGTGTCATATCAACATTATTCTCACACCAAATCCAAAACACAGCACTGCATCAGCTAAGAAGAAATTAACTCTACCCTAGCTGAAACCAGGACAAGGAGATAAAATGAAACACTTTCTATTCAACTGGCTGTATACAGTCTAGGTGATGAAAACCGAAGGTTTATTTAATTTTCATAAAATGTAATATTTTCTTAGCAAGACATTTCTCTGCCATTCTAGTCCTGTTTCAAGGTTAAAATCTAGTAAAGGAGAAAGGCTTAGATAGATAACTTAATTTTCTTTTCTGTTTGTTTGTAAATAACTTGCTGAGTTTGTTCTTCATGTGGACAGAATTCCCAATAATAAAGGTAGAAGCCTGAAATATGTGTCGAGAAAACATTGCAATAATTTTACTATAGGACTAGTTATTTTACTGATATTTTACCATCTTTTTTTTCTTTGCATGTTTTCATAACTGATTCATTTACAGAGATGTCAAAAATAGAAAAACACACTATAATTTTTTTGTTACCTCTAAATAAAATTTATTGTGAAGACATACTTAGATGCAACAAAAAATGTATACTTGAATGATGTTTACATTGTTTCTGTTTTGGTAAATTTGTTATGATTTTGTTAAAAGAATGAAAAATCATAGGCAAAATTAGATTTTTGAGAAGTGGGGATCATGTCATATAGCACCTTTTTGATTAAAAATGTTGTTTTGAATGAAATTTTGGAGAAGAGGGAAAATTCTGTTGAAAATGACCCTGTTCTAGTAATATTTGCTGTTAGTGTAATTTTATAGCTAGAGGGATAGTATTATCTCTTCAGCGGGTTAACACTATGACAATATTCCCTTCCAATTTGTCTGCCTTTTTTCCAACAATCTGTAGGTTCACTTTGATACATACAAATGATTTTGAAAAATACAGGGTTTAAATTCTTAGTCCATTAAGGAATGTAAAACTGGAAGTTCAGACAATTAAGTTCTTATACTGCAAGTTCTGTTATTTTAATTGACCTAATCTCCATCTTTCTGTGTTTCTGAACTTTTTTTCCCTTGGGAATACTAGGAGAAATCAGATCGACTTCATATTCATGTGAGATGATCTGCTTTGGAAGCTAATGTCCAGTAAGTTTTTCAAGGCTTGTTCATCTACAACAAGAATTTCCAAAATCACCAGCTTCTCAAGTTTATGTTTACTCTTGAGAATTTCCCCAGAATTCTCCCACATCTTTTAGGGCTTCACCCAAGTGAGTCCTTTAAGGGACTTGAGGCCAAGGGATTGGATTAAACAAAACTAAGCTCAGAAAACATAGAATAACATATTTTTTCCTCTCTCAAATTGGCAAGAAAAATAGTTTTATTTTTCTTTCCTGTATGTGTATGCATTTATAATTTCATGTTTAGTTGGCAGCTTTCATTGTGCACCAGCTTGTTTTTGTCTTTGAAGTGGTTGAGTTCCTTGATATCTTGAATAATGAATGCACTGTCAGTCAAAATAAGAACAGTCATTTTTTTATTTGTCAAATCCTGCAACTGTATGTCCGCTTGCTGACATACCGTGGGAATTTCCCAACTCTTCAGTTTTTCATTGACAGTTAATATCAGAATTAGTGTGTCTCTCTTGTTATTTCTCTACTTTATCCAGATAATGATTTTTGTACTTTCAAAATATGAAACTGTTCAGTTAAGAGTTTTGTCTTTATCAAATAGGTCATATAGGTTATTTTCTAATAAGGATCACAGTGGTTTATAATTGCAAATCCTCTATAGCTCTTGGAGTATTGATTAGGGTACTCATTTTCCGTAAAGCAAACAGGATAAATGTTGGCATAAAACCATATAATCAACACGAAATATACTGGAAATCTGTCCATTCAGTGGCTATTAAAAAATATTTTCTTTTGTTTTGCCCAGTTATGAATAGAAGTTGGAAAGCACTGGGAGAGGAAGACAGCCTATAATGTTCTTACGTTGTTTCTAGATACCTGTACCTGAATTCCCTCATTAACACATTCAGCCGTTCATTATAATGCTCCTGTTCTTCCTAAAGTCACGGTGTGGTTGTCCCTGCTGCAGCCGTGTCTGCTAGTCCTTTCAATAGATTTTGAAATCAGTTTCTCTCCACATCATCCAGTGTGTATACTGCTTCTGGGACCAAAATGCAAATTTAAGGTCTCCACTGTCATCAGCTTCCACAACTCACACTCCACTCCTAAAGGGTGCTCAGTGCAAGCTCCCCTGCTCTGCTGCAGAATGGCTTCTGGCTCTCTTCTTCATGGGAAACTTCCAGTCCCTCCTGCTGCCTCCCCAGGTGCTTCCAGACAAACATGTGGCCTTAATCTGTCTCTAACCTGCTCCTGTCCCTTCTGACACTCTCTCAGGACCCAGTCCTGACCTTTTAGTCCTTTCCTTGAATGTTCAATAGGCATATTCGAGTTCAGTCTATTTAAGAGTGTGTACCTATAGATTCATTTGCTTATTCTAAAGGCTTTATGTGATGGTTTCACTCTTATGTTCTTTAGGACTTTGAATGCTGTCTTCAAAACAATTCTGATCTATGTTCACTGTCTCCCTGTCTCTTCACATTTTTCCTTTGTGTTTCCCCAGCAGTGGACTTTTCACTATCTTAATGTCAGTTTTGCTCATCTTCCCCTGTTGTGGTCTGCAAAAGTCACTAGCTGTGCTCAGCTCAGTAGCATTAGATTGTATTACAAGCATCCTGACATTTTATGTAAATAATGTGAACAATGTGTCCTAGAGCACAGGATTCATTTCAAAAGCCTTTTTTAAACCTTTGCTGTGAAGCTGTAATTTCAACAAATTCCTTTTCTGTCACTTGCATACACTCTTGGTTCTACTAGAAACCACTTTCAAACGATGCCTTACAGGGGGAGGGGAACACCTTATCTAGCAAGGGAAAAGTTATCACTCTAAACT
This sequence comes from Ibycter americanus, assembly GCA_035590275.1. NCBI lineage: Eukaryota > Metazoa > Chordata > Aves > Falconiformes > Falconidae > Ibycter > Ibycter americanus. Next base: position 54,199,555 of record JAVJGI010000060.1, on the reverse strand, counting down.
GGTGCTATTATACCTAATTAAGGCACACACTTCCTAATGAACTTATGAAGGAGGAAGGTGGCTATAAACACATTATATTGTGTTGCAGCTCTGGGGTCAGTATCCAGAGTTTTAATCCTAAAGTGCTCATGTTCAAATGATTTAATCCAAAACTCATGTTCTCACTCTTTTAATCCCAGATTTCAAAATCTGTTGCTTGCCAAGGCTGTGGTTTCAAGAAAAAAGCCAAACCAGCTGCCACCTCCCCTACCCCAGCCATTTTCTGCTTTCATTAATGTTTTTGTAAGGTTAATTTGCTGCAAGTTCATCTGTCTGTGCCGTTCTAAATGTGCCATGCAGGTAAGAACCAGCAGTGGGATAGGCAGGAAATCCCAGGAGACCAACATTCCTACAGCTTACTGCAAAACTGTGCCTTTAGAGTTGGCAGCCTCAGCTCCACGTATAAATCAGAAGAGGTTTATATTACTGAGTTTCAAGAGGCCTTATCTACAGGTCCGTAGAGTTTATGATTCTTTTTGTCTACCACATCACAAGTCACAAGTCACTACAATAGCGGAATAAAAACTCAACCCTCTCAATTCATGTGTCTGTAGAGGTTTAAATGAAAAGTGTACAACTTGCTAAAATTTGGCAATAATGGACTTACTGGATATGCAAGAGAAAATGGTACTAATCTCTAAGAAAGGCTGGACAAAATGTATGTATGTGTCTGCCACCTTTTACCACAGTAATTAATAAGAGCTGTGGCTGGTAAGATGAAGGTTTTTTGTAATGGAGCCCCAGACATCCTCATCAAGTTTATGTACATTTTTTTGGTATGTATTGTCCACACTGTTTTGCTATATGCCTATGATTTCTGTTTGGAAAAGCAAATGTACTTTCCACAGGTAATGTCTGTGAATGCACCAGTGCACAAACTGGGGCAGCTCAGAGCCCTGGGCAGCCTGTGTTCCACTTGAATGGCAGAAGGACGTTACCCTGGTCCTGACTTGTTCTTGTCTTCGCTCTGTTTTGTTTTGTTAGTGAGTCATAAACTACTTTCCTGGAATAGTTCAGTCATAGGCCTGGAAAGAAAGGCCACTGCTTAAGAAAAATCTTCACTTGTCCACCAAAAAGACTTCATAAAACGTCCATGAAAAGTTGAAAGCAGTACCACATTTAGCCTTCAGTCTTAAATACGGGGCATTTTAATTAAATATGATTATGCACAGAAGAGATATATCCCTAGAAGTAGAACCTCCAACAGTATCTGTTTTCTACACTTATAAAATATTGAGTGTTTGCTTCAGAAATTCAAAGGGACTTGATGAAATGATAGTTTAAGTTGCAAAGCTTCTTTGCTGATCTGGTAGATCATGGCAGATTGTAGAGGAAAAAATTAAAGTACAGGATAGTTGAGCCAGTATAAAAGTTGCAGATGCAGTGAAAAGACACAGAAATTTCCCCTTGCTGTAGAAACAAGACACTTGCCCTGGAGAATGAACTCATTACCCATTCCTGGGGTAATGCTGGGAAGTTTCTGAGTGAATTATTTTGGCAATTGGTTTTGTTCCTGGAAAATCCAATTCTGGGTAGATTGAAACCTGGAAGGAGCCATGCATACACAGATATAAGTGCACTCCTTTTGCCATCATGATTACAAAAAGGTCCAGTTAGCACACTGACAGGTTGCTAGGTCCTGATGTCACATATAAGATGATATTAAACAGTTTTAAAATTCTTCTTGTCACTTCACCTGCGGGATCCTTCTGCCCTGTGTTTTCTTGCTGCCTGAAACAATATGTTTCCACTCCATGGGCTAAACATGAGTACTATGATGTTTAATTAATGATATTGGGACACCATGCTCACAGAGACTTCCTAAGCTGACCATAACTCAAAGAGTTGTTGAACCTGCCTCAAACTGGAGTGATGATAAATCCCAGTTCACCATTTTAGCTCTGCCTGTTTCTCACTTCTTATTTTCCTATTATGCTAATCTTTGGAAACAGAAAACTTTAATGGAAATGAAAATACTAAAGGGAAGAGCAACCCATAATATGCATGTTCGGGTCATCACATATTTACTGTTACCTTGTTATTCTGCAGTATCAATTCTGTCATCTGCTTCACTTCTTAAGATGTTTGAGGTTCGATGGTGATGATAACATCAAGTTTTGAAAGAGGGAGTTAAGATATCTCGGAAAATCCTGGAGAAAAAAGAAAGAAAATAAAGAGAGCTTCAGAAGTGATCGTCGTTTTTCCCTGTGATTTTGTCAGCTGACAAGTTCAGTTGGAAATTCACCTGAATCACAAGGGATTAATTGCTCTGCCTTAGAAAACCAGCATATTTTTTTTTACATCAGTATTTTCTGTGGTTGCAATAGAGTTATAGCAGTATAAAATGGAAGATATAATAATTTGAACATACTTATGTGCAATAAAAGATCTGTGATGTTTAGCTAGAACTATAAATATTTAGGCACTATGGCTTGATACTATTTGATGGTACTACAACAGTTACTGCTTCATGATTCAGGCAATATCTTTACCTGGGTGAGTGACTTGAGTCTTAAAGACTAAAATATGAAAAATTATTACTGAAGAATCAATTTTAAATGGAAATTGAAACCATTGAATTTTTAAGTATATATTTGTATCTCTTCATTCCTATTTTTATATTTTTAATAGGTGTTCCCTTAGTCAGGTACTGGTCTGTTTGTGAAAAAACTTAAAATGTTGAATTTTTATCTCTTCATATATCTGTTGAAATCTAGACAAATATATTTAAAGCTAAATGTGCTGATAGAATAAACCATGAAAGGAATAGAATCCCAATGTGCTAAAATTTTAATTCCACTAGAGAGCTAATGTGATGGAATAGTTCATCTTTTTACATGGAAAATTTATTGTGTATCAACCCAAACTAGTATTCATGTAGTAGCAGAGTCCTTTAAAAGAGATCTACCATTTCAGGAAAAAAAAAAAAAAGCCATTTAGGTTTGAAACGTTAGCAGTTGAATAATTTTGTACTGCAATTTGAGAAATAAAGAAGTGACTTGATAAAAGCAGGTCAAAATGAAATTGAAATAAATCTTTTTCATCTCTCCTCTAAGACTAGAGGCTAACCTACATTTCCGAAGCAGTCTCCCAACTTACTGCCAATTCTGCAGACAAAGTTAAATTGTTACATACAGAATTGTTTGGAAGTGAAAGTGATGTCTGTTAGACATCTTCCTGTCAGGTTAGAGGCACAAACAGGGCTGGTGATCTTCTGAGTTGTACTGTTTCAGTAATTTAAGTATGCCTAGCATATTATGACACTCAATGGGTTGTTGATTCAACCTTTCCCATTGTCAAAGCCACAATTCTCATATCATATTTGATTAGTAATTACTCGTTCATCTACCTTTCAGTTCTGAAGCTGGGAAAAACAGTGATAATTTTGATTAAATAAATTCATTCTGATTTCTTTCAAAAAGAATTGAATTCATGCACATTTTACTTTAAAGACCTGAGGGGAAATGATCTGTTGTCATTTATTGTGAAAATATGAATGCTGCATTTGTGCTGCTCTTAGAAAGTTTATATGAAGTCTGTCATGGCCCAGTGTTAAATAGCAGCTGACTTCAGCTTCATAACTTTATTAACTCACATAAGCACTTCCAAAGTTTTATTCCTTAGTATTTGCCTTTTGATCAAAACCAAGGAGAACAGTCTGGCTTCTGAAAGATTGAAGATTGAAACTACTTTGAAATTCTGCCTTTTTCACTTAAAAATTATTGATTGATTGATAATAGGATCATATAGGAAAGAAAATGGGTTAGTCTTTTACTGATGTGCAGAATAACAATTGACATAATAAGTTAAATAAAATTAGGTTTTACTTGGCTGGCATCGTAAATTGAATCTAATCGATGGAACTGGCAATTCCATTCAAGATTTTCTGTTAACCTCCTATAGTACTCCTTCAATCAGAAAGCAATTTAGATGCTGTTCTTTATAGCTAAGCAATGAAAAAGTCTGGAGTTCTTTTAAAAGATTTTAGTTGATTGTTTTTAAGAAAAAAAAATGCCTTTGTTCTGTGTGATTTAAAATGGGCAGTTGTGAACAGTCTCTTCATAATAATGTTCTTTAGTTGATGTTAGTATCAATGCTACAACCTCATTAATGTGTGTATTATTTTAGAAATACGAGCCAGAAGAAGAAATACGAATTCTGCAGGAAAATTTATGCAAAAAGACCAAACACCGAGTGGTCAGAAAGGGTATAAAATGGATGTCTATAACTTGCAGGTTGGCTTGCAAATAAATATTTTGTCTAATGCTCTCTGACTCTCAGCCTGTCAAAATATACAAGGCAGTTACTTTTTATCATCTGCTAGTTGGCTTTATCACAGTGATGAACAAGTGCTCATTCTCTCCAGTTTATATGTCAGTAAAATTCTTAATGTGGTATGACCTTATAAAATGTGTATCTATAGGGAAACAGAACTTCGAGTAATGTCATAATGTTGCCTCACAGAATTAGTGCAGCTATTTAATAGGGTGCTGTTCTCAAGTCAATGTGCCTTGTTTCTCTCACCTGGGAAGATTAACTTATACACAGGTATGAGGATGCATGGCCTGGGTATCCCTGCGTACAGCACTCTGCATTGGGAAGACTAATCTATAGCTGCTTTTTCAACTTGTTATCTAAGAAATTAAACCTAAAACAATGTTTCTCATTCAATCTGGCACCTGGAATCTATTAACGTGCTGTGTACCTAAACAAAAATATAAATTGTCTTATTTTTCAGGGAATAATTTAGATCTAATCAGAGCAGGTTTCTTGGAGGTAAACTGTTGGAGTTGCCATAGCGAATTTAGCATTCCAACATACCTAGCAACATGAAGAAATGGAGACAGGTGGAAAACAAGTAAATTGGAGAATAAGATCCTATTTCCCAATATCTTCATATAAATATCTTTATATAAAATTGACTTAATATCCAAAGTTGTTCGCTAACTTTAGGCTGTACCGAAACAGAAATAAAATTTTTGAGGTAAGAACCCTCACTACTTACACACCAAGTGAAGTCTAGGCTCCTGATGTTGACTCTGGTCATTACCAGACCCTACACCAAAGGTAGCATTTCAGAACAGAAATTTGTCATGAACTCTGCTCTACTCTTAAATGCTTTAGCACTTAAGAGTTATTTGACTGCCAGAAAGAGAAGCAGCAGGATGAATTAGCCCATGTTGCTCAGTAGACCCTTACAAATAGAAATATTCCTTAGTTAAGCATGTAACCTTTATAATTGATAAACTATGCAAGAAAATACTTATTGACTGCAAAAGCAAAGAAGCAAAGCAAGCCATTTCCCTGGGACTAGGAATTATTTACCAAACTGCAACGTTGTCTGATAAGACCATCTTTTCCTGACAGTGAAGTTTCTCTTTAACTAAGGCTGTATTTTAAATCCTTTCCTCCCCAAGTCCCACTCAAAGAGTAAATTAACTCTGGCTGATCTTGACCGCTTCTGGTACATGAGCCAGCTTGTTAAGTGTGTTCAGTACCTTTATACCACATTTCAGCCTACCCTTAAGTGAGTCAGCAAAAGCTATTTAGACTTTTCCCTGCAGGATCAGCTCCTGTAAATATTGTCAGTGTTTCAGTTGCTTGTGTTTTTCATCTCCGACAGCAAGAACCTAAGGTAACATCAGTTCACAAAAGAGCAGTTGGAAAAGCTCATAATGGAATAAAGGAAAGAACCAAAATAAAACAATGGTTTTTACTCATCTTTTCACTGACTTCTTTCTACTCTGTGTGGCCAATATCAGAGCTCACCTCTTAAATGTCTGTGTAGTTTCTTAAACTTCAGCTTTTTATATTCCTCCCTCTCTCTCTTGACAGTGATATTACTTGCTCCCAAATCCTGCATTTACTTTTCTGCTCTCTCCACCCAAATTCTGATTCTTGCCTCTTCTTTCATCCTCTGACTAATGCCTGTCAAACCCCACTCCTGTCTTTGCAGAGCATAGACTCATCATTCTTCTCCACGTCCTACATGTCTCTATTCCCTACAGTCATGCTTTCCAAGTCCTTTCATTGACTCTGCCATCTCTCACAAAATCTGTATTCCCTTTATAAGGCTTTCTCTATCATCCCACTTACAAACTTTACTGCTCTTTCTCTAGCTGAGACACTGTTATATTCCTGCTATGCCTCAAGCAATTTCCTACCACCTATGCCAGAAACAGCTTTTGGTCTGCCTTTTCCTCCTAATATTTCCCAAATTCTTCTTATTTCAATACTTTTTGGCAGTGACCCTGCAGTGGCTGCTGGCATTTCACAGAAAATGCTTGTTCCAAGAACTAACAGGGCATGTCCGTCCAAAACAAGTAAAAGTTCACATGTGCTTAGGTTGTTCACATTCATCTTGCCTGTCATTAGACACACGATTGAGGGGTCTAAACCCTGAACAGAGCTGCCTTATGGATTCCCTTTTAGGCAGCTGTGAGAGAAAAAGAGGCACCTTCTTTAGGATCTGAGTTACCATACCAGGGTGTCTGTTTCATTGCACTGGCAATAGGCATACAGCGATTAGTCACTTTGTTTAGGTTCCTCAAGTGAGATGGAATGAGTCTAGGTCTGGCCTTGACATATTAATGTACAGTAAATAATTACATTTTTGCACTGAGCTAATCAGTTTATTCTGTTAAAATAGTCTCAATACAGTTTAGTATGAACCTCATTACAAGGAAAAGGGAAGAAAAATATTTTTCTAGACAAGGATTAAACATAGAAATATAGTATTTGCAACATTAGTAACCCAGTAGTTTGGAGGTGTCATATTCCTAATTGTTCAAAGTAGCAAGTGAAGTTAGAGTTTCCCACAGTGAAGTAAATGCTATCTGAATTACCCATATGTCATGCTTTCTTTTTTCCCTATTAAAATAAGCGTAGAAATTCAGCTTACAGACATTCTAAATGTCACCTGGAAACAACAGTGCCGTGAGTGAGACAGAGGCAGAAAGGGCAGGATAAGTACTTGGAGGAGGTAGCCAGAGGGTGAAGTTGTATCAAACAAAGAAAACATCTGAATAAATTAACTTTAAAGATTTCTTTCAATTTTTAAACTCCTTCCTCTCTTCACCTAAGGTTTTATTATTGCTACTAAGTCCAACAGCTTTGAAAATAACACACTTAGCTCGATACCAGCGTTCTCTTCTGCTACAAATGCTTTTCATATAATCAGGCAACTTCTCCCAGAGATGTCTGAGGGAATGACTTAGGGTTAAAGTCAACCATGAGAACATAGAAGAGACAGGGGAGAGTGAAAGCATATTTGTGTATAGCATCATTTACTGATTGCAAAACTCTGTTCATGAGTTCTGGTTCTGTACTATGCTTCCAACCTGCTTTTACTTCTCAGTTGCTTTTTTTTTGACGTTGCTGTTCACAAAGGAATACCGGGGAGAAGGAATGAGTGTTTGTTTTTCATTTATACTAGGTAGCAACTCTCAGTTTCAACTTTCATCTTGAACCGTCTTGAACTGTTGGAAGACCGATATCAACAAGCTTTACAGGACTTATGGTGTCAAGTTCTGTTATGTCCACAGAATATTTAGGGGCTTGAGTGATCTTGAAAGTTTGGGAAAAAAGTCTTTCCTTTTTCAACCAGAAACATGATGATCTAATTCAGGTCTTCTTTAACTATTGCCATTTCAGGGAGGAAAAATGGAACTTTGGAGAGAACCTGTCTTCTGCTTTTTAGTTATACCCAGTGCTATATATCCTTTGAATGGTATAGTATAAAATGTAGTTATGTTGGTTGCATTGCAGGACTGATACTATGTTGGCCTTGAAATTTATTTGCACAAATTGATCAAAAGTGAATGTCAGAAAATCCTGTGTCAGTCACAGCTAGAGATGTTTTATAAAGGTTTTTTAAACCTTTTAGGTTGATGAGAACTTTACATTTCTCTCTTACAAGCTGACCTGTTACATGGATCTTTCTGATATCATGGCTGGATTGCTGCAGTGTGCGTGATTGTGTGCTGCCAGAAAGGTTCATCTATCACCTGCAGCTAGAGCAGATTGCAGCAGAGAGTTTGCAGGTGTGGAACGGGAGATTCTGCTTCTCTTCAGCTTTGCTCTGTGAACGGAATACCAAGAGTTTAGTTTCTTCTGTTTTGGCATAGTGTCTACATTTAAAGTCTTCTCTGAAAAAGCCTAAGGCTTCAAAGGTTTCCCCAGCTGTAGAACTGAGTAAAGGGAGTTCTACTGGTGAATCCACATAAGTCATAGCTCTCCATGGAAGCTTTGTGGCTCCCTAAGCTCAGTCTATCTGCAAACATCGCATGAGAACCTGGCGTGAATCTTCCTAATCTCCCTTCAGCAGGAACTGAATCAAATCTGCCCCTCTACCACCCTTTTTTCAAGCTTTTGTTTGCAATATGTCTTGTCTTCCTATCTTTTATTATCACAGTCATTGCTTCTTTTAATAGGTTTGAGAAAAATTTTTTGAGGGTTGTCACAGGGAAAAAACCTGCTTGGTTCATGTAGTTTAAAACAAATAAGGACAGAAGTGGTGTATTGATTTGTTAATGACACATAATCAATGAGGAATCAGCAGGCTACCATTCAGCTCCCCAGTATCAGCAATACAATAGATAAACCACAATACTAGGCATTTACAAAATGTTAATAGTCACTTTTGTAAATACCTTCTATAATGAATCCTCAAAAGCCTAATGCTCTTCACCATGTATTCACAGTTAACTGCAACCCCTGCACAGACCATATGGTTTTACCAGCACCCTTCTCTCTTCAGGGAGTGCAGGCTCCCACGCTGCGCACCCCTGCCTCCCTGGGGAGATATGGGTGCTCACATATCACATGTGCCTGCCCACATCACTCCCAGCTATCCATGCACCAGCTAGAGAGCACTCCATCATCTGTGTAGGCAAAAAAAGTGTGGGTCCCTGCATGCCGAACCCTACACTGTTGCTCCAATAACTGGATGCAGGCTACTCATGGTGTCCAGTGGGGTACAAAACAGTGCGGCTTCATTAACTAATAATTTTAGTTTAAAACCCTTGATATCTGAGGAAGTTTCCCACTGTGACAGACTCTGCTACAGACCCTCAAGTCTCTGAGCAGCCTTAGTATGAACCACGGTGTTTAGAGTCCTCAGTAACCAATCTCCTTTCTATTACTGGGTAAAAATTTTTCACAAATGGTATTGCCAATTTAAACCAGAAATTCCTGGCAGGACAGCGTTTAATAACCTTAGCTGAAAATGTGCTTTGTGTTCTTGTTCCATTGACCTTCAAAACGCAAAATGAAATAACCTTCCCATAAGGCAAAATCTAAATATCGCCTGTCTTTGTTTCTGATTAACACAACATATATTAGCTTGGGAAATTCTAATCCAACCAAGATTTTCTACAGAACAAAAAAGTCTGCAGTTTCTGGCAGTGTAAATAGACATAGCTCTGTTTTATTTTGGAACCGGTTATTTATATCAGTAGAAACAATTCTATCAATTTACTTCAATCATATCCAATATACAGAAATCCAAAGAATGTTTAATTCATTAAGTTAAAAACTTGAAAAAAAAGTATTCTAGAGTTTTATGAGGCAAATCTGTCTCTGCTTTAAGAGGAATACAATTATAGCTGGCCGTGCATCAAAAGTAATCCTCACTCACATATTATACCATTGGTGTAAGTTTACAATGAAGTGATGGTGTGGCAAGTATAACAAGTAACATAAGATGTATGATGAATATTTGTATGGTAGCATTTTCTAGTACTGGTAAGTACACCTTTACTTAGATTTTTGTACATACAGTCCCGCTTCAACTCAGTGTGCAAACCAGGTACTGGTTATTCTCATGTTAAACTGAGATGAAGTTCACAGTTTAACACTTGCACTGGTATTTGAAAAACTTACATTTTATATACATTTTTTTAAAATAAAAATATTTTCCTTACCCCTAAATTTAGATTCATGAAGGAAATCTATGAGATCTTCACTGATTCGTTGGAGACTGAATTTGACACTGTGGACTAAGCGCAGAAGTGTTAGAAATTTGTCAGTCATGTATATATAAACTGATATAACTTTTATACACTAGGAGTCATCTGATGTGCAGAATTTAAACAGAAAAAAGAATCTGCAAGTGGGTCTAAAATATGATTTGTGGAATCAAGATACATTCATATATATGTATTAATATATATAACATATCAAGATATAATCATCTACATATAATTCTTTTCCCCTCTTACCTCATCATAACTGTTACATACTTTGTATAACCTGAAATTGTTCTTCCTAAAACAAGCCAAGTGAGTTAAAACAAGCTCATCATTTGCTAGGAGGCAAATATTGGGGAGACTCTGTTTGAAACAGATCAGAGAGAGAACGTGCTAAATTTAGATGAGCTAAGGTTAAACTGTATTGATCAAACATTATGGTTTGAGAGAGTGATTCTGAAAAGGTTTCATATAATTAGTATTATATAAGCTCAGTAGAAAGGACTGTTAGGAATGAAGGTATCAGAAGTAATACTAACAGCCTTTGCAAATGTTATGCAGATCTTTGATTTGCCTTTGCATGACTTTGCCCATCTCTGCAAAAGTGTTCTCTGATGCTGAGAAGAATATTATGGCATCCTTGTTAATTCTGAAACCACCCTGCAAAAATGCTTGCAAATAATCCTTGTCTATAATGTAACATCCCCACAAGGTGTTACAGAAATAACCAATATTAGCAGGACAGATGTGTAAGATCAGTTGTGGATATTAGAGTCAAATTTTAAGATAAAAAATCAAAAGGTAATTGCTAAATTAGAGTGTAAAAATTTCTGCATGGTATTTCTGTTAAACTATGCTATTTAAGAAATGTAAAACATGACTAACTACATTAGCAGGTGTGGTGTAGGTGTAGTGCAATTATACATTGACATTTTTGCTGAAGCCAATGAAGTATTATTTTGTACCGGCTACTGATCTAGACATAGACCTGATTAAAAATAATTGAAGAATCAGTTCTCTATTGAAAAATGCTTTATTTCTTGCAATCAGAATACTTAGCAGGAATGGATTGATTCTGAAGATCGTTTGGACAGACAAATGGAATTTAATTCAAAAAGGAATATTTTAGTTTTAAGATTTCTGGTTTTGTTTTATACTAGTGTTCTTTGTTTTATTAACAAACATTTCTAAATTTATTGCCAATTGTGTTTCATGTATGTTTACCATTTAATGTTGAGTTTAACAATTATATGCAAGTAATATTCTGAATACTGTTAATTTCATTAAAGAGATTTAAATATTTTCCAGAATCAAAACATCTTTGATCATTGCTATCTTTGAATTTGTAGAATCATGGAATGGTTTAGGTTGGGAGGGACCTTAAAGATCATCTAGTTTCAAACCCCTGCCATGGGCAGGGAGACCTTCCACTAGACCAGGTTGCTCAGAGCCACATCTAACCTGGCCTTGAATGCTTGCAGTATTAGGGCATCCACAGCTTCTTTGGGCAAGCTGTTCCAGTGCCTCACCACCCTTACAGTAAAGAATTTTTTTCCCAATGTCTAACATAAATCTACCCTCTTTCTGTTTAAAGCCATTACCTCTTGTCCTACCAGTACATGCCCATGTAAAAACTCCCTCTCCACCTTTCTTGTAGGCCCCCTTTTGGTACTGGAAGGCTGCTTAAGGTCTCCCCAGAGCCTTTTCTTCTGCAGGCTGAACAGCTCCAGGTGTCTCAGTCTGTCTTCAGAGGAGAGGTGCTCCAGCCCTCTGATCATATTTGTGGCCCTCTTCTGGACTCGCCCCAACACGTCCATGTCCTTCTTATGTTGGGGGCTGCAGAGCTGACTGCAGTACTCCAGTTGAGGTCTCATGAGAGCAGAGGGGGAGAATCACCTGCTGATCACACTTCTTTTGATGCAGCCCTGGATTCAGTTGGCTTTCTGGGCTGCAAGCACACATTACCGGGCCATGTTGAGCTTCTTGTCAACCAACACCCCCACGACCTTCTCCTCAGGGCTGCTCTGAATCCATTCGCTGCCCAGCCTGTATTTGTGCTTGGGATTGCTCTGACCCACTTGCAGGATGTTGCACTTGGCCTTGTTGAACTTTATAAGGTTTGCTTGTGCCACCTCTTAAGCCTCTCGATGGAATACCTGGCCTCTAGTGTGTCGACAACATTACACCACACCACACCACACAGCTTCGTGCTGTCGGCAAACTTGCTGAATTGTTCCTAATATTCTGTGTTAACATAGACTCACATTACCAACACAAGACATGTTTCTAGGTTCCAGTCATTTTGTTAATCTTGCTACAATATCAGATTATTCCTGATTCCATATTTTGTCCAACCTAGTATGTAGTGATTCTTTCTAGATGCTTTTTGTGCTGGGATGGGAAGACAATGTTACTTCAAAGTATCTTACTTACAGGAGGCTCATCTTGATAATGCAGATATTTACTTAAGTACTTGCTGCCTGAGTCAAATATATTCACACTGACATCTCATCCCTCTCATTCAAATGCCTTCTGGTTGTTACATGAAAAGATGTAATACTTCATGTTGTCTTCTTTTGCAAAGCAGCACCAGAAAAGATTTTCCTAGCTAAAACTACCATCCTAACATCCTTTCCTAGCTATTTTCCTATAACTAAAGGTAGTTATAGTGGAATGTATGGAAGCACTTTCAGAATTGCAAAGGACCATAAACTGGTACCAAAAATACCTCTTACCGGAACCAAAGAAGGCAGACTCCAATCTCCTGTCATATATAGTGGTGTAAAAGTTGAGTAATTCAATCACGGAATGGAACATATTTATTTACTCCTGAGTGAGTAAGAGTAAAATATAATTTCAAAATGAATTCTTAGGCAGAGAGGAATGTAGGAAAACTTTCATCCGTGTTTCCAAGTGATCAAGAAAAGGTGCATAGTTTTCAGAAGGCATAATATATGTAAGTTCCAAAGAGATTAATGCATGATATAAAAAGACAGCCATGTCTGACTGACAGTAATGACTTACTGTGTTTCTATCTCTTCTGGGTTGCTAAATACAAAAAAAGTGATGGTTTGAAGAATATAAAAATCTTCAAAATACCCTCAAATCAAAATTGAGAACTTTTACTGCCAAGTATCAATCTGTCTCTGCATTCTGCAGCCCTTGACCTTATGTGCTGTATCATAGAAATCATCTTATAGATATGAATCAAAAGATAACTTTAAGTAAATGATCACAGGATGTTAGCAGTGGTAGTTATGCAGCATAACTTATCATGGATCTAGATATAATCCATATAATCAAGTGTTCTTTAAAATAGAAAATGATAGCAAATATGAATTCTATGAATAAGGAATTCTCTATATTAATTTACTTTTTTATGTTCAGCTATTAAAGTAATCAACAGCCAAAGAAATAACTCTGTAAGCCACGTTGCAAATGAATAACTTTTCTCAAGAAATCTTCCACATGAGTAATTTCTTTCCTATGTGTCGAAGAAGTGAAAATTAACTCTTGACTAAGAAAGAATGTTATTTCTCAGCAGTTGTTTCAGAAATTGTTGGGAACTATACTTGACCCTGTAATAACAAAGAACATTTTGAACAAGAAAATTTCTTCTTTTCTTTTACATGAAATGAAAGAAAGCATATAAAGGTGACAGCTGCAGAACCAACTTTGTCAAAGGGCAGCAGAATAATGTTTCCAGTGTGAATAATGGCTCTCTTGATGGGACTGAGAACCTTGCTGACTTCTATGCTCATGCTGCGGTCACTGTTATGTGATGCAGACACAGTTTAATAACTAACATGAAATCTGGTGGCAGCATCAGTACACAACAAGATCACAAAAGCCATCTAAATTAGTGATAACTGGATTATTAGTTGTATAATGCACTGTGCTGTCATGGCTAGAATTGCTGGTAGCTGACTTTAGAGCAGTCAGTCATGTGTAAACTATTTAGTGGTCACTACTGAAGTAACATGCTTCCACAGAAGAGGAGCAATGGGATACTGTCATACTGTGGACTGGAACAGATTTTTAAGCTGGGCCAGTATGGTGCAAAATCATAGCTGAACAACCCTGGCTGGGTTGCTCCTTTTTTTCTTCTCTTTGCTGGAGGGACCACTTTCTGGAAATTATCTCAGTGGAGTTTCAAGTGGCAGCTGTGGTGGTTGTGAATGCACCACAGTCATTGAATTTACTCTGGGTGATTTTGTATGCAGAAATAACCTTTCTATTAGTAATGCTTGTGGCTACCTGAATGACAGCAGAGATGAGAATACAGTAGGTAATGTACGGTTACATTCCCTGTTAAACACTAGAAAAAAACATCTGAGGAAGAGCAACAAGAGACATGATACAGTGAGGAGTGAAGGTGAAACACAAAAGGACCTGTATCACAGACAGTGGTGTATTTTGCTTGAGATGTTTTAGTACCTATATGATAGTTTTACTTTGCAATCCATAAGTATGTTCTGGTACAAGAGATAATTCAAGCACAGAACAGAGGTGGGAACAGAGATCTCTTTGTGTAAGAACTCTCATAAAATCTTAACCCGGACAAAAGGCCTATTAGCAAGGTTTTCCAGAAACTTTTCAGATGCCAGCTACCATGTGGGAATCATATGACATACAGTGAGTATCATAAGTTGATTTGATCACAGACCAATAGGATCATCTGCAATAGCAACTGGACATGGCAGTGAAATTATGCGCTGCATGATGATGTGCCAGAAGCATTTTGATCTGGGACAAGATGATGTTGTTGAAGCATGCTTGCCAACACCTTGATTGTATATATAGTTGTGGGTTTGCATTGCTGTAGTGTCCTGTTAATACCCAATTAATGAACAAAGATAAAACATACAAACAGAGCTGTTTTGGTTAATGGCATGTACCTGTCAGACACAGGGTCTATTATTGAGTTAAGCAATGCAAGGGACTAAATTGATGGAAGGCATGGATCAGGGAGAGGCTATAAGCAGATTCAGCACAGCCAGATGGTCAAAGATGAGTCTTCTGGAGCGAGTGATCTGGTACACTTTGGCCAAAGGATCAGTGCAGTGTAGATCTGTCTTAGATTATCAAACAGCGCCAGAACACAAGTGTGTGTGTTTGGTCTGCAAGGATCCTTATAAGCACATTCTCTGGCACGTAGTTTGCCTGTGCCAGCTAGCAGCATCCCAGAAAACACTCAACCATGATCTGAATTACTGCAGACCACGTATTATTTCCAGTGGTTGTGTTCCTGGCTCAGATGTGGTCACTCTGTTTCACAGAAAAAGAAAGTTTAGTTGTGTGGATACATCATGCTGGGACAAGTGGCCTCTGGACCAGATAGTAATCTCCCAAATCCTGTTGTTTATCACAATCCCTAGCTAAGCTGCCGCATTTTGATATTTTCACACCCATGGAATGGATGAGAGAGTGGCATCCACACCCAAGTCATAATTTATTCTGAGAGTATGTATTATGTAAGAGTTATAAATAGTTGCCTGCTGTTTGGTGTCTATGCCTTCCTTTAACTTCTGTCAGTCAATGAATGGAGGCTTGACCACTGGGCAATTAATTTCCTTACTTGACATACATTTATTATATCTCTACTCTGCACACTCAGAACCATTCTTCTAAAAGAAGTTTGGGCTTGTGAAAGGTAATTGAAAGGCAAAGGAAAAAAGCCTATGTTATGCTTAGGGTTGACCCTGAACCAAAACCCCAGAACCAAATATTTTTAAACTCTTCAGAGTGATAACATGCATTCTTTTCAGAGGATGCTTCTACAGAAGAGTGTCTTATTCTTTGGAATGTCTCTTTAAAAACCACTTACCCTAAATAAATATTATAACACACTTATTTTTGTTGGAACACTATTTCAAAAAGCTTCTTGTCTAGTAATTAATGTTTTTGTTTCATTAAAAAAAACCCCAAACCAAAACAAAAAAACCCTAAACCATTATTTTATCCAGTAGTCATTTCTCCTGTCTGTGCTCTCATAGCTTATAGTAAGTGTTTACCGTTTTAAAAACTGACAGTTCAAATTTAGCACAAACCCAAGTGGCACTAACAAGCAAATTGTTTCCACTTCTGAAACCTATTGTAGTAATTGTTACTGACTCCAGAGACATTCCCTAGGCAAGAGCCGTAATGATAATTTGGTAACTTTTTTTTAAGTAGACTTTGTTTACAACAGCTAGCAGATATTTCTCCTTTCAGGGCTGAGGAGAGGTTTATGGACTGCAGTAGTAGCTTCTCGCTTTTAATTTTTCAGAAGACTTTGCTTTAGTAGTGAGCAAATAGCCCTATGTTTTCCAACTGCTATTTCTTAATCATTAACATTAATATCTAGTTTTTTCAGTTCTGATCCTTTATGAGGCTCCCAAAACTACATATGAAAAAAACCCTGGTCAAAATTTCCAGAGACTATTAATTAAGTTTCATATTAGAAAATCATAGAATCATAGAATTTTTTAGGTTGGAAAAGACCTTTAAGATCATCAGGTCCAACCATTAATGTAGCATTGCCAAGTCCACCACTAAACCATGTCCCTAAGTGCCACATCTACAAGTCTTTTAAGTACCTCCAGGGATGGTGACTCAGCTGCTTCCCTGGGCAGCCTGTTCCGATGCTTCACAACCTTTTCCATGAAGAAATTTTCCTAATAACTGATCTAAGCTTCCCCTGGTGTATCTTGGGGCCATTCCCTCTTGTCCTGTAGCTAGTTATCTGAAAGAAGGGATCGACCCCCACCTGCCTACAGCCTCCTTTCAGGCAGCTGTAGAGAGCAATAAGGTCTCCCCTGAGCCTCCTTTTCTCCAGACTAAACAGCCCCAGTTCCCTCAGCCGCTCCTCATCAGACCTGTGCTCCAGACCCTTCACCTGCGTCATTGCCCTTCTCTGGACATGCTCAAGCACCTCAATGTCCCTCCTGAAGTGAGGGACCTGAAACTGAACCCAGTATTCAAGGTGTGGCCTCCTCAATGCCGAGTACAGGAGAAATATCACTGCCCTTGTCCTGCTGGCCACACTATTTCCAATACAAGCCAGGATTCTGTTGGCCTTCTTGGCCACCTGGGCACACTGCTGGCTCACATTCAGCTTGCTGTCAACCAACACCCCCAACAGGGATAACTTTATTTCTTTCAGCAGGACTGTGCTTGATCGTGTCCAGGTCTTTGAAGACAACAAGTTATTTTATTGTTTACTGCTTAGACTGCAGCATCAACGAGTCATATTTGGGGAGCAAGGCCAAGCTGTAAAAAGCAATGTAAAGCAAAAGACAGTCTCTACATTAAATAGTTTATGAATCAGTCCTAGGACCAGTAAGCAGCTAACTGTTTCTTTTACTCGCCTTTTCTGTTTTAAGAACTCAAGCATCTTTAACAGATTGGACCATTCTTTAGGACCTTAGTTTAGGTTAGTGTTAAAAAAATAAATCGGTTGAATTGACAAAGGATCTTAGCACAAGGGGTAAATGTGTTTGTAAATGTTTGTAAAGAAAATGTGAATTCAAAACCTGGGTTTTAATTTATATGTAAGTAATTTTAAAAGTAAAAAAAAAAAAAAAAAGTAAATTACATATTACAATTACACATTATATTATATGATCCTATGCTTTTTGGAAATCACACAAATCAGACCATGGATAATCTTTCTCTTCCACAGGAGTCTTCACTGACACAGCAGATGAAATGCTTGTGGTAGTCAGTTGCCCATCCCTGCTGCAATGTCCAGTGATTACTTAAAACCAGATACAAGTAAATGTGTCAAACCTTTTCTGCAAGGGCTAAGACCCAGAGCTTTTTTTTCGATACCCACGTGCTAATATAATGAATGAGAAAAATTTCTGTAAATAGCTTAAATTAATATGAAGAAGTAAAATGGAAGAAAAATGAGAGCAGTAATATAAAACCTAGTATGGAATGTGATCTGTTTGTTTTATCAAAACTATTACAGCATTAATTTTGACACTGATTTATAAGAACCAAACCATGTGTTGACAGTCTACAGTGCGAGAATTATTAACAAAAACAGTGCAGAGTGTAATCCAAAAAAAAAAACCAATTGAAAGACAAGTGTAGGTGGCTCACAAATGGGTAAAATTTTTAAATTAATAGACTGATTTAATTGCTAAGTGTCATTTTCTCATTTATTTGTTTCTCATGGTGCACATAAAGAAGGGACTGCTTTCCAGCCTGTTGTGTTTACTTGTGTTCTAAATTTAAATAAATAAACCCCATGGGTTCTCAGTTCAGTAGATATTCTGCAAGAATATTTTGGGCATCCCAGTGTTTTCTGCTGGCAGTACTGATTATTTCTTGAAATTGGAGCAAGTATAGCAGGGATGTCTACCACCTGCAGTCCTTTATGTAAAGCAAGTACTGGAAAAATAATCCTTTCAAGGAAAGTGCATAGAAATTGGCATTTCATATCTTCATGTTTGAACCCCAGCAATTCTTGGATTGTTTTGTCTTTGTCACATTCTTGTTAGTTTAGTAAACCAAGGGCATAAAGATTGGAATGACAACTGAAGAAGTTATTAATGGCAAGAAAACTATCAACCCATTCCTCAACAAAGTTTGTTTGTCATGTTCATTTAGGACTTAGAGGTAATTGAAGACAACCTTTGACTTTTTTAATTACATAATACCTAGCATTTTCAGAACAATTTAGAAAGACTTAGACGCTTCTTATTAAACATTCTGATTCTAGAGAGGACCTCTGTTAGAACCATCTCCATCTTCTCCTTTTTAACTACAGTAAAAGTGATGTAATGTAGAATTTTTGAAACAGGTCACAGATAAATTTATACTACTATATAACTTACTAGAAGCAAGTGTATGGTTTTAATCCCTTTACTGCCTAGCCATTATTTTTTTTTTCCCAACCACACTTTCTCATTCTCCCTTCTCATTCTTGAATAAGATATCTAAATGGTAGCCTATTCAGTTTCTTCCTGGTAACTGGTGTGATTTCTGTTGGAGAATATCACAGAATAACTCAATATTCTACTTTCCTGCTTGTGCTTCAGTGTCTCAGAGAATTATTCAATTACTCTTCCTGTTGAGTGGAAATCCTGAAATGGGCTGTTTGTCTTGCAGTCAAAATTATTCTTGGTAAACCCAGCAGTCTTCAAACTTAGCCCAGTGGGATCAGCAGCACCTTATTTTCAGAAAAGGTTAAATATAATAATAGAAAAAAGTTGTTTGATATATTTAACAACTGAAAGAAAAACTCTGATTCACGTGAAACTGAATTCTGGAAATAAAATAGTTCTACTTTGTAAATAAACTACAGGACTGGATGCCTGTTATTGATGATGACTGTATGATGTGAGGGTATGTTTTCAACTTACTTCCTTTCAGTCTCCACTTTTCTGTACACATGTAGGTCTACCAAAGTGAAACCAGTGTATCTTCTGACTCATCTTTTACTGTGGGCAATCAGCACAGATTTATGAAGGGGAAATCATGCCGGACCAGCCTGGTAGCCTTCTGCAATGAGATGACTGGTGTGGTGAATGAGGGGAGAGCAGTGGATGTTGTTTATCTTGACTTCAGCGAGCCTTTTGACTCTGACTGCGATAACAGCCACATTGACAAACTCATGAGGTATGAGCTGGAAATATAGACAGTGCGGTGGACTGAAAACT
Source organism: Ibycter americanus (assembly GCA_035590275.1). Classification (NCBI taxonomy): domain Eukaryota; kingdom Metazoa; phylum Chordata; class Aves; order Falconiformes; family Falconidae; genus Ibycter; species Ibycter americanus. Next base: position 54,179,898 of record JAVJGI010000060.1, on the reverse strand, counting down.
GATTGAACTACCAGGCTCAGAGGGTTGTGATCAGTTGCACAAAGTCTAACTGGAAGCCAGTACTTCAGAGGTTTATACTTGGGCCAGTACTATTTGACATCTACATTAATGACCCTAGATGTATAAACTCTCATTATAGCCAATGCAAAACTTGTTCATGGACCCTCATGCACCCTCAAGTCACTGTACCTGTTGGCTAATAACTTGTTTCCACTCCTTAGGTTTTATTGAATATTTACCTAGATGGTCATTACCTATAACAGGAGCTTAGACAAGCTAGCCCATCTATACATAAAGGGTTACTTGTATATATCTTAATCTTCAGCTGAATCCCATCCATGGAGATCATATCTTAGAAACTATAACCTCTTATTAACAAAAAACTAAAATAAAATCAAGATTAAACTGTTGTGATCTCTGTTTCCTGAAATGGAATTATTAAAAGTCATTTGCTTTATATTCAATAATCTAATCACAACAGAATTGTACGTTGACATTTGTAGGTACGTCATGTTAATGTTCATGGCTGTGAATATTAGCTGTATCTCTTTCCATTCTTGACATGCAGCTTTGGGGTTCCTTCAGGACTGCTTTATGGCTGTGGATTTATCTGAACACTGTGAGGCCTCATTTTGGTGGTGGCACTTCATGCTTTGCTTGTTTCCATTACTCTTCATTCCTCCGTGCAGTCCTTTCCTCATTACTGCCAGTGAATTCCGGTCTCTTCCTAACTTCAGTCTTCTTTTTTTTTTCTTCCCCTTCTAGTCTGGAAAATGAATTGTTTATACCTTTTTCTTCACCATAGATTTATTGTGTCTCCTGTATAGGTGTTAGAGCACGAATACCTTTAACACACCTAGTCCCTGTGTACCATCATGTTGTATTTTTGCTTTGTTTCTTTGTTCTGTTTCAGGATGCACCCCTATGCACTGTTACTTCAATTTAACTGATGTCAGATTCATCCATATTTCCTGAGCACCATTCTGGATTTCCTTTTATTTATCTCCAGTGTATTTCATTTGCCATTTTTGTCCAGGAAGATTACCATGTGTTATCGCTGGTATTTTTTTTCTCAATGTGTGTTTTATGAGAAGTTATTAGCACCGGCTCCTGCAAAAATAATGTACAAAACTGCCAGCTTAAAACCTTCTGTTATTCATTTGTGCTGGCATACTGTGAGTGACACTTGGGGGCTGGTTTGTTGCTGCCTATAAAACATAAAACATAGATGTGCCATTTACAAATGAGCACACATGAGAACATGACAACACATTGAAAGATTTAAATGAAGATTGAGAACTTGACTTTTTATCATTAAATGTCTGCATAATAGCAGCAGCAGTCATGCTACCTTGCTGAGCTGACCTTATTCAGTTTATCTCAGAGTGAAACTGCAATTCCTTACCCCTCTCTAGGCTCCTGTGTTGTTAAAAGTTATGTGCTTTAATAAATTTGCAGTGAAAAATTCTTACACTTATTTTTTAAGTAGTAGAAACTAATTTTTGGTGTTCAGCTGGGAGAGACTGGAATATTGACATGGGTGACATCCAACTTTCAGAACCCGCAGCCTTTGGCAGTCAAAAATGAGGGAATACCCACAGTCTGGTTAGTTAAACATCCCTGGAACAAAGCCTGCTTTTCCTCTCCTGGAGGTTTACTGGTGAAAGTAATCAGTCAGTGCTAGCAAAGGCTGAGTAGGAATTCTTTCAAGATGGTTATGCTTCAAACCGCCTTTTCTGCCCTGTGCCTTGGGAGGGTCAGAACGCCTCTGGAGGTTACTAGTGGCCTCTTGTTTCTAACTCAGCTTTGCAGCTCTACATTATGAAGTCATTGTAGACATTGAAACATGGCCAATCTTTCTAACTTTAGGCAATTTTTCTTCAAGCTATTTTGTTTTCACCTCCACTTGCAACAAGGTACTGAAATTTCTTGTCATTCAGCTCCTCGACTGAGAGTTCAGAGTGTTAGATTAGATGACTAAAGGCCAATGGCCATAACCAAAAAGACCCCTGGGAACCAGGGGAACTGTGGCAGGTGGAGGGACCCCAAGAAGCTAATCATTGCTAATTCCCTGACCCGGCACTCCCAGCGCCATCCATGGGGAGTGATCAGCCCCTGGGCCTCATGGGAAACCTCCCAACACAAGTCAGTCCGAGCAACCGTCTCCCCTGAATGCCTTGCAGACTAAAGGGTATTGCTGCCTAAAGGTTACAGGAACTGTTATGGGATTCAGGGGGAACAGAATTTTGCGATTGTGTAAAGTTCATTGGCAGACATTTTAAAGGGAATTTTGGGACTGTGTGACACTCATCATGGGGATGCTTAGTGAATGGAAAAAAGGCATGGAAAGAGAGGGTCTCGACTGTATTGGGGAGGAACAAGTGTGAGAAAATAGAGGGGAAAGGGTAAAAGAGGTCAGTTGAATATAAACAGGAGCTGGCCAGTACAGTTGTCTGGCTGAACCCTGTGCTTGATCACTGGAAGTTATCCTATATTCTTGCTAAATCCCAGCTATCTCTTTCATGGATATATGCGGATGCTACAGAAATTCAGCCTGGACTAGTTGGTGATAGACTAAGAGATGTGACTACCAGCAGCTGGAGTGGAACCACAAGCCTCAGAGGCTGGAGGGTCCAAGGTTGCAGCAAGTCAGGAAGACCTAGCTCTTGGAGACACCTATTGAGTAGACGAAATGTCTAAGATCAGCTTCTGGTGAGACCCCTAGTGTGTCTATACTCCACTAGGAGATTTTGAGCCTGATCAGCCAGAGAGAAGGACCAGGGCTGAGCTGTCCATGCTGTTTGTGTCTGTGTGGGTGTTCTTTCTGTTTACATGGATGCTGTGAAGAGCTTCTTTTCTGTCTGTGTATCCAGCCATGTGTGTGTGCGTATGAATGCATGTGCACACATTGGTCTTAGCCTTGACACTGCCTGGAGCTGGGGACATAGCACTGCTGAACCCCTACATCTACATGGCGGGGTTAGAAGCACTTGCTGAGTCCTACCGGCTTCTGGGTTGGGCAATCCCTAATACACAGACGCTAACAAATTAATGTGTCAGCCAGGTATGATCTGTTTGTAATCCACAGCCCTGGGAAAGTATAAAAGACTCACAATTCCCACTGAATGTAGTTTAAGCAAATGCATTTCACTCACATTTCAGTTTTTTAGTCTACAATTTTTTTTTAAGGCAGTCTCTGCTGCTACTTTATATAAAGTATGATTTACTTTTATTGGGCACAGTTTTGGCGACGGGGCCAAGGAAAAGTAATCCCATGATCTGCAACAAAGATGGAAGGAAACGGATACACAGAAAACATTTTTTTTAAAAAAGGTGCAAGTGACTTCTCACAAGCCCATAGCATATATAAAATTGTTAGATGTTTAGAAGTTTATTGTTGTCTTTTACAAAATGTAAATAACGTTTGGAACATTCCTTCTTAGCTTTTTATTTTTCTATCTGTGTTGAGCTCATAGGGTCTGGAGGTCATGTTACCAGTGTGTTTTTAAGCTGTGCACAATTACCCTCAACCCTGTAAAGCATTGCACAGCAGGAGAGTATTTATGACCTGTCACAATGAAAGCCACTGTCTTATGCAGCCCAACAGGAGTCCAAGTATAATGCAGTGGTTACAAAGAATATAAAGGTACAATGTAGGGATAACATATTTAAACATCACATTACTATGTCTTTGAACATAACTTTTTACAATCCATATTTTCCACTCAGAAGTTAAGCTGCATGTGTCCTCGGCAGGTTGCTGAAGTAGAAATTCTGTTTATCTACTACCTATTATTTTCTTAGCAAAATTATCATCCTACATCCCATTATTTGGAGGATTATTAACCTTAACTACTGAGATCCAAGGGCACTTCACAGGGTATTGCTCACTTAGTCTTCATGGTGTCCAACAATTTGTTTTATGTTTTCTTTTTTCTTTTAAGGACAACTTATTACATAGTTTTACATTAACTTCAAAGTAAGTCTTCATGCAACAAAAGTTGTTCAGGTTATATATATAATGAAATAGATATATATTCGTACTCTGTGAAAATAAGAAAGCTATTAAAGTGACTCAGCATATCAGAAAAAAATATTTTGCTTGATAACATAGCCTTTTCACAATATGGCAAACAAATGTTGGTATGATAAATGCAGAATTTTAGTGTCATTTAATGACTTTCTGAAAACACTTCTCCACCAACATCACTTTAATTCCCCCAATAAGAAATGTGAAAGGGATTAAAAATAAAAATTATGAAAATAAAGTGGAATATAGTAAAGTGTGTTTTCAATTTCTTTACCCTCATTTTGATATTATCTTGATGATGTCTTTCTGTATACAATCTTGGAGATTTTCAGAAGTGATTTCTTGCTTCTACTTTTTGTCTGCTTCACATGAAACACAATTTCATGAAGCTCTTATTTCCCCCACTTTTTTCCCCCAGGAATCTAAGGAATATCCATCATTTGAAAATCTGCCATTTTAAAATTGTAACCCCCAAATTATGACATTTAGTGGGAGAATGTGTATATTTTTCATGTTAGTTTTGATATCATAGAAAATTTTTGTTATGAGTACTTTTAATGCATTTTTCAGAAATCCATCATGCCCATGATTAGTATCAGAATGCATCTCATACTGATAGTTTATCCAAGCTGTCAACAGTTTACGGCCAATCAAATAAATATCCTACAATGCTAAACACTCCCTTTAATTTACAAGGAGATAGAATATCTGTTAATGATTTTGTCTCAGCAGACTAACAACTTTAGATCAATGTCAGCTCTCACTTGATTAATTATGTACATAAGGCAGCTGATCACAGAAATTTTCCACCTTTTCCCCTTAGCATTTGTATTTGTTCTTCACAACCAGTCGTAGTCACTCAATAGCTGCTTATGACAAAGCAAAACAAACCTCAGCAGGGTGTTAAATACTGGGCAAAATAAATGAATTTGGTTAGTGCAGTACACAGAAGAAAGCTGGTAAAGACATTGCTATTTTTGAAATTCATTTTTTTATCACTTTATTAACTTGGGAGAGATATTTTTTCTCCTTTAAAATGCAATTACATTATTTTTATTAAGTTGTAATGACATTGATCTTTTCCTCTTATCACTACCTGGTTAATAACCTTTTCTCATCGTTTTCTTAATTATATCGGACTTAATTTAGCAATGTAGGATTCAGTGATGCTTTTTTTTTTCCAACATAGGTATTATGCTCAAAAACTGCATTACATGTTCAGTGACAAAACCCAACATTTGTTCTATTACTGCAAAAGTGATTAAGCAGCATTTTGCAAGTCACTCTGGTCCACCATAAGTAACATTATACTGTGATTCTTTGGGGCACCGTGTGTTTACTGCTGATCAGAGGTGTTGTCAAGAGTAAGAAGGAAAACTATGCATGAAGACAGTATAAACTTTGGGGCTGGTGTGGCACAGCACTGCAGTAAACTGCACCCCATCCTGTGGAGTGGGCTCAGGCACCTGTCCTCTGTCTGTAGAGCTCACCTCTTCGGGCATAGAGTGGTTCCTCATCCCTTGTTCCCAGTGTCTGCTCAGAGATACCTTGTGGACCTACCTGTTCCTAAAGCTTTAGGTGAAGTGCTGGTTTCCTGAATGCTTGACCAAGATGTGGCTTACCAGGAAATCAGGCTGCTACGTTGAAAACCTAGACAAGTTTGAAGTAGAAGTTAGTAGGAAAAGGGGTGAACTGTGAGAAGGTATTTTTCTCTAAAACATTTTCCTGGTTGACAACACCTGCTTTCAAATATTTGAATCAACTAGCTGGCTTCTATGGCTCTGTAAATCTGTTAGATATATTGTAGCCATGCTGACTGAAATGCTCATTTAATCAATCCAGCTCTTGGTGCCCACACATGACCTGCTGGGTGGCAACTCTTGTAGGAGACCAGGTATCACTGTTGGTAGTTCAATCCCTTCTGACTTTCACTTAGAAAGTGAAACATATTACTTCCTAAATAGGAAGGATCACCATCCTAGACATGCATCCTGTGTACATATCCATGTGCATCCTTGAAGTTATCCAACCAGTAATTTTAGGAGGAACTCCTAGTGATTGATCCAGGCCAATCATAAACACTACCCAGGTGCTTTCTTCTTTCTGCTGAAGTTCTCCTACAGATCTCTTCCTACTGTCCTGCCTTTCTCTGCCTCCTTACTACATTCTGCAAGGATGCCAATGGAGGACAGAAGGTCTCAATATGAAGATGTAGATGACTGTAGGTAATCTGACCTTAACAAACTGGTACAAAACCTGTCTGTATAGCCTGTCTTATTATCAGAATGCTTTGCAAAAACAGGGCAGCATTGCTTATTATGGTTTTACTTCCACATTTTTTTTCCTTGAATTTAGATTTTTTCCTTTGAATAACTTGCTTTCTTTTCAAACTTTCCCTTCTATACTTTTACAGCAAATAGTATTGAAATCCTTCAAACTCCTTATGTGCTCCTATAAGCCTCTTTATAACACCTTGGGAAAGGTATGTATTTCTGCAATATATTTGCTTTTGAAAATTACAGTGTTGCTACAAACGCTATAATAAACATTTTGAAAGCTTTTTGTAACTCTGCTATTCTTCCTGGCTGGATTGTTTTATGAACAGATAACACTGGTTTGAGAACTAAAGCTCTCAAATCAAATTTTTGTAGCACAGATTTGTACATGCTCTTTAAAATTTTATTTCCCACAATGGATACTGAAGCTTTAAATATTAATGTGGTTTTAATATTGCATAGGAAAAGAGAGAAGGTTGAGACCTTCTTATATCTTAATATAATTCCTACAGAGTAAGAAACAGTTATGTACTATCAAGACTTGATTTAGCTAGTGGCACATCAATGAAAAATAACAAATCTGAACGCAGTGCCATGAAGAATGTTGCGTTACTCTTTCATTATTCACTCCAATCTCATAACTTCAGTGACATACAAGGCATGAAATGCATTGTCAAAAATATATAGTTCAGAATACAGTACCGTTAAATATTTTATCCAATTGGCAACGGTTCTGCAAAAAGACTGAATGTTAAACTGAGCCCTGTTCTTAAAAAAAAAAAAAAAAAAAGACATTGCACTGTGCTTTCCAGCTCTATTTCTACAGATAAAAGTTTTCTGTCAGCAATTTCTTTTTAAGTAAAATGAAGCAAGTCTTTCTTTCTCTCTCTCTCTTTTTGGTGAGTAGACTGAAGAAAGCCTCTACCTCTGTAGAGAGGCTGCTGAAGTCCCTAAAACATGAAAAGGAACACTTCACTTTGACTACTGGCATGCAGGTTTGATCTCTAGTTAGCCATTGTTTTATTATAAGGTAAAATTAGAATGTTTTCTCAGATTGAAAGACAGTATGTAAATCCTGAGCTACAAAACGTGATATGTATCCTGTGCAAGGGAGAAATTATGTACCATAATTAATAGTCCAGGATTTCCTTATTTCCTCAGCTCTTATTAAATCAAAACTACTTTATTCTACACCAGTTTCTTACTATGTATCTTCTCTGCCTGTTTATCTTGTTTTGCCTATGGCAGTTGGGCTATTTATTGAAGTTTTTGGCTGCCTTTAACTAACAGCCCTGTATTCTCTCTGGAAGGTCTCTCCTACCCTGTTCTATACTACTGACACCTGTGTATAATATGGACACCAGCACATTCTAGAAGGTTGTCCAAAAGCCTTTTAAAGTCTACATTGCATCCAGTACAGGCAGAGGACAAGAGAATACTCACTGTTCACACTAGCAAATAACAAGATTCCTATAAATCTGTAGTCAAGATTTTTGTAGTTTGTGTGCAAAAGGAATTTTTGTGAAGGGACTAAAAAGGTAGTACTGAGATGACTTTATGTAAGTTTAAGGAGAATTTTTCCCAAGTGTAAAGGATAGTGTGGGAAAAAGGATTTTGTCTGAAAATCTGGCAAGCCAGTCCTGATGAAGACTATGTAGAATGTCCGACCTTGACTCCTCTGCCAGCCAAGCTTATATTACTATGAGTATGAATTTATTTAATGTTGTATAACCTTATAACGTGAACACATTTGTGTAAGGAAAAGAGTTCCTAGCTTGCTTAACCACTCATATAACCTGAAGTGTAGCCAGTTAGTGACTGTGGGCAGAGGAAAATACAGAAATTCTGTTCAGTTAGATAGCTGGTCACATATAAAGTGATATATGTGATATATACAGGACAGATAAAAGTTGCCAGCATGCATTGTCTGCAGAGTCTTGCCTGAGCAACCAAGGATGCCTCCACAAGGAAGCCTGCAGAGAGGACTCCTGTTAACAACCCTCAAATGGTGACTGCCATCCTGTCCAAGAGCTTTTCGATTGAACTGTACCCTGTTCCAAGGATCCAAATGCATTGCTGCCGTTGTTCATGTAATAAAACTGGAACATGGTGGAACATGGAATGAGAGGTCTTCTCTTTTACTAGCTAGATACTGTCTTCTTGTAACTGAAAATCAAGGCTAGCATCTCAAAACCACAATTGCTTTCACTACTCCCATTTACTGAGTTTTTGCTTCCCAACAGCCAGCTGCAATGCAGCTTTCAATACGTTTGAATTAGTCCACATTATAGATGGTGAGAAAGTTGATTATAGTTTTTTCAGGTAGGATGCAGTTGACCAAATTTTCATATAACTAAGGGTGACTTTGTCAACAGTTTGCCTTGGTGGCAGGTATACTTTGTGTTGGGCAATGATTCTGTAGGTGGCGTATTGTTCTAGCTGCATTACTTTATTAATAAACCATGTGTTGCTATTTCTGAGCTCAGGAGCTATTGATTATTACTCAGTAAGTGAAAGACCTTTTTGAGGGCTTGGGCGATAACTTAAATTCAAAATTATTTTAAGGCTTTTTGCTTGCACAACCTTTTTGCCAGGTCAGCAGTGTGCAAGGGAGATTATAGGAAGCTGATATTTGTCTTGTTTATAGAGGGATGAAAACTAGTTTTAAACAAATACCACTCCAGCCTCTGTGCATGAATCTATTGCCTATGCAGACATATTGGGTGCATGGGGCAAGGATTTCATTTCACTACATCAGAAGCAATGAATTCCTACCTTGTCATTGCACTTTTTCACATTTTCAAGTTTCTCTGTTTTCAACCTCTGAGTAAACTCATCTCTTTGTCCTACTGCCACAGGCTGCAAAACATAGCAACAAACCTCAGCTGTGATCCACACCTAATGAAAACATAAAGGGTAAGAGTTAATAGCCACAGCCATTCAAATGGGTCCTTTACCCATGGGCTTTGCATGGTTTAGAACAAGCTAAGACAATGACATGCTTTTGCTTTTACCTCCTTTGTGGTCTATCTTGTTTGTAGTCACTGGGGAATTTTCCAAGAAATTCCAAAAAATATTCTGGGGGAGAGTACAACTTCAGCAGCACTTTTGAACACCTCCAATACCTACCAAGCTTTTCCTAGCTAGTGAGCTGTTAAAAGATTCCTAACTTTTCTGATCAGGGTTTAGACAATGGGCTAAATTATTTATTGTAGCAGTGCACACAGACCACCCAAGTACCAATGTATTTGGTATGATTAGAAGCATGAAAATGAATGTACTTGTCTACAAGAACATGTTAATGATTTAAGTAAATTAATTCAGTTTATGTTTGTGCCTATTTGTATTCAGCTTCTGCAGCACCTCCTGCAATTTTATTTGACCACCCTAGAGATGTATAAAAATAAATGTTAAGGCTTCCTATATACAGATGTCCAAATGAAACTTCTTAAAGTCACTTTTTCTGAGCATGACTAGCTCATACAACTGCACATAGTGTTGCTTTTAACTAATTGGTTTGCTTACCACAGGATGCCAAAGCTATTTCAACAATGGGCTAGCTATGTACTAGCAAATAGCCTGTGCTATGTTGCTGCAGCTAGTCTGTTCCTCACACCAGAGGCTGAGCAGGCCTACATTAGAGCAGCAACTTCAGTGGATACATGCCTTTAGAAATGTGGAGTTAACATTTAACCAGTCAGGCAACAGAGAGAGGGGATATCACATCATAAAGACAACTTAAATTTTGTTCTTATAACAAGCAGAGCTTGGAAAGAAAGCTACAAAGCAGGGGAAGTGCTTCTTAAGCAGCTCATGTGTGGCTCCTACTTTAGGATGAAGCCATGTAAAGGTGACAAGGACATGTTGGCTTGGGTATGGTAAGCTACTGGAAAGCAACCTAACCATGATTAGGTTGTCCTAAGACTAAACTGCTTGCCTAGCAGGACAGCAGTGCAGCCTTGCTTTCATGTGTGAACCACTCCAGAAAACAGGGTTTTCTGAAATATATGCCAGTGCGTGCTAAATTTTTACCCAGGGAATTATTTCAGCATTACAGGAAGTATGGACAAGTCATCCTGAGAATAGTCACAGTTAATGAAGAACAGTACTGAGCTAGTAGAACCACTAAATAAAACTAAAAAAAAAATAAATTACAGTGAGTTTGCAGGAATAAGCCTCTGTTAGTTTTGACCTGAGCAAGGTTAGGCTGATGCTGAGAACATTTTTTTAAAATGTTATCTGGAAGTTTTGTTCCATCTTATATATGCAAATATTTAGCAGAGCATCTACCCACCAGCAGTATGAATATCTGGCAACAGCCACAAAACCACTGTTGTTCACAATGCAGTTTGTCTTCTATTTACAGTGTTTTATGAGAGGAAACTACCCTCTAAGCCACAAAAAAGTGCTAACTAAACAATTCTTCGACATTTTTTGCTAATATCCATAAATCAAAAAAATAAACCCCAGATATAAATTATTTTTACAATATATTTTTATTACTAATACAATTACAGTAGTGATTAAACGTAATGCCATGCTCAGGGGACTTGGGTATATGGGTGTTAGCAGAGAGAAAGTAGTTACCCTTTTTCCCTTACACTGTTCAACTCAATAAAATGAAATTAGAGTTGTAGGAGGATAATAGGATTATTGTATAGTCATCATTTCCTGCAGCATTTATCCTTTAAATTTGACCTTTCCAGGAGTTCATTATGCCAAAATTGATAGATCATGCTCATAGGAAAAAGTCATCTGGAATATCTGAGAGCTACTGAGCTAAACAAACAACTCAAGACAGTGCATGTATATATTTAAAATAAGTTTGTGTTTGTGTGCATATATATGCATATATATAAACAACTTGAGACAATGCATGTATATATTTAAAATAAGTTTGTGTCTGTGTGCATATGTATATATGTATGCAAATAAGTGCTGCAAGACCTGTCACAGTAACTTTCTTTTAATTACCATTTGTGAATATAAATACAAATTTAGTTGTGATGAATACTAGCACAATGTTTTAAAAAGATAGAAGGAAATGACAGAAATATGCCACCCCAAAGTAAAGACATGTCACCAATTCTTCATAGCAGTGAAAAAAACATAGATATGTTCTTTATATATATTATATATATATATATATATAATTCCTTATTCCTCTGTTCTGGTCCAGATAACTGATGGGGTGAAAAACATCAGCAACTAAGAAGAGTGATGTGATACCTTCAGGGGGATGGAAATACAGCAGAAAAACGCTCTCATTTCAATCAATCCCCCCAGGGGAGCTGCTTCCAAGCCTTCAGTGAGTGCCAGGCTGATCTCAACTTCACAATGTGCTTCTGAAGAGTTACAGAATATCCCTAATGGAAGCACCTTCCAGCAATTGTAATATACCCATCTTTAACACCCAGTGGTCTGCATTAGTCAGTGCATCAAATTTGGGTTTAAAGCCCAAATCAAGCCTGCCATGCCCATCCCAAGAGATCTCTGCGGGAATAATGACTGTCATACATAGGTATCTATCATCTGGATTCCAGCTTCTGTAAACTAGCATATCACTGTACAGTTCATTGTAACTGAGCTACCCACTGCTCACTTTAATGATTAAATGTTTTAATTGCCTTGTTCATTTGTGAGGTCAAACAGTCTACCTAGGGCACCAACTTTTAGAGAGTTCAGTGACCTCTTCGACTTTCATGTTCTCTATTGAGAACCTTAATAACTATTTTTTTTAATCTGGTTTTGTGTTATTCCTTATCTTTCCATTCTGAGGTTGAAACGACAATGTCAAGCTGTAGCATAATCCATCAATTTATATTAAAGGATTGGGAGAAGGTTGTAAACCAAACAAAAAACTTCAAACCTTGAAAGAGTTTACAAGCTCAGTCATCAAAATGCTTATTACTGTCCACCTGCTATCCTTCCCTTCAAGTTAAGGACAAACTTCATGCTGCTTCCATAAAATAATGGTGCTAGAAACACCTGTAATGCACTGAAGTGTTGATGGATGCCTTGAAGTAGCGTCAGCAAATAATCGTTGACGTGTCTGAATGTTTTGGAGTTAGTTTTGTTTTTGTTCCCTAATGTCACAGTCAAAGAATAGGACCAGTAAACCGAAGGGGCAGTGTGCTGATTAGGGCTTCCTAAGCAGAGAGACAGGACACACTGAATGCTCACCTGCCTATTGTCAGTTGGGGTATTCAGCAGACAATCCTATGACTGACTCAGTTTCAACTTTTTTTATTGTAATATTTGCTGATGACCTATAAAATTGATTAATGCTCCATTGTGAAAACTATTATCCTTTCACTTTTTTGCAGATAAATAACCTTTATAAACCCACAATATACTGATTCATTATGTAATAAGTACAGCATAGCTCATAACTCTTTTTAAAGACATTTTGAAAGATGTAGTGGATGTCTGACTTTGATTTTTAGAATGTACTACTGATCTGGTTTAATGCTTTGTATTTTCTTATCAGTACATATAAGTTATACTATGAATGAATGATCCCATGTTAATTCCCAGAGACCAGGTATTCCAGATTCTTATATACCTGGATCAGAGTACCTCTCAGAAAAATGAGTTTGTGAAACAGATCTCTTGAACAGTTTCATTCCTGTGTTAAAATTAAATGTCTCACAAATTTCATATATTAAAATTAGCTAGAGTAAGACTGGTTCTGATAAATATCTTTGCAGACTTGGTTATAAAATGTAGATTAAATCTCTTTCAGCAAACTTTAAAGCTTTTTATGCTAGGACTTATACTAAGATTCTTTCAGTTTCAGATTTCTCCCCCCTCCCCCCGCCCCCCTCTTGTTCTGTAATAAAATATATAATTAAAATTTATTGTGATTAAAATTAAAGATGTTTTAAAAACTAAGATGGTTGAAGATTACAGAAGGACTGAGGGTGACAAATATTAATTATTATTGGAGATGATGGGACTGTATCTTGGGGCTATATTGTACTTCAGTATTTAGCACCTCCTCAGATGACACCAAGCATTTCTGATGGGGATGTTCTTCTGGGGAGAACACTGATAGCATAAACCCATCCTTGATGAATTCTTAGAGAATTTTCTTATGCAGTTCAAGCTTTTCCTGTTTCTTTTGTTACCTGAAAATCTACATATATTAATTTCAGGTGAATGCAGAATAGTTTAAAAAAATAATAAGAAAATATGAGTAAGTGTGTTTTAGTCACACATTCAGTTTCTTATATATGCATCATAATTGGAAAACTATTGTGACTTGAGGAATTGCTACTTCATTACACCAGAAAAGAATTGTACTGATTCCTCATATATCACAATATTTTGAAGTACTACCAGCCAAAAATAATACTCATAGAGGTCTAGCTGCTCTCTTGTGTAGCTGTTAGTAGGGTCTTCATTTTCTTGCAGAGAATACCACACTGCCTGAACTTCTATGAGTTAATCTGTAGATCAGTGACAGTAGAGATCATTAAAAGAGTGTCAGAGCTATCAAACCCAATATTATTTATATAAAGTTAGCTGATATTTGAAGAGTCTCTTATTTTCTTACCTTGAGAAAAGTTCAGATTGAGTTTCTTCTCCTATAGTTAGGAGGCAAAACCCTTTTTCATTTGCAGTATCTTAGCCACAATAGCAAGGATGACTGATCATATATATACTGGGTTATATTAGCAAGAATGCAGCTAGCAGGTTGAGGAATTAATTATTCCAGAATATAAAAAACCTGCACTGACTATCAAGAATTTTCCTGGATTTAATCAATTTCAGTGCAGTGAAAGGGAGGGTGGAGGGGGTCTAGGGAACATATGTTGTAAGGATTAAAATAGGGCATCGTTGTACTTGTAATGAAGACAATCCCCAAGTTGTATTGATTGGGAAGATTTTGGCACTTTTTGGGAGTACTCATCTACTGAAGCAAAACTGCAGAACAAGGAACTAAGGACTTTACCTGTTAATGTCTTTCCTTCTATATGACAACAGTAGGAAATCTCTTTTGCTTTGGAGTTTTTAATGTACATGTAGCTAAACAGTTGTAGCTCTTTGCATGACTGAAGCTTTAAAAGGCCTAACAGATACAAGGAGCGGGATCACATTTGTCATATTGTTGTCAGTGTTGTCATCTTTTCCTCTTTCACACATCTGTATAAACTGACAGCAGCTATGGTTTACGTACACAATTCATATGCAGCATAGTGAAGTATTAAAATCTACCTTATTTTTTGACTGCTAGTCACTTATCTTTCTATGACTTATTTGGTGTCCTCTCGTTAATATTTTACCTTAGTAAAACAATCCTCCTTTGGGAATGGGCAGAATAAACCATTAGAGAGAAAGTCAGTGATGAGAGTTGTTTGCTACAGGAAAGCCATAACAAAGATGTTTTCTTACGGCTGAGTATACTGGGCTGCTATCCATAGCTATTAAAAAAGGAAGGAGAAGATGATGTACAAGCTATGCCTAGGTTAATGCAAACTGGTGAGTACTTTTCTACGACAATAGCTCTTTACCTGAAAAGCACTGTACTTTTAGCACAGCAGGGCTGTGCATACCTTTTTTGCAGTTTTTTCAGCTGTTTGGAGTGTTGCTAGTCTATCTTCAGTCTGTGATTCATCCACTTCTGTGTATTTTTATTCCACCTTTATGCTGGAATCACTTATTTCTCTATTTATGGAGCTTTGAGTTTTGCCCGTCTTGGAAAGAGGACACCCCCGCCCCCTCCTTCTCCCAGCTCTGCTGTGTTTTCCCTCCTGCATGTTGTGTGGCGTATTTCTCAGGACCAAGTGGGTTCTTTTGCTTGAAGGGGTTGATGGACTGCAGCTTGTCCTTGTGGACCTATAGCAAAGGCTCAGCATCTCCAGTCCTATTTAGTTCTCTACAGACAATGTTGCTATTTTCACATTGTTAATACCTCATTATTTCAGCCAAGCTTTTCCTTCTGACAAATAGCAAAGTAGGCCATTGGAAGCTGCTAACAATCCTTAACAGTACTCCCTTAAACAAGTGATGTTTCTTCACAGCTTCTCTTTTTCTTCCACCAAAACAATTTTCAAAATGCAACCAGCTCAGATGATTGCTCCACATTCACAGTAATTTTCACTTAATTTGCTCACAGTCATGGAAATTAGTTTAGCCCTAGGAGGACTTATTCAGCACCATTTATTAGAATGCTTTGCTCTAGAATAAACTGCAGTCCTTCCAGTTTTGTAGCATGAGGACTGTGAGCATTCTTGGAGCTCGAAATGCTGCTAGGAATACTAATAAGAGAATCATCTTTCTGATGCTCATCTTGTCCAGAATTTTTGAAAGCTATCCCTAATGTCTGTAAGGCACAGATGCTTGCAGTTTCTATTTTATCTATGTTTGTTGTTTTCCTGATGTGAAGTGTATTTGTGCAGCAAGAAAACTCTCAGACCTTTCCAAGATCTTGTTGCAATTAAAAGTATACACCTTTAGGTGATTGATGTGGCTTATGAAGCTAACTCCCTGCAGACAAGTACATTTCTACTTGTGGACTATCCTCAGACATGCTAGCACTTTGTATTTTTTTAGTTCAGTGACAGAAAAATATGCATTCAGTAAACCAAAAAAGTAAGCCAGAAAATATCGATAGTTTTTGCTGTTGCTTTTTCTTCTTCTTCTTCTTTTTTTTTTTTTCTTTTTCTTTTTCTTTTTTTCCTTTTTTTTTCAGACTGGATGCCTTCTTTCTATTTGCATCTGAATCAGCAAGGGAATTTTTAGTCTGATGATTTGCAGAGGAAGCTCTAATTCTTGTGGAAGAAGTGAAGCTTGAGTATTTAATCTCAGGACAAACAAGGGAGAAGGCTGAAGGTCAGGAGCCTGGGTGAGCAAGCAAAATCATTTGTCTAAATCTCTCACTTCAGTAAGACATTGAAAAGGAGGTTAAACAAGCATCTCACTTTTATTCTTTATGAGTAAACTTTTGTACTGAAATATCACAAACATTCCTCAGCCTGAAGGTTTTGTACTTGAGGAAGTGATGATATTCATGTAGGTAGTATTCTTGTACTTATTTATTTGGTTAGTTATTTCACTGGAAATCTGCATGGTCATTTCTTAATCCATTCAGTAATCCTAGTAGTTCCATGTGGGACACCTCAGGGTCCTGTTGTCTTGAAATTACCTCCTCAAAGCTTAAGTATTTATAATAAAAGAGGGGCACTTTCTAAAGTACCTACTGACAGCCAGACTGATTTGTGTTCCTAATGCCCTTAAATGCTTTGGAGAATAACTTTTAAGGAGCTGGCTTTTGTTGGGAGTTGGACAGGGCCTTCAAAAATGTGCAGAGTCACCAGGCTCTGTTATGCTTAATGGAGAAAGTGAGATGTTGTTGCAGAGAAATTCAGATTTGGAGCCTAATTTTACAAGTTTTCAATCATTCTCTGCATGTATCTTCCCCCCCCACTGAATAAAGAAGGACTCTGAGAGACCAGTCTTGCCAGCTAAAACTTTGCGATTACCCTTGTGAGGCTTGTGAATCACATAGATATTTTAAAATGATTTAGGGAGCACCTTTTCCCTTCAATCTGTAACCTATCAGATGATCATAATGCATTTATTTCAGGATGGTTGTGAATCAGTGTGAGTGTTTTTTAGCTCTATTGTTATTATTTGTATGACATTGAAAGAATATAAAGCTGATTTCAGTTGTCCTTTAGAATTCCTGTATTTGCATATGATTAAGACTTTAGCAAAAATTGTCTGAACAATTTAACTTTAATCAATATTTTCATTTCTGAGCTACAAGGTAGGGCAACAAACTTTGAAATTGATTATTTTTTTCCCCCTCTCAGTATTATGTGAGGCTGAATAGGGTGCAAGAGGTTCAGCTGATCTGGGTTTTGGTTTTTGTATTGGTTTTTTGTTTGTTTGTTTTTAGAAAATACTGTTCTATGATTTAAAGCTTCAGAAGAAACTTGTACATACAAAAATATTCCTTTTTGCTTTTTTTTTAAGCAGAAGAATTCAGCTGAAGGTGAAATTCAACAGAAGCAGACTTCAAAAATGGCAGAAAAAGGTAGAATTTGGAATAAATAATGCTAAATATCTGCTTAAAAAAGGCAAAATTGGACTAAGTTATGGTACCTCTGAAAAATCTTGCTTTTGTGATATTATTGATACATGTTTCTTAAGAAGTAAATTCTACTATTTCTGAAGTGTGGTCAGTGTGAATCTGCCAAGATAATTTAATTTGGAGCAGAATTCTTATAAAGTTATATCTCACTTTGAAAGAAGGGGTTAAAGGAATTTTAGTAGATGTAATTGTTTAACGATTATTTAGATTTTTGTTGGTAGACAATGATGTATGTAACCATTGTGTAAACTAACTGAAGCAAGGAGTCTGCAGATCCTCCTGAAGAAC
>JAVJGI010000060.1:54133500-54162103 GCA_035590275.1 Ibycter americanus | reverse complement strand
GTCTGCGCGAAGGAGAAAGGTAAAAAGTTCAGAGCGAGGGAGACTACCAAGCCTTCATCCCCACGACCCCCACGACCGCTACCAGAAGGCACTAAGCAAGCACAGAGAGGAGGGGCTTATGGAAATGACTTCTTGGAACTAATTTTAATATGAAGTGGGGACAGGTCATGAATATGTATAAGCATATTAGGGAACCTTATGTATATGCAATACTTGCTTGTATAATTTGGAACAAATTACTGCCCCAGGTGCACACGGTTTTGGTGGCACTACCCCCCGTGCTGCCCAACGCTGAATAAACATACCTACTTTACAATCTGATAGATTGTGGAGTCTGATTCCGCAAGTCAACTTCCATTTCTTTTCTGTTATTAGTATAATCTCTAGAAGTATTAAAAATGCTTTGAGAAAATGGGAAAAAATTATACATTGCAGATTAAATATTAGGAAAATGCCTGTATGCGAGGAAGAAATAAAAGCAGAGACTTAATGACCAATAGTGTCATTGCTTTAGTCAGTGTCAGAGAAGGAGACAGTGGTGAGAGCTTAAGTGAGAACATCATTTTCGGCATAAACTGGGGTGGTCTGTCTCGAGTGGTATAAGCAAGTGAAAATACCTGTCAGGAAGAAACATATGTTGCCTCCTGAAGTCCCCATACTTGCACATGCTGCCACCAATTGCTACCTATTATCTGCCACGTATTACTGATAGGTCCAGAAATGCTGTGTCCTCTTCTTGTGATCCCTTATCTACATGTCTCTTACAGAAAACTGCTTTTCTAATTTAAACACTAAAATAAGAAAATTAGATGCTTCAAATATAAATACTACTCACTAGTTTATAATCAAATGAATTTTTGACAAAAGGAATTTGATGCTAACTAAAGTTAGCTTACTAAAACTGGCAAAAAAGTGAGACCAAAACTAAAAATCTTACAGCTGCTGAACTGCTTCTGACTTTATTGTCAGAGGCAAAAACCAGTTGTGAGAAGCTAAAGCAGGAAACCCCACATATAGTACACTGAAAGGCTCTCATAGGAGGCTTGGAATAGGTCTACACTATAATGATCAAGGCTGATCTTCTATGCATCTCAGGAAATCTATTTTGTAGCCAGTAAACTATATTAATTCAGCATTTTGAGCTTCTGCAGGTTTCTTTCAGTGTCTGTGAGTTTATCAACAAAACTGTGGGCTGCATGATGCAAACACTGACATGTTCATATTAGAGATGGGAGAATAACAGAAAATTCACTGGGGAAACAACTCAGTTTCCTTTTCCAAAACTGATACTTCCATCTGGAAGAAGTATGAAGTCCAGGTTCCTTGGGTTCCTTACGCATTATTTACCTGTATGTTCCTGGCATGGAGCTGGCTATTCACACTTGCTCTGTTGTTCTTTCCTACTTCTTCTGCTTTGGCCAGAAAAAGACCCTCAGCATGAAGAAAGTAAAGATTCTTTTCATTCAGGTTTTAAAGCTTGCACTTACTTTTCAGTGCCAATTTTGTTAACATTTTCTGGTTCCACAGAAACAACACTTATAAGCCCAGGTTTACTCCCACTGTTATCTTCCATTTTTTAATAGAGTCTGAGTTATTTTAACCTCAGTGAAGAAAAAAATAATAACTAAATGCCTTCTGTATTTTTATAATAATGGTTTAGTTATGGTTTTTTTCATAATTAAAGTCTTATTTTCAAACACCTCTGAAATATATATTCCTATATAAAGGTATCTTGTTTAATTATTAGAATGTAGTTGATCCACATGTTTACAGCAATTTTAAACTGATTTATTGTGGTTTTTGTAGTACGGATAAACAAATCCTATTAGTTTCAGTATTTTCATAGCATAGCAGGCATTTACATTTGTTTTGCAGGGTTAGGCTTTGCAATTGCTTGCAATATAAACTCTAGTAAGCTGAGTAACAGTACACATGCTGGACAACTGATCACTAGCTAAAAAAGGAAGAATAACAGCAATAAGAGGAGCAATACAAACGTTGCAGACTGATGACTACTGCTTTTTTCATTTCTATTGTAAAGCATATATCAGCTTTGTATATCAAAAATAAAATAACTAAAGTCTCAAGCCAGGTGCAATTCCCAGTACTGAACTACTTAATGCGTTACAAGAGCAAAGCTCACATTTAGACTTTGCCTTATCAATCTTTGCAATGCCAGGTAGCAGCTATGATGTTGCATAGCAAGGGTGTTCTAATAAAAATTCCTTCATTAAAGGGAGGAACTTAACCATGACCTAACTCAGGGAAGCAGATTAGGTGATATCAATGGGCGGGGGTGTGTGTGTGTGATAGGAGGGAGGGAATCACACTTCCTTGCTTATGCATGCTGTGGTGCGCACCAGGATCCTATTCCAATGACCACCCAGAATGGCACTTGGTTGGGTTGTGCTGTGTTTCCCAACTGGATGCTCAGCTTAGTGCCAGGGAAAAAAGGAAGGATCATGACTCCAGGGGGTCTAGTGAACTCTCCACTGTCTATCACTATCAGTAAGGACTGTTATAGCTGTGAAATGCAGCTACTAATTCCAAGACTGAAAATAAAAGGGATGCAGTGCTCAGCCAGGCCTTGCAAGTGAGGCACATAATGTAGCAGGGAAGAGTTTTTACGAGCAAGATTGCACAAAGCTTTCTCAGTTTTCTTTCTTGGTCCATAGTATCTCATTTTTCCCTGTTGTGTCACTCCAGAACAGATGTGCTCAGCGGGTTATTTTTCATGCCAAAAGAAAACCTCTATGAACTTTAAAGATCTCACAAGAACTGCCCACTAATTTCCCTGCTAGGGAAAGAACACACAAAAGATGTACTTTTGACAGTTGATTTTAAATTTAGTGTTCCTGACTTCCATCATATTAGCATGAAAGGGGTTGCAATACAGACAGTGACTGGAGAAGGCCGAGAGCAGAGGGCTTTCCTTGTCTCACATGACATTAAATTAGGTTTCATATTCACAAAATGGAAAGAATATAGTTGTAAGTTTAAGATATTCCCTACATCCTCTCTCAATCGCTTGGAACAGGTCATGCCTCTTTTCTAAAAGGCTAGATAAGATTAAGTAGAGGGGAGAACTTGACTACAGGGGAAATGTTTTCCTTCCTTTCTAAATCCTATTTTTTTTGATCTGTGGGTTAGAGGTGGGCTTAAGAAGATATGAACGTGTGTAAAAGCTTGGGAGGACATATTTTCAGAGATTATGTCTTGGGATTTCTCAGGGAAAGAAGTGCAGTAACTAATACTACTAACAAGCAGAGTACAAGATCTTATGGTCCCATTTTTTTGCACTGTGTATAATGTAGTGTTTGTTATGCTCTCTCTGCTGTTGTACAGTGCTGTCCTTTATGATATTTGGATACCAGCTTGGCTCCAGGCAGTGACTGCAATTGAGTAAGTTTGTATTGACATAGTTTAAGAGGAAAAAGGAGAAAATCTGACTTAGTACTTTGTATTATGTACACCAAATAATAATATTACTTCAGAGAAAATTATCTGAGTAAAGGATGAGTTGTGCTGACATTCTTATCTCTTCTTACTAGCTGTCACATGTGGTTTCATTACCTTGAATTTTTCTCCTCTGTACACATTATTTTTGTTAGTGGAATTTGTTTATGTTTTAAGAACATGCACTAGGTTTTGTCATGTAGTATTCAAAAGTGTAATTTGCAAAGTAAAAAAAAAAACCCATAAATTTTTTTGGGTGATCTTGCTAATACTTAATTTTGATATCCATGGTCAAAAATAATTTATAATTAACTGTGATTGTAAATAAACAATCATAATTTATGCCATAAAAAGGGTGAAAAATTATGGGTTTTGTTTGTTTGTTTGTTTGTTTTTTCTTTTAAAATTACAGAGATTAAATTAATTGTGAAACACTCACAACCAAAGTAAAAACTTATCTAAAAATGTTTGTTCTTACAGTGTCATTTCACAAATTATATATTATTCTTTTATACTATGAACAATTTTTCTCTGCCTAATTGATAGTTTTACAACCTGAATTAGATGTGAAACATTAATGATCCATCTCTTTTCCCAGTTTTTAAACTGCAGTATTGGGAACAAAGGGAAAGTTATTGTATTTATGTGTATGTATGGACACAGATATTCATATATACTTGGCAGGCAGGAAATGAGCAATAATTATGTGGAGAAAGCAATAGTTTAATGAATGGTATGATGGGTTTGAGCTTTGCGTTGAAATCTTGATGTCACCCTAGGCAAGCTAGCCTTTGAAAACCATCTTAATTTTAAGATCATCCAGTTTCCCAGAAAGAGTGAAAAATTGTGAAAAAGAAGTCAATCCATTAAAGTGGAGTGCTCAAATATTACTGTTGTGGGAGACCTCAGATACGTGACGAATATTGTGTGTGTTCATAATTACAACATTTCAGTGTTTGATGCATACAAATCAGTGAAATCTGAACTCACCAACGGTTTACTCTCACCTTTTGTGCTCCCGTGGGAGATCCATTGTGTCATACTCCTGGGGTACAGAGGAGGGACATTTTACAACTAGCACATTTTCAAAGCATCAGCAGTAGGAACTTAGAACACATATTTCTAATTGGTAATTCTGTCTGAGTATATCTGTAAAGCTGCATTGTTGAAGTAGCTCTGCTATTAATCCCTTAACAGTGTTTCATATTGAAAGAGAGACTGGTGAAGATGGGACTGTCTGTAGGTAAATATAAAGTCAATGAAAAAGCTGTATCTGATTCCCATGTGATGCAGAGGCTCAAAGTTATGCAGTAATGAATGAAGCGCACTGCTGCTGGACTTCTTCCTTGGGGCTATTTCAGCAGATCAAACAATGTCTGGTAGAGTGCAGTCATCTGTGGTGCTGAGCTGTGAGAATGATTGCTAGTTTTTGGCTTCCAGTGTCAGGCACTCTCCCAAATGATTTCTGGGCATGGGGTTTGGGACTTATGACATTCCAGGGACCACTCACAACAGACAGTTTGTACATAATCACTCTTTTTTGAAAGTTAAGAGTTTGCTAGCAATGACAATGACTCTTTCATAGCAGTGCTGGGACTATTCCTGGGAATGTTTAATTCTTTGGTTTATATGCAGACCTTGGCTTTTGATACTGCAAGATACCATTCAACAGATTTGATCTTCTGTGGAAAGCAAAGGGAGGATGAACTGGAGTTCATTCTGATTCGTAAACTGCTTAAGCAAATTCTAATTTTATACCACAATTCTGCTTTGCAGTATATTCCTGTAGATCTGTTTCCCATTACTGGGTTTTGATACATCAGTTGCATTATTCATAACAATACTGTTAATGCTAAAGATGAGAAAGTTAGTTTCTTCCAGGTGTGAGACATGAATGAACAAGATGATTAACTTGCCATTTACTTTTCTAGGCTTTATTTTTCACCCTGTTCCTTGAAACTGTGAAGACAACATGCTTAGTCTTGCCCTTTGTCTTGCCTAAATGAAGCTGAAATTTTTACATGTACACATGGCACTTGGAGTTTACCAAATACTATGTGGCTTGGGATGGATTTGTGAGAGTGAGCAGTGCTATAATCATCAATAGCTATGTTACATGATGAAAATGTCTCCAGGATTTGAACGTCTGGTTCTAGTAGAAATAGAAGAAAAAGGAGGCTTTTCTGGACAGCAAGCTTTCCCTGGGATCCCAAAACTATGGGTTACATTGTATTTAGTTGGTTTTCAACCTTCATTTTAATGTATCTGTAGATCCTTTAAGGAAAATTATCAGTGAAAAAATAATTAGAAAAACTATACATTTATTGTATTTAGTCTAATATAAAAAGATCAATCTGTTTGTCAATGTAGATGTTGAAGCTGCAATATGTCTCTGGAACTGCAGTTAAATGCCATCAATGATGCTTAAGTATCACACATTCTGAGCAACTGTGTATAGCCAACAACAGGGAGGAAAGAAAAAGAAATTATTGTTGCTAATGCCATGGACATAGTTTTAAATATTTTCAGGAACCATATGAAAATGCCATTCACATTAATATACACTTAATTTTACCAAGCTCATGCTGTAGTACTTGTCCACCTTATCTATATATTTTTAATAATACAGAGGCTGTATATGAAATATTTGTGTGACTTGACATTTGTTTTAGGGGATACCCGGCTAATTTATCTTCATATGAAATGGAAAGCGGTGTACAGATTTTCCTGGCTTGTTTAGGAAAGAAGAGCAGTTTGCTGCTACTCATCCACTGACACAGAAATAGATACCTTCTTACTTCTGATGTTCAGTGGCAATCTATTTGGAGAGGTTTGTTTTTTCTTTATTAACATAACCTATATAGATATTATTTTGAAGTTACTAATGTCACACAGAGGAATCAGGGCTGAATAGGAGTAGGATTAAAAGGGTTAATGTTTGACCAAAGTTTACGTACATGCAGTAATATTTTTCTGAATCTAATTACATTTTTTGTGGAACTGTGATTTTAGTGAAACTGCTGGAGGTACAGAAAATGTATTGTTCAATTCATTCTCATACCTTTTCAGACTTAAATAAAATTTATATGAATTAATAACTGTGCATCTAAAAGTGCTTTTCATATGACTTTACAATTACATCCTACAAATTATAATGTGAAATATAGCCTGCTAGTACTCAGCCCCTTCGAGTTCCTGGTCTTATTTGTATAGTTTAACACTGATACTATAATACTGGGGGGGAAAAAATTTTTTTTTCAATATTTGCTAGGTTCAAAACTTTGTCAATTCTAGAATGTACTCAGATATTTCTTTAAATCTTGAGCAGTAAAGTCATACAGTCTGTTGAGTATCATATTTGTGTGAATTTTTTAAGCTTCTATTTTCCAAGTTACACTTGAGAACACCATGATTAAAAGAAATTAAATTAAAGGATGTTTTTTACAGCTTTGTCTTTTGTTCTTTTGTTTGATAGACCTCTATTTTAAATGCACTTTGGTCTTTCCTTTGCACAGTTCAGTGGGTAGAAACAGCAAAAGCCCTGGGAAAAAAGCACTGCAAGTGTGAATTTTTTTTACAGACTTCAGTGGGGCAAAATTTGATTTTGATATATGAGTACCTAATCTGATATTTTAGTAGCAGCAGAAATATTCTCATTCATCATAGGAACAGGCACAGTTCCTGATGATTTCAATGGGACTTGTGCGCGCTTCGTACCTCCCAAAATACCACCTTTCAGTATGGATTAGGGTTATCATCATCAGGCAGTCATTATTGTTCTTCAGCTTTCATCAAATTCCAGCTAATCTTACTACATTTTGGTATTTGCTAAGAATTCACATGTAATTCTTAGGTGTTTTAAAAGGTCTGAGCTATGTTGATTTTTCTTCTGAAGTGGCCCTTTTTATTTGACAGGTGTAAGTGAATCATAGCAGTAAGACAGAGATATATTGATTTGACTTTGACTTCATTTTTCTTAGCTCTCCGAATAATTGTATCTCTATAACGTACTCGGGTAAGCCACAGTTGCGATTATCTATTTTGCTGCATCTATCCCACAAGCACCAGTGACAGCTAAGCTCAGTAGAACCTTTTCTTCATTGTGTTTCACAGAGCGAAAAGAAAAATATTTTATTTATCTCTACTGATGCAGATGAAGTCAAGAGAACAGAATTTTTCCTATTATATCATAATTTATGAATTAAATAGATGCAGGCACTAATATACATTGTTATTCACTGTTTGCCATCTTCAGTAGAAACTGTATTTTTTATAAAAGAGAAATATGTAAATGTCATAGTTATCACTCACAAAAATCCAGCATAACCTATATGGGAAGATTGCTCATATGACTTGAGAATTCTACACATATGTGAAAAATTCTGCTATAATCTTTGTTTTTCAGAAATTCATCTAAAAAATGAGAAGATGGGAGAAATGAAAAGAAATGAGAAGGAGACAGTGGTGTCATCAACACACTGAATTTGAGCCTTTAGAGCTAAACACGGATAGACTTACATGATTTCTGATAACTTCTTGTTTTTTCACTAACGAGTGAAATATTTTCTAAGCTTGAATTGCAGTTTTCCAGGTCTGTTTTGTTTTCTTACTTCTTGTAATACACATCCTTTCCCTTCTCTAGGAGTAATATCTTGCTATTGTCTCATTTTCTTTGAGGGTGCATATTTTTTAACATTTCTTCAAGCTCTTTTTACCAACTTAACTGCTAATCTTGTTTTTCATTGGAACTGTTATGCATAATAAAACGCTTTTTCTTTGGAAGATCCAACATGAAAAAAAATATTCTAAAATCCTGAACTAAATTGTATGCTTTAATTGCTTACTGCTCCAGTGGTTATAAAGAGGGTCTTTCTACTCTAATTCCTACCTGGTCTTTTCACAGGGAAATGATATTCACAGAGCAGACTAGGACATCTGCAAAACCATTTTATGTATTAAAGTTGATGCTTCAGTGTATCTATACCTTGCTCATTTAGTTATGGATTACACCTTCAGGTCTGAATTATTATTATAAGAACCCACTCCTGTACAATGCTAAATTTATATCCATTTTGGTTATTCATTTTTGTACTTTAACTATCTTTCATTACTACTGAATTCAGACATGGTCATTTAAGGCTTGATGTTCATGAAGAAGCAAGTCCAAGAAGTTATGTATCTAATTCCAAAATGGTTGCCATTTAATTATTTATGTTCCAACTCTGTAGCCGCTTTTACTGTGATGTTTTGTATCTGCATCCCCTAGATGCCAAGAAC
This sequence comes from Ibycter americanus, assembly GCA_035590275.1. NCBI lineage: Eukaryota > Metazoa > Chordata > Aves > Falconiformes > Falconidae > Ibycter > Ibycter americanus. The sequence goes on along the minus strand of JAVJGI010000060.1, from coordinate 54,153,370 downwards.
TGCTCAGCCTTGTCGTGACTAGAAAAGGTCCAAGTTCTAACTCCATATGCTATGTCAATTGTGTTTGTTTACAGCTTTGATTCTGCTAGAAACAAAATGGTGTCAATGTCTGATAACTGAGTGTTTTATCCAGACAACATACATCTATACCCCCTTAAGGTGATACTAATAAGTTTCTTGGCATATAGAATATACTGTCTCTTATGTGTTTGAGGCAGTGATTTGGAGTTGACTGTTCAAAGTTGACGTGCTGCTTAGCTGAAAGTATGTGTTCGCAATGGGCCATTTGCACCTACAAAAGTGTTTCAATGGTTCAGTGCAGTTGCCAAACAGTTTATGAAATTATGATCTGTTATCACTGGGACACCGTTGGATCCTCTGAATGTAATGTGGTTGCATAGCGATACAGCTGAGTTTGATTCCTTTTGTGTAGATTTGCATTTGAGTGGCTGTGGAGGTTCATTCACAAGCTAGGTCTACGGTGTCTTCTTAGTGTAGTGCAGTACTTCTTAGAGACAATAGCTTAGATCTCCAAAGCAATATAACTATGATGCTGTAGTACTCTGCTGAGTTACTAAGTGATGTTTGCTTGGCCTAGTTATTTTTGCTGTTGGTGCTGGATTTTGAACAGTACTTTGAAGGTCAATTTCTAGGAAGGTATGTGCAACGTAACCTGGACATTTCCTTAGTTACCCTTCTGCATAGTATGTGCCAGACAACATAAATGCATTAAGTGCAATATAAGTGCACACAAAAGTGTTTCAGAATGAGAGTGATATTTTTTTCTGAATCTAGACTAATAAATTATGTATATATGTATCATTTTATCCATCATCTTTAGAAGTGCTTTCTTGACCTTGTTTTTATCATGCACAGGGCCCAGCTACTGATTTGGTAGGATCATGTTTTGTAAATAACAGGAGAATTATCATCAGAATGAATTTATTATTTGCATTTCTGTTCTTCTCTGTTTAGTCTTCTTTTGCAAGTGATGTAACTTAGATATTCTCTGCCTTACATTTTACCAAGTCTTCAGGACTAGTAAATTCCAGTGTCATAACACAAAGCTGATATTATTTGGCTCAAATTGACCCCCTCCCACCCTGTGTTGTTATTATGATAACTTTAGCCAGCAGTTTGGCCTTTTCTCCACCCTTTCCTTCTGTATCAGCTTGGCACTTTGTGGTTCTGTTGGATTGTCTAGTCTGGGTCATGGACTTACAGATTTAATGCAACCCAAGGGAAATGCAAAGGGAAATGTTAATGGTGGAGTACCTAGGCAACACCTGAAGACTTCTGCAGTACTGAAAACTGAATAAAAATAAATTTTAAAAACTGAGGTTACATTTAGTCTTATGATGTCCTGTTTTTCTAAAGGAGAAATGAACAAAATTCTTTGGTTTCAGTTGTTTATCGTGGGAAGGGTAAGCCATGCCCAAACCTTTTCTTTTCTCTAGGAAAGTGTGTGACATATAAAATATGGCTGAATTGTTAGGTCTTCCTTGTACCACTGTGGTACTTTGCACATTTACAATATTGTTCCTCACCTCCTTTATCAGCAAGTGACTTCAGTAAAGCATTGAAAGCTTCCTTCACCTGCTCCTCATCGCTGCTCCACAGCACTAAAAAACAGATTCTGGCAAGAGGGTCTGCAACTTTGGCAGGCTGCCAGCACCTGGGGAAGCAAATCCTTTTGGAGGATCAGCCTAGCAGAGCATGAATAAAGGAAGTGCACCATTCTGTCTGCTTACCTGACAGTTCATATAACCTTTAAGGCCAGCTCTTCAGCCCTCCTTATCTCCTTTATAAATAGGATAAGGATTCAGCATAGGCTCAAGCTCTCAAACAGCTCCTACTTACCCCTTGGGGAATTAGCTGCTTCCTTTGACCAGTACTTGCTGCCGGGTTACCACCTAAGTAACTCTCCCTTTACAGCAGGGCTTGCTGCCAGGTCATCACTTAAGCACTCAGGGATCCCCAAGTGATATCTACAACCATTTCCTCAGCTTGGTCGTATTCCTTTTCTTCTTCTAAATTGGCGCATCTCAATCCTTGTTGAACAAACTTGGCTACCTTACAGTTTCTCTGGGAGCACATCCTGTCTGCTTGCTAATATTGTTCACATCAGTAAAATATTTTGAGATAGATCTTCTGTGGCATAAACTGCACAAAATAAAGCCATACTGTACAGCCTGTGCTTTGCCACTGAATGCCTGAAAGGAGAAAGCAGCTGTCCGTTTCTTAGCATTCTTAGCATTGTTTTTGTTCTGAAGTTGCATGTTAAAAAAAGAAATATAACTGCTTAATCCATGCGTATAAGATTCTAGAACTGGAACAAGTCACATCAACTTCATTTGAATTATGTAAAAAAGCTGATGTCCCTACTATATTTATCTCCTGGATTTCTGTCTACCCAGTGTAGATACTGTACCTGATCTGACCGAAGATGCTGCTGCAATAATCCTTATAATGCAAACTTGCAGAATCTCAGTCTGGACAACGGCTGAACTGTCAGGAAAGCCTTGTCAGGAGATTTGATTCTCCATCTTACTCTACACCCAAATCCCAATTTATTAGGGTATGTTTAGCAAATAATCTGTTAATGGTTTCTGTGTACACTAGCCTATCAGTTTACCAATAGGGGAGGTAGTTCATAAAGAATAATCGCACACATTTTGTTACCCAAACTTATCTGGATCTCTTTGCATTTGTTAGGCAATAGAGCTGGTTAGCAGGCCTTTTCCTTTCATTGACACATGCCTGCCACTGCTTTTCATAGTTTTTGGTCATTCAATATGGAAGATCACTTTCTTGATAATAACAAATAATTCTTAATAATAAAAAATATTCTTAATAATAAAAAAGTGTGTTTTCCAATTGAAATATACAGTTAAGCAATATACTACAATATGAACTTCTGATGTATCCAGAGATGCTAGTGTAAATTTTTAATATTGACTCAGAGTCCTGTTGCGATATCCAGACTGTGTGTATTTATACAAAAGTTCCCCAGTGGATAGTTATTCGAAAGTTCTTCAGCTTTCCTGAAAAGACATTAAGGAGACATGGCAATCCCTGGTAGGAAGTAATTTTTGCATTGAGAAACCACCAACTTCCTGTAGAAAACCTGGTGGAATGGTGAATTAATTACCAGCCCAATGCTTAATTTGAATAAATGGAAATGTCAGAATGATTGAAGAATGTGTGCTGAAGACGGAAGAGTTTGACTTACACATGGAAATCAGATATTTGTATTAGAAACCTGGGACAGTTTCCTCCCTTTCTTTTCCCATTATTTCAGAAAGAATTAATTTTGTAAGAAATAGAAGTGTCTCTGAGCATCTAACCAGGTGAGTAATCACCAGCTAATGGCTGTGTTAGCCTGGGCTGGGTGGCTGGCTTCTGGGTGGCTCATTAACAGGGAAGAAGGTTTTTTGGAACAAGAGGTGATGAGGTGTCCTGCAGGGTCGGAGGGGAGTTGCAGATGATGCCATTGCCTTAGGTATCAGGAACAGCTGAGTGGGGTGATGGGGGAAGGTGATACAGAAGAGGCTGGGGAAGATGGACGCTGGTCTTGCGGGGTTTTGTATGAGGTGCATGCAAGGGGCTTTTGATGCGTGACTTGATTCTCTAGAAATATCAATGTTTTCTAATCACAAACACACATTGTACTTGAATATTTTATCTGATAAATTAGGGGAAAATAGTTTTTTACCTCATGAAAATTTTGCAGATTTTTCTTTTTAATACTTTGAATTAAGATCTTCTCACACAGATGGGGTTATTCTTTTCGAGAAACAATAAGCCATAGTAAACCCCTACAAAAAAATCGGACATCTGTTCACCTTTTCCTTCATCTACTCTAACCACTGGTTAATAGATTATTTGGGAACAATTTTTTCTTTCTCTCTGCATATCCCTCATCCTCTACCCCTCCCTCTCCTTCACATACATGAACATCTTTTTTCATTAGAATTTTCATGTTGAACTTTTTGCAGTGAAAACTTTCAAAAAATGTAATGCTTCTTTATGAAAAGTTATGTATTTAAGGGGTGGCAGTCAGGTTTTTCAGTAGAAAAATATTTTGCCAAGGATTTTTTTTTATTCTCCTTAAGCACATTAGAGGAATACGACTTTGTTTCACATGAAGGTTCAAGGTTTCACAGTTACTCATTACATGACAGAGTACATTCAGGAAGAAAGATGTTGGAGAACTTCAGCCATACAGGTTAAGTCAGAAAAGCATCTGGCACAGGAGACTGTTGTGTGCATTTAGGTTCAGCATTACCTGTGTGTCTGGGCCCTGAGGACTCCCACAGTCCTGACTGTCCCTGACCCCCACTCCCGAGCCCCCCACTCCCCCGGGGCCTGCCTTCACCCCACACGTGCCCCAGGACTCCATTTCAGCCGCCTGGGGCTGTCGGCCTGTGCCCCAGCGATGCCACAGCAGGGCTGGCCTTGAGCTCCCCACAGCCCTGTCCTGCCCGGCCACGGGCCCTGCTGAGCCAGGCCCACCTCCAGGCCCATGTCCCAGCCCTGTCCCCACTGCCCTGCCCGGCCATCCCGGGGCTGTGCCTGACCCCAGTTCCTCTCTTCAGGACTGACACTGACTCCCACCCACAGGACACAAATCTAAACAGGCATTTAAGTCAGTATCGGAGTTTGTAGCAGATCTGTGTTTCCTACAGACGTTTGCCATTATAGAAAATGATGTTTTTCCATCATATGTTTGTTTTTTTTTTTTTTTTTTTTCTCTTGAAAGATTGGAACCCATGTAACCTGAGGTTTGGTCAGATTGTGTAAAAGTAAATATAACTGAGTGTACTGTAATGGCTTTTATGACTAAAATACAGTATATATTTGAAATGGAATTCTTGTCTTTTATTCAAGCTTGGAATTTGGGGTTTTGATTACCCAGGTTCACTGAAAGAATAAACTTCAACTTGTCTATTTGAGCTGAGTTTTTCAAGGATGTGTAAAACATCTGTGAAGGAACATGAATGTGAGCTCTGAAGAACTTGCCATTATGGTTGTTAGGAAATAGTTACTCTGTGTAATTGGACTTCCCTTGGTCAAATAGCAAGACCATCTTTAGGTGATGGGGTAGTAGAGGAGGAGGGATCCTCCTTCTGCTGTGTCCTCCCTCCTGACAGAGAGGAAATAAAAAAAAACAACCCTGAAACATATTTATCTCCTTTACTGACCAGTGAGCTCCTGTGTCAGCTTGTGCCCCATAGAACCAGGCTCTTACACCCCAGTCATCTTCTACCTGGGATCTTTGTCAGCAAACTTCTTACGGTTTCCTATCACTAACATTGGCAAACTCCACCTCCATCACACAGCTGTGCCTGTACCTCTAGTAAAAGAGATTTATATATCTGCCTTCTCTTTAGCACACATGCAGACACACACTGTCTCTACAAACTCTCAATATTTAGAAAAGTCCTACAATGAATACAATTTTTCTGAACACTCAACTAATGTGTTTAAAGGTTTAGCCTTATAGGTGTATTTGTGGATGGGTGTTTTTCTTAAAGTTGATAGCTGGCAGCAAAGGACAGGTGAAGAAACAATTCCAGTCAAAAAGAACCAGCACTGTCTGTCCTTCATTTGTGTTTTACTCAAAAAGCAGTCAAGACAAACATTGCCTTCTTTTTTTTTTTGCAGTAGAAGTGAACTTTTAAGTAAACTCTTGTGTCGCAGCACTACCAGACTAGCCAGCTGCAACAAGGTTTTCCCACACAAGGTTCCAAAAGTTCACCTGCTGTCTGTGCTGTTTCTTCATCCTCTTCAGGCCAGCTCCACCCTGCTTCTTGCCTCTGCTGCATCTGTGTTCCTGGCTTCTCCTCCAGCCAGACTCTCCTCATTCAGGCCCCCTTCTTCTCTCAGCTTCTCCTGGGGCCTACTCCTTGTCTCCCCTACATCCCTGGGCTCTTCTTCACCCAGTGCTCCTCCTCTTCCAGCCTCCTCAGTGCTATTTAGCTACTTAGCTAAATTAGCCTGAACAAGCCACAGCTGTACATTATCCACATCAGCCAACCCACCGCCTCAGAAGCAAGCCCACAACTGTATATTATCAATTAACCCTCTACAGTTCCTCTACACTCTTGAGATTTTATTTCCGTGGGAACTACGTACTACAGAAACTGTTTTGTTAATAACAAGACAGCAGTCCCCTAAAAATATCAATCATCTCAAATGTTATAGGAATTTGTAAGAATATTTTTTAAAAAATGGCAGGAGAGAATTTGTTAGATTATATCATTTGAATAGCCAGCTAACATCACAAGAGGACTGTTTAAATGCATGGAAAGATACAAATTCCAGTGTTGAGTAGCCTTCACAAGACAAGGTTCCCTAATCTGGAGAAGTATGCATGCATTTTTGCCTCCTTCATCTTGAGTGCTTGCCTGCCCAAATAGTCTTTGGAAGTGGGAGTTGTAAGTATGCTGAAGAGACAAAAAATTAAGTCATTTCATAATTTCCATACTCAGTTTTAGTGGGACTAATTCTGGTATAATCATCACTGAAAGGAGGCAAACTGGCAAAGAGAAGGAGGTGTCTGAACTATTTAAAAGTTAAGCCCAGAGGTTCATGTGCTTCACAGTGTCTTTCACAGTATTCATCTGCTATTATTTTAAAAGGACCTCAGAAGATTAATTGTGCAAACTATCGTAATTGCTGTTTTTTTCTAAGCCTAAAGGCATACCTAGATGTATTGCATTTGTGTGGCAAGGTTTTGATAGCAGGAGAGCTACAGGGGTGGCTTCTGTGAGAAGGTGCTAGAAGCTTCCCCCATGTCTGACAGAGCCAAGGCCAGCTGGCTGCAAGACGGATCCACTGCTGGCCAAGGCTGAGCCCATCAGCGATGGTGGTAGTGCCTCTGGGATAATGTATTTAAGAAGCAGGGGAAAAAAACTGTGCAACAGCAATCGCAGCTGAAGACAGCAGTGAGAATATGTGAAAGAAACAACACAGCAGACACCCGGGACAGTGCAGAAAGAGAGGGAGGAGGGGCTCCAGGCACTGGAGCAGAGGTTCCCCTTGCAGCCCATTGTGAAGACCATGGTGAGGCAGGCTGGGCCTCTGCAGCCCATGGAGGGTAACGGTGGAGCAGATACCCACCTGCAGCCCATGGAGGACCCCATGCCAGAGCAGGTGGATGCCCAAAGGAGGCTGTGACCTGTGGGAAGCCCACGCTGGAGCAGGTTTGCTGGAAGGACCTGTGGCCCTGTGGAGAGAGGAGCCCAGGCTGGGGCAGGTTTCCTGGCCGGGCTTGTGACCCCATGGGGGACCCAAGCTGGAGCCGTCTGTGCCTGAAGGGCTGCGCCCCGTGGGGGGGAACCACACTGGAGCAGTCTGTGAAGAACTGCAGCCCATGGGAAGGACTCATGTTGGAGAAGATCATGGAGAACTGTTTCCCATGGGAGGGAACCCCCTGCTGGAGCAGGCAAACAGTGTGAGGAGTCCTACTCCTCCCCCTGAGGAGGAAGGAGCAGCAGAGACGGAGTGTGATGAACTGACCCTAACCCCCATACCCCATCCCCCTGTGCCACTGGAGGGGGAGGAGGCAGAGAAATCTGGACTGAAGTTAAGCCCAGGAAGAAAAGAGGGGTGGGAGGGAAGGTGTTTTTAAGTTAGGTTTTATTTCTCATTACACTGCTCTGATTGGATTGATAAATTAAACTAATTTCCCCAAATTGAGTCTGTTTTGCCAGTGACAGTAATTGGTGAGTGATCCCACGAGCGATCCCACGAGCTTTTTGTTATATTTTCTCTCCCCTCTCCGGTTGAGGAGGGGGGTGATAGAATAGAAGCAATGTACAGTTAACATTGCAAAATCTGTATAAACTGTACTGGATAGAGGTAAAGTATGTTGCCAGTGTAAGAACCAAAGTGTAAGGATCTAAAAGCTGGTAAAAGCATCATTTAGGGATTAATGTTCAGTAAAGCTCTCCAGATAACTTTGCCCTAGACATTGTGGATAGCTGGGATTTCATGCAAAAATTCATGCTTACTTTCATGAATTCTGTTCCTGCTTGTGACATAAAGACTGCTTTCATTTTGAAAACCACCCTTTTAGGCCTTAGACGTGTGTGCTGCCTAAGGATAGTTGATGCTCATATATTATTTATTGCAGCCCATGATAAATATAAATATAAATATATAGTATTTATTTATTTATATTGTCTATTAAATAGTACTATTTTTCCCAAAAAATTCTTTATGTTTTCAGTATTAAGCAGTTTTTGCCCATAAAAAAACCTCATTTCCCTCCTCCAATATGTGGACAGTGTTAATCCCGTATAAATGGGATGCTCTATGTCTTTGGACTTGACATGTTTGTGTTTTATTTTAAAAGTGTGGATGATGTTTTTAGTCCTGCTTTCTGACTGAAAATCTTATTTTTCCCAGAGCCTGCAGTGTGTCACACCAAGTTGTCTGAAAAAAACACTTCAGACCTGTAAAAGCATTGGATTAGTTTTAAAATGCAGGAATTTAAGTTATTTTATATAAGAGAATAACCCAGTCATTACACTGCTACATCTTTTTGTCATCTTGATAAGTGATATTATGTATTGTTCCTGGCTCTTCAGTTCTATGGATTTTATTTAAATAAAACATAGCTGCTAAGTCATAATGACTTCTAAGAGAGCTTATGGAATTAGTGACTTCTGGTAGTGTTAAAAGACTAACAATTAAGCAGTCTGTCTCAGTTAAACACAAAATGTTGGGAGAGTAACTTTGTTGGTAACTCAGGTCTCAGTAAAATTTATGACCAAAAAATTTGACAATCCATATTTCTGACCTATTACTTCAGATGGTGTGGAAAGTGTCATTGCAGCAATCGCCTTAGTCATATTGCAAAGAAATTCTGTAATCTGTGAACGTTAAAATGATAATAAAGAAATAAATACAAAGACTATCTGATGGAGAAATCTTTTGGGAGATTCAGCTGCATACTGTACAGGTGTAGAATTATGGACTGTCCATTATCTGGAGCTTGGTATGACATTAAATACATGGTCAGAAGCACAAATCTGTGTTTATTGCCTGAGATCATGTCTGGGACCATGTCTTCAGACTTGTATTGTGTCCTGCACATGAAATTCTGTGACAATTATTCAGTTTCTTGATTGTGGCATTCAACATAACTTGAAAAAGTGTGGGTCATTCTGTTGGTCTGAGGGATTATGAAATTCTGTTTTTGCGTATACCCTAGATATCTTGAGAAAAAAAAGATTACAAAAGAACCAGTTCCTGTAAGGGATGGCTCCTTGTGACCTTATAAACATTCCAGAGACACCATTGCATCTTCAAGAAGCTGAAGTAATTAAAGTAAGTTTGCTCTGGGAAACTTTATTTTAAGTAAGCTTGCTGCAAGAGATTCCGGGAGACAGGATCACATTCTATTTATTCTTTCAGGTCGTGTATTTCTAAATTAAAAAAAAAAATAATGCAGAAGACAACCAGCAAAGCCTCATGGAATAGTAGAATAAAGTTGTATGGAAAAGGACTTTACAAAACAAATTTGATTTCTTTTTAGTTTAGACAAACTGCATCAAATTTACGCAATATGTACTAGTACAGGACTTTATTGAGTTGCATTGGGTGATTTTCATTAGTTTTTATGACTTAAATATTCAGCACTATAGAAAGCAATTTTACCATTAGGAAACTTAAAAGTTTAGGAACAAAGTTTTGTTATGTTGGGGTCAAAGTGTAGTTCACTTTGAATATCTGGTAAAACTGACATTAGTTTGAACAAGAACAGAATACAGTCCTTAAAGAAGTGGCAGTGAATGAGGACTACTCTTGTTCACACATTTGGTGAAGATATGCATATATCCAGTGCTCTGAGCTAGTGGCATAGGGACACTTTGTCAATATTGCTACAGTAAATGTTGAAGTGAAATGACAGATTTTCCCCTTGGGGCTTCCATGAGAAGCTGATGTGTAATCATTATTGAGACTTAATTTCTTTCCTGCTCTTAGCTGGAAGGAATGTGGAGTTCAAAGCCAGAAAGGAATCTACAGTCCATCTGAGAGCAGGAGATTTGTGTGTAACTTTCAGAATGTGATTTGAATCTGTTTGCAACCTGGAAGATGGTGCTAAATGTCTCTGTTACAGTCCAATGCATTTATCAGTGATTTACGTGTTCCTTACACATTGTTATAGCAGATGAATGTGATCAAAGGTAGGAGTTAGCATCAGGGAAGAGGATCCCAAAACTGAATCCTATAGAGGCAGGGCTAGTAAAGTTCTTAAACCAAGTAAGTGACTCACCAGAAGACCTGACTGAGAAGAAAACTGACAGTATGGTAAGTCAAAGAGGACTGATTTGGGTAGGAGAAAAGAGAAGAAAGTGATGGTTGGACAGGAAACTCTGCCAAAGAAAAGTTTGGAGCAGGTTATCTGTTACCTGGGAAGGACTGTGACAAGAGGGAGATGTCTCAGTGGAGAGTGGTTGGCATGGCATGGCACAGCAGATACGCAATTTCAGTGGAGGGGTTACAATCTTTTCCATTGTAAAAACTCAGGCTATGACAAACTTTAGGTGGAGAAATTCTAAGGGGTGTAACAAAATCTAGACAGGGTAAGATGACATGCTAGAAATGTGGGGATTGGGTTGTGTAATAGGGATCTAACATAAATAAACCGTTAGATAAAGGCAATATGTCAGTATTCGGTTTCTAGGAAAAGTTTGACTACATGGAGTGGTTATGTACCATGTTTTTCCTCCACAAAATATGAATTATATACCTCTTGATTTCCATGAGGAAACAGGTGATCAAAATGTTCCTCCCCAAAAACCTCTTCTCAAGATGTAGAGCTTACCTGGGTCCACCACAGCCCCACAATTGCTCCCAGATCTCAGGTATGTAATTACATTGTGACAGTCTTTGTTCTGATAGAACAACTGCATTGTTCACTTTCAATCATATGAGACAGTAGTTGGCATGGATGGTTAAAATAACCTGCATAGTAAGGAACATGTCTGCAGAAGGAGAGGAATAAGCTAGATACTAAGTTGGAGACAATCCATTTCTAGAATCTTTGGTAAGTCTTTCAACCCAGGTCAGTTTGTCTGGGGTACAAAGAAATTGAATGTTACTTAAAAGCTGCAGTAGAGATTCTTTCTTTCCACCTATATTCTGAAGGCAAGGTTCATTTTCATATGCCTGTGCAAATAACTAAATCTTATTGCTCAGCAAATTCCCCTGAACATGCTCTACACCTGAGTTTGAACCCAAATACCACCTGTTGGTCTTGGAGCTTTGATCAAATCAGTCAAGGAAGGACTTTTGTAGTACTTTTCAGTTGGTCAAGAAGTCTCAGGGGAGAAAAGGCAAAAATGGAAAGCATCCTGGCATCAAGGAAAAGCTTGTGCTTTTCACCTTTTATTTTTCTTGCAGTTGTTAATATTTTAAAATGTGATTCCAGCTTTCAATAATGTTTTTACAGCATAGAAGCATCGAGTGCTATCCTAGTTTAGCTCCCCCGAGTCTTCCTCTGTGGCAGTTATTTAGTGGAATTAAATAAATTGCAATCTGTCCAGGAAAAAAACCCAGACAATTTAACATGCAGACATAGACGAATGTGTGGCAAAAATGTTAACATTTCCTTTAGAAAAGTAATGCAGTAACGAAAGTGCTTCAGCTTTCAAAGACCAAGAGGGGTTAAAAAGATATTCATACACTGAGTCAAAGCCTTTGAACAAACACTGGTAAATTGTTTCCATAACAAGAATTCTTCAGTGTGCTCCATATACATATATTTATGTATTTCAAGAAAACCCTTAAAATCTCTGTTTAATCTATCTGGTTTTTATTCCAGCACTTGCTCTTCTGATGAGCAGGTATCACGCTTGATGCCTGCTCTTGCTTGATACCTACTCTCAAAAACTACCCATGGGTAATCAATACTTTTTTATTTGGAGCGCTTTGTGTATGTGCAGCATGAAAAAAAATATTGCTTTTTTTTTTAACACTTCTGATGCATCACACTGCTTTAAAAGAATATCGTCAGTTGAAGTGAATGTGTGATGTGATGCAACACAATATAATGCAAAAGGAGCTACCATAGAAGCTATTCTTGCAGAAGTATAATGTAAATTTGATTTCAAATAGCCAATCCTTTCCTTCTATTGACAAATAGCCCTTGAGGTTCAGGTATTTCTCAGCACATTCAATTAAATAGGGTTAATATTGCTCATCATTAGCCTTCTTCTGTGCTGATTTTCCATTTTGAGCTCATAAATGCTATCATTAGAAGAACCTTTCAAAAGAGGTTACATTTTTGAAAGCATTTAATGTGCAGTTCCGGGTGGATTATTACTGCTGTTGTATTATTATCCAGCATAAAGAATCATACATCAGGTGTACTTAACATCAAGCTGTTTAACTAAGATTAATCCTGTTGGAGATACACTGTGCATAATATTCTGTACCATGTAATACAACCCAAGAAACAAAAGACACAGGAGCTGAAGCGGTGTATAACTTTTTGTATCTTTCCAGATTTTCAATTTCAATACACAGATCTGCTTTCAATGAACTTAATTGCAGAATTATGTTTTTTAAAAATCACCTGAAATAATGCATTTTTTTCATGCATGGAAAGGAAACTCGTTTTCTTCTCTTTTTTCCCAGACTCTATTATTTCCAGTTAGTAGACTGAAATGATTGCTTCTATCTCCTGGGTCTAATAAAGTAATTTGGCTCTTTAATGGGCCTTGTTAGGGTTGAAGACCAATGTCTTTCTGGTACTATTTTTTGCATTATTGGTGCACTACCTGCTGAGTCATCAGCACAGAAACCAGAGGTTAATTTCACTTCTACTAAATGAAGCAGATAATCAGCCATCAGAGGGTGGCTCCTGTGCTGTAAATAAGTCTTGACAAGCTGAGGGACAGCACTGTGCATCACTCAGCCCTCTTCATACCATCTGTCCACAAATTAAGACAAAGTAAGGATATTAATTTGTTACATTTCAAAAGCTGTACTGACAAACCCACATGGACATTTTTAAATGGCGATGAATAACTGAAACATTTTATTAATATTCCATTGAGTCATGGATTATAGTTTTGCAAACTTCTTTTCCAACAATGAGTGTGTAGAAAGTGTTTTGGCCAGATGTACAGCTAATGACTATCAAAGCAGATCCATTCCGAAGTATTATGCTACAAAGCATTTTTACTTGGGTTGGAAGTGGTATGGCACAAGAACCTGTTGGATTTCCCAGAGATGTTATATGGAGAATAAACTTTCAGCTAATGGGGAAGCTGTTACATGGTTTCAGGAGCCAGAAACATTTATGAAAAAAAATGAGCTCACCAAAATAATGTATGGTGGAAAATAATTCCTGGAAATAGCTGAGGTGAGAGCATACCTTATCTATTTCATTAAATCTATGCAACATGAAGGCAGAGCAGTGGTTTAATTGATCTTACACTAAATCACACCAGCTTGCTGTGGAAGTGGGAATGGATATATCTGCAAGACAATTAGTTTTACAGATGCTTTTTAATTATTCATAACATGCTATGTCTATTCATCTGCAACTTATTTTCAAATAAAATAGAGTTCAGAGGATTCAAAGGTCAAGTATGTATTAATGACTGAAGCATAAAAATATTACAAAGTTATTCTAATAATCACCAAACTAAGCACTATGAAAACAGGGAACTCAGAGCTGGAGTTGAATTGAAAAGAAATGAAGACACACAGCAATTTTCATTTTACTCTGGAACAGTGCCACACATTAACTGTCAGGCAATGAAATAACTACAAGGCTATGATTAATGAGTAATAATGCTTCCATATCTAGATTAGGCAACAGCTTTTTAAAGACAGTGGTTTTAATTTTCCTTCTTCATTACAAAACAGAGATAAAATTGGGCATCTAAACAGACTTTAACAAGAAATTTTTTTTGTATAATGGTTTTGTAAAATGGCCTTGAGGTTTCAGATAACTGGTCAAAAATAATCCAGTGTAATGGGAGCTTGGAAATCTAGTTTACCTGCTGACACCTGAATTTAGATGTGATAATCTACAGCTGAATCCCAGCCTTCTACAGCTCTCTTAGAATGGAGTAATGCCCTTCAGTGATGTGTGTCTCTACATTTACTCTATGGGGATCAAAGGTAACAGGATTAAATTAAGGAGCTAATTTTTCATCTGCTAAACTTAGATGAGATAGGAACCACCTACAGTTCAGAGAAGGACTTTCCAAGCATTTTTAATTAATGGTGATCAGATTCTCATTACAACCAGTGGAAAGCCTGTCACTGAATTGTGCCCTAAGTTAAAAAAAAACAAAAACAAACAAAAACCATACAGAGAATGAATGAAGTTATTACACTAGAGTTTTGGACAAGGTTATGATTGAAGTTTGTTTCTATAAGAAACTTTCATATTATTAACTGCAATTGTCTATTACATTTTATTCTTAAAATCCTCCAGTGCCTATGTGCAGTGGTAAGGTGTAAGAAGTGCACACTGTTAAAACCTATAGGATTCTTAAAGCATTGAAGGATAAAATAGTAATTAAATCATTATTAATTAAATGACTCAGTTTTGGTAAATTAATCCATAACATCATTGCACAGTAAATAATCAGATTAGAAATTATTAAAGTTGTTTTAAAAGTGCACTTATATTAAAATTTTAAAAATACATACACTTAGAAAGAATACATAATGTGTAAAACTATATACATAAACCTAAACCTGATTTCTAATTAAATGGAAATAGGTAGCTTCACAAGAGCTAACTTACCCTACATTAGGCTACTGCCATGTTTCTGTGCTTTGCACTGAAGCATTTGATGCTGATGACTTCCTGGAGCCTCACATGTGTTCTGCTTTGGCAAAGTGATGAGTCATACACCAGTGGGTTTTGGTTTTGATCCAGGCCCAGGTGAACTGAACCTCTGTAATCATCTATTTAATGTCACCCTTGCTGACAGCACCTTCTATTACTGCATTCTTCCTCTTTTTTCCTAATATTTTTTGTTGCTGCCTTACATTTAATTGTCAAAGTTTAGGTTCTTCATAGCTGGCTCTAGAGTCCACATTTTACTGAATTTAAGTGTTTTAAGGTTAAGCACAATTAAATGGTTGGGTACAGAAGCTGTGAAACTTCCTTTTGATCACTAGGGTGGGAAACAAGAAAAATGAAATAAATATTTGGAAGAGGTGATTGATTCGGTTTTAGTAATGTTTACCTAAACTGTGCTTATGCATAATTATTGTGTCTATAATATTCTTAGAAACCAGCATGTTCTTCTTGGGGATAAATGTTGAAGTTAAATTGGATATGTCCCTTTCTGCAATTCAGATGCAGTTTTTGAGTATAAAATGAATGTTCAGAACATACTCACTTCTCGGTTACAAAGGTGAGAATCCATGAGAACTGGTTTTGTAAAGCTCTTTTCTTAGCATGGTAAACATAAAGAAGAGAAAAAGGGAATCAAATTGTCCTTCACAACAGCTGAGTTGAATTGCTTTTCAGACTCTTGTCTGTAGTTTTAGTAGCTTAGTTGATCACAGCAAAGGAAAGATGTTCTCCTAGCTTAGAAAGTTTGACTGAAGAGTATGTTCAAATCAAAAGGCTTCCTTTGCTTACCCTCTTTTGGATAACTCCACAACAAGGACTCTAGAAAGGATCTGATGTATTTTACCAACGGGAAGCAGAAAACTCTTATATATGTAACTTTATGCAGCCTCCCTCTCTGAAGCGCCAGCATCTTTGGTTCTGATTCACATTAAAAGAATGGAAAGCACATAGGTTAGAAAGAACAGTATGGATGGCCTTTGCTAGTAGTGACCTATGATGTTACATGTATTTGCTATTTGAAATACAGCAGGTGAGATAGATTCCTCATAAATTACTGCAAACTAGTTTATCTTGAAGAAAAGGAAATCAACTTTACTCTTCAATACCTAGAGAATTTCTTCTAGTAAGATTCTCATTAATTTTATAGCACTGGTATTAGAAAAAGTAAAATATTGTAGCCTCTCTGATAAGATTAGTTCAATTATTTATCAAACTATGTTTTTCCATAGTGTTTCCTAATTTGAGACAAAGAAGTAACATACAAGTTCTAGGTAATTCTTCTTTAAAGCTAACAACTGCTTCACATTTATGATGAGCTGATATTTGAGAAATACTTCACTGCTCCACAGCTGTGCCTTTATCTAGTAAAAATTCTTTGGGTGCTGCAAGCCAAAGTAGTTTGTTCAAGTTCTGAAGCTGTGCACATAGTTTATAAATTGGAGCTTCCTCAGAGTCCCTCAATATTGACCTGAGAGAAAGAGACTTTTATAATGAATTTTATTCTTCTTTATGCTCACACTCTCAGTGTATCTAATTTTACTTTTAAATATACTCATACTACACAAAAATGACCTCTCTCCACGGAGTGCAGAAGAAACAGCCTGCATCAGCATGTAAACACACAGGGAATTTCTAAAGTTTCCTTGTATTTTTTCTCTCTCTTCCCTTTTTGCTTCATGCTTACTTAGATCATCAAGATGAAACAGAAGAGGTTTAAAATAAATTCAAACTTAATTTGCATGCAAGCTGTGAGATCATTACCATGGGCAAATATCAGCCTCGTTTGCTTTGAGAAGTCTCTGTTATTATGACTTTGAGGAGTAGCTGCTTGATGGCCCTTGGAGCATTGCGCATGCCACTTTTCATTCAGCGTAAGGTTGTGAGAAGCATTAGAAGGAGCTGCTCACATACTATTTGGAAAAGCCTGGTAAAAACAGGAGCTCTTTTTCTTTTCTTTTTTTTTTTTTTTTTTTTTTTTTTTTCTCTTCTCGATAACACATCTTTTTGGGTGTACAGGATTGCTTTGTTCTTATTCCAAGCAGAGCTTACCTGGTATCAACATCCTGTTGTTACTGTGATCTGGCCATTACCTGCATTAAAGCTAAGATAACAAGTGGAATCCCAGAAGAGGCAAAAGGGCCACAGGAGAGCACAGGATGGCATTTGGGAGGCTCATTGCACTTCTTTTTGTTCACATAGCAACAAGCATCTACAACCTCTGATGGCAGACCAACAGGGAGTTATGGGAACCTCAGCTGTCAGACCTGGCAGTCATTCAAGCACCGTAGACAAAAGGGCTTTGAACAAATCCTTTCAATTGGTCATTTTTATTCGATGCTGGCTTAAATGATTTCTCCCTTTAATCTGCTTACTCTGTGATATGTATACTACCTCTCTTTAATCAACAGTAATTTAATTCATCAAATAACTTTCAACAATCATCCTCTTGCACTAATTACATTTCTACTAATTGCATTTCCTTGATTTATCCTGTTTTTATTAATGTGAACCAGTGATGCTATTTTCATTTTTCTTTGAGCTGTATTTGAAATGTTTAAATTTCTTTGCATGCTTTCCCTCTTTCTTAGAAAAAAAAAAAAAAGAAGAATCCCTTATCTGTATATATTAACCAAATAGCAATATTTTTAATGCATTCATGCCAATAGCACCTTTGGAACTGCTACAAACCATTGGCAAACTGGACAATTGCTCTCAGTAACTCAATAGCTACAGGGACACACAGACTAGGTGCACAAAGTATTGGGGGCTGAATCCTGCAGTGTTCTGAGCATCTCCTATCAAGTCAGAAATGGAGTCAGTTCTCGATCAGCCATTTGCAGACCTCCATGCAGAGAAATCTAATGGAAAGCTGTTGCCTCAAAGCACTTTTTCATTTGGCACAGTAAAAATATATATAGTTTTCTTACTAGGTGTACTTTGTTAAGTAATTTTAAAATGCATCATTAACAACTAGGGAAAGCAACATGATTACCAAGCTAACAGTCATCTTTGCAAAGGACTTGTTATTTATTGGAAGGGAAAAAGATTATTCCTGTTTGAAAAAAAATATTATTCCTTAGTCCCATTCCTATCACACCAAGGTGGAAACTTATGCCTATTGTAAAGGCTTGGGAAAAGCTTTACACTGCGAGAGTTCAAGATGTTTAAGGCTTTTTTTCTGGCTGCCTTTACATTTCAGATTTCAGGTGTTAGAAGATTAAGTTCTCCAGCTTTATCTGCTATGAAAATTACCTGTTGCCAACAAAAGCTGTTGGAAATGGATAAAACTAAAGAAATGTTAAAACCAGTTCAAACACAGATAAAGACAAGGACAAACTGTGTTTTGCACTGCCTCAGAAACAATGTGTAATTCTAGCTCAGAATAAAATCCTGTGCTCTTCATCACATGGACATATGTCAATGATGTTCAGTGCCATATAGAAACAATGAAGAGAAAAAGAATATTCTGCTTGTCACAGAAGTGTGAGGCTTCAGGAGGCAATGCCAAATGGTTTGCTTATCCATTTAAGATTTTGTTTTAAGTGTTCAGCTTTAAACACCTTCGCATAGTAGTCTTGGAAGAAAAGAACTTTTTCTTCCCATGTTAGCAGTAGTTATTTACATATATATTTAAACAGCAAAAGTATTTCCTCTGATGGAAAATATCTAAGAAGATATCTTAAAATTTCTCATGGCCCTATTGTCAGTGGGCTTTTAAAATCAGTTGATGTGCGTGGAAACACATGTACTCATTCATCATCTGTTTTAGGACTGGGGATGTCATTCTTTCTGAGCCAGAGAGAAAACATTCATTTTTCTTCTGAAATGTCATTTAGGCCAGCATCACAATGGAATAAGTTTGGATTTATATGAAATAATGACCATACTTAATAAAACACTGCTTATTATGTTTTGTATTTATTGTTTCATGCTATATGCAACATGAGGAGACAGGAGGGACAGGGTTCAATTTGAGATTAAGACATCTAACTCTAGATGTCTGTGTTGAGTAAACTCCCTTTCTAGTCACCAGTCAATACAGCCAGAGGAGCCTAGAGATTTATTCAGCTGGCTAGCCAGTAGACGTCAACTTTTACACTGAGTTTAACCACATTACTTAAGCTCTGCTGTCTGTATTGACTAGATCTCTAGCAACTACCACAGCAGTTGAAAACACTTAGCTCACCTATAGTCATGCAAATTTAAGTATCATATTTAGTGACCTTTCCATCATCAGTTTCTATGCCAGTTATTATTTCTACAGTACTTTCTTATGTTGATGTCCTTCTGCAGACCACTCTTACAAATAATGAGTGTCATCCTGCATTCAGGAACAGTAAAGGATCTGTAGAGAGATTGAGTAATTGGGTTAAGTTCACTTATCTGAAACAGACTACTAGGAGTTTTTGTATGGAGTTTTGTATTCACAGCATTCATGGTTTAATGACTTACAGATACTCAAACATTGGCAGTTCCTGAAAGCAGTGGAGACAAATGAGGAAGATCTCAAATTACTCAAAACACATCAGCCTTTGCTGTTCATTGGATGGACTCTGACTTTGTAACACCTGGTTTGTAACCTTACATCTTCCACCACTGTGTCTTCATGTGTCTGTTTTATGGCATATTTATGTAAAATACTCCCTGTAGTGCCATCTTTGGGATTATTTGGGCCATTAAGCTTGTTGCTCGTGAGATTTACATCTGACTTTCCAGTTTAAATTCAGAAAGCATTTAAACATATGTTTAATTCAGCCCTATTTAGAATATCTTTTGATTCTCATGTTTAATCAATATTTAAGTGGTGCACAAAGGATGATGAGATATGTTCATAAAGTTTTATTTTTGAGGTCCATAGCTGATGGTATAAATTGACTTCAGAGTTACTTGGGGCAGGTGGGGAGGGAAAAAAAATCCAGAAGAATGAGAGAACGAGAGGGGAAAATAAAATAAAATAAAATAAAATAAAATAAAATAAAATAAAATAAAAAGGGGGTGGGTGGGGCCGGGGGGGTGGGGGTGGGG
>JAVJGI010000060.1:54101500-54133400 GCA_035590275.1 Ibycter americanus | reverse complement strand
GGGGGAGGGTAGGGGAACGAAGAGAGAGAGACAGAAAGGGAAAATCTCTCCTTGGTGGCCAGCTGGGACATGAAGTGGTAGGGTCCCCAGAAGAACGTCCTCCGCCCTCACATATCCTCTCTAGTGCAACAGTGCAGCAGGTGGTGATAAGCATGATGATTTTTTCAGCGATGCTTTTTCAGCAATTCTTTTTCCCTGGTACTGTGTTGCTTTCTTCAGGACCTAGCCAAACTCACTGGTTTTTTCCTGTTTATTATGCTTTTAGCACTGATGAGAACATGCTTAATTAGGTGCGAGTGTTCCACACTGATTGCTTACTGGGTTTTGGCCATGCATGTTGTTGGGTAATGCTTGTCGGTGATTCGTAACTATTACCTGCAATGCTGTTCACTAAGTCCTGTAGTCCTGCAGTATAAACTAAAAACTACAAAACAAGAGATAATGAAGGGGGTGGGGGTGGGGGGTGGAGGGTATAGGGAACATGATTCCCATGAGAATCTGCCATAGTTACAACATTGGGGTTGGGCCGTGAGAGTAATAACATCAGAAAAACAGCACAGGAACAAAAGGGGGGAAATACTGCCATACCAGTTTAGATGAGAAGCTGCAGAGCTGGAAGTGAAAGTCAGACAACAGAACTGCAAATGCAGGCCCTTAGCATTAGGAAGGTTAAGACGCTTAAGGCACTGTGCGGTATAACTGTATATGCTTAAAGACAAATACCCACCTAGGTGCACTGAGAAATGGGAATGTGTTTCTCAGCTGAGGTTTGTGTGAGGTACATTGTGGAAAGGAGTCAGCTGTAGTCAGGTAAGCAGTGACCTATTCCATCACAAAGCATCTTACGTTACCTGTTGGTTTGATGTTGACTGTTAGGAGTGGCCGAAAGGTGTCTGAGTGTACTGTTAATACTTTAAGGTCTAGCTAGGTCAGTATACAGAATAGAATTCTGCAGGTGCAGAATCTTGTCCACATTTTGATTTCTGTGAAGTGCAAGACCTTGGACAATGAAAAGCAAGTGGAAATCATAATTTACAAAGTTTTTTCCATAAGTAGCATGCAGAGATTCACTCAGAAGTCCTTCACGCAGATGAAATATTACAGGTGTGGACAATTACTGCAATGTTTTAGTTGCCAGTCTATTTACCTATGATTTCATTTATTAGTCTATTAATGTAAAAAGTCAACTGTCTTTAATTTTACAGTTCCAAAGTTTTCTTGCTGATTTATTGGCCAATAAAAACCCATGAAGTCAATAAAACAAAAAGTCAAAAGCCTTCACACTTTCTAACAGTAATTTGGGATAGAATCACCTTTCAACACAAATATCTTTACATTTGACATATGAAATGTAATTTTGCATCAAGTACTCTAGACTGGGCTATGCATTTTTGTGGCTTTTACTAGCTTCACCAATGTACAAGTTAGCAGAGTATTTCTGAAAACATCCCTGTTAGTGCAGACTCTTTTCCATCGAGCTGGCTGATCCACTAAAGTCAGCAGAATGTTTTGGCAATCTCCAGTTCCCAGTTTTTAGATAATTATTCAGACAGAAAAAAACTGTGTGATTCTTGTAAATATCAGTGATTACACTTTGAAAAGTGAGAATGGAAAGACTATTGAAAGTTTACGGAGACATATGTTTTGACAAGAAATGACATCTTTTGTCATACGAGCTTGCAAGGCGTAATAGAGTTTTCAAAAGGATTTGCTTTTGTTCTCTAACTGTCTTCAAATGCTGTCAGTTATTTTCCAAAGATTGCACTTGACCACTAATCTCTGGATTGGTGTTCAATTCACTGAGTGTATGGTTCCTAGTCTTGGATAGGTTTGGAGTCAGTGTCCATTTCCCCAAGGTGGATATGGATACAAATGGTACAGGTTTCTTCCCACAGAAATTTGAACTTACCATGACTATTGACAGTAGTGCATGGATGGTTGGGTGGTTTTCAGTCTGCTGTATGGTATCCTGGATATGTCACTGAAGTAAATGTCATACATTTTTGTGATAGTCCAGCAAATACGTGCAACAGAGAGTGTATTACTCAGTAAAGATATATTAGCATCTCAAAACCCATTTGATAAGGTGTATTGAGACTTTTGATGTTAAGCGTACAAGTGAGGTGCACTGAGTTGTCCTTTCAGAGGGTGATAAAAATGGACTGCCCTGACACAGGGCCAGTAATTTAGGGCAGTTGCTGAGGGTTTCTCTAGTCTAATACAGAGACACTGACATTCTCAGAGTATGATTCATCCTATCTGGAGTGGTGGGTAAAGCACTGGTTAATGCTTACTGCTTTCCAGTAAGTTAAAGAAGGAGAAGGGTGGGTGTGTGAAGAGGGAGAAAAAGAGGTTATGGATGTGTGAAGAGGGAAAAAAGAGGTTAATCTAGAGCCAAATATATAGATCTATAGATAGATTTTAGATGGGTAACACATGAGTGTGCTTCAGGAGACTGTTCATAAAACATACAGACACATAACAACACTTTCCAAATAACATGCTAATTGGGCAGCCAGTTAGTCTGGGAGACTTTGTGAATGTCATGGGCGCTGTATTTACTCCATCCATAGTTAAATAGTAGGCAGTTTATGTGATCCCCTGAAATTAGCTTTACTAAGTATAGGCAGTCTACTGTGAGTTGTACTTACCTCTGAATCAGAAGCACGTGGATCATGACTAAAGTGTTTTAAAAATACTGTAAAATGAAAGCATCTTTCAAATTACTAGCCATCCAAATTTTCAATTTTCACTTTAGTGCCCATTTTGCACATCTACCTGGGATGAAATAAGTAAAGAATTGCTATGATAATAACATTTCAGGTTTCATTAAAGTTTTGTTTTCTTATTTCTTCCCTTCTCTCCACTATTATTTACATTGTGTTTCTTCTAAACAAGAAAGTTTGTTTTGCAGAAGGTTAGCAAGGAAAGCAAACATCAGCTCTGAACAATATTGCAACTTACCACCTGTTTTGTGGAAGTTCAGTGATACAACTGAATTGATTTACTAAGGTAAGAATAACATGATTTAAAAGACATGGCGCGCTTTCAACCCTCACAGACTTCACTAGACTGATTCGCTGAGGACAGGCTTAGGTGGACTTCTAAATGAAAGCAGAATAGTTAATCACAATAAAATTTGAAACTGATGTCATCCTTCTGGCTCTTTTCTGGGAAGAGTTTCTGCTGCTTCATGTGAATCTCAAGTAAATATGACCCAATGCACACTCTTCCTGTCAAACCTGGCAAAGTTACAGCCAAAATAAATTATACAGAAAGAATGCTTGCAGAGTAGTAGATTAGTTTTTTTGGTTGTTGTTTTTTTGTTTTTTTTTTTTTTTGTTAACGATAGCAGACTCCTCTAATAAATTGTCATCAATATTTTATTAGGGTTTTTTTGTATTATGAAGAAGAAAAAAATACACACTGTGGAAAAATAACCAGTCTTTAATCAAGATTCTATCATTTCTGTTGCATTCTGCATTGTTAATTTTGAAATGTTTGCTTTTGCTGTAGACTATCATATTTGGTACATTAATAATTCACTTTATTTCTACAGTTACACCAAATAATTACTCTACTGACTCCATCGCTTAACCTAAAGAACGATACATTTGCATCTTTCGTTGGCAAAATGCTTCAGGTGGAATTTTTCCAGTTTAACTTCACATGTGTGAAATTTACCGGGGTGAAATACTAACTTCCACTGTAATGTGAATCCCCTTGCTAAAGAATCAGGCAGATAATTCTGGCTGGGATAAAGTTAATTTTCTTCTTAGTAGCTGGTTCAGTGCTGTATTTTGGGTTTGGTGTGAGAATAATGTTGATAGCGCAATGATTTTTTAGCTGTTGCTGAGTAATGTTTATACTAAGTGAAGGACTTCTTCAGTTCTTGGGCCCTGCCAGCGAGAGGGCTGGAGTGGCACAAGAAACTGGAAGGGAACACAGCCAGGACAGGCGACCTGAACTGGCCAAAGAATAAATAACCTTGACAACACAGGGATGGTTTAGTTATTGCTGAACTGTGCTTCGCTCACCATCAAGGCTTTTTCTGCTCCTCAGACTGCCCCACCAGCGAGCAGGCT
The DNA here is from genome assembly GCA_035590275.1 of Ibycter americanus. Lineage (NCBI taxonomy): Eukaryota > Metazoa > Chordata > Aves > Falconiformes > Falconidae > Ibycter > Ibycter americanus. The sequence goes on along the minus strand of JAVJGI010000060.1, from coordinate 54,129,315 downwards.
GGGGGTGCAAAAGAAGCTGGGAGGGGACACAGCTGGGACAGCTGACCCCAACTGACCAAGGGGATATTTCATACCATATGACATCATGCTGAGCAATAACATCTGCAGGGAAGAAGGAGGAAAGGGGGACATTCAGAGCTATGGCATTTGTCTTCCCAAATAACCATTATGCGTGATGGAGCCCTGCTTGCCTGGAGATGGCTGCTGATGGGAAGCAGTGAATGAATTCCTTATTTTGCTTTGCTTTGCTTGTGTATGTGTTCCCCATACAAACTACTATGAAGAAATTTAACTCTATCACAGCCAAAACCAGTACAGATGGTCAAGGCTAGCTGAGATGAACCTACACCTTGAAATTTTGTTGAACCTAAGTCCATGAAGAAGTGCTTTGCTCTAGTGGGATCAACAGTAGCAAAGGTGGGAATGCTCCTCTCCTCTGTTCAGGTCTCTTACAGTTACATGCAAATATTCAGTTTATGTACACATTTTTCTCCTTTCAGAACAAAAGTAAGAAAATTAAATTCAATATTGGTAAAGCAAACTTGTGGAGTTAAAAAAGAGAAAAAGTATTTACTATATCTATTAATTACATTTAGATAAACATACTAAAGTTTAAGTAGTAATTGTCGTGGTTTAACCATGACAATAATAAAATGGGATTCAGAGTGAATCATGTTTTGCATTGGTTGGTGAGGTAAGAATTCAAACAAACAAAACAGAAGTTTAGGCCTGTAAATCTTCCAGTATTTATGTGCAAAACTGGCCCTGTATTTGCAGTATGTATGAATTGTTATGTATGTACAACTGTGAAAGAGCATTTAAACTATATTTTTCCATTTAATATATAGGTTTTTACATTGCAAAATGTATTTTCAGCATCAAAGTCATTCTTCATGACAATTTATTGAAATTTCACATGTACAGTGTGAAGTCCCTTGCATTGGCTGAGCTGGCAGAGCTGTTCTAATTGACAGAGAAGCAAATACAGTCTGCAGACTATAAATGAATAAAACCAGGTTTCTAGAGAATGACATTATTGGCAGGTTGGTAAAGGGGTTAATAGAATTCCACAAGGGAAGTTCCCTTTTGATCAGCTGAAGGAGATGTCTGGCAGGTTGTTGACCCTGCTAAAAAGCTTTGTCTTCTTCTGTGTTTGTAAAAGAGACAAAGTATTTCTCACTTCTCTCATGTTTCTGATTTGTGTATTGTTTTAAACTAAAGGAAAACAAAACATCACAAAATCCCTGATATTCATGTTTTCAGTAAACACAGGTAATTGATAACAAAACAAAAGGTTACTGTCTTTACCTCTAAAAATGTGAAATCATCTGGCTTCCGTGAATGAAGAATGATACATTCCAAATAGAAATATGATTTATGTGCCAAAATTTCTGAATAGGTAATTGGAAAGATACAGTTAAGGGGTTTTGTTTTCTAAGGATTATTAACACATGATGTTAAAAGGTCTTCAGCTGAATTTAGTAATCAGGTAAGACTCTTCCCAAAGTCATTAGTTTTGTCATGGTTTGTATCTATGTGCCCCAGCGCTCTTTACATGAGTTCGCCTTTGAGAATGGTCACCATGGAACCAGGTTTGGCCTATACTCCCTTGAGCTGCCCTGGTTTGTTCAAGCTGCATCCACCACATCTGCCTCAGGCAGCTTCAGCGTTCAACACTGGCCTTCCTAGTACCCTGGCAAGGAGCCAGTCCCCTGTGACCCAGCTTCCCTAGCTTCCAGAGGTCAATTCTGGTGTCTTTAACCACTTCAGTAACTGGAGACCCAAAAGTATTATGGGCTTTTTTGTTATTGTTTAAAACAAGTTCTGTGTTTGAAGCAATTAATGTGGTTTCTAAAGATGACTTTATAAAAAGTCATCCTTTATTCAAGAAAAAATATTAGAGATGGAGAAATAATTCCCTCCTTCAGCATCCTCAATATCTCTGAACTTTAAGACCTGTAAAATGCCTTCAGAATTTCAGATGCCTTTTTCTGGTCTAGTCCAGTGATTTTGTTTTCTCACTGATTCCACTCTAACTCCTGGCAATGACAATGCATTCTTTTTACTTGCTTAATCTTGGATAATCAAAAATTCCTGTTCTTCAGTGAGCAAGTGCCTCTTTGGGAAAGTTCCAGATTCTGTTGTCTGTTTTCCTTTTATTGTATTGAGTTTTTTCTGTGGTTGCCCTGGTGGTCTGGAAGTGCCTTGGCATTTTGGCATATCCTAGGTGGAAGCCATATTACTATCCCAAAATTACTTCCAGAAGGATGAAAGTGTGTTCAGGATGACAACCTACAGCTGTTCTTGATGCACATCCTAGAATATTGTAGGACTTGTACTGGTCTGACTGTAAAAGCTGGCTGGACGGTAGAACCCAAAGAGTGGTAGTAAATGGAGTTACAGCTGGCAGCTGGTCACAAGTGGTGTTCCCCAAGGCTCAGTACTGGGGGTAGTGCTGTTTAGTATCTTTATTGATGATCTGGATTTGGGGTTTGAGTCCACCCTCACTAAGTTTGCAGATGACACCAAGCTGAGTGGCAGTGTTGATCTGCTGGAGGGCAGGAAGGCTCTGCAGAGGGATCTGGACAGGCTGGACCGATGGGCTGAGGCCAACTGTATGAGGTTCAACAAGGCTCAGTGCCGGGTCTTGCACTTGGGTCACAACAACCCCACGCAATGCTACAGGCTTGGGGCATAGCATCTGGAAAGCTGCCTGGTGGGAAAGGACCTGGGAGCGCTGGTTGATGGCCGGCTGGACATGAGCCAGCAGTGTGCCCAGGTGGCCAAGAAGGCCAGTAACATCCTGGCTTGTATCTGAACCAGTGTGGCCAGCAGAAGGGCAGTGATTGTCCCCCTGTACTCGTCACCGATGAGGCCACACACATGTTGAATCCTGTGTTCAGTTTTGGGCCCCTCACTGCAAGAGGAACATTGAGATGCTGGAGGTGTCCAGAGAAGGGCAATGGAGTTGGTGAAGGCTCTGGAGCACAAGTCTGATGAGGAGCAGCTGAGGGAACTGGGGTTGTTTAGTCTGGAGAAGAGGAGACTCAGGGGAGACCTTATTGCTCTCTACAACTACCTGAAAGGAGGCTGTAGACAGGTGGGGGTCAATCTCTTCTCCCTGATGACAAGTGACAGGAGAAGATGCTGCTGCTTGACATAAGAAATGTCTTAGAACAAGGGCGGACTGGTTACTTTTTGGTAGATGGAGTCAAGACACATTATTTTCCAGCTTCTGTGAACTATCGCAGTAGGACTCGGATGATGTCATCCACTGTGAATTATTGGAAGTCCCTCCCTATGCTCAGTTTAGGAGATAAAAAAAAATGTCCTTTCATCTAGCCTCAGAGCTACTACTTTATTTTATTTGTATAGCATCTAACAGATTTCATCTTGTGGAAGGTTATGTGTTGCAAAAGAGGCAGAAAAGTGCTGAGAAGAGTAGACCTTGCATTTTAAAACAACTCTAAACAGTCCACTGCTTAGTCAACAGCATGGAGAGAGAGATACATATATATAGAAATATATATATATATATGCGTGTGTGTGTGTGTTTATGTGTACATTTCATGTGCTAGACAAAATGAATTATTCAAAGCGATTCAGCCTGAAAGTTTTTTTTCTTTTTTTCCAGCTGGCATAGATTTGTTATTTCTCCTTATTTACATTGCCTTCCATGTTGAAATATACTACTAGACAATATATATTATTGAATATTTGACTCACATATATAATACAGTCTAATATGTTATTGTATATCATTTAACGTTACTTTAGTTTTCAAGGCGACATTCTGTCTCTCTGCTCTTTCTGTTGAACAAAACCTTGTCCCACCAAACTTCCCAGTCATATTCCACTTCTTTCGTGTGCACAAATAATTTATAAGAAACTTAAAATACCTTCAAAACCTTTATTAAAAGTTAAGGATAGTAGTCAGTATTATCCCTCAATTTACTCTGCACATTGCCCCAATAACTGTTCAGCTCTGCACAGATTAAAGTACCACTTAATGTGAATATGAATGATAGAATTTAAAGTCTTAATGTTTCATCAAAGTCCTAATATTATTAGGATGTGTTGCTATCTGTACTGAGAAAGAACAAGAGAAGAGTTATTTTAGTTCACACCACAGGTCAAGAAAGCTAATGGTCCTGCATTTTACATCTCTGATGCCGTTTCTAATGATAAGGGATAAAGTGAATGTAATTTGTATTTATGTAATCTGTCCCTCTCGCTTCTAAAATTCATATACTTATGCAGCAGGCGTTGATACACATGATTTGCACTGCTTTCTTGCAGAATAATGATACCATATATTATATATACGTTTATGTTGAGTACCTTTCTTATTTCTTTTGTATTCCTTCTTTTCTCTGGATCTCTTTTCTATTTTTTTAGGTCTTGATTGACAATTTGAGGAGATCTTGGTGCCTGCTGTTTTCCTGTAGACAATCACTTCCACAGCATCCTGTCCTATATTCTTTCCAATTAACTTCACTATGTAGGTGGCACTATCAGAAATGAGATGTGGGATGGGAGTACAGCTCCGCTTAAGTTCTTCTGTAATATGCCAGTGCTTGTTGCCTCACAAACATCAAATGATGTGAAGCAGTCAGCTGATACCCAGTGAAAGAGTATTTGGACAGATCACTGAAGTTAATAGTTACTGAATGGGGATCTGATAAAAAGAATTATGCCAAAATCTTTAAAACCTTTTTTCTGAAATGTAGTAAGTGCTGTGCGGGGAACATAAGATGAAGTCTTAGTTACTAATGAAATCCACACTTCAGTAGAGTACAGTTCACTACCACCAGCACAGAAAACTTGCAGTTTCTCTTGACATCACAAACTTTCTAGCAAGATTTTGCTATCTCTTCTGAAAGGCATTTTCACTTCCCAGAAGAACTACTATATGAAAATGTTATTTCTGAGTGTTCTATTTCACACAACATGTAGTGCTCTTTCTTTATAAAAGGGCAATAGTGCTGGGAGACTTCAAGCACCAAGCAAGACAAATATCTATAGAATTTCAGTACAGTTTATTTTAATCCCTCTCTTCTCAGAACTGACTTAACATTTCTTAGTTTTGTACTTGTAATCCTGACAAAATTTTTACCAGATCATGAATGTGGATATTTTTTAGCAGTTGAAAACAGACCATGTTGTATACAATACATTCCAAATTATGCTGGGATAGCTTAAGGCATTTTGATCAAAAGTCAGCATACATAACCTGTCTCCATCTGTTGTGCTTTCTAATTCAATCATCTGTTTTTCAATTAATTTAATTAATTTTTTTGTTTCAGTCTTTCCATAAAAGAATATTTTTTTTTGTTACCATTTTTCCTGAACCTTTTCACTTGTGGATTCAATGTGTTGTCATCTATGTTCACCTTTTGTTTTCTCATTACATGCATTTTGCATTAAAGGGTACATTTTTTCCAGCCTTTCCAAAGCTGAGGCATTGTAGCTATTCAGGTAACTTAATCAGATGCTATACCACTCCCAGCAGTCACAGAGACAGTCAGAACAAATGTAATTCTGACTTTCTGGGGGTAAGCCAGTAAAAGGTCCTTGTTATGATATCATTTAAAATTTAATTGAGGTCTGTTCAGTAAAAACAAGAACTAGAGATGGCTGTTCCATGAGACTGATGCCCTAATACTGTTAGGGCACTAATTTCAAAAGTTACTTCCTGAGCAAAGAGGAACAATGTTTTTCTAGTCTTTTATTTATTTATTTATTTTTAATGCCACATCTAGTTCCAGAGATGTGATGGTCAATGTAACTGAACTGTTGCAGGAGCTGCAGCAAATGGGCTTGGAGACTTTTGTTGAGAGCTTGTACACACTTCTCAAGCCAATAACATTATTATTTCAGATTTATAAGTAAGCAATCCCTCAAACACATTAATATGAAGAATGAAAAGCACAAATTACTTTGTAGTGTAAATAGGACAGCCTGGCATCACAACACATTTGACCGTACTCCTTCTTCCAGGAGTTTTAGCCCACATCCTGGACTGTATATCAGTGTACTTCATTAATACAGTGAAATTTAAGTTATTTTGTTTAATTCATTCCTTCAACCCACATTTTTTTGTGAAATGTGATCTTGGGAATAATCAAAGGATTCTATAATATCTTCTGCCAAACCATGTAAAATGTGAAATACAGAGATCCCAATAAAATTGAACCCAGATAGCAATTTCTGATATTGTAGTTAACACAACTATCTGTTGAAATAACAGGGTGATGTGACACATCTTCGGCTCATTATGAAATTGCTGTGACCAGCAAGCAGACACTACAGCTAAGTTTACAAAGTACATCAGGAAGATGGATCCTCTTTTCCTCATAAATAAATATACAGTTTCCTGGTTTTCCAGACCAATTGCTCATATATATATATGTGTGTGTGTGTATATATAGATTCATAAATCTTTTTATTCCTTACTCTTAAAAAGATTACTGACTTTTACATCTTTTGAAAGCCTAAAATAATACTTTAAATTGTTACCAGAACCCCACAATTATACTCTGTATGATATTATGGTATGCAACCGCATATTGTTAACTATCTGTTTGCTGTGCTGCTCCTGGGAAAGAGCTTTCCCAGGAGGCAGAGGCAGTGACTAAGTTTATTTTAACTTTTCTGAACTTTATCAATTAGTCTAGTTGTGCAACCCATTGTGTTAGGCTAAGCGTAGCCTGTCAGAAGAGAGCAAAGAAGCAGCAAGTAGGGTCATTCTTTGCAAGTGTTGAAGGAATATGTCCATTTAAATTGAGTAAGAAATAAGAAAATCTCAATTTTATTAATTTGAAAGTACCAGGTCTCAGACTGATTAATTGCAGTAAGACACTGAATGTTTAAGTCCCGTGAGCTATGCACTCTGAAAATAATTTAGGAAAATATTTTTGGTTTTACTGAGATAATGCGAACCTGTCTCTGCTAACAGTTCTGTGGATCAGTTTTTCAAGGCAGTTTATGCACAGATTGAGGTGAACTGCTTCTGCCGGAGAGGCCATATTTGAAGGTTTAGCCATCATCTAGTTAATGTGTAGTCTCTCTATAGTGCGACATCATTGCTATTGGTAATATATTCCATATATACATATGAACCTCACAGTTGCATAAGCTTAATAGGTAGATACTGCTGGAATACACAAAATCTGTTTTTTTTAAATTAGGAATTTTTATAAGTGTGTTTGTCATGGTCTAAGCCATTGTATAAACCAGTAAAGGATGTTCAGTGACAGTAGCAATTCTATGGTCAGTTTAGGATAATCTTATATTGATGCCCATCCTTTCTTTTATGATTTAGTTTTAAACCCTCCTATCCAGTACCTATACACCTATACACTGCTATCTAACCATTTAATGAAATTGTGGTATAGATTAGTTACTTTAAGAAAAATAATAATAATAAAAAAACAGGTTTGTCCAACCTCTTCTATACATGGTTTAATGACTAGCACGGAATGTGTCAGTGTGAACAGTGACTAGCAGATAAATGAAGGGCATAGGGTAGCATTTTCAGGAAAGAATCACTTGTAAACCAGCAATGTCATTTCAGTTTGCAAGATAGCTGATCTAAGCATAAGCATATCAACATAGCAGCAGAAGCTTGTCACGAGCTAACCACATAAATATTTACGTATGGTCTTGGATTTTTTACAGTCATTATTAGTTCATCTTCCAGGGCAGTCCATGGACTAGGAAGTGAGTTCATAAATCTCAAGCAACAGTGGAGGATATTGAGACATTATAAAATTAGGTATTTACTGGCTGAAAAGAACAAGTAATGTTCTAATAACTTTGTTGTCAATAATTGTATTCATACTACCTTTATTCTGTGAAATCCTACTTCCTTTTACTGTCTTGCAAAACTGTGTCCTGATGTACCTAGACTTAACAATAAAATATTTGGTGCTGTGCCCAGGACTCACAGGATGGGGCAGAAGCTTGTATCCAGATGGAAATACAAAAACCATGAGAAGTATTCTCCAGCTGTGGTATGTTATGTCCTTTGTGAGACTTTTAGAGCATAAGACATATATTTATGTACATAGTATACATGTAGCAGTCTCATGGGCTGTTGGTCCAGACAAACATGGCCCTCAGGCTGGCCAGAGGTTCAGGGCAGGAAAAAATGGTTTATTCCATGCTTATTAAGAGTAATGTAATGTGTGGATGTGTTCTGTCATGCTCCTAAACTACTTTTTAAAAATTTATTTTAATTATTTGCTACTGTGTTTATAATATGTGCAGTGGATAGAAAAAAAAACCAATAAAAAGTTTCATAAACATTTCAGACTTGTATTAATTATAGGTTTTTCTGATCTTGCTTTTTGAGGTATGCAGTGATGCAATAGAAGGTGTGTGTGTATGTGTGTAAGTGTTACATGTTCTGTCAGCATCTTCCACATTAAAACTACCAATTTTATGAGTTAGGTATTTTTTTACATGCACTAAGTGTCAGTAGCACAAAAATCCCTTTCCGCATGAACCAATTAAATGCAGCATAAACTAGTAAACTCCTTTGGCAATGACATCCACTGATGGAAGCTTATAATGCTATCTACTATACTTCCCTTTCTTTTGGCAGCAGGATTTTCCTTATGTTGCACTCTGCTACACAGGAGGGGTGTGGTTCATAGCGGCAGGGTACCAGCCACTCGCCCCCACTGCTAGGGCTGCTTATTGCCGAAGCAGCTGCAGAGGTTTCTAAATCCTGTACTGACTGAAGAATGGCATGAGGTGATGGAAAGGGTAAACGAATAGGCAATGGTGTCCCAGGCTGACACACTACCACTTCTAGAACATGATATCGCACACGTGCTGACATGTGGAGTTTCATCCTGAGACTACAAGCCACACTTGTGTGCCTTTGTACCACAATTAGAAGTGTCTTTATCAGATTGTCATCCTATCTCTCTGGCTTGGAGGTCCTTCCACTTCTTGTTCCTTTTTCTATTTCTTTAGCTTACTCTCATTCTCCTCTCATGTAGACCATCAAGTCAGGTAGTGTGATGCGGCTTGAAATGTTGGGCAATAAAGTAAAAGAGCGAGCATTATATTTTTCCTGGGTGCAAAAATAGGTACCTACTTTTGACACAAAAACACAGTTTACTGGGTTTAGTACTTTTCTGTAGACCTCTATATTTTTATTTCTAAGATCAGTTTCTAGAAACAACGGATGAAAGCCATGAAAGAACAACTCGATACTTTTCAGGAAGATCATTCTGCACTCCAGTTGAAAACATAAAAAGTTGTCTTAAATTTATCATAATAGGCTTTTGTGTGTGTGTGTGTGGGGTATGCTATAGACTTTGTTACCAACATAAAGTTCGATTTATTGTTTTCAGGTTGACTGACTGCAGACATAAGTGGCTTGAAATCTTCAGAAACAAAAAGAAAGTTGGCATTCTGAGTGATGGTGATCTCTCTTTGCACACAAAGAAGATTTTTAGAAGCTTGGTGACTGAATGGCATATAACTGAATAGTGGAGTGTGGTAAGGGCCTGTAGAGCTTTTCTTATCCACTAAGTTCACTGAGAGGCTTAAATGACAAATTTGAAGCCCCACATTCTGTGGCAGAAGAAAGGTAATTAGAAGACCGCTAATAAAATGATAAACTGGCCAGATATTACAGACCACCCCCCATCCCAAATCCCAAGAAAAATAACCCAAAAGCTGCTCATGAAGGGACAGAAGAAGGAACATAAGGACTGATGTTTGAGGATTTCACTACAAAGAAGTGCCATCAGTGTGCATTTTTAAGGCCATTTCTGTCATGTGATCCTAGATAAAAGAACCTGAGAGTAACTGAGCAAAGCTGCTGCTCAGATATCTGTTGTTTAGTCTTGTGGTTTAACCCCGGCTGGTAATTAAGTGCCACGTAGCCACTTGCTCACTCCCCCCTCACCCAGAGGGATGGGGAGGAGAATTGGAAAGGAATGTAAAACTCGAGGGTTGAGATAAGAACAATTTAATAATTGAAATAAAATAAAAATGAAAGAGCAATAATAATAACAATAACAACAACAATAACAGTTATAATGGAAAGGAGGGAGGGGGGAGAGGAATGAAATCCAAAGGGAAGGAAAGAAAGAATACAAGCGATGCACGACACAACTGCTCACCACCCGCTGACTGATGCCCAGCCAGTTCCTAAGCAGTGCTCGGCCAGCCCTGGCCACCCCCTCCAGTTCATATACTGAGCATGACAGCCTATGGTATGGAATACCTCTTTGGCTAGTTCAGGTCGCCTGTCCTGGCTGTGTCCCCTCCCAGTTTCCCTGTGCCCCTCCAGCCCTCTCCCTGGCACGGCCTGAGAAACTAAAAAGTCCTTGACTTAGGATAAACGTTACCCAGCAACAACTAAAACCATCAGTGTGTTATCAACATTGTTCTCACATCAGATCCAAAACACAGCACTGCACCAGCTACCGAGAAGAAAATTAACTCTATCCAAGCTGCAACCAGGACATTTAGAAACAGAAAAAGTTAAGCAGGCTGAAATCAATGTCCAGGGAATAAACACTATGAATGTTAACACTTTAGGCAGAACAGCAAAGCTGCAACCCCTGCTTGATGCTTTCACAGCAGATGTATAAATAGGTAGTAGAACATGTGTTTGGGCCATTTACTAAGGCAAGAATTTGGGAAAGAAACCTAAAACACATAACTAGACATATAATTCCCATAATGTTAGTAAACATTGCACATAATATAGCTTGAAATAGCCAGTAATTGAGTGTTATTTTTTTCCTTTCCTGTTTCATGGCCTTATCATTAGGGAAAACTATGAGCAGTGGGAAAAAGGGCAAAAGAAAAACATTTATACATAAATATCTTCTGTATGTTCAGGGACTAGAATGTCCTTTCTTTGACTCTTTACTTGTCCCTGTCCAAAGGCCACCCTCAGGCTGACCACTGAATTGATACTCAGAGTACCTATAGGTCATTCACACCATTGCTTTAAATAAAATTAACCTGAGGTCACCCTGCAATTTTAACTGAATTCTTTCATTTGGGAATACACTTGGAATTCTGTTTAAAATATCTACTTTTTCTTTGCACACCAGTTAATTAACAGTAAGGTAATTCATCATAATGAAGGCATTTGTGAGATCTGCAGCAAAGCCCCTCAACAGCAAGAGTTCTTCAGAGGCAAGTAGTTGTTGACATGAAATAGCATCCTTACCCATTTGGTATTAGTCTTTAAGACACTTAAATTAGGCAAGACATTTGTGTCCAAATCCGTGGCTAATGCTACAGAAGATTTGAAATAAATTTGTGACAGTTATTTTCAGAATTCCTGCTAAATTCACACTTCAGGATATAGTCAGTTTAGATTAATGGCAATCCTGTCATACTGCTGTGGCTGGCTGCATGACGGGAGTGCGCATTACACTGATGGAGAAGTTCTTAGCTGCCCTGGGTAGACTGCATGAAAAAATAAAGAGTCAAAGATGGAAAAGGGGTTTATGAGTACAAGAATCAATCAGCATGTAAAGGGCGAGGTCGAAATTACTGATTAACAAAAAGTGACAAAGACAGTTACAAAGAATTTCAGAACTATCAATGAAGGACTATCTGTTCTGGAAACCAATTTTAGCTATTCCACCTTCACCCTGTAAAGTCTCATATCTATCCTAACCTCCAGCTGAACTTGCCAGCACAGTCTATTGAATATATTTATGAGAATCCTGGTACCTAGACATTAATAAAATCTAGAGAGAATGTTCAGTCCCTTTCATCCTTACCACTTTGTATTCTCTTGATACTTCTAGGCCTACATTAGCACTACCATAATTACAGTTCTCGAGTACTACAGAAACGAGTCTCAGTTTTGCTAACATAGTTCCCATCCACACTTGGACTCTTTGTAGCTACTTAAAAATGTTCTGTGCTGTCTGAAAAACATTACTTTGATGTAAATCGGGACATCTTTAAACAGACACACAAACAGGTGCAAGTAACTTTGCCCACAGATAGAGCTGCCAGACCTGATGAGCTGTGACCAAGCACCATACAGCTGTGTTAAGGCAACGATAATCTGAGCTAATGCATTCACCTGGGAGGCTGATCTTGTTAGTCTGAACATAACACCATTCTAATGTGACTATATGGTTTGGAGCTGGCTCTCAGTATGGGCAGAATGAACCAAAGTTGCCTACGTGGAGAGATGTTAATGCATGCTGAGGGGAAAAATGAGTCGGGAATTTCAGTGGAGCCACATTCAGTTGAAACATGCTGGTTTGTTTGTTGAGGTTGAATACTTCACACACTGGTTCTTTAAGCCAGAATACTATTTTCTAAGAAGAAAATATATATATATATATATATATAGGAGAACATGAAATGCTTTGAAAAATCCTGTTCTGGCAGTTTTTAAGTGATGTGGGTTTTATTTTATTTTGTGATTAACTTTTATTTAGGTTTTTAAAAATTATATGATGTACCACTGGAGAAATGATAATAATAAACAGGCTTGTGCTGAAGGAAACTTTCCTAAAATAATTCTCCTGTTTTAAGAATTACAGCTTTAGAGTATATAATCCAAAAAAAGCTATGAGATCTCTATCAGTTTTGAGTCTTAAGGAAAGATCTGGCAGACATCTGCTGTGAATTGGTTGGGTACAACTGAATCTGTTTGGAAAAGGAGAAGAGACTGGAAGAAAAAGTCCAGGGCCTACAACACTTGCGTCAAGACGATGGGTTCTTATATATGAGATGCCATGCAGAATGAGATTTTTGATGAGATGCCCTTGGGAGGCAGTAGTTTCTGCATCTCACTAAATTTTGAACTTAGTGTAATGAGGACTGTTCTCTGTAACAGAAGAAGATTCTGCTGATCCCCCTGTGGCAAGTTTTCTCTCTTTGAGTCACAGAAGTTGCTGGCTAATGGCACAATTAACTTGTGATTCATTTCCTGGGGAAAGGAATATACAAACTGACACAACAGCTCAGGAAGACTGCTGATCATTGGATAAAGGGAACACCTCACTTGCTCTGTTTCACTGCTGCAATTTGGGAAGAAGCAGGAAATTTAGATCATCACAAAACTAATAGGGAAAATTATCTCCCCCCCCCCCCCTTTTTTTTTTATAACCACCTTGAAATATTTTTAATTCATCTACATACATGCTGAAGGCAGGAAAGAACATACATTAAGGTGTAAATTTACGTAGTACTGTCCTGCTCTTTTGTCATCACTGGATAATTTTCACTAGCTTAGATTCCTTTAGTCATCTGCACAGTTTGAATGGATTATCTCAAATAGGAGTTAAAGTGTAAAAAAAAAAAGACTAATGTTTCCATTACTCCTGAATTTTACTAAGAAGCTTTAATCCTGTATGTTCATGATTTTTCTCTATCACCTACATCCTTCTAACCAGAGATAATTTCTTATGCTGGAGATGAAACATTGATGGCCCTCTGGTAAGTTAGCCTTTTTCCAGAACTTAGTAAATAGATAGGAAGCTATTTTCATATTTAGCTATGTTAATAGCTGTCTATGAATTAGAATTGATGCACTTTGAATAAATTTGATGTTTCTTCTTGGTCTATGAATTTGAAAATGAGATCCCTTTCATCTAAGTGTCTAAACTAAGATTTGGATGGAAGTTAGATGGAAGTTTAGATGGGAGTTTCGGAAATACCAACTTTTGATATATGCTTCTTATCTTTTATACAAAATGTTATTTTCTCCATGATCACTTTCCAAGGAGGCAAGTTTTCTTTAACAGCAACATCGTACATGCTAACAGGACTCTCCTCTAAAATCTGAATAGAACTATGACCAAAAGCATTGCATTCTCCCTTGATGTCATTGTATTCTGCTTGGTTTCTTCTACTCATGACTCTTTTTCTCCCAGTATTGCCTGTATAGACTTCAGGCAAGGATAATCTGGGAGCCAAAAGAACTGACTGATACAACAGATTTGAGTAGGGTGGGTGAATGGCTGGAAATTCAGGCTGCATCGTTCCAGCTGGTCGCCCTAGAGTTAAGGCTGTAGCTCCTGACAGGGCAAGGTCCTGGCTGAATGTCACAATATACATGCAGCTTGAATCCAATCTACTTTAAACACACCAGACCTACAATTTATGTATGCAAGGTGCTCAGCAGATGCTCTGAGAATAAATTGGCCTGACATGTCTGGAGAGTACTGTGCTCATACAGTGTGTGCTACATGCCTGTGTTTTTGTCTTTCTTTTCCCAAAGAGAACACAAGAGTGAGGAGTGTAGGTGGCTGGGCATGCAATGCAGGTGTAATAAGAGGCTATTCAACTCTGCAGCATCTGGACCAGGGCTGCATCTCTCCCAGATTTGGTTCCAGCTATCTTACAAGTATGCAAAGATATCCTTCTTTAACAAACCATTACTGGATGACAATGTAGGAAAGCATTAAAAAAAAACCCAACAAAGAAAAAGATGAAACAAGGGGAATGTGAAATACCTCATCTTGCATTGCTTGCACATTTGTTTCTGTTGCTGGAAACTATATACTAAGTGAGGAAGGGGACTGCAGGAAGAGATGGGAGAGTTAAGATAATTGGCTATTGATATGGAGAATTCATTTCTGTCCTGATGCTGTGAGAGAGTTCCTATGGGCAAGTTGCTTGAATCAAACTTTATGAAGGCAGTCAGTAATTGTGTGTTTGGGCATTAGCTGTGTGCCAAACTTAACATCCTCCACCTTGATTTACGTAATTGCTGAGCATTCACAACAGTAACTAAAATAACTGAGAGCTGGGCTTCATAAATGTTCTATGCAGTGAGAAAGAAATCCTAAATACTTATAACTGTGTATATTAAGTTAGTGAAAACTTTTGTCTTTTATTTTTTCCTCTGCCTCTATAAAATGGACATATTAATAATCAATTATCTTACAGGAGTACTGTGAAGGTAAATTCAGTCATATTTGTGAAACAGAACTACTGCAATGAGGACTGTTGTAGAAGGCTATGTGGGAACCAATAATTCTGCCTTTAGGACTGAGTTCAAGTGATTTGTATTAAAAGTCCCTGTGGATTACAAGCGGAGCAATAAAGGTAAAAAAACCCCGACCGAATAACTGTCCATTAATGTAGTAGCATTCGTACTGCCCATTGAATGAAATAGATGATCTCTTGAAAATTTGGAAAGACTAGAGTTAAACTAAAAATTGTATAAATGAGGAAACAATCAAAGGTTAAACTCAATTTAAGCCTGGTATTTTATATGCTGCAATCTCTTGATGTAATAATTTTATTATATATATTATATATAATATATTTATATTATATTTAATAATAGTTCTCCTTTAAGGGGAATGCCAGTGAAACTAATAGCACTGTAGATACCGAAAATGACTGACAGCCAAAATATATAAGAAAACTGAACCAATATGTTTTGTGGGAATGAGGCTTAGAGATACTTTTAAAAACATATCCAACAGAAGAAGACTTTATAATGTAACATAATGTTGTAGCTTTGATAAGGCAGGAGGAGAGAAGGACAGAGAATAATGTAATTTAAACAGAAAATGATGGGAACATGTAAGAAAATGCTGGTAACAAAGAATAAACCTCATTTCAGCATTTCACTTGTTTGGGCTCTTTCCTGTAGAAAAACTAAGCTATGCACATAATTAGACATTCATGCTGCCACAATAAATCACTTTTATGAACACACTGATGCGCCCTGACACACTAAGCCGAAGTTGGCAGGTCTGCTCTAAATAAGGATCTGCTGAGTAGCTGACGTGAACTTCTGATGCATTTCAAATAGAGACAGTGAGAATCCTTTAACAAGCATCCTCTCTGGTTTTCAAAGACTCTCACAGAGTCTGAATATTACTGATTTATCAGAACAGTCCAGTGCATATACTGTACATCAGTGGAACTATGTCCATCACAGCATTTCACTGATGAACTATGACTCCTGTTCTCCTAATTTTCTGGTATTTGTTTTTATTTCCTGTAAACAGTTTGCAGCATGCATGAGATGTTTCTATAAATGCAAATGCTTCTTCATGCACACCGGGAGATCTTTGACCAGATGATAGTCAAAATGTAGAAAATAAATACAGCTTTGGGCGGGTCGGGGTGGGAAGGGAAACATTTAACAGATCTTTGAAAATAAAGATGCAGTTAGAAATGTTGAGCACAATTGCTTTCAACTTGGTTACATGAATATCTGTTCAGTTCTTGCTCTGGAAACACAGAAGTGCTGAAAAGTACATTTGTATGGTAAAACAGAGATCTAGGAGAAACTCTTAATAACACCTTAACAATTAAAGGTGTTGCTGGTGCCTAGGGTGTCAAATAAGTTACATGACTTTATGGGAGAAAATGACCAAATGTAGTCCAGTAGAACAAAGGCAGTGTGTGTCTTTGTGTTCATAGGCCTGTCCCTGATGTTGTGTAGGTGAACAAGTGGAAGACTAATAACTTTAGCAGTCACAGTTATATTTGGCTTCATCAGAAGTGAGGTGGGAAGACTGAACACATTTGCCAGCTTGGTTCGTCACACCATATAATCCCATTGTACTGCTTGTTGATACATTGAGCCTATAACCAACCAAGGTGTGTCTGCAGGTGCCAGGCAGGTATGGCTACAGGAGTAACAGGTGAAGGAGGAGGTGATAAAATGCAGACACTTTTAATTTGGAGGCACACCTTGCTATGTGCTGTTTTGTGGAATGACTCCAGATTTGTATGACAAAAAGTAAATTATACCAGTTGTTCTGACAATCTGTACAGTACTGGTGTTTAAGGATTACTACCAGAAAGGATGGTGCATAGCTGGTTTTTTTGATATACTACACTGCTATTTCATCTATCTGACCTGGAGACAAAGAGCTACCAAATAGTTTTTTCTAGCTACATGCTGCACCATAATCCAGATTGTTTTGTCGGGGTTTTTTTTGTCCTTGTTTGTCAATGTTCATCATGCTCAGTGTTTTTCAGGAGACTTTCCCTACAAAAACCTCCAATTAGGCTTGTAAGTTTATAAATCAGGATGCACAGGAAACAGGTATTAATCAGTTGACAAAAGAACTAAGTAGTAAAAAATTTTGGTATGTAGTTTCCAAAAGGAACGGAAAAATCTTTTGGTATTTTCAGAATGAGACTCTTTCTGATGCGGAACACTATTATTGCAGCTATTACATATCTGGTGATTCAAGCCCCATTATATTTTTATTCATTTTTAATTAACACCTTACCTAGACAGTAGACTGCATTTTGATCTAGGTTTTGAAATAATTTTCTGGAAAGTGTAGGTTTTCATTATTGGCTCACACCTGCCTTGAAGGCAGAATGGAGCAGTGCAAATCATATAAAAAAGAAGAAAACAAAGCTACTAACCCCCTTTTATCTCATAATCTACAGTCAGATGGTGACCCTCGTCAGTGCTGGCAAGAAGAAATGAGGCTGACGGTTGATTGATTGGAGAATGCTTTGGCAATTGGGCAGTGTTCTGAGGCAATGCAGCAAGCAGCTTTGGTCTTAATAACTTTCTATTACACACACTTCTTGTGGCACAAGCAAAATGAGGTTTGATTTATTTTTGATGGATCTTCTCCACACGAGTTTTAAAACTCATTGCTTGAGAAACACCTGAAGTTATTTTATTGCTTCCAGAAAAGTATTAAATGGTTTCAGGTGCAGAATCCCTCCCTGTTTTACTGTTAGTAAGAGAAGTCACTTGCCAAAAAGTGTTTTTCTGCTATTTGAACTTCTCACAGACACTCAGATAATCTGTATTTTTCTGTGTCCAGGAAGTAAAAAAATTGAAAATGCACAAGAGACCTGAGGTTATTTTGGCAAATAGCTGCAAAAATTTCCAATAATCTTCTAGTTTATATTAAGCATCCACCACAATATACTGCTATTCTGTCTCCAGTAAGATGGCTTCCAATGAGCTATCTGTTAAGCTCTCATTTTTAACCTGATAAAGGTCTAAATTCTCAGCTTTGATATCAACTGATCTATGTCAGTTTAGTCTAAGAGGTAATTCTATCTTCGTTTCACTATTGTGAACTGATGGATTGCTTAATTGTCTGTATGTAAAATCCATACTCATGTCGAATGATACATATGTTGCATAGCCTTGTTAAAACCTTACTTATGTTTATGTGGAAAATCAGCAAGGAGTGAAAAAAGAGCGCAGAGAAGAGAAAGGATTGGATGCTGACAGACTGACATGGAAAAGATGACAGAAAATTCATGTGGATAACCATTAGGCACATTTGGAGCAAATAAAGAAATGTCTTCTGTAGAGCGTTGTCATGCAGGGTGAAAAAAGAATGAGTGGCTTTCATTTCCACCTAAGGCTGGGACTGCACAGTTTAGGAGCAGGAATGCTGGGGAAGCTGCTTTCCCAGTGACAAAGTGGATAGAGAGAAGCTGATGGGAACATGGGAATGAACAGACAAATACATTAAGCAGGAGAAGATTATTAGTGGAAGACTGCAAAGCTAAACAGGTACAGAAAGCATAGGAGCTAACACTGGAGAAAAGATACAACAGGGCAGGATTGACAAAACTGTGACTCAAAGGATGTTTGCCTAGGAATGGACCTGGACGGAAGCATGTTTATGGGGATAAGGCCAAAAGAGTCTTAACTGTAAAGACTACTGGCATCTGGATAGCAGCATGCAGTCCTGAAAATGCATGCTTTGATGTAATCACCTAATTTGCAAACACACACCAGATTTTCCATTCCCACATGAGTTCTTGGAATGAATTGGTACATGAAGACCTGGATTTGTACTCTTTGTCAGGTAACAGGCATTTTCTGATCTTTTTCTCTAGCTGATGGAGGAAATTAAGCATCTCTTAAAAACAGTTCATATCTTAGGTGAACTAAATAACCTTCAGTAGATGCCTAATTCCACTGACTGTAGAAGGCAGCTTGCAGCCAGCAGGCTTCTAACTTGGCGTCAGTTATTACATACCTAAAGCTAAAAGTGATGAATCCTTGCCTGAATCAGGCTGCAGTTTCCCCTTTTATTTGTGTGAGAAGTTGAAAAAAAAAGGATCACCAGAGGAGAATGGGCATAGCCTGGGGGATTAGATTATTTCCATTCATAGGAATGACTACTTATTTATACCAGATTTTTACAGCTGGACAAGTAACTGCATGTCCTTCTGTCTGCATGACCAGCAGAAAGCTTGTTACCTGCTCTCCACAAGTACTAAGATGTCACAGTACACGTGAGACTGTTCTGCCTACAACCAGCTGCTACAAGTCTCAGGTGGGAGAATCCATCATAATGGTATATTTCTGACAGCTACATCACAAGTTTTTTAGGTTTTGTATGCACTAATGGGCACTTAAATAGCTGGCTGCACATGGAGCTGAGCTTGATTCCACACATTGCCCATGACTGGAGCCAAATGGATGCAGAATTTATGTAAACGTACCCCAGCAGCCACGAAGCAAGTGGCTACTTTGGTGAGAAGAGCATAGAAATACCTGTGAAAGGGCATATATTTTTACTTCTGGTTTGTGTGAGGATACATGTAGGAGGTGAAATTCCCTTTGGTGAAAAAAGAAGGCAAAAATGAATCTTCAATTTAATTACATAATTAGAGATTTATTTTCACAAAACTAAACCACTGTGATTATGCACACACGGAAGAAGGCTGTCAAACTTTACATAGGTGGTCCTAGTTGAAAGTCTGAACTTTCAGCTACCTGACTTTGCATCATGTGTACGATGTAGGAAAGTTTATAGTTTTAATATGCAAATTACTCTGAACATATGTCTACATTATAATTTTCCACCATGACAGGTATTGCTGGATTCCTGCACAGTATTCTCCATTTTATATAGGAGAAATGCTAAAGGAAAGATATTCTTGTGCTCAACTCCTAATTATGATACTTAGAGCACAGGCTTTGATCAGGAGCAGCTATTTAGTGAGAGGAACAGTGAATACAGCCATCAGTATTGCGGCTGTTTCGATAACTGAGATCTTAAATCATATTTTTTATTGCTAATTTTTAAAAATATCTGTTTGGTTCACAATTTTCCTAGTGTTCCATTGATTTAATTACTTTGATTTATGCATGTTTTGATGTCTGATTAGAGCACTGTTTAAATACATTTGGTCCTCAAAAGTCTATTAAATGAGTCTCCAATTGATTAAATCAAATTTTGTTGTACAAGCAATTGCCTTTGTAAATAAATATAAATATGCAATCATTGCATTTAATTACAGCTGAGAAATCAAGATAATATGGACCTATTAGACGGCAGGCAAAAGCATTGATATGCCTAGAAAATAGTCTTTAAGTTTTATGTTCACATAGGGATGGAATTGAATTTGATAATAGGATTTGTTTTTATTCTGTGCAGGCAGTGACAACACAAATAACAGCCTTAATTTAAGATAACTGGTGATGGTGCAGCAGGTTGGCTGTACAGATAATGTGGCAGAACCTTCCTTTCAGCATGCAACAGAAAAGAAAACGTGTCCTAGAATTAGTATCTGTGGGCTTTGATTCAGTGCCTGCCCTGCTGAAGATTTCTTTTTGGCTTTCAACTTGCCACATATACCCATACTTTTAATACTTAACGCTTTTTTAAGTAACCAAATATTTGCAGTAATCTGGTCTTTAATTTGCTCACCTGTTAAAAAAGGAGAGACCATCCACTAGCAAGGTTAATAATATAAAGACTGCAAGGCCGTTTAGATATTATGATAAGAAGATATATATAAATACCATTGATTGAACTAAAGAATGGAAGGAAATAGTGTTGTTGAGGGATTCCATTTCCCTGCATGAGCTGGAAGGTCACCCTACAAGTACATTTCATTGCTGCATTTCGCATGGTCCTTGGTCTAAATTAGAACAATGTAAATATGGATCCAATGTTTCTCTATTGAGAGCTCGATCACAGCTATTGGGAGTTAGGGAGTCACCTCTAGGAAAAGGTGATCCAATACTTGCTTTGGTCAGTGCGTGTGGCCCAGACACTGGACAAGTGCTCTGAATATCTTGTCAGGGTGCCATTTGCATAACAGACGCACAAAACATTCCTCATGCAGTCTAATTCCAAGTGACATTTGCATTCTAATCAATATGAACTTCACATTTAAAGTCTGATTATTCATTTCTCTGCTAACATCCATATGGCCTTTGAGCATTACTTTTTATCTAGCATTTTGAATAATCATGTCCCATCCCTGACCTGAGCATCTCTCAGTGTAGCTGCAACTGTGGCCATGTCCACAGCTCTGCTCCTGGTGACCTAAGCAGCTTCTTTTATGTTCTTAGCAAGAAAGGATGGCATATTATTTTCCCTCGTGATAAGTATTAGTCACTCTGTAGCAAAGCAGTTACGGTGTGTGAAGTCGCCTGCTGGCAGTCCTTGTGAGCAGTTTATCAGTTTGGCTTCTGCTTTGTTAAATGTTGGGGCTTTCAAAAATAAGTTTATCTCTTTTTTATAATTACACCTTTACATATTTGACTTTAAGACTGTAAATTCTGCAGGGCAGGAGGGGAAGGTAGCAGCTTGTTCAGTACCCAACACTTTGTAGTTTCATTTTGTACTGTGCCTGATGCAAGTTACAGTTTGGCCAGGGCTAGCTGATGCTGGCACACAACACCAGCCATTGCCCTAAAAGAGAAAAACTGACATAGAGTCAGCCTGTTCTCAACTAGACCCAGGTCTAACCATGTCAAAAATTTGACATTATTCACCTCCAGAATTTGAGTTAAATCTTTTTCATAGAATGATTAGAACTTCAAGGTTCAAATACAAACAGGAAATTATGAAATACTTGGGTGTTTGTGCGTGTGTATATATATATATATATATATAAAAGATACTAGGAGAGAAATGAATGTGAGTAGAATGTGCTCAAATTAACTTAAGCAAGAGATGTGTTCAATTTAACTGAAGCATTTCAAGTAAATGATGATAGATATAAGATCTTAATTTTGGGTTTTTTTTCACTAATGAGTTCAATGTTTAGAGATTAATTGGTATTTACAATGAAACTGGCCCCAACCAGTAAATTTACTAACACTGCAAAGATGAACGTACTGGTTGACTTTGATATCATATGGTTCATTAAAAGTACCAGTAGTATGTTCAAGAATCATCCTAAAATACAGAGTTCAAGAATATAAAGCCTTCTGGCTGTTGTCTGACTTGAGCTAATGTGATGCATTCTCTTAATAGGAAAATCATCCTTGTCGCTACTAATCTTCAGTGATTGATACCATGATTGATCTTGAAAGTAAACATAACCATTTTAACTTTCCATTGATAAAACTTTTGTCACTCAGACCAAACACTGAAGTCAGTAAGATTTTGTTTGAATAACAAATGGAATATTGAGAAATTAAAAGTTTTCTGTTTAATTTAGTTAATGACTCAAATATGTTGCTCTTCTGCTGTGATATACTGTAAATCTACAAATCACTGTACTATAAATCCCTTTTTCTTTATTACCACCATAATTTGTTTGCTATTGTAATTTACATGCTGGAAGTACTATATTGAGCTATGTACTTGCAAAGAAAGTGTAATTTAATTTAAGAATTGTTGTAAAATGCAAAAAAGGTGCAGAACAGCATAAATGTATGAAATAAAATGTCATAACCAATGGTAATTCAATTTCAGAATCAGGTAATTAATCACAGCAGTTAGGTACCAACCATTCTTTGTACGCATAGTGTGGGACTGATCATAACATCCATTCACCAGTAGTGATGAGCACAGCATAAATGGATTTCAGTGGAAAGACCCTTCTCTTTTCCTTCCTTCGTTCCTTCCCTGTCAAATTAAGCCAGAGTTTCATTAAAACTGTAAGTATTTCCTATTCTGCTGGTATTTTCAGTGAGGTTGCATTGTGCCTTCTTAGTGGTATCTTCCTGTTTTTTGCAGATGTGGAATTCCTTTTTAAGCCCGCAACAACTAACCATCCTGGAGTTCGATGCCCCCCACAGAGGGTTGTGTTGGCATAAGGACACACTGACACCACACCCTGGGGGAGCCATGGACAGCCAGATGCCAGAAATGAAGCTGTAATTGCTGCCAGAGTCCCAGTACAATGATACTATTCCCTTAGGTTTCCAGGAGCAATATTATTTCATAACCATCCACATTGCACTTCTGCTGAGTCATTGATAATAGTGTAGAGCACTCTTCTGAGGTGTTCCTCTTTGAATAGTCACAGAAAATGGACAGCCAAAGCAAAATTGGTTTTGCATTTTTCTCAACACATGGCTTCTTAGGATAAGAAAAGAGTTCCTAGACAAGAAAAAAAAACCAAACCCAAAAAACCCCCCAAAACAAGCAGTTAGAGTACAATTGGTACTCCACATGTTAAAATGTACAATTTCCAGAGGAATGGCTACCTAACACTTTTGAAAATACTGCATCTGTTGTTATCAGTTGCTTTTGTAGCTCTTGGAACTTAGTTGTTTGACTGAGGATCCAAAAAGACTTGTTATTTACACAGTTAAATAAAGAAGTAGCTGTAGGCTCTGTGGCTTGTTTTGTTTTGTTTCTTAATTTTTTATTTTTAAACCAGCTTTGGTGAAATAGTCCACTAAGCTCCATTGGGGTGTATGCGCTGACGCTTTGCTTTTCCTGCTTCTGGTTCCATGTGGATAGATAAGAAAACATTTATTTTGTTGTATATGCCTTTGCTTGCTGGGGATAACAGGACAGTAACTGTCTGTAGCCTGGGGTGTTCAGTTATTGGGTTTGAGAAATTTAAATGAAGGAATAAAATGCAAAGTTGTTTTTAATAAGCTGGCTGCCAAATCTCTAGCCACCAACACTGTGATTTCAGATTGAATAATCTACTGCCCAAAAAAGCCTAAAGGGATGAGTGTGTGTCTTGGTGAGAAAGAGGAGAATTTAACTGTTTGTGATCATTTAAAAAGACAATTGGGTGGGTTTTTTTGTGGTTTTGGGTTTTTTTTAATTTTGTTTTGTTTGGACTGAAACCACAGAGCTCACAATTTCTTCTTCTAATCCTGTACTGAGCTCAAGAACAGGAGTGGGAATAGAAACGTCTTTAAAGCAACTCTGTGCAGACCTTGGCATCAATCAGGCCACTTTCACAGCTACTTTAACTTACTCCCTGATTCCTAGGACCCATTATACTGACATTTAGCAGAGAATCACCTTTATATCAACAGCTGCACTCTTCTTTGTCATTGATGCTTCCATTTGGCCTACACATAATCCTTTTTCACCAGGGTCCAAGGCATCAATTATATCCCATGGACTGTTTTCTACCTTTTTTATGACACTCAGAAAGGCTCATTCCTTGGGCTTAGTAGCACTGAGTATTTTGCCGTTGCTGTGGGAAAGAAAATTAAGATCACTAACTTCTGTACATGTAGGTGAATGAGAAAATAGTATAGATCGCAGTCTTTTGGCCAATATTAATTTTTCTTAACTTTTGAACAAACACTGACATTCAATAAACTTATTTCTGTTATAGACCAGTAATTTTCATTTTATATGTGCCAAAAAAGAAATGTGCGAGAAGTTCACTATTAATTCAAATGGATTCTGTAAGCATATATGGATAAAGATGAAAGCTCATAAAAAGGTACTGTAGAAAGGTACCTGACTTCTTGCATGTTGATGAAGATTCAAATCCACTAACTACATGTGACATAAAGTATTTGCAAGTCCACATCAAAGAAAATAAACAGCACCCTGCAGAGGGAACTTTTAATTATCTCCATGATAGACAGTGATGATTATAGCCTGGTCTTGTCTGCCTTTTGCTCTTTTCAAAAGGGAAAGAACTTTTAGATTAGACCAGTAAGTCACATAGATATGCATCTTTTCATCCTGTTTTTGGAGTCCAGTCATTTATTCACTGGAGACGTAGTGTAGCCTGAATGTCATTCAGCAACACCTATGTCTTTTTTATTAATTTATTTTGAAGAATTCAGGAACATTGTAAAGGTAGTCCTCTATTTATATGGGTTTGAGTGTGGAGCAGAATGCGTGAAGACATGGGTTGCAGGCTTATCATTCCCCCTCAGCAAATTCAAGGAGTGAATCTGGATGAACCTGCTGTGTTACTGTTCAAATACATTTTCCAGTGTCAAACACACATACCATTTCTCGGGCTTTGTTCCTTTTGTCGGCTGTTTCCAAAGGCCCTCTGGACACCCCAGAAAGACAAAGTGACTGAAGTACTAAGTTATTTTACAAATCTGATTTGAAAATGTAAGGCATATTGACATCCATTCCTTGTCTGAGATTTCTGTGAAGTTTCACAAGTGCTCAAAACACCTGAGGACAAGGTCACAGTTTGGACTTATTGATAACACAGACTTTGAAGTGTCTGTTAAGAATAATGATCACCGTTTTTACAGAACCATCTTTTATGTTGAGTAACTAAGGGTGTTCACTTTAATTAAGCAACAGTATGTGGGATGGAGAGAAAAGTGAGAGCTAAAATGAGTTCTGAACTGAAATGAAAAACAAGTATTGGAAAGAATGTGATAAACAGATGATAAGTGACTTTCTGCACCTTATTCCATCTCAAGGAAGAAGTGCTAGCCTAGTAGATGTAGCATTACAGTAGGAAAAATTGAGATTCAAGTGCTTGTCACAATGAGTATTATTTGTATAAAGCTCCAACAGGAAAAGCTAGGAGAAACTCATTCCACTGTGTCTCAGTTTCCAAAACAGAATAGTTAAGAAAAGAGTGATCTAGAAATGGTGAGCAACAGAGCAGCTAACCAGTAATTCTCTTCTGCATCTTTTGTTTAAAAGGGCAGTCTCAGTGATCTTCTGTTGCCTATCCTTTCTGTATTCCTGCTATCTACGTTTTCAAAAGACATTTTGACTAGTTGATATTTTCCAATATAAGCTTCTTCCAGTGAAGAGTAACTCCCTGTACTCTGTCAAGCCAAACTCTAAGTAGATCTGTTACAGGTTTAGCTCTTCTGTATGGATCCTTTTTCACTGTTTGTAGGTGGTGGAATACAATCTCATTTGGGTTGTTTTGGGGTTTTGTTTCTTTCATTTGTTGTATGTATTTTTTTCTTTTGAAATGTGTTCTGGATATCCCTGGAAGGATGTGTTGGAGCCATGTCTGTGAGTCTGAAAGCCAAAATTAGAATTTGTCAAAAGTGTTTCACAATTTCTCAAAGAAACAAAGCATTTACTGCACACCTTAGGGTTTTGTTTCAGTAAAGTCCCTAGCTAGCAAGGCTTTTAACCTCAATTTTAATTTCTATTACTCTTCAAGAATTATTACTCTGTAGTATTAAATATTTATCTCTTGCAGTAAGGCAATAGTCAGTGTAAAAAGCTGGGACTGATTCTGGAACAGTACAATGCTATAATTGCTTGCTGCAAAATTAAATGATGCACAGCTGAATTGAATATTAGGCAGAACATAAAATAGGTCTTTTTCAAGTTTTGAACTGTAGGATGAAAATTTTAATACAACAGTTTGGAGAAAAAAGAGAAATCAAATCACTACACATAATGTGATTATGCGCATATATGTATGCTTTTATACACAGAAAAATGTGTGCACACATTCAGGCACGTATTTTGGTTGAAATGGTGAGCAGTTATGCCACTTTTCCTGGAGACAGAGTGAAATAGGATAGTAGAATATTAGGTTTCTCCCTCCCCCTCATATGTGTAAAAATGTCCACACTATATCTTTACATGAAGGTGCAAAGACGAGTACATATTTCTTCTGTTTTCACATCTATGTGCATAGGCATGGATGTATACATCAGAAAATCCGTAAGTAAAGAAACACTCATGTCCATCTAAGTCTATATACATACAGAATATGTGCCAAAGCAAAGATGCAAGCAGTAAAAGGTATCAGTCCTAGTAATTCCAATAATCTTGCTTCTCAGAAGTTTCTTTTCTGATATCCTGTTACACAATAAAAAAAAAAAAAGCAAAAAAAAAGCTGTGATCGAGGTCTCCCAGCCAAGTGTGCTTCAGGGTTATCAGTGCAGCAAAGCTTGACCTTGTTATGCAGGAAATGTGTTTTAAATTAGAGCTTGCTCATAGCACTGCACAACCCAAGTATCAATTAAAGTTCTTGTAAGTGCAGGAAAAAAGAAAGGGAAGGAAAGGAAAGAGACAACATTAAAGAGAAGATAAGTTTCAGTTGAATGTCGTTAGTTGTATTTTCTCTGGTTGTGTGTAGGTTTACTCTACATTGTGCTTTATTTATGTCTGCCTTTTGACATTTTCTTCTGTCTTCCCGAAGAATCATTTGCCTCCTGCCAGCTACCATAGGTCTGTGCAGAAGCAGTTGAGTGCCAGTTATTTCTTGTCTGAAAACGTATTGGGTCTGGCTGAGGTCGAGTTAATTTTCCCCGTAGCAGCCCTCACAGTGCTGTGCTCGTATTGGTAGCTAGAAGGTGTTGACAACACACCAGTGCTTTGGCTACTGCTGAGCAGTGCTCACAGCATCAGGGCTGTCTCTGCAACCTCCCCCCTCACCAGCAGGCTGGGGGTGGGCAAGATCTTGGGAGGGGACACAGCCAGGACAGCTGAGCCAAAGTGACCAAAAGGATATTCCATACCATATGACATGTGCTCAGCAATAAAAACTAAGAGAAAGAGGGAGAAAGAGTGGACATTCATTATTTACGTTCTGGAGCAACCACTATAAGTAGTGAAGCCCTACTTCCAAGGAAGTAGCTGGACGTCGCCTGCTGATGGGAAGTGGCAAATGTATCTTTTTTTTCCCTTTGCTTCCATGCCACAACATTTGCTTTCATTTTATTAAACTGCCTTTATCTTGACCCATAAGGTTTTTTCCATCTTATTTTCTTCCCC
>JAVJGI010000060.1:54075860-54097709 GCA_035590275.1 Ibycter americanus | reverse complement strand
GCTCTGCTATATAAGTTGTGTTTGAACTGATAATAAAGGAGAACGACCATACTCATATTGGGATTCAATCGTTTCTCTGGGTCCGACTCCCACTCCATCAGTATTAGATCTGGTTCATCCAACTACATTTTAGGCCTCTAAAACTTAGATCATCATGTCTTCAATTATCATCATATTCTAAAGTAGATGTTTAAGAAAGGTGGAAATTCTCTCTGTGTGCCTGTCTCTCCTTACTGACTATAAATGGGGTTCAGATCACTAATTTGTACTAGAAAACTAATAACCTAAACATTAGTTAAGTGAGCTGACTCTGAGCTTGGCCTATAACTCATAATTTCTTAGTACTTCATCTCAAGTATTCTGACATGCCTCTGGTTTTCATGTCCATGAATATTCTACTTGATTAAACGTTCCTTTCGTGTCGTGGCACAGCCTGGTAATGATATAACATTGGACATTCTAGTCAGCTACAACGGATAACTGAATACAGATAGATTTCACTTCACCTACTTAGAAATCAGCTTTTTGGATCTGTGAATTATTTTCTCAGGGTACTGATTAGGTGTGAGGAGGATTTATCAGTATTTGGGACCTGGCATTTGAGAGTATTGTGGAACTGGAACCAACCTGTAAGATGTCCAGATTAAACTGAAAGGCCTCTACCCAAAAGTTGACAGTAAAGGGTGTATAACATTGTAAAAGCAGCATGACAGACTAATCTTGGCAAAGAGAAAAAAGAAAAATCCTAATTTTTCTTTAAATCCTAACATGTATGTTTGTGTACTGCAAGACAAAACTGACAGTTGCTGTCAACAGTCCTGGGAAGACAGAGCACACAGGTCCTCCTAGCCCCGGCGGTCTGGGTGGAGACTGTAGCCTGAGTTACAGCTGAAATGGTAAAAAGGCTCAGCGCAGCCACCACACCTCAGCGGCTGTAATGCCTCACCTCTGCCTGAGCTGTGGGACATAGGAGCACTTCTACGAACTGAGCATTGCGTGTGCTGCTTCCCTTGCTTATTGTCTCAGTTTCTTGGGACTGTAGTCAGATTGTACAGCCTGGGGAGAGGTCGTGCCATGCTCTGGTTAGGTTTGGATGATCAGGGGACCTGCCCTGCAGTCTGCAGGCAAGGGGGTTCACCAGGTTATGAGTCACAGTAGTAGCATAGCTATAAATAAAAGTTGACAGGATAGGCACTGGGTTCATTCTGTTGTCCAGATAAGAAGTACAATTTCTTCCAAGCTTTGTTTCACAAAAGATGATGGCACAGGCTGCATGTGGGGTCCACTGCATTGCATACATCACTGTAGATAGTGGGTAAAGGTTAGTTACTTTCATGGGAAACAAAGCAAAACAGGGGAGAGACAGAGACAGAGGGAAAGAAAAGGGAAATTGAATACTTTCTGCGGTGGCCAGCTGGACAGAGAAGAGAGAGCAGGAGGTCCCCAGCCATCGTTTTTCCTTAGTACTAGATGGTTTTCACAGGGGCTCCTTCCTGCAGAACCTGTTCCTGTTCCTTTCATGTTCCTGCTCCTGTTCCTGTTGCTGGTGCTGCTGGTTGGAGCGTGCTTTGGTCATGACTATTTTCTGCTGTGGTTCACTAGGCTTCCTTTTCATGTAGCACAAACAAGAAACTACAAAACTAGAAGTATGAAAAGGGATGGAAAGAAGGGGTAAGTTTCTTGTCAGAAACAATCACTTCCCATGAGAAGCCCACTATAATGTCTGGGTATTCGCAGATGCAAGTTCATGAGAACAATATCACGAGAGCCAGATGGAAGCACTGGAACAGCAGCTGTAGAATCCCCAATCCATGGGTGAAATGTTTCACAGTGCAAGTGGAAGACAGTGTTACCAGCTAAAAGCTGTATGTCATATAGTAGTTCCACAGTAACATTGAAAAAAATAGACTAAACAAGAATTGTCAATATGAAATTAAACTGTAAAATGATCAGTTGCATTTGTTCCAAAAAATAGAAGAGAAAAAGGACAGTCTGTTTGACAAGTTTAACTCTTGCTCAAAAGGTGAAATAAGAAATCAGCCATCTGCCCCACAAACAATAAATATTATGAGAAAATTACATAGATATTTGGAAATTATCTTAACCAAGCTGATATATAACAATAATTATGAACACAATATAAATTATTCTAGAAAAAGATAGATACAGTATTGAAAAATCAATGTTTCCGATTTGCATTGTGGAGTCATAATCCTACTTAAGAACTTGGAAAAGAATAAAATATTTTAAAAATATGGCCTTGTTTGAGACAAAATGCTGCTGTTAGGTTTGCTGTTATATTTATTTTGGAGAACTGACTTTTATAAAAGTCTGTTGTGAGCCCAAATCCTGATACCTTGGGGGATTTTATCATATGCCTCAGCGTGCTCCAGTACAGCAGTACATTTAGACATACTGCTTCCTCAGCCTATGGGTCTTCACGGCTACCTCAGTTTAGGCATCAGAGTTCAAAGGCAGGCCATGATTTGGTCGAATGAGGAGTTCTCAGTCACAATTATTTGGCTTCTATTGTTGATTTAGCAGTATTTTTTTACATGGGAGACATGAACAAAATCAGTGCAGCTTATCAACATTGTGAGAGCACGTAAGAAATAAAAGTAAGAGAATTATAGTACCTAGAGTGGATAGGAAATTTAACAGTGTGTAATTGTTGTGTGCCACTGGGCATGGCTTGGCAGCATACCACATCTGAAAACCAGGCACTGAGCTTGTCTTTCTTGTCAGCATCAGTTCCTCCACACATGTATTTGGCTATGCTTTGGATCTTTTCATCTTAGTAAGAGGAAATATGCTATTGATAGGATATTGGACCATATATGCTTATAATTTTTTACTTACCAAAGATATAAAATGCATTGCAAATGCTTTTCAAGGTCACGGAGGAAGTATTCTCTGGCTCCTTTGTTCCGAGGGAAGTGTTTCGGATAATGCTTCAATAGATGAAAAAATATTTTCTTATTAAATTTGGGGAAAAATGCCAGTTTTAATTTAGAAACAGACTTTGGCATTCACAGATAGTGAAAAAGGTGTAATTTTAAAGTTAGATATTGGATAACTGTTGGCCACATTCTTGCAAAATGAGGATCAACAATCTACTCCCACATCCAGATACAAGTATGTCAGTTTGTGATAACAGCGAAAGTGTTGTGTTTAGCATCTTGCTGAACTCTGAGAGATTTGGCACAATACTGTTTTCTGGACAGCTCCATTTGTTGAAAGTGGGAAATCGTGTAATAAATCAATTTTGAAACTAACCTTAGATATTACATGCATAACAGTGTAAACTGTGTTGATAGTATAGATGATTTGTAGGGCTTTATCAGCAATTGTGGTTTGGGTTTAATATCAAAACAGAGATTAATAGATATTTGTGACACCTGGAGATGTAATTCTATAACTTTCTCCCTTTCAAAGAAAAAAGAAAACAATGTAAGACTTAATGTGCATGCTGTAGACAAAGTTTTATCTACAGTGTGTTTGTTTCTTGTTTGTTCTATGGAAATTTTGAGCTCTGAAGTGCCTTTATGATCACCTCATATTACGCAATGTGGTCATGAAGTAGGCATACAACCGAAATTATGCCATCAAGGCCAATGTTTTGTGGCTGAACTAGAGTTTGTCTCTAGAAAGGCATACATACCATGTTAAAAAATTCAAACAGAGCAGCTCTGGGTAATACCTGGTCATTGTCACAAATGTTCTTCACTCCCATTTGAATTTTACTTCATAGAACTTAGCAGACTGTGCACCTGAATTTCCTTACACGGGGGCAATGAGGTGGAAATGAATGTCTTCTCTTCCTCTCTCTCTCAGTTGCTACTCTTCCCCCTGCCCCCTGACTTTGTATGCCATGGCTGTTCTTGTTTACAGCAAACATAGCCGAAAAAAATCCCAAAACACTCGGTAGTCATTCTCCAGCTATTGCTTTGGCATATTTTTGCAAATGTGGTCTTATGCAAGAATCTTATGTCACATTAATGGCTTTTTTCACATGCCCTCCAGCAACGAAACACATTCGACCCACATCTCTGGCATAATATATCACAGATTCACTTTCTGACTGGAAGTAGCAAACACTAGTGGTATCCTGCTGTAGAATACACTTCTCTACTCCAGCATAGCATTATAGCTTCTCACTTTTCATGTGACCTGGTGCACCAGATATGTACATATCCCACAGGTCCTACGCATGGGAAGGAGAACTGGAGAGATGTATGTTACTTTCCAGAAGAAGCTGGGTAGGAGGAAAAAAGAAAAAAAAAGCACAGATATGTCACTGGGGCAATGAAGGTGAAAATACCAACCACGTACTGGGGTATAAGAAGGAGATACATGAGAAGGATATGTACAGAAATAAAGAAAGAGTAAAAGCTTCTAGAGCTTTTGTCCCAAAGGGAAATACAGGCTTGGCAGACTTTACAGCTGGTCAGAGCATAAAAACTTTATTAACTTAACAACAACAAAGGTTTTAAAACATGTACTTCCCCCCTCCCCCCCAGATTTTATTAGAAGAAATGCTTTAATAGTTCCCTCAGGTAACTGACAGTCATTGCTCCACATAAACAAGTGATGAGTTTTGGATGCTACAAGTCGTAGTGATGTTTTGGATGTGATAAACCAATGTCTGTTTCTTACAATGAAAATCTTTTGGTTTCCTGTGTAATTACTTTCTTATTTCAAAATCCTTTTAATTTTATGTTGCATACATGAGTTACAATCCATAAAATACACATTCTATTAGCACTGTGTTCCAGCTGGCCATCTGATGTGACATACCTGGTGATATTTCTGTATGGGATTCAGTTGTATCCTTGTTGTATTGATTTTTTTCACCTACATGTCTTTGAATGGTCAGTAGCAGCTTTACCAAAGGATTAAGACATAGGGTGACAGTGGGTGTGTTGTTCAGTGCCACTCCCTGAGCCATTTAGTTCTCACCTTTGCCTTTAGACTGTTACAAACTGAAGACTCTTCTAATGAAGTCTGACTCACATTCAGAAGAATGTAAAAGTCGTATTCAACAAGCTGCTTGCTCATGTAATTGGCCTTTGCACAAGGTTTGAGCCTTTTTTCCTGAACAAAAAATCAAAGAGCTGACCGAGCTTCTGCTTTAAGCCTGGTGAGGTTTCACCACCCAGCTTCCAGGATGAGCTGCAGAGCAGAATCCCAGTTCTGCATGGAAACTTCCCTATGGAAGGAGGTATGACAGCCTTTCCTATGACACTGGTGTCTTTTGGTGCCCTGGATGAGTCAGAATGAGGAGTCCATCATGGATAAAATTGTTAGTGATCTCTGCAATAGCATATTTTTATAGTTAAGATATGCATTAAATTATAGGCACATATGTAGCTTCTCTTCTATAATCTTATGATTTTATAAGCTTGAACTTTTTGGCATATAGAGCAACACCAACAATAGAAACCAGAAAGATTTTTGGAAGGACTTGTTTGTTCAGTCACATAGTGTGTGCTAAAATCAGTTCTTTTTCTTCTTCTGAACAGTTATGAAAGTAGATGCTGTTAAGGCTTTGGACCAAATCTGAAATTCTCTTAAATCCATGTAGCTTTATCAATTTCAATACCATTACCTTGCTTCCCATACGCTAAGAATCTGTATCATTTTCCAGAACAAATTTCATCAGCCTGACTTGTTACATGTGCAAAGGAGGTGATAGAACAGGAAAATCTCTTAAAGCTACTGTGATCTTTAGATAAAAGACACTTTCATAAAGTAAAAAAGTATTATTATGATGATGGTGGTATTCACAGTGTACATTTTATTTGAAATTTACCAATTTGATTGTAGTTTTGTTTTCTTAGTGAGTTTTTTATTCCACAAATGTCAGCTTCTTCCAAATCACAATCCCTTCCATGGCTACAAACTATTAAAAACAGAGAGGGGTATAGTTTCAAAGTAGTGTGTAGGCGGTATTAGCACAAATCCTGTTATACATGAACAGATTTTAGCACATACCTCCCTTGCAGTGCTTTGAAAATGTATCCCTTCATATAAAAATACCTGCATGGATGGTAATATAGAGAACAGACTTTCTGTGTTTTGTTAGAACAACGTGGCATCTTTGAAGTGCCTCAATTCAAATTAACCCTTTTTGTAACAAACAAGGGGGAAGTTTGTGACTATACAAAAGTTCTCCAGAGATTTAGTCAAAAGCCCACACACTTTAGGGTTATTTTTTTTCAGCTTGATGCACTAATTCAACAAACATTAGAGAAGCAACATGAAAACTAGCAAAGAAAGTGCAGCAAATTGACAAAACCTCAATCAAAACATAACAAAAAAGTGAGATAGATATAGATGTGGAAGAGACCCCTCTTACTTATTTCACCAGGGATTTTTGTTGGTGTTTTTTTTTGTTTTGTTTTTGTTTTTTGTTTTTTTGTTTCTTTTTTTTTAAAACTTAATACATGTACATGAACATGAGCTTTTGATGACATATTTTCAGCAAATGATGAGAATATAAAGTTACGTGAGCACAATAATTGGGATTTTTATATCAGATTGGCATTTTATCAAAGGTAGAACCCTGTCTACCAAAGATCGATATAACATAATGTAGAAACAAAGATTTTTCTCTTCCTTAAGGTTAAAGATGGTGCAATAGCCCTCCCTGACAGACATTTCTACGTAATGTAATGTCTAGCTTTCCTCCAAAGCATGAAACTTCTGGAAATTATCTTATTGCATTAAATAGTGAATAGCCTCCATAATTCTCTCAACTGCTTCATAATTCTATCATGTTTTGTGTTCTTTTAATATTTTTCCGAAGTAATATTTATTACCCATGAATTATACCCATACATAAATATGATATATAGGCATATTTTATAGGTATATTTTATATGTATTAGCTGTCAAATTATTTAATATTTTATCTGTTTTAAATAGGCTATCTTTCAATAGTGTTAAATCTTGTATCTTGCATTCTGAGAAGTCAGAAAAGCTAATTTATTTTTGCCATATTATTTGTTACTTTATATAATTTTATAAGAATTTGTCTCTCAAATGGACTCAGAGCCAATATAAGACTTTGAACAGGTCATCTTCATTGGCACTTATGATGGAAAGTAGAAATGAGAGTCCCAGATCAAAAAGAAAGATTATTCTGTTTTAACACTCTAGTAAAAAAAAACCCGTATTGTGGAGACCTGGTTGACTGAGCGAGGACATGGGTTGGTACCTCTGGGCAATCCAGGCTTTTGACTTAGGGGAAGGCCTATGATGGGCGTGGTATGCGGAACAAAGAATGTTGCAACGTGGACAAGAGGAGCTGCCTCCAGGGGAAAACGGAAAAGGAAAGCTGAGACACCCCTTCACGTGGACAGCTCGTGTGTACCAATCATGTTAAGGCTTGGGTGTACGGGCAGCGGGTAGAACCAATTGTTAAACCGGGTAAACATCTCGTGACTGCGTGGCTCCGCTATATTAGTTGTAGTTGAACTGATAATAAAGGAGAACGACCATACTCATATTGGGATTCAGTCGTTACTCCAGTCCGTATCCTACTCTGTCATCCGGTAGTAGGTTTTTCTCCCGACACCATATCCATGCAGGTTGGACACATCTTCCCCTGAACAGCAGGACACCTGCCTCCTCCATCAGGTCTGCCACAATTCAGAGAGCTACTCCAGCTCTGTGCCTAAGAAGCCAATGCCTTTCTTACATATAATAGTGCTGGTTACCAGGCTTGTCGTGTAGCATGAGGAAGCAACTGTCTTTCATTTGTCTGGTTCTCCAGACAGAACTTAGCTAGAATCACTACCGTTCCAAAGTGGTATTTGTTCAAGAGCAAGTTAGGACCTATTGGTTGGTTGGGGAAAGACAGATTTTTTTTAATATCTGTACAGATTTCTTTCTCTTCCTGCTTTTAGAAACTTTGGTAGAGCATGAGGTCGTGGATATTGGGCAAAACTAGAGGAAGACTCCCACCAGCAGAAGCTCAGCTACTATCCAGATCTGACATTGTTTTGTCTGTGAGGGATAGAAAAATGGCTTTCCAAGTGGGTAGGGACATATTGGTGTTTCTTACTGGGCATGCCTGACGGAAAAAAGTACTTGAGGACTGAAAAGCAAGTGTTCAGAGGAGTGCCATATATATTTAACTGCATTTTAACAATCGCATGTGCATCATTTATGATGAAATAAAATAAAAATACTTTCTGTTTCTTAGACAATAATGCATGACATCTAAGAGAGAAATCAACACTTGTTACAGTACATGTGGTATCCAAGCATTTTCTGGTTACTATATCTTTTAGAAGCTTTTATTCATACAACAGAGTACTGAACAATTATATCAGGGTGGAATTAGCTAAAAGTTGAACAGCTGGTCTACACCGGTTTTAGGACTAGTTTAGGAACCTGTCTGAAGACACCCAAAAAAATGATCCTATGTCACTTGCTTTTCTTTTTTACATCACTTTTAAAAAACCTATAGTCATGTGGGATGAATCTAACCCGAGAAGGTTTATGATATGCTCAGCTGTAGGCGTGTGAGGAAGCAGATGCCTGTTCATTAGAGCACTTAAGGACCTTGAGCAAGAGTTCAAGTACATATCTAACTACCTTGCTTAGTAGAAATGGGACTTGTACTTGCAAACTTTATAAGGATTATTCTGAACACTTTTGTAGCAATATAATCAGGTTGCATAAAAATTAACCAGGAAATGCATAAAGACTTAATAGATGGCCTGTTTAACTAAGCAATAGAGTACCAGAGAACTGATATAATTCTATATTAATATATTTCAGCTGGTGTAATGCTAAGTGAGAATAATATTTCACTTTCACACTTTTGTTCTAAAGCAAGACACAGGGGTTTATTCCATTTCTCTCCTCTCTCCCTCTTCCTGTAGGAAGCTTGCAGGCTCATCAAATTCAGATATGCAAACAGACAAAAGCGATCCTCCTGGCTACCTAATTCTAATTCATGCTGCTTTGCACAGCTACACTACTAGAAGGCCACATTCTGCCAGATTGATTGCCTTTTCTGCATACTTATTAGCTAGCTTGGTTCCTGGAAATATTTTGTCCTGTACTGTATAATCATTTTTGGGTGTCCTTCTTGAAAAGAAACTGCAGCTCAGCTGCATCACAGGTATTGCTGTTGTCTAACCTAGCATATTGCCTAGGTCAGACACACCCGATCACTGCAGTGAATTATGCCGAATCTCCTAGTCCTTTATGGGATGAATCTCATGTAATTTAGCAGAACAGTACCTTACTACAGAAAGCATGAATTAATTTTCAGGTGTTTCTGTAGCAGGAGAACAATTATAAGTCATTGACTGTTATTAAAAAAAGGAAAAGAAAAAAAAAAAAGAAAGAAAGTATTGTCTATAAAACCCCATACTTTAGTTAAGTGATTTCTATAAGAACACTTCTGACTTTCAATTGTACATAATATTATGGCAGATTTCTATTAGGAACACATAAAGCCAGTTCATATAGGAAACTACAGCAGTATCCAGTCCATATATACTGTTTAAGCATAGGAATGATTTTGGATTATTGCCTCCCTAGCAGGACTTGGGCAATTGCATTAAGTGGTACACTGAACAAATTTGGCTTCCTTGGCTTGTGAAACAGCAGTGAGCAGACCAGGATTCCCTCTGGTTTATTCAGTATTCATATTTACAGAATTGGTGCATGCGTGCACTGTTAGTTGCCAGTTATGATTTTGATTACCTGTATTGAAATAATGAAAGGGAATAACTACTCTTTCTTTGTTTATATGGCATAGTTGAAAGACAAACACTGCTTTACCTCACGCACTGCTTTTCTTGTGTTTCTCTTGAGACTCTGCACCAGCAGCAGCTTTGAGCTGTGATTAGAAAGCAAACACCTAATCCCAAGTAGTCACAAGTATCCACAGAGACTAGTTCCTTCATCCCTTCGTCTGCTGTAATTCTTGTACCTTGATGAATAAGATATAAGATTACATTTGCCAGCTGTTAATCTGATCATGTTATTAGAACCCATTATTCATTATATCTGAAGTGCCTTAGCTGACCACGTTATGAAGAACTTCAGAAATATATTAATAATTATTGGAAATGTTATTGGTGAATCATTAATTCAATTATTTAATATTCTATGAAGCAGAATTCTGGGAAATACTTTAGCCATGTCCTCTTTTGCTAGGAAACTGTCCCATACAGTTTGAAACCCATATTTCTTGTCATGTTCCTTATGGATATGTGCCTTGACTGAAACCTTCCCTGAGCTTTTCCTTATATTTCATAAGAAATGAGCTCAGACTGCAACATTTTCATCAGTGGACATGCTAATAAGAAACACACAGTTTCAAATAATTTGTTGGAATTTAATAGCTTTAAAATTCTGGTTTCAGTGGATGGAAAGGTTTAAAAGTTTTTGAGCATGTGTGTGTAGGAAAGAGACAGACACTCAGATATACCTGCACGCACAAAAGCAGAATGTGGTTTTATAAACTTTGCATCCTTGGAAGGTTTGATGGCTAAGCTGTTGATTGTCACAGTACATGGGTGGAAGTTCCTCTGTGTCAAACTACAGAAAAGGACGATAATGAGGATGATCCAGGTACTTAGGATAAATTTGGAAATCTGTCCAGCTATGTGTCAGTGCAAGAAAATAACGTGGAATATGTTAAGCGTGAGAACTGGAAGACATGTACATATGCCTGAGGTAAATTTGTTAACTCCTTTTTAATAGATGAAATGTAAAAGTTAGAGTCCTGTCATGCAGAATTTTTTTTTATTGAAAGATATTCATAGAGGTTCCGTATATGTTTGATAAAGAAAATAATTTCCAGAGGGTGATTCATCCCATTTGTCTTAAACATTTTGGTTTCATTCCTTCAGAGGTTATTAGGTACTACCTTGGCATACACAGCTGAAGGAACAAATTTCATCCACTGATTATTTTCCATATCATCTTCTATATTATCCTTAACCTCCTTCATCTGCATCAGGTTTCTGTGGGAGATTGGATGGTAAGTCTAGGTGGATCCATCCAATGCAACATTGTTACCACAACCATAACTGGCATAGATTTTTTAATATGTTTTTAGTGGGCACTATTAAAATATCTCTAGGAAATCTCAGTAAATTCTTGATGAATGGATACCACATCAAAGATTATATTATGAAATTTAATTCACACATTTTAGTATTCCAATGTTTCTGGAAGTCCTGATGGTGCTGAATGGAATTCTGGATGTATGCAGGATTGAGCCCTCTATGAGCAAAACAGAAAACATTTTAAATACCAAGGAGAGATTTCTGCCATGTGTTTCTTATATGGAGTTATCTATGGATTGTCACCAAGCAACAGAAAAATAGGAATTTGTCACATGACGGATTTATGAGATCTATAGCAATCCAAATTCTTACAGAGATCATGAAGGATTTCTGTTTTAGAATCTAAAAGGCAGCACCATGGAATAGGTAGTATGTTGGAATAGCAATGACAAAGTTGCTCTACATGACATTTCATTTTTGATGGCAGTAAAGATCAATGTACTTGCCTGTACCTCCTGAATTAATATCCCTTGCTACCAGGAATAAAATAATGTTATACAACTTCATGCTCTACATTGCAAGCCTCTCACCATAATGAAGTAATAAGGCATGAGTTTCAATGAAGAAGACTCTTTCATATTACTATCAACTTAAAATAATTTGATATTATGA
The DNA here is from genome assembly GCA_035590275.1 of Ibycter americanus. Lineage (NCBI taxonomy): Eukaryota > Metazoa > Chordata > Aves > Falconiformes > Falconidae > Ibycter > Ibycter americanus. The sequence goes on along the minus strand of JAVJGI010000060.1, from coordinate 54,085,998 downwards.
TGTACTGAGTTGGTCTGCATTACTGTTTCAAGCAGTATTTTTATTGCTAAAAAACTCAAATGCCAGTAAATACCAAATGCTGTGCTGCGATGTATTTTTCCCTTAGTGGTTGTGTGTACAAATGAGGAGCTATTCATAGTTATTTTATTAACTCACTTGAAACCTCTTAGAAAAAAGGCCAGGGTTTTTTGACAAAAGTTTTTTTGGAGCAAAACAAAGATGTCGCACTTCAGCATTTTGCAAAACAGTTCCACTTGTGCCATATTCACTTAAAAAGTTGAAAAATGTCTTTTGAAAATGTTCTATATGATGAACCTATTATTACTTTTCGTTATAATTAATATTCATTTAGATTCAGATATTAGCTAAAACAAGTTTTTCAAAATGTTAATACCAAATTTTGCATTTAAATCATTTGTATCTAGTGAAACTTATTTTTGTAAAAAGGTTTAGGCTTCCTGAATAGAAAAAGAATGTAACTTTGGATCTTTGTTATTTTATATATTTTTGTGACTTGACTTTCAGAGCTCCTGATGAACATTGTTACATTAAGCTGTATGAATGTGAAGATCTATATTAGACATAACATTAAAAGGGATGTGCTTGGTAGTGTGTTTGTAGATTTATCCCATCTTTTATGAAATTTGGACATGCTAAACACCTCTCCCAGTGTGGCCAAACAAAAGAGTGTGTTGCAGGCTATAAAACACTAGAAATAATCTAAGCTTGTTCTCTAATTTTTGGTTATTTTTCGTGATGATCAGGAGAGTACTGTTGTATTTAAACACAGTAGGAGAAAAAGTTACAGAACAAATATTGTGGTTTTAATTGAACACCTTTTTGCACACTCACATCATTTGAACTCCTCCTCCTCAAGCCCCATTTAAACAGCCTGAATTGCCAGAGCCTGGAGAGAAATAGCTACTCAACATCAGCTTCCATGTCAATTTTTTTGCTGCTTGTGTTAGCTAGCAGGTCAGTAGGTAAAGACAATGAGACCTGGAAAAGGTTCCTGAGGTGTGCATGGGGGCTCTGAGAACTCAAAGAGGAGCAGGCAAGCTTCAGAAATGATATAAAGAAGGAAATTTCCCTACCGTATACAGGAATGGCAGTGGTATAGTTTGTAGCTACCCAAGCAGCCACTGAAAACTGCTGGGCTGAGAATAAAGCCACAGCAAAGGAATGACTCCTTTAAAGAAAGGGTGGGTGGGGAAGACATTTGTTTCTGAACTTTAAGTCTTTCCCACACAGAACTTCTCTGTTTAAAGAATTAGCTCATTCTAGCACAGTATTTCGTGCCCTGAAGAAACCTTCCTTTGGAGGCAGCGGCCAACTTCAATGTCTTCCTGTATTTTGTCTTCTGGTGGGTCATATTAAAGAAAATGTGCAGGTAGTCCAGTTTACACAGCTCTGGCACCTCCATTACTCAGTGCAGGAACTCAAGGACTGATAATACTACACTTCGCCTTCCCAGTGCCTCCTTTTGCTTCTCAGATTGGAAAGGGAACATGTGCCACATGGAGAACTTAGACCCATAGTTTTCTTCTTCCCATTCTCCTGGTCTATGGTTGCTTTGAGCTGTTTTGAAAGTTAGCAGTTGATCCTAAAAAACACATTAGTTTTTTACCTGGGATATTGTACAGTTTCAATGTTCTGACAGGATAACCATCAGCATGCTGTAATTTCTCTTTCACAGTCCACTAAAATCTGCAAATTCCTCCCATAGTCTTCAATAAGGTTTACATCCAGGTTCCTAATGATAGCAAATTCTGTGTGTTTTGACACGTGCAGATTATGGAAGTGTTTAGCTGGTTAACGAATTGTCCAGTGTTGAGGAGCACATAGCTTAGTTGCTGAATTTTCATCTTTTAGTAGTGCTTACATAATGTGAAGCAATATCATCTAAAGAGATCTGACCTGAAACCAGTTTCCTAATACATCACAAATTCAAAAAAGCAGCAAGTACTTGGAAGTCAGTGAAGGGTTTCTGCTCTGTTAAAACTCACTGAATATTCTTACTCAGTGCAGTTAATGCCTTAGGTGCATTAAATTACCCTAAGCATGATATTATTTTTTCTCAAATTCACATTTATATGACGTTATTTAAAATGGCATCAAGTCCTGCATATAAAATGATCAATTTAGATGACTTCAAAATGAGTAAAGTTTGATTTATGCTTTAATTGAAAATTTAGTTCTTTCCCTTCCTCTCACTATTAAAAAGACTTTTTATAAAGGTATATAAAAAGATAAGCAAGAATTAAAGAATATATAACCCATGATTTTAAAAACATTTTATAGCATGAAAAACAAGGGATCAAACAATAGGCCACACCACCAATATCTCTATGGTTATCCGTTAGGTTGGTCACAAAATATCCTGGTCATCCACAGCCCGAAGCCGTGGTGCAAGGGCTGATTCCTAAAGGCAAACAGGTGGAGCATGAATGTTTTCAAATTCACCGTTCTCTTGGAGTGCTACTGTCCCATGGCACCCTTTGGGAAGCACTGGTCTACAACAATGGTTCACATTGCTTTTGCACTCTTCAGAATGACTTCAGTCATTTGGTTTCCACAGGGAAAATCTGTAGCTCCTGGCTAGTTTGCCTTCCAGAACGGTGTTCTCACAAGCCTGGATGGGAACCCGTGTGTCTCCAAATTTTTTTCTGTGAAATTTGTGCAATAGAAGAAAAATATATTGCAAAATCTGTCTATGCCTACGTTTATAATTTACCATCATTGTCAACTTCATTTTAAAGGCTCGCAGTGTTGGTAGACTTCTGGAACTGTTCTGTGGTGCACTTTTCTTTCCTCTTTTAACTATGTAAAACTGATTCTATTGCAGTAGCTTTAAAGAACATTTTTTTCCAAAGAAGAAAGATTTAATAGTTGCATTAATAGGTCACCATGGCAGAATAATTTGGTGTTTGTGTAATGCAAGGGATAAGTACATAGAAGACAGAATCAGCATGCATCCAAAGGTGTTGACCATGGACAAGAATAGGAAGAATTTTAATGTGAAATAGAATGAAAAGAACAAAGGATTCACTGTAAGATGATGAATAACATGGCAAGCTATGTTATATAAAAAAAATTATCTAGATGTCGTAGACTAGATACCTAACTTTGTGATATCTACTGTTAGTTGCAGTGAATCAGAAAGTAAGTAGCTGTAGAAATCACAGTTTTGAGGAGGTAAACATTCATGAAGGTTTTTTCTTGTTTCCTGGTGAAGATAAAAAAGTGACTGATTGGTCTTGTTACAGTGCTGCACAGGTTAACTATTATTTCATGTAAATTATGCAGAATTCAATTCAGAATTCAGAAAAATTCAGAAAAATTGATTTGTTCTGTAGCTAAGATATATATATAATAAGCTGTAGCTAGAAGTATACTAAGCTAAAAACCAGATTAATTCAAGGACTTTCTGTCATGTTGATACAGAAATAATACTTCTATAATTTTTTCTTCCTGATTTTCTTTCTCGGTATAAAATCTGTGTGCAATCTATTTTTCTCTACTAATTATCCTGTTCTGATCACTGTTGAGATAGGATTCTGAGGATGATAAAGTGACAATCTTATCTTTGCAGTGACTTTGATCTAGCTTATATTGATGTTTGCATTTATACTGGCATTTGTACAAGGCCGTGTGTGCTGAAGTTATCTGACAACAGTGCCCTGCAACACTTGTAAAATTCCAGTCACATCACAGTGTTACAGCATCTTAAGGATTGTACTAAGTTTAGACTGGGCATCTACACCAACAACAGGCCCCAGCAGGCTCCAGAATCAGAAGGAGCCTTCTAGGCACACCCAAAGGCTGGTAGCTGGGCACACTATCTGCAGGCTGCCTTTAAGAAAGCTTGTAAAAGTGATGGGTGCTTTCACTTTGTGGGAATACTCTTGGACTCTGGTCTAGGCTTCAGAAAGGTGAAGAAGCAAATATTACAGTTATGTCCAAAGACACAGAGGGGAAGAACTTAAAATGTTGAACTTTGCAGCCAGGGCAGAAGCCAGGATGTTGTACTTCACTTTCAAGCAAAATAGCAAGTGTTTAATTAAAACTAAAGCAACCCCCAACATGTCCCATAATTTATTTCTCCTCTCGGTCTCTTTGTACTTAGCATCTGTCTCGAGACCTATTCTTAACTTGAGTGGAAAATTCTAAACAAAAATGAAAGCTTTGCCTTCAGAGGGTTGTTTGCAGCTCATTCAACCATGGCAATCCGTAAAACTGCAGCAGCAAGAGAGAAGGACCAATTAAAATAAAATACATGTGTTGTGATTTAGCACAGACATGTACAGGATCTATTGTTTTCCTGGTATAATTCCACAGTTTTGCTGTAGTCACATCTGTTGTAAATTCAGCCCTCTATAGCTGTCTATTTATTAAGTCACCAGACTCTTTTGAACATTGCAATAAAACGTAACGTGAAAAGGATCCTCATCTGTGTCAGAGGAGGCTGGGGGGAATAAAGTCTCTTCAGTGTTTCTGACACTTGCTTTGGTGGGACACTGCCCTTTCATTCATTTGAAGAGTAAAGAGCTGACAGAGAGATGTAAAAATCCCAAAGTTTTGTGGTTTTGTTTTTGGTTTTTTTTTTTTGCATTTCTCTTATGTACTTTGTTCTATTAGATAATTGCAGAGACTTTTCTGCGACCACTACCTACTTCTTGTGTTTTCCTCCCAGCAGCCTGAGTACAATTAAAGTACTTTGGACAGTCCTGGCGCAGTCTATGTTGAAGCATATGAGATTCATTTCTAGGCACCTGTTGAATTCATTGAGACACTACTTAGGTTCCCAACTTTAGCTGCTTTTTAGCTGAAATTTCATACCTTATTGTAGAAGTCTTTAATTCCTTGCAGGTGGTCACCTCATCTGCCCTTAGGGCATAGAAAAACGATGCCTGACTTAAACTGGTAGCTGTACTGCTTTAATAACAAATCAAAGTTACTCCCAGAGGGAAATTTGTTCTCAAGTGGTTGTGGAGAGTACCTAAATATCTGGAAGTCTACATATGACCAAGTAAAAGAAGGACATTTTCCTAACTTCCAGCAAACACCCAATTGCTGATTCCTTTTTCCTTTCTTTACTTTGCAATTGAAGAATCTTCCTGGTTCATGTTCAAAATTTTCTGGCTTACAATATTGGCAGTGTTCACAGTGAATGAGCTGTCTACCAGTCTAACACAGTGTCCTGGTTTCAGCTGAGATGGACTTAACTATCTTCTTAGGAGCTAGTGTGGTGCTGTGTTTTGGCTTTGATGTGAGACTTTTCAGTTCCTCAGGCCCTGCTAGCAAAAAGGCTGGAGGAGCACAAGGAACTGGATGGGGACACAGCTAGGTCAGCTGACCCGAACTAGCCAAAGAGGTATTCCATACCATGGGACATCACGCCTGGTATATATACCCAGGGGGATGGCTGGGGCAGGCAGGTCGCTGCTCGGGGACTGGCTGGGCATGGTCAGCGGGTGGTGAGCAGCTGCACTGTGCACCGCATGTTCCTTTCTTCCTTTCCCTCTGGATGATAATCTTTCCCTTCCCCTTTTCATTATAACTGTTAATGCCATCATTGCTATTATTGTTCTTTCATTTTTATTCTATTTCAATTATTAAATTGTTCTTATCTCAAACCTCAAGTTTTACATTCCTTTCCAGGTCTCCTTCCCATCCCTCTGGGTGAGGGGGGAGTGAGCAAGCAGCTGTGTGGTACTTAGTTACCAGCTGGGGTTAAACCACGACATAGAACAAAACGAAAATCACAAATTCTTCTCAGTAGGGATATGTCTGGGCTCAGGCGACAAGCAAACATTTAGAGCTGACTGTTCCTATCACTAGTGCTATGCTGATATGGACAGACATGTTCCTAATACCTTCTTTATGCCTAATGAACTGAAAAGACTGTAGGGATATCAGATGCTTCTCAGTGACCTACAAGAAGATGAGATGTTGTCTTTACTCTTTATTCAGAGCTATAATTAAGACAAAGAGCTAAAGCTACATGCCATCTAACCTCTGAATGGGACACTATGTAGTGGTATTCCCTGCAGCTGCTTTTTTCATTAAAGAAAACAGTGCTTCTTCTGTTACAATGACAATTTTTTAAAGGGATAAGTATGTCCTTGCCTACCTTCCTCAACTCCTCATTGGCAAGTTTCAGGCAGAGATCTTCAGGAAGTTTAAGTTTCATGAGGACAGGTGCCTGCAAAAAGGAGCAAATTTTTAGTGATCATTTGCTTAATGGTAAATCTCTGCAGTGCCTACAAAAAACAGTTCAAGTTGGTAATTTCTGCTTCCTGGAGCTTCCATATCTTTCTGTTCAAGGCTGCAGATCCCATTGTGTGTCCCCGTTGTCACTTTAGCTTACTACCTCCTTTTTTTTTCCAGGATCCTCAGCGCACATAGTTGCATTCCTGTAAATTTGTGCTTGGGTTTCCTTCTGGAGTAACTCACTAGCTTGCTGTGAGATTAAATTGTTAAGTTCTTGTTGATGTGAGAATCACAGTTTAGCACACTGCATCCCTTATTTATCCCACTGAAAAATCAGCCTTCGGCAATCGTTTGCCGATAGTCTCAGATTAATTTCTAACAAAGCTGCAATAAGTGAAAAATAGTTCTCTAAGGAAGTCTCCCCCTATAGTGACTTTCTGCATAGTTCAACTCAAAATTATTTATTACTTATTTTAATGAGAATAATATCAGTTGTAAAGCTGTCATTAGGACTATGTCATGTAGGCTCAGACTTAGGTGCAAATCCATACTAATACAAATTGTCTGAAAGAAACAGAGGAACCCATTCAAGGAAATGCATGTGATTTGTTTCTGTAGCATTCAGTCTTAATTACTATATCCAAATGTAATCTTATTTACAAAGTTAAAAAACCAAGCCAACATGATTTTCAAAGTCTGAAGGCCTTGAAATTGCACATCAGTTTTGGGTCTCATATACATGGACGGCAGCACAACATTGTTTAGCTCCACTTGCAATATCTGCAATTACAAGTACAAAAACTCAGCTGTCAAACAAATTAAACTAAGCCTTGCTGCATAAAGCATGTTATTTAATCTCCACAATCTGTTTGCCACCCATTGCGATACAACGACATTAATGCATTAAATTAAGTGATTTTATTTTACGGCTTGCATACAAATCAATACAGCAAGTGAGCGGATATTAACTAACCTAAGCCCTAATTAAAGAGCAATGAGACACTGATGGCTGTTTTATCTTCATATTTTAAAGTTACTTTTTAATTATTATCTGAGGTCAGACACTCTTTCATAATCAACCAGAATATGCAGCTATTTGCATTATTAAAATGCTACATGTCATATTAACAGCCTGGGCTAAGGATAAGCATATTTGCAATAGGAACAGAAAGTTGTGCAGTCTTTTAGTAAGCCTGCCAAAGATTACCTAACAAATATTACTTTGTCCTATCTTATGTTTTCTCAAACAGCAAAGTACACATCTTATTTGTATTTGAACAGAATTAGAACAATAAATTACTGCTACAATCACTGGTCACTCATTACTACTTGCAAACTTTGTGTTAATGCCAAGATAAAATTAGTTTTAAAAATTTCACCCTACAGATTGCAAGTTATTTTTCTTGTTTCAAAGGGAAAGGTAAATGAGCTTGTCACACCTAAAATACCCTACTGCTCAAATGTGTTAAGGAATCTAAATGTCTCAGGGGTTTACTCCTCTTATCTCCGGGGTAGAAGCTTTCTTTCTACCCTGTTTAAGAAAAAATGCTCTGTGTGTGCTGAATTTTTTTTTAATAGCCTTTTGATTTGAGTGAAACTGTTCTGTTGATATTAAATGTATATCTATTTTGCTAAATTGCTCATATGCTTCCTACCTTCCTGGAGATTTCTACCTATTGAACTATGGTCTGAAAAGTGCCAGATGAAAATGTGCTTTAGCTCCGTGTGAAACTAGCAAAGCCGAACTGGGATAGCATAGCATGTGGGATACCCTGTGCTGTAGACCCAGTCTTCATTGGATTGTGCGAACATTAGGAGTTGTGATGAATGGGACAGTTTGTCAGTCTTTGAGGTTTCAGACTCCAAAGTTAGTTATACATTTCACATTTACAAGTATTTCTCTGCATCCTTCATAGGTAGAAACATGAGGGTGAGTATAAATGAAACTGGGCTCTGATTTTTGTGAACCTGAGTACTGGCAAAGTCCTGAAAAGCTAATGCTTTGCTACTGTCTTGGAAATCCCTTAATTTCTGGTTATTCCACATATCCTAAGCTTGAGACTGAAGTCAGTCATGCAGCAAAATGATTACTTCACTTCTAACCCATTCTGGCAGTGCCACCATCAGGAGGTTTTACCACCATTTTCTTATGCCTTTACAGGCTCAGTGCCTCCTTCTAACAAGTACAAGACTGCCAAAGGTCGCATCAACTTTTTGAGGGAATCTTTACAAAGTCAGTGAAATTATGTTAGGAGTCACATCCACTATATTACTCTTGATCTCTAAGAACTTCATCTCCATGTGCTTTTCCACACGCCAGGTTCCTTAAGTATCTTTTAAGGAACTTTGAGCTGAAGAACCTCTGCCGCTAAGTTGGCTGAGCGAAATGGGAATTTGAGGGTAGATATCTACTTGCAAAGGTGAATCAAAAGACCACACTCCTTCCTTTTCCATGATTTTAAGAAGTAGATTAATATTTTCTTCAGGAAAAAAAAATAATAATCATCTGTTTCGTAGTGTGAAGGTTACCAAACATAAATCAATAGTTTTACTGATGTCCTGATTCTTTTTAAAGTTACAATAGCAAATAGTTATTTTCACACAAAAACACCCTCTAGTCTCTCTTGATTTACAGTGATAAACTGACATACTATACATCTTCCAGAGTAAACTGCAGTCTTTCCTCAGGTTATCATTTTTTTGTCTCCTGTGAGAACTGAAGTTTCCTTTCATCTGCTTTTTCCACTGTTCAATCACATTTCCCTTACATGTTCATTTTAGTTCTGCCTATGTACGTATCCTAGGGTTGAGCTCAATACAAAGAGATTTAGTATTCTAATATATCTTTAATTAACAAAATCCAGATAACTAAAGTTCTGAAGCCAGTCCCTTTCTGAATTTCATACCTATTTTTGTGAAATGATGACTCAAAGCACTGTACACTCTTGATGAAATCATGATGTCAATCACAAATACCTCAAATGGGATCAGAATTTCTCCCATGCTGAACATGTAAAAGAGTATTATACTGATTTATTTCATCTACCACAAACTAGATTATAGAAAAGTTGACATTTGTATTGAATATGTCTATCTTTTCCTATCGCTTTTGTCAAATCATATGTAAGGCAACCACATATTATCTGATCCTGTAATGAAAAACTAAATTACAATATATAGATGTAAAAGGGAGAGAGAAAGCTATCATAACTTGATTTTTTTTTTTTTGTACGTCAGTGCTAGATCCCTGAATTTGTTGATGCAATCTCAATTTATCAGACAGTGGAGACAGAGGGACAGACAGAATGAGGGGAGGGAGAAGAAAGAAAGCAAGAAGGAATGAGAGAGAAGAGAGAAAGAGGGAGAGAAAAAGCAAGAAGACAAGACAGAAAGAAGGAAGGAAGGAAGGAAGGAAAGGAAGAAAGAAAGAAAGGAAGAAAGAAAGAAAGAAAGAAAGAAAGAAAGAAAAGAAAAAGAAAAAGAATTTTGAGTAATGCTTGCAGTGCTGCACAGAGAAAGGGCTTGAAGATTACCTGCAGAACTTTACTTCTGCACCTTTTATCACACTTAGTTTATTGTATTGGGTTTGCCTGGCAAGGTTTTGGTAACAGTGGGGCTATAGGCATGGCTGCTGTGAGAAGCTGCTAGGAAATGCTCCTGTGTCCGACAGAACCAATGCCAGCTGACTCCAAGACAGATCCACTGCTGGCCAAGTCCAAGCCCATCAGTGATGGTGGTAGTGTCTCTGGGATAACGTATTTAAGAAGGGGGAAAAAAACCCTGCAGAACAGCCGCTGAAGAGGGAAGTAAGACTGTGTGAGGAGCAGCCCTGCAGCCCCCAAGGCTGATGCAGGCGGAGGGGCAGGGGGGGCTCCAGGCGCCGGAGCAGAGGCTCCCCGGCTGCCCCTGGGGAAGCCCATGGTGA
>JAVJGI010000060.1:54056112-54075654 GCA_035590275.1 Ibycter americanus | reverse complement strand
GACCCCGCGGGGGACCCAGGCTGGAGCCGGCTGTGCCTGAAGGGCTGTGCCCTGTGGGGGGGACCCCAGGCTGGAGCCGGGCAGAGTGTGAGGAGCCTCCCCTGAGGGGGAAAGAGTAGCACAGGCAACTTGTGATGGACTGAGCGCAGCCTCCATTGCCCGTCCCCCTGTGCTGCTGGAGTGAGAGGAGGTAGAGTAAGTCATGAGTGAAGTTTGGCCCCAGAACAAGTGAGGAGTGAGGGGAAGGTGTTTTAAGATTTAGTTTTTATTTGTCATTACCCTAGTCTGATTAGATTGGTAATAAATTAATTTCCCCAAGTCGATTCTGTTTTGCCCACGACGGTAATTGGTGAATGATCTCCCTGTCCTTACCTCGACTCATGAGCCTTTTGTTATATTTGTTATATTTTTTCTCCCCTGCCCAGCTGAGGAGGGGGGTGACAGAACAGCTTTGGTGGGCATCTGGTGTCCAGCCAGGGTCAACCCACTACCTTTATGAACTGTGGGAAGACAAGGTTCAAGAAACCTAACAAAAAGGAATGAAGATAAATTCTAGGATCTGGCCACTGCAGTTGGTATCAGGCCATGTGAAAGTCAGGTCACCCTGGAATGAACTTCTCCCTCCCCAGCTCCCCTCAGGGTGTAGCAGACCCAGCCGGCAGCCTCACCTCCAGGAGCAGGACACGGTTTCCCCTTCAGCTCCTTTGGCTGCCCCTGGCAAAGGAAGGATTGAATTGTCCTTCGGAGCGTGATTCAGAGGCTGCAGGTGAAAAGCCAGCCCATTGAGAAGTCCTGGCAGCTTAACTGGGAGCAGGGGAGGAGGAGGCTGTGTTTGCTGCTTCTCAGAGGCCACCAGGACATGCTCTGCCTCTCCTGGTTGGGGGGATGCAGGGAGGAGCCTGAGCTAATCTTCCCTGAAGGTCTCTTTTTCTCTATGGTTCAGAAATAGAGAGTCCGTGGGATGCAGAAAAGGGTTAACCTTTATCAAAGTCACATTATTTTTGGAACTGTGATTTTAAACAAATCCAGCTCTCAGGTTTAAGGATCAGTTAGGAAGTTTGCCTTTCTGGCTTTCACTTAGGTTTTCTTCAGTGTTTCCATGACTTATAGGAAGGGAAAGAGGCTGTAATTTTATTATAAATTCATTTTTGAAACAAAAGTGAAAACAAGAGAATGCTGTAAGCAATGAGTGTGTGACGGTGTAGAACAATGGCACATTTTAATTGGTTGTCTATTACAGGATCTCTGAATTTTCACCTCATTTTCCATAATGTTAGATATGTCTGGAAGCTTTTATCCTGTCTTTCACTCTGTAATATAAAATTGTCTGACAAGGACTGATAGCCACTATAAAATGTCCTAAGCCTCTGCTTAATGTTTCTAACAGCAAATAATTTCATTTGAAATAAAAGGAGTTGTCAAAGTATAATTATTTCCCACACACTTTGATTACATTGTACCAGGAAGCCAGTATTCTATTTATTGTATTAATTAAAGAACATTTCTTTCCACTATGCCACCATGTTTTAGTAAAATACGTCAGAAGACTATTTTTTGGGGGGCAGGGCGGGGGGAGGGGGGCAGGGGGGGTAAAGCATCATCTAGGAAAGCAAGTAATCTGCGACATTTCCATGTTGATATCTATTTGTTCCAAATTACTATGAAAATATGTCAAATTTGTTTCATGAGATGAGGTTTAAACAGTAGCTAATGTTTCATTATTAAGCTACTTTTTGGAGTAGCCCATTGCTTATACCCTATATGTTTTTTCTGAGCCACTCTGGAGTCTAAGCGTTAATCTTTTATCTACCAAATGACTGAAAAGAAAATATGATATAGCATAGGCTGGTAAAAATGAGCTGTCTTGCCTTATGCCTTGTTATTTTCTTTCTAAACTAATTTCAGTATGAAATGTGAACTAAATGCTGACAGATGCAGAGTCCTGCCACAGTACCCTTCCTATCTATGGAGCATTCCTTTGTTTCACTCAAGAAAGGGAGAGCAGCATGCAGCAGCAGCACTGCTGTTGTCTTTAGGGTCATCACACTGACTTGGTATTACCTAAGCGACTGTAAGTCCTAGCGTGTTGCTGTCTACCTGATTACCAGCACAGCACAGTCACCACTAATAGATAACACTAAACGTATCAGAGGCCATAAGGTCAAGAAAGCAAACTAAAAAATCTAGTTGTTAATTCAAGGACAATATTTTTTTTTTTTTTTTTTTTTTTTTTTGCTATCCAAGCAGTTGTGACATTGTTTTTCAGCAGACTTTTTCATCTAGAATGAAATGTCATCAACAGTAAAGTGAAAACCAGAAATAATTACTATTAGACTATTCTGTAGTTGCATGTGAGATAAATTATTGAGCTGTGTAGGACAGATGTTACAGAGGAACTGGCAGATTCACTGAATATTTAACCATGACTAAGAGATCTATGTAAGGTGGATTTGTCACTATCTGCTTTCCCCTGTTATTGCCATTTATTCCCATGTTCCCTTACCTTATGACCTGTCATGAAGTTGGATAAATGACATGCAGAGAACTATCATATAGGCACCAATACTAGAATAAATGAAGACAGCTCGGTGCAGAAAAGCTATTAAAGTATATCATAAACTAGTATTTTATTAAATATAATTGTATATAACATTACACAAATAAATATATACAAAATTTTAGAAATTTATAGAATAATAATAAGTATAATCTGAGGCAGTATGCATTGTTTCCTTAGAAGACATACCTGAAAGGTTATAAATATATGCAATAAACTGTTGTATGGTAAGGCTCTGTATTAATCTGGTCATTTTTACTCTTATTTATATTCAGGCTAACCAAGATCAACAGAGCCAAATACGTTAAATAATGAAAAACAATAACCACATGAAAATAAATAGAAGTTGCCTTGTATTTTCTTTCCACAAAAATGAAAGACAAACATGCTGTTTTGGAGTTGTGAGGTCTGTCTAATGTTTCAGGCTTTTGAATATCCATATAATAAAGAATTCAAACAACCTGACAAGTCTTTGTTCTGCTGAAAGGCAATATATGGTCCTGGATTTGTTGCCAGAGGTCACTTACTGAAGAACTGAGCTCTTCTTGGGCATGGTCAGATTACACACTGCTGATGTGAGTCCCACTCCAGACAGCTAAGAGATTTAGGATCTTGTCTGTTCAAGGTATCTTGGCCCACTCCAAACAACAGCAAAAATAACAGAATGCCACTAGAAGATGAGTTATTTACCTGAATTTAGTCATCTGAAAGTTACGAGTTTAAACTTTTAGTCTGGTCTTTTAATGTCAGTAAGAAGAAATAGATGCCACTTAAAGTAAGCGTCTCAGACTCACTGAGGGATGCCTTGCTAATAAATGCATTCTACTTAGGTCTCATATTATGGATCTGAGAACAGTAAGTCTAGAGTAAAATGAAATTATATGGCTTCTGTTATTCAGGAGTTCAGATTAGATTGTCAGAGCAGTCTTTTCTGTCTTTAAAATACATGAACCTGTTAATTTAATATTTTTTTGAAACAGTGTGTAGCTGTAGGACGAGAGTTAAGTTAGTTTCATTCTTTGGATCTTACCTTGCAGTGGTAAGGTATTTTCATTGCCCTGACAGCTTCACATTATAAAGACGTTGCCAATTATAAATTGTATAGCTTTTCTTCGGTTTCTATGCATCATAAACTCTAGTCAGATTGGTCAGAAGCCTAAGATTCACTGACTCAAAAGAAAATTAAAGTGATAACTTGCAATGTACATTTTGGTAGTAGATTATAGTATCTGACAGAGCTGCTAAAGTAGTTCTTCAGGGATTTTTTTTGATATTGTATATTTAGTTTCTATTCTTGTCATTATTTTCAGTTCTTCCATGTTGGTATTATGTTCGTTAAGGGTTTTATAAAGCTGTTAGATTTTGGGAAAGACATGATTCCTAGTCACAGAGAAAGTCTAAATCTGGGGTATGGCCCAAAGTGCTTATTGTAAGAGTTCTTACTCCATTGGAAAGGTGCTTTCAAATGCTTATGCTCCCTTTTCCTGTGGTAATAGGGCCTCTGCATGTCCTCAGAATATCTTTGGCTTTCCTCAGCAGTGTAGCCTTAGCTGTTCAAATCCATCATCTTTAATTGTTACTGCTTTAACCTGCGTATGGGGCGATCCGTGTGTTGTTCTCAGGTTGTGGTTGCTGAATGTACACACTGCCTATGAGTGGCAGCTAGCCCAAGCGAAAGGTCATTATTAGGTAGAGCTCAGACTGCAAAGAGCAACTGGGTCCTCTTTATAAAACCTTGCTCTATGAACTCTGTCTTACAACTAATAAAATCTATCCTTTTATCAATCAGACAAGATGTTTAACACAACTTGACTTGCAAAAAAAGAGTTCTGATTCAAACCTTGCCTTTCTCCTGCAGTCATCATTATTCCTTCAACAAGTCTTTAACTGCCACAGAACTGCTCTACAAGTTATATTCCATATTTCAAGGCAGGCAATGGATGTGTGGAGCAGAAGTAGTAAAGAATTTACTAGTGTGCTTGCTCTATGTACAGCTGAGGTTGCCTTTCAGAGAAAACGATTGACAGTCACGTGCCTCACTTTTGTGGTGCTCAACCTGAAATACTTGGGCAGGGCTTGTGTGGACCATAAAGTGTGGACCATTGATGTCATAGGATCTTTTCCACTAGATATCAGGGAAGTAAATATGGTACCCTCAAATGGCATTAAGCACACCAAAAAATAAGTAGATATTGGTTTCAGACTTATGACTACCTTTTGAGAAGTGAAGAGTAGTGGGATATCTCTAAACATGTGGAGGAAAAGAAGGTTATCAGGAGTAGTGAACATGGATTAACAAGGGGAAATCATGCCTGACTGACCTAACAGGCTTCTATGATGGAATAACTGGCTGGGTAGACGAGGGGAAAGTTCCGGGTGTTGTCTACCTTGGCCTCAGCAAGGCTTTTGACACTGTCTCCCATAACATCCTCATAGATAAGCTCAGGAAGAGTGGGTTAGAGGAGTAGACAGTGAAGCAGATTGAGAACTGGCTGAATGGCAACGCTTAGAGGTTAGTGATCAATGGTGCAGTTCAGCTGGAGGCCTGTAGCCAGCGGTTGTTCCCCAGGGGTCAGTACTGGGTCCGGTCCTTCTCAACTGATTCATTAATGACCTGAATGAAGAGAGAGTGTACCCTCAGCAAGTGGCTGATACACCCGAAGGCTGTGCTGCCATTCAGCGAGACCTGGATAGGCTGGAGAGTTGGACAGAGAGGAACATAATGAAGTTCAACAAAGACAAGTGCAATGTCCTGCACCTGGGGCGGAACAGCCCCATGCACCAGCACAGGCTGAGGCTGACATGCTGGAAGGCAGCTCTGCAGAGAAGGCCCTGGGAGCTCTGGAGGACAGCAAGTTGCCCAGGAGCCAGCAGTGTGTCTGTATGGCCAAGAAAGCCAATGGAATCCTGGAGTGCATTAGGAGGACCATGGCCAGCAGGTCGAGGGAGGTGATCCTCCCCCTCTGCTCTGCCCTCGTGAGGCCATGTTTGGAGCGCTGTGTCCATTTCTGGGCTCCCCAATTCAAGAGAGACAGGGAACTACTGGAAAGGGTCCAGCGGAGGGCTTCAAAGGTGATGAGGGGACTGAAGCATCTCCCTTATGAGGGAAGGCTGAGAGAGCTGGGCCTGTTTAGCCTGGAGAAGACTGAGAGGGGATCTTATCAATACATACAGATATCTTAAGGACAGGTGTCAAAAAGATGGGGCCAGGTTCTTTTCAGCAGTGCCAAGTGACAGGGCAAGGGGCAATGGGCACAAACTGCAATGCAGGAAGTTCCATCTGAACATGATGAAAAACTTTACTGTGAGGGTGACAGAGCACTGGAACAGGTTGTCTAAAGACATTGTGGAGTCTCCTTCTCTGGAGACATTCAAAACATGCCTGGATGCGATTCTGTGCAGCCTGCTCTAGGACAACCTGCTTTAGCAGGGGTTGGACTTGATGATCTCCAGAGGTCCTTTCCAACCCTGACCGTTCTGTAATTCTGTGATATGTAATACCAACCTGACAGTAAATTTACACTTAACATTGCACTTAATTTTTCATAGGTTTTTTCTTTTGAAAATTTTAAAAATTTCATATCTATGCACAATCCTCACTAGTTTAATAATAAAGAAGTAAGAAGACATAAATCCTTCATTCAGATCCAAGGGTTACACCAGATTATGGAACAATGTGTCACTCACTGTATTGTTAAAGACAGTATGACATAACCCATTTTGGTATTAACCAGTTCAATAAAAACCCTTCAGGATTTATCCTTGCAAGAATTGGATATATTTGTGGACTTAATACTTGACCAAGAAATGAAGGACTTGCCCTAGTAGACCTGAATAGCTGGTAGGTAGCTATAAAACCTTAATTAGCAAAATAAAAGAGACATTTCCTGCAGCACAGGAAACACAAAGACAGACAATGTTAATTAAAATAGGCTGGACATCAGAACTTAGACCATAATTCTTAGTCCAACATGCAAGCTGCAAAGGCCATAGATGCAGTTGCTGTGTTTGCAGCATCAGCTATACATGGATTTATTAGGAGAAGTTAAGTGGGATAAAGGTGGGAGATATATACATTCTGTAAGACCAATATCAAAAACATTTTCCTCATGAGATTCTGAAAACAGAAAAACCGAACCAGAGAAGTAAGCTAAAAATTTTAGAGGAGAAAGGATATGAAAATGGAAGCACTGTTTAGATACTTGTAAGGAAACAAAGGTAGTGATGAAGAAGAATCAGTCATAGTAGCTTTGCGAAGAGAAATTTTTCTGCCTTTCTGATTTGTATCCTATGAGTCACTAAAAATTTTCTACAGGGTCACACGTGTGAAAAATTGTTATAAAGATGTCTAGCTTTTCTTTCAAGAGGAAGCCCTGTTTTTTGTGTACCACTAAAAATCCCCTGCTTTTGGAAGAAACAAGTGGTTTTAAGTGTCTCAGTTCAAGCCAGGATCACTTTAATGCACTCAGTATAAAATGTTTAGCAGTTCCATGAGATATGCTTTGAAAAGTGATAGCTACTTGTCAAAATACAACTAATAAGAGCAGAAGTGAACTAACGGGAAAATGAGGTACTGAAAGAGGACCTAAGAAACTTCAGTTTGATATAAAGAGGAAAAATGCCAGAAGAACTCAGATTATAGTGTCGGAGTATCAGCATCAGTGATGAATAAATAAGGTGACATCAGCACCTTCATGTTGCACAGCCCAGAGAAAGAAAAGTATACGTGTTTTTGTGTAAGAAGGATACCAGATAAGAGAAGGCTGTGTATAAAAATCCAGATGATTACAGCTGCACCAAGATGTTTGACTGTACAGAAAGAAAAGAAAGAGCAACTATTATTTCAGGCTATTATGCACCATAAGCACAATATCTAGGTACAGCAAATTCAGGGATGAAAGGAGTTGAAGATTTTCAGAACTTACAGGTCTATCTGGCAAAAAATTGGTGTTGTCAATCATGAAAATAGGAAGTCTTTGGCAGCATTTGGCAAATGTTGTTTTTGCAAAAGTCAGCTAATTCATGGTACATGTTTCTCTCCTTTAGACCATAACTGAGGATGAGGAACTAAAAAGGGGTTTTTTTTAGATCTGCCTGCCTTAATGTTCTCTTTCTTTCCTTTATTTCTTAAATTTTTGGGGAATAAGAAGTTCTTTAAAAGGCTTATCAGCTTTTTATCAATGCCTTCTTCATTCCTATCTTGCTTTTAGGAGTGTCTATAATTTCACTGTCCTCACATACATCGTAAAACATTTTATATGCAATTTTGATGCACCGATCATGTTGCTCTGAACAGTTCCTGACATTAAGATAGCTCTGTTGTATCCACTGCCAGTTTTTTGGGTTTTTTGGTTTGGTTTTTTTTTCTGGCTCAATAACACCAATTTAAATTATAGTTTCATAAAGTTAATCTGTTTATTATTAGCCTAATATGTACTTTCCAGTTTATGAAAAAAATTAAGTTGATTAGACAAATGGCATCTTCTCTGGAATGCTAAGGTTTAGCTCCCTTTGCCAGAACAGGTGACATTATGGAGGAGGGGGTGACATCCTCCACTGAAGTTGATTTGTATTCTATTATACCTTTTAAAATTAGGAATACTTCCCTCTCTTCCCCCTGCCCGCCTCCCCCTCTCCCCCCAACCCCCCCCCAAAAAAAAGAAAACAAACCAAAAAACCTCAACAACCCAAAATCCCTCTGTAATGAATAACAAGGGAAGAAGTTAAACAGGAAATTGAGGTTCCTTGTTCTTTCCCTGTGTATGGGAGGGGAAAAAAAGTAGCATATTTGCTTTTACAAACCATGTGATCTACATAATAATATGGCTTGGGTCCTTTATGTCTACATAGCAACCCTATGTTAAATCTTGGTCCCTTTCCTTTTTCATATTCCTCCATCCCCTTTTTGGCTTGACTACTAATGCACATCTTATATGAAATGTGGCAAACAAAAGGCTTTTTGCAACAAGCTTAACCTGTGCACATTTTAGCTTTCTAGAAGTAAAAATTCTCTCTCCATGCTTCAGAGCCCTCTAGTTATTTGTAAATATTCTCAGCGTAACTACTTACCTTAGGGCAAAGTGTAAAGTTATAGTAGAAAGTTTTGGCAATAATAACTTCACAACTCCCCCGCTAGATTTAACATATACTTCTTACTTTGTATTCTATCATCATTTATGTAAAATTTAAACCATATGTTGATATGTCATTTCCTTCCCATTGAGGTTTCCTTGCTTCCCCTCCCATCATCAACATTCATTTAAGATCAGTATTAAAAAGCCCTGCTTATACAAAATAATTAGATATAACAAAAAAATACTAGGAAAGGTGGAAATAAATCTTGCTTCCCTGACTGGTTCTGTGATGATTTACACTCATTGAGAATCTGATTCATATACTTAAAAGGAAAGTCCACTGTGGATTAGAAAGAGAGAGTAAACTTCTCCACTGAAAAGATTTTTATAATAACCTTTGTTTCACTTGAAAGACTTTGATAACCAGCACTTTCTTCCAAACCTATTCTAATCCTTTTTTCAAGCTTACATGGTATTTTGGAAGTTTTGCATGGATTCTGCCTCTGAAAAGGGCAAGGGGGAAAATAGGCTATGCAATTGGCGGCCGACCTGTCATTACTGACCTTTTCAGGGAAGAAGAGAAGGAAACACGCTATAACGACAAAGCAGGTTCTTTCCCTAAAATATCACATGCCTGGAATCCAGCATCCAGACTGGCTAGGACTGTGGTGTGTACGCTCTGGTTAGATGGGTCAGATGGTCATGTTGCTGACCCATACTTCTGTAACAGCTTTCTTGGAAATTCTACCTGAAAAGCTAAATACTAATCAATCCATTAAATAAAAAGTTTATATCACACATTTTGGGGTTGGGTTTTTAGGGTTTTTGGGGGCTTTGGTTAGTTTTTTTGGGGTGGGGGTGTCATCTCTTCTCATTGCTTATGATGTTGCATTCACAGAGTATAGGATCAGCATCTTAAGACTATTTCCTGTTAAAGTACATGTTTGTATATCAGCCTTTTTCCCACTGATTTCCAGATGGCAGCTGGAAAAAAGAAAAAAAAAAAGAACATTTAAAAAGCAAACAAACAAACAAAACCTCTGGTTCATGCACTTTTAAGTTATTTGGGGTATAGCAATGTAAACACACTGTGAATCCTACCAAAGCCTGACAGCAGCCCTTTTTAGTTTGAGTTGTTATCCATTTTCACATCTGATACAGTGGATACTTTTGCAGTAATGAGTGCCATACTAAGAACACAGACCAAAGATATCGAACTATTTCAGAAAGTAATTGCTGTTCCAAAGCAATACAACTAAGTGAGGTTGAAAGAGGCTGAAAGAAGTAGGAGGCAGAAGTAATGAAGGAATTTGAAAGAGATTTCCAAGAAATGCATTTGTTCTCATTCAAAGGATTGGTTGGTTAAGGGCATGAAGAGGTAGAAGGAGGCATGGGACTAAGTGAAAGTGATGATACATGAGGTTAACAGCAAAGAAGAGCAAAGAACAAATAGCGTAGGTGTGGATCATGTGTTCATTCCATGCATGGAGGCTATTGTTGTACTGTAACCACTGTGACTACATGCAGGTTTACATATATCATACTGATGTACCTAAATTAGTTTTGAAACACCTATGTCAGGCAATGCTTATATGTGGAAATATTGACAGATGTAAGCAAGAAAAGAATTATGGGGAATTTGGAAAAATCAGAAGAAAACCAGCTATGTTGAGTAAAATCATAAATGTGATCTGCAGAAATTATAAGTACGATAAGTGTATTTTCTGAGGTCTTCAACTACTACGGAGTGAAGATAAAAGAAACATAATGTGCATTTATTAATATCAGATAAAATGAGGTGATAGTTTCTGTTCTGGAATTTTTATTTTGAGAGTTAGTCACTAAGATAAATTCCTAAATTTAGGAGTTTACTTCTGGTTAAAATATAGCATTCTGTCTTCCACTATTTTTATATTTGATTTAAGGCATTTAAATTAGAATAAAATTTACATTAATCAAAAACATGTACAGATACTTGATGTGAAGTATACACTGAAGTGACCCCAAGTGCCACAGCTCTGCTGTGCTTCTGTGCCTGTTTATGCCAGTGTGAACTTTGCAGTTTCTGCACGCAGCCATCTCCAAACTCCCAGAGCCACTTCATGTGGGAATTCACCTCTGTGCATTGCTTAAAGAAACACAGCAGACAAAACAGTGATGGTGTCTCTCAGGCTTGCATGGGCAATGCTTTGTGCTCCATCTGCTCACAACAAGTCATAGTTATCTTAAGGCAGCATTCCAGTAGCAGTGCTGATCTTGTTGAGCTTGATGAACACCATCAAAGATTGTTTTGGCATGAGACACTGTATAATCTGAAATTGTTGCTAAACAAAAAGTTTCATTTTATTTTCAATTTCTTTCTGAATTTTGGAAAAACAAAATTGAGAAAAAAGGACTGTTTATTCACTGTGATTTCATCTTCAAGAGTTCATTACAAGATCTGAAAAGAGAACAAAAATTCTAAACTAGAATCCTTAAAAATTGACATTTCTAGTAAAATTTAAACCTGTGCAATTAACTAAAGTGTTAGCTGTTAAAGGGATGGTACTGTGAAAGAGACAATGTAAAATTATCCCTATTTTGTAAAAATAAATACACTTATTAACATAATGCAGAATAAATTGGCTGAGAAAGGTAGTGTTACTGGGAGCCTCTTCCATGCGTGTAACAGAAGAAGTGGCTGAAAGCAGAAGCTGTGCAGAGCAAGGTCTGCTGTTGAAGACTGGTATGTGTCAGACCGCTTAGAAACGTATGCAAATTGGGACCTGCTGTGATCACATTTACATTTATATCTGCCTAACACCTGTCCTGTGTGACATTCATGGCAGGATCAAGGCAGCCAGCAGCTCTGCTGACATTTCTGAGCTAGCTTTAATGCATGTGGTCTAGGCACTGCTGGAAGTTCAACAGGTGCTACTATTCATTCAGTATTGCCAATTCTTAAAAAGGTAATGTAAGACACAGACTATTTAGAAATCTTAAAATAAAAGATGAGTTTGGAGAAATGATTCCTTCCATGAAAATATTGAAAACAATATACGAATTAACCTTAGGAATGTAAAAATCATTAAGTCAATCAAATGCAAAATACAGTATTTTATAAAACCTTATGACTTTTTAAGACAGTTATAAGCCTGCTTACAACTTTTGAATACCTGAAACTTACAATATTGTATTGAAACACTAGATGAAATGTTGCTTTGAAATAATTCTCTGATGAAAAACCAAATCAAGAGCTATCTGATGAGGATCCACCCAGAGCCCCGTGGTTTAGACAGAATTGACTCCAACAGGCTCTAGTGAAATCAATACAGGAATTGGGTTTTTGCCTTTATGAAAAGCTTTGATTACATTCTTTTATCACTTGGATTTATTTTGCAGAAGGTACTTTATTGTTGTCAAATTCAGATATGTTACACCAAAAAGTCTGTTTGCTACATGGAAATCCCCTGTGCCAGTCACTGTGCAGCTACTCTGATGTGGCTTAAACACTGATTTGATATTTGAAAAACAAACTCAGTTACCATACATTTTCTCCCCAAAAGAGTTATGATGCACTAATGACTTCATAAATTCAAAGGGACGCTGTCTATCTGAGGCATAGCAGTAAATGTCAGATGTTGCTATTAAACAAAGGTTGCCCTTTATGGATCTCATAAGATGATGAAGAAGTAAAGATAGCTCCAGGCAATCTGTGAGATGATTGTTTTAAAGCAATTTTGGTCTAAGTTTTTCATTAAATTAGTATTCTAAGCTGCCTTCTCTACTTCCTCATGACTTCGGTTATCGGGATCTTTAGATTAAACAGTTTGAGGATGTCATATGTTTACTTTGCCCATACACTTTTAAAATATATTAACTAGGAGAGATCTGGAAAGTATTCACTTATCAATTTATTCCTTTGTTTGCAATGTTCAGTAACAGGGGCCAAATTCAGAGTTTACTGCTACGTCTGTGTATGTATATCACTTACTCAAGAAGGGCAAGGCTTGGCAAGTTGTATCTATTTTTCAAGGCATGAGGTTTTACTGCAGATTTTATTCCATGTAGGATGGCACTTAATTAGTGGTAAGCCAGTATTGGGTGGGGGGACAGCTTTCTTTGTGATGTTTTCCTCAACCCATTGCTAAGCTGGAGCTATATAATGAAAGCTGAAGTGGGTTGTGTGGAGTACCTATCCAGGCATTTCAAAACATGAAGAAAATTCATTTTTGAACGGGTGCAGATGATGTGCTTGCAAGATTATTCACATATTAAGTCCAGTCTTGATCAGCCTGGAGAATGTATTGCTTTTCATGGATGCATTGACATAGCACTGTTTATCACATGCAGATTTAAGGCACAAAAGTAATCTTTGATTTTGTGTATATAAAGTATAACACATCAGAATCTTAGTCTGTGAACAGGACTAGAAGGCTGCCATTTCTGCTAGCACTGTTATTAGCACTACCACCAGTGCTACTGTTAATAAGCACAAAAACCTCTAGAAAACTAATGGTGAAGTAAACTGTTAGGGCATAATAATGAAGGAGGAAGCTAACGTAAAGTCTATTCTTTGCCTCCATTCACAGTGATCCATATAGCCTAAGGAACAATTTCTATGTTATTTGTTCCTGATTTTAACATAGAACTGGAAATATTTTTTTTTTCCTCTAATATATGCACTGGAAGGCCAAATAATGCAACCAAGTCTCTGAGATATATATTATCTTTCTTAACATTGAGGTATTCTTGTTTAGTTTGACTCCTCAGCTTCCAGCCTGGTACATTTTGGAATATCTAGCATTGTTGCTTAAGGAAAAAAAAAAAAAAAAGAAACTTTATTTTAAAACTCAAACTAATTTTATACTATTATTTTAATTTTATTTAATTAATTATTTTAATACTCCAACAAATTAAATAACTGTTTCTTTTAGCTGTTTCTCCATATCAGGTTGCTATAGTTTCTTAAACAGTTTCCTTTTACTGCTCTCAGTGCTGAGGTTATGGTTTGAGATATAAAATATCGTGGATTGATTCTATTAAAAGAAATTTGTGGCTGTTCTCCATTTTAGAATTTTGGTGAGGGCTAAACATGAATCCCCAAATGCAAATTTTCTTTTACTCTGCTGGGTTCCTTATAACTGTGAACAACATTTTTGAGTTAAGAGGATTTTAGTTTCATACTGACCATTAGTTTGCTGCTGATACATAGAAGTTTGTCTCAGAATTCCAGAAAAACAGTAACGTCTGCAGTCAAATATGTTGGAAATGAAAGGGAGGAAATCTATTGTTTATTTCTTGGAGACATCAGGATAGTAAGGTGTTTAAATGAGGATTTTTTTCATTCTTTCTGCTGCATTCCTGCTGCATCCTTTCTTTTAACTCTTTATTTGTGTTATGCCTTTCTAGATTGTAAACTGGTGGACTAAAGTGTACTTATGATTTTAAGCAGTACTTAAAATCATTAAGATAAACAATCAAGATAAGTAACAAATAATAGCGTCTGTTGTCAGCATTCAACTAAATGAGTGTTTTAAGATATAAACGTGTCAAAAAAACCCCCAAAAATAGAATCACTATTGAAGGCAACATCTCTTCTACTCATTTAGAAATAATACCTAAAATAGCATCACATACACCTTGTTTTTCCAGGTTTTCTCTCTGACTTACAACATTTATGTCACATACATAATCAGAATGTCTGATATTTCTCTGACAAGCTTTTGTAATGCCAGTTTAGACTTACTTATTCAGTGCAAATTCTCTAAATTAAAGTTATATTTGCATTTTACTATAAATGGTAAGATATGTAAATAAGAGTGACATGAGCAAATATTCGTATCTTTTTTACTTATGATTAAAGTGTGTCGAAAAAACCCATTTTTGATAACTCGACTAGATATTGTGTTTTCATTCAAATTGTCTAAATCACAGAAAGTTAAATTTAGATGGATTTCTTTACTTGCTATTTCTATTGATGAATATTTATAAAGGATTAGATTCATTAAAAGACTGATATTTAAGTATATGATTAATTATTTAGTATGAAAACAAGCATGTTGTTGACAAGACCTTCTAGCAATATGTTCCTTCTGATTGATTAATGCCAGTAACACAAATGTGACAGCTGTCTTTCTGGCTTTTAAAAAACCTTCCAACACTAAATTTCTGTACTTATCCCATTTAAAATTTGAAACTTTTTGTAAGTGTTGAATTCAATCTTCAGCTAAAGACTTTTAAAAGTATTATAAATAAAACCAGAGTATAAACAAGTAAAATAAAAGTATTTTCATTTTAGTCCCAGATGATTACTGGCAAGCTGTGACCTTGGGAAAGACAACTTCCTTACACCAGTTCTGTCAGAAAGCTTAACTTGTGAGTAAATAGGGCACTAATGTCTACTTTCGTTATTCTGTGTGATAAATGTGAAAAACCTCCCCCCATTTTTACTAGTAACTCTTTGTGAAACAATTTTTTTTATACCAAAGCCCTTTCTTCTTCTCAGACTATTAAATCCCTGTGCATAAGTTTAAAGGCTGGGAATACAGCCAGACTTCTGGCAGATCATTCTAAAGTAGTGCAATATGAAATTGCCATAGCAAATAATACGGCCTCAAGTCTTTAGTTCTCCTAATTGGGCCATATGAGATGGTAATGCCTTTCTTGTAAGGGCTTATTATTTTAAAATGTGAATATAAGGGGAAAGTCATCAGGATTCATTTTGATTTTATTTAATTCGTCTTGAGTGTTGTCAGAGAGCACTGAATAATTCAGTTTTAGGTCCTCAGGGAGCAGACCTTATCATCTACATAAGCAAAAAATAATTTTTCTGATACTTATGATATTAAGCATTAAAAAGTATGGGAAAGAAATGTGAAAATTAAAGTGTATGGAATTTATAAAGGATCTCTGATTTATATAACTAGTGTAATGAATATTACCATATATTACTAGGTAGTCACAACTAACCTTTGATTTCTTATGTGAAATAAAAAAACAGCTTTTAAGAATCTATGATCTAATTTTAGCTATAGAATATTTGGATGATGAACAACATGCATTTTTCCTAAATGAGTTAATAAGAATCTGTATTCCACCAATGAATACTATGTGAATCTGTAGCAATTGCCCTTTTAACCCTTTAAAATAACCTCATACAGCAATTTGTTCATTAGACCTCATGTCTAAGGAATACAGACCTACTGTCCCCTTGCTGTACTCCTGTTTTGGCCACAAAGTTAGAGTATGCATGCATATTTATTCCCTAAAATCTGATTTTTGTTGAGCCTAACAAATTCTGGTCAATGTTGGCAGTGCCATTGGCACAGGGGAACTGTCTGATCAGGTCTGCTTTTGGGATGTAGACGCCTCGTGGTGTTCTTGATGCAGCCCTTGCCCACATGCTGCTGCTCATGAGGGTTGTAACGTACCCAGCAAACTCTGCTGATGAATACAGAACAGATAAAGATTATTTCTTGGAAGTATCTTGCACTTGGTAAATGCTAGCATACTCTTGTATGTCAATTATTATAATATTGTCCTAAAATCTCATGATACATTTTATTTTGATATCTGTTGAAAATTGGATGTTGTCTGCCAATGTCAGTATGTATGAAACAATAGCAATGAAGGATTTCTAGTCTTTGTTGTTGCAGAGAAAGATGTTCTTTCATTTTATTGGTTTCTTATAAAAATGTATTTTATATATATATGTAAAATAAAGAGCCAGGAAATGGTGTAAGATAATCATGAAACCACAGACTATGTATCATCTGATCAGAGAACATAAAGGAAAGGTACAACAGGCATGGAGAGAAATAAAGCAACTGAATGCTGGAATACAGAGTCCTCCTGATCCTGCAGGGTGGGAAAATGAATATAGCTACTATCCAGCATTTGACTAAAACAGCAAAAGCTGAGTACTGCACAGCCGTTTTGTCATTCAGCCAGCAGAAGTAAAACAATAAATGCAGCAAAGGAACCCAGTGAGAATTTCAATGATGAGGAACTGTTCACAGATTCCATAAAAGAGTTGTCACAGTAGACAGGGTGAAGATCACTGTACTGTCAACGAAGTGGGTGTGGATAATGCCTGCCAACAATCCAGAGTTGGTAGTGACAGTGGATATACAACAGAGGTCAAAAGTAGACTTCTGAATTTCAGGCTAAAGGAGACAAATAAAATTTAGAAGTGACAGGAAGCCTGTTATGATGGCTAACATTTCCTACTTTTTAATCAAGCAGGAGTGTTGGTGGCTGATAGAAGAACCATGTGCTCAAAGCAATCTTATTCTGTCTGAAAGAAGTGGATATACTGAAACAAGAGGTTGCCTATCATAGCTGGGAACAGGTTCTGAGCCAGAGAAGAAGCAGCTAGAGAGGTATGAGACCAAGTGTTAAAGAATTACTACCAAACAACAGATGGTCTTGTGACATAATTTCAGACCACAATCCAATCTTAGATTTTTTTATTTCTTACTCTACAGAGAAAATAGTAATTGACATGCCTAAGTACCAATTTTTGTAACAATGAATAAACTCAGAGTGGAGGTCTGCAGCGTTCCTTTTCTGCAAATGAGACAAACGTGCGCAAAAATTGCTGTATATCACAGTTCATGCATAATAAGGCTATAAGAAGTCCTTTAAACATTAGTCTGAGCACCTGTGACAGTGGCAAAGTTATATCAAGCTTGAATATAAAATTTAATTCAAATAGTTAAATCTTCTTTCCTCCATTAAGACAATGGGGAAAATAAAAAAGCATTTAAAAAATGAAAACAGGAATGATCAAGCCATAGCCAATGTCCAGAGCTTTTGCAATGGCAAGTGATTTAGAGGATTTAAGGAACTGTTAGCAGGGAAGGGGGTAAAGGGAGAATTTAAAAATTAGAGGTTTTGTTTTAATTTGAAAAGATAAGTCTCTGGTCTTAAAGCAAGAGGAGACTCACAAATGTGACTATTGTGTTAATTATGTCTTTAAATTAAATTAAAGTAGATTTATATTTCAAAGTACAAGTATTAAATACAAGCTGGTTTTGCATCAAAAAGAACTTCGTGGTGTATATGGAGTGATGCACAGCTCTTGTACAGTAGCAGTGAACACTGCACCTAGCCCACATGTCTTAGCAAGCCCTGATAGAAAGTCCCTCTCAGACTGCTCCTGTTATAATCCAGGCTTCCCTGCTCTGGCACTTAGGCTGCCACAAGAGTATTAAGAGTCAGAGGCAGATGGCTGCAATTTTGCTAATATATCAATATCCATCCTGTAACTCCATGTGTGCGACTGCAATGACTTTCAGAAGATGGTGTGTTCTCCTGGAGATATCTGCTGTTTCTGCCTTATGCTGGGCTGTGGCTGCAGGTATCAATACTTGGTCGCTACAGTGGCTAAGCTTCCCTTTACACCTAGTATTGGAAAGACTTGGAAGCCCGTATTTACTCAAACCCCCCCTATATTATCATTAGTAATAATAAAGCCATTTTATAGGGCTATTAATTTACAAATTTGTTTTCCTGCCTACATAAATGTATCCTGAAATAAAAATTAACAGGAAAAAAACAGATGTGGGCTAGGCACACCTTTCTTACCAAGTGGGAAAGTTGAAAAGACAACAATTAGTCAAGACAGAATAGAGATATTACAGGTTTATATTCACCTGGCTTATTTTCACTGTGCTTATTAGAGTGCATCTGCCTGTGTAATACAATAAAGGAGGACCATAATGTCTATTTCAAAATGTAGTAAATGGTAAAGGCAATGGTGTAGTGTGTTTGAAATGGGCTTTGGGGCAAGGAGGAGAAAAGGGATTTTGTAAAACCAGTTGCATTATAGTCTTACGTACTGGCTTGGGAGCCCTTGGCCCCCTGTATGTGGCAGTTGTACCATGGGTAGACAGGCATTCAGAGATAAAAGTAGCACCAGCAACATTCATGGTGGCTATTTTTCAGGAGGTATGAGGGTGTATCATTCACAAATGTTATAGGAAATCTTTTTTCATTCTATGAAAATATTGACCATATTAATACATTTGTATTCTACAAAACCTTAAAAGACTGTTATGCTTCTTGAAACACAGAAACTTGTTGATGACTGGTACGTTCTGGGAATGTCAGCAGTCACAAATTACATTTAATTCATGATTCACTATATTTTTAACTAAGAATCTGCTACTAAAGCTACTTTCATTCTTGTAAATAATTACAAGAAGGTGATCTTTTATCAATTTATGATTAAATGATTTTTAATTTGTGTTAGGTAAACAACTACATTTTAGAAAAATTAAAAACCTTGAAAGCTATGGAATAACTTCAAATGTAATGAGATGTACTATTAACGTTATATTTGTGAGGTGCACCACATTTAGCAGCACTCGTAAATGCATATAGGCATATTTTAAAATTATCTCTAATTATCTTTCTTTAATGCTCAACTAGAATTAACATTATTTAATGACTTAACAGAACTATTTTTAGTGCTGTGTTAGGTAATCCTATGTGCACTTGGAAAATCCTCCAGAAAATCAGCAGTACGTCTGCAAAGGTATGCATCAGTTTAACCTAATGCAAATGTTGCTCATTTGTTTTTATTGCTAAAGC
The DNA here is from genome assembly GCA_035590275.1 of Ibycter americanus. Lineage (NCBI taxonomy): Eukaryota > Metazoa > Chordata > Aves > Falconiformes > Falconidae > Ibycter > Ibycter americanus. Next base: position 54,056,445 of record JAVJGI010000060.1, on the reverse strand, counting down.
TACAATTTTTCTTATATTTATAAATATGAATGGTGCATCATAGTGCTGTGTTCAAATGTTATAATTTTTAACAAACATGTACATAAAAGAAATAACTAGGAAGGATTTCAGTAAGTAACCTAAGCCAGGATTTTTTGACTATTTTTTGTGACAGCTTCTAACTTTACTGACTGGCACTTCACTGCAATCGAGCAAACATATTTGTGCTTCCTTTAGCGATGCTTCACAAACTTGGAGAGAGATGGTGTCGCATGCCGGTCTGAGACCAGAGCGTGGTTCTGTGTGTATTCTCGGGAACAGAATTAAGACTCAAAACGGAGTCAAGAGCCAAGG
>JAVJGI010000060.1:54030332-54055956 GCA_035590275.1 Ibycter americanus | reverse complement strand
CGGACAGTAGATGAACTTTTGGAACCTTGTGTGGGAAAGCCTTGTTGCAGCTGGCTAGTTTTGTAGTGCTGCAACAGTAATAAACAACTAGTAAACAATTCCTGTGGAAAGAAGTGGCGGTGGTAAGAGGCAGTGGGAAGACAGGGAGATTCACTTTACCTGCTCATACAAAGTATGTATTAATGAGCAATGGAAACTTAAATTTTGTTGGAAATTTAACAAAGTTGTGCAGTGGCCAGAACAAGGTCTACACATTTTGCAACACACCATTCACCACTATGTAGTTAAGTGAAGCACACCCTTTATATTGTTTGTCAGGACAAAGTTAGAATTCATTTTTTATACATTTTATACTGCTGTGTCAGTGTTGTGAAATTGCTTGGGGGGGGGAATTTACAGATCTAATATTATAACAACCCTTTAGGGGAAAATACAGTTGCCACTTTCAAATGGTTGGCATGCACAGAATCTATGTCACTACAGTTTCCTAAAGCCATACAAACTGCTATCCTAGAGGAGTAGTGGAGGGTGAAGTGGAGTGAAGACACCGTGGCCAGGCTCTGCTGTACCCTCTGCAGTATTGGGAACTTGATGGTACCATACAGCCGATAAACTGCATAGTGACTCCAAAATACATGAGAAGATGTCTGTTGCTAGGCCAACAACTGTGGGGAAGACCAAACAAGAGGCTCATTATTTGCGAGAGGGCCAGGAACTGGGCTCCTTTAGCACTTCAAAGAAAAGATAAGCTTTCTAACAAGGACATGCTAACTGCTAAAAGAAAACAAACTGCTGAAGAGATGAAACTCAAGGATGTTATGGTAAAATAATTGTGGTAGTGGGAGATCGCGACCTCCTACTCAAATGGCCCCCCTGAAGAGAGTGAATCCCCCACTCAAGGAGCATGTGCAGTAAATTTAAAATGAACTGTTTCTTTAAGTGAAAGCAAGAGAATTTTACATCAACCATAATAAAGGAATGTATGACTAGAGTCACTCAAGCTCCATCTGAGAATAAGAGGAGTATAAAAAGTAAATGAATGAGGGAACAAATGGGGAAGACACCACTGAGATGGACTCCTGGGACCGGCCGATGGGCTGAGACTTGCTTCTCCCCCCCTTGGGATGCATTGGGTGAGACTTAAACTAAGTACTTCTTTGGGAGACTTAGAAACTGGAGAGTTACTTTTTAATATTTGTAGCCAGGCTGTATTGTTGTAACTTTTCCATGCATTTTAGACTTTATACTATTTTACTTGCATGTGCCTTTTTGCAAACAGTCACTATCGCTGGCAATCTGAGAACCTGTATATCTGTTGCTAATAAAACTGCACTGTTAAGTAGCTGGTCATCACAGTTCCTCATTGAACGTGACCATACCTTAGAGTGTGGCCATGCTAGCTCATGAGCACGACTGGACTGGCAGTGCAGACTGCTATCAGTGTATCCAGACCCGGGGTAGTTTAATATACATATTAAACACGACTGAACTGATAGTGGTAAATTGTACATCACCTAGAATTTAACCCTAGCTGCACCCAACCTCTCACCTCGGTGAGCAGAGTTGGAAGGTGGGGGGTGGGTCGGGGGGGTGTATGGTATTTCCTGCTAAATTACTCCATTCCCCTTTAACACAACAGTCAGCAACTTGTTTAAGAGAAATATGATTGTGTGAATGGAGACTGTCCCATTCTTCATTTCAGTGTCCTTTGAGGTTCTTCTCTACTGAAACAGGGATGTAAATCTGGCAGATACTCTTTTATTATTATATAAAAATCAAACTCATATTTAGACAACCATCTTTGTACATCCTAAATGTATTTCATTTTAATGTGCAATACGAAAAACTACTGGTAGGTTGTAAATTAATGAAAGAGTTACCCAGTGCATCTTTCTCAGCCCAGCAATGATGCACTTGGCATATAGCAAGATATTTGACGTTATCTTACATATCTTATCATTTTGGCATAGACCTAGTGAGTTGTCTAAATTCCAAAAGATGGTAGCAATTTACTGAAGACAGTGCAGTTATTGCATCCCTCTCTTCCATAACGTAGTCTCAAGAATCCTTGTGTGGACCTCCTGTGAAAAAATTTCTGGGGTGAATATAAAGGGGCTGAATATGAGTGAGAAAAATATCTCTCACTGCTTGGCTGGAAAATTGCATTCTAGTTAAAGTTCAAACACTGAATCTTTCCTGACCCCTTCTTTTGTTAATTAGCTGGGAAACTGTACTTTAAATAACTCTTGGACTGGAGAGACAATCTCTTCTCCACCTCTTAAACTTTACACATAGTGGGACATGTGATGAAACCCAAATAAACAAAATATCATTATTTTTATGTTTATTTATATGCTAATGTTAGACAATTCCCAAATGAAAGAACTGACTTGAGCTCTAATGATCTAAATGTCCCTTATCTCTCCCTAAATAACTACAACAAACCAGAAGTAGCATATCAAATCTACATTACTTCCCATCTGTCTAACTTAATTTGAAGCCATCTTTAATAAGAGACTGTGAATGGAAATATGCTTAGATAACTTTATGTTCATGTCATTCTCACATGCATCACAATGGGGCAGTTTTTGAGCAGAATATGGAAAAAATCAGACTTTTCACTTTGTTCAAGCCCATATGTAGATATTCTAGGAAGCACTGACCAGCCTTTGTTATCTCTGTACTTAGAGACAGTGTTGATGATTCTACCATCATTTCTAAAACCCCATGGAGAAGTGTGAATATGGGTGTTTAGGAGCCATCTGTTTAGACTACAGAGCTGCAACAGGAGGAAGTTGTACTTTAAAGCACCACTTTTTATATCCCTTGGAACAGTAGTATGTGCAGCTATTACAATGATTTAATATCCATGTAAACCTTTCTTGCAGTCATTGCATAACACACTTTCTAGCTTTCCAACCCTATGAATTATAGACATTAAAAGTCAATTCTCTCCTAGGCTAGCTGTTGTTTGTTGTTTGAATGTTTGAGCTTGTGTTCTTGCCATATCTCCCTTTCCTTGAGTTGAAAACTTGCCGAAGCTTTAGCAGAAATTAAGCAGTGTGAAGAAGCCTTTGATTAAAGGCATTGATAGGCTTTTGGAACAAACTTACTTGATTTGTGCAAATTATACAAGAAACGAATGTCAGAATTCAGCTCCAAAGCAACTAATATTATAGGGTTTTTAGGAAAGATCATCCATAAGTACAACCACAGGATTTCTTTTTTAATGACATAATAGTTCATTTGAATAATTAAATATGCTCCTTTCAGGAAACAGAAGGAAACGCAACAGAAGACCAGATTCTCTTCTATGTAACCACGCTCATATTTTTTGAATATGCCTAAGGGAATAATTTTGTCACTTCTGTTTTTTAAATCCTCAGTATAGGAAATGACTATGTACTTCTGACTTACTAAAAAAAAAATAATCTGTATGTTATGTAAAGTTTGTTTAATATCTCCCTCTTCTGTGTTTAATGAAATGTGAAATGACCTGCTTGCATGATCTCAGAACAACACTAGGACACTTTTTCTATGTGTCTGTGCACACCTGGGTGCATACACACATATACTGGTACTAATAAGGTCAGATAGGAAAATCACTTGCTTCCAATCTTCCACTTGCTTGCTCTGCTGAGACATCCCCCAACCCACTTCAGTATGGGCTCCAAGTCTCTGCAGACTACCCTTTCTAGAATCGATATGTATTTTTTCGCCTTAAGACGAATTTTCAGTCATTCTGAAACTATGTGCCTATTCAGATTGAAGCTGTGAACAGTGTTGACTGGAAAAGTATCCAAGCCTCAAATCTCAGATATGATGAAAGGGAAGTTACCTTCTTTCACTTATCAATTAATATTTTTTTGCACTCGCATAAGAACTAAGAGAGCAATGATTTAATTTTGTTCTTCCTGACAATTTTTTGATCTACATCTCTTAGCACTTTGGTATATGTTGTAATTATTGAGATATCAGGTATCTTGAGAGGAAATATGCATACTTTATATAAAATATTGAAACAGACTGGTTATCCTGCCTGATGTTCAAATCACCCTTACAGGAAATTATATGCTTGCTGATCATTCCACTCCTTGCCAAAATAAACAGTGTAAGCCTTTGAGAAAAGAACCACGAGTTCAAATTGTCTCAGACAACAGAAGAAAAGAAAGTTAGAATTTCTAGGGTCTGAGTGAATGACAGTCATTTTCTTAATCACCAAGGTCTTTGACAGTGCAGAGTACCAAGCACATGCCTCTTGTGATGTATGAAATTATTATTTTTCAGAAAATATTTGATATATGAAATTACAAATGTAAATCTGGGTCAGATAGGTAAAAATTTGAGTATTATGGAAAGTCAAGTACAACAGTGTGGGTTGTGTATCAACTTCATTAAGAAGGAAAAAATATTAAAAAGGTCTCCTCAGTTTGGAATTCCATTTTTTCCACTTCTTCTAGGCCCATCTGTCATTCATAGGTTTGAAACAAGATGGAAATGCCATACATATTCTATAGGAAGTAACTTAAAATTTCGTCCATGCTAGTATTGGCTTGGAGTACATTAGCAAACTAACGTAACATGTTTATCTTGAGAAAATATTTTAGTATTGCTATTCTGCAGTCTATTCTTTGAGGTTTCTCCACATTTTTTTTAAAATACCTGAATGTACATGGCCTGTTGCAGCAGATTCAAATTAATGCGGATTGGTTGGTTGTTTTTTTTTAATTATAATTTTGAATTTATTGTTCACTTTTCCAAAGAGGCCAATATCAGAGGCGACAAAGCTGATGATACACATTATTCCCTGGTAAATCAGTAGAAGTATAAAATGACATTATCAGATTTGGTGAGCTGGCACAGAGAGCTGGACTGGGGAAACTAAACAAGAAGAAGAAAGCAGAAGTAGTTTTATAAAGGGAAAGATGGTTTTATAAGGGGTTTTATAGGATGAGGTTATTACAGCTATCCATCTTTTCACTATCAGTACAGACTTCCCTTGCTTTATTCAGAGGTTCAAAAGCCAGTTCTGAGCCTTTCTTCCAGTCACATTCACATCCAAATTGTTTCAGTTTTTGACTTAATGGAACACGCCCTATGGTGGCAGCAAACTGGCAATGACTGCAGTCTACTACTGCATACAGTTTCTGTGAAGTCTATTGCAATGCCATTGTCTCCTGACCATCCTCACCAGGCTTGGTATTAAAGAGTTTGAGTCCCTTGTTGTCCTTTTCCCTCCTGAGCAGGCTCTTCTAAGGAAAGCTGTGTATCTGTAGCCATCCCTTGTCAGTGGTGGGCTCATTCTCTCTTTCTCCCTTAGCAAAAAATGAGAACAAACAGGCCCTTTCTATTCAATTTTGGTGATTTCTCTTTTATTATTATTGCAGAGAGAATGGAAAGGAAACAATGCAGCACAAAAATGGAAAACAAGACAGCATGGATTGGATGCACTTGGCAAAGCATCACTTGTCCACAGCAGCTGTTTATGTAATGGTACTAAAGATGTCATCAGCTTCATAAAGAAAGAATAGGCATTTTTCCTTGTTGCCAGCTGAAATTTGCTTATGGAGAAAGTAGCTGAAAGATACCAACAATAGCAGCCATTTAGCACAAGGAGCAGATTTATAGGGGACAAAGTTTTGGCACACAAGACATCTCGCTATCAGTTATCTGGAAATTTTTTGCCAGCTGATATTAAGCTTTATCCCAATTGGGTTTTGGTTGGGTTTTTTGTGTTTTGGTTTTTTTTTTTCTTTGGTGTTTTTTTTTTGTTTGTTTGTTTGTTTTGTTGGTTTTGTTGGTTTTTTTTGTTTTTGGGTGGTTTTTTTTGTGTTAGTTGTGTGTAACTCTTGTGCTACAGGGTTCTTTGGAGTGTTTAAAGTCTAACAATTTTACCTGTAGAGAAATATGTGTACACCAATCCCTGTTTGAATTTACATGTGAACCTGTATGTAAGGCACGTACAAATCCTTTCTCATGCACTGCCTATGGAGGGGATGGTTAGATTTCTCTGACCTCCTGTAGACTTGGAGAAACTGGCTTGATGCAGATCCAGATGAGGGCATTGAAAGAGTTAGCTGACAGGATTACAAGACTAGTATCAATTATCTGTGAAAAGCATGAGGATTGAGAGATGTTCCAGAAAAAAAAATCATCTTTAAAAATACTGAGAATAGGACTTGGGGAACCTGATCAGCCTCATGGCTCTTCCAAGAAAGGTCTTGGAGTGGGTGTGCCCTCTTGGAATATACTTCCAGGCATGTAAGGGTCAAAGGAAGCTGGACTAAATGACCTCCACAGGTTCCTTACAACCAGCATTTCTATAGCGTGATGATTCTATGACTGCAAGAGATGATACGTTCACCAGGACATATATGAAAGCTTTTGTACATATCCCTTTGGAAAGTGGCTTTTTATAGTATGGGAAATTGCAAGTATGAGAAAGTAGTGGAGTTCAGTCATCTACCTTTGATCACTTTAACATGTTTCTTACTCACTAGATCCCTCTAATTGAGAAGTACATTTGGGAGTGAGAATATAATATGAGTAGAAATGAACACTCATTTTATTTGAGCAAAATAAGCAAGCTCATTCTGTTAGGCTTTACAGCTGAGTGTCATTTGTGACATATAGTGAATTCTATGGGAATGCAGGTGCCTAAGAAGGAGTTACATTTTTAAACACATCTGCTCATTTGGATTCTCTGTAACTTCCTTTCTCTTTGGAGACAGAAACATAAACAGCTTAAAGAAAATAAATTTTAAAGAAAGAGATTTGTTTCTATCAGTTTGGTTTTAGGATATAATTTCATGGTGTGCCTTTCTTAATGTATTGAATACAGTGTAGTTTTGAAAGCTTTCTAGAACATAATTACAAAACCATGTTTGAGCAATTATTCTCTTTATTACATTTTGACTGGAATCATCAGTCTACATAACTTATTTTCTACATTAAAAGCTGCTGTTTTCTCTAGAAACATGACATTTGCCAGCTTGACTGGGACAGCTTAGTGTAAACCTTCTCTTTCAGTAGTGAGCTTGGAAGATATTGGTTTCACTGTGTCCTAAAGCAGAGTCAGAACAATACACTTGAGTATTTCATGCTCTTGTAAGGAATGTAAATGCTATGTTGATTCTAGCATATATTACTCATGTCTACTGATTCCACTTATTCTCCATCTTTTGTCCATCGGGATTTTTTGTTAGAATAAGAAGTTAGCACTAACAAGTAGCATAATCTATGCTTAGAAAATCATAAGAACAAGAAGCTACAGTGACAATGTACAGGAAAACTCAGGGGCGTAAAATGTTTTCTCCTTACTAACATAAAATAATAATAAAAAAAGACAGAGTAAACATTTTTTTCAATAACTGAATTATGATTATGAAATCAGGTTCATATTTCCTCCTGGATATTTTGGTGATGAAGGGGGATTCTTATAACCTGAAGAAAATTTGAATTGAATGCAGTCTGTGCTGACCTTGGAATTGCAGTGAGGCTTGCTGTGTTGTGAAAACACACTTTGGCCATTGCACAGAAAGCTGCTCTGTCATTCTTACCATAGGGAAGTATCTGCTCAGCTACAGCAATACAGATCTTTAGATATTTTTACACTCAACAAAATCTGGAGAGAGATATATGATTAAGTGCAAAGCCATTGGGTCCTGACCCTGACCTGAACATAAATGTTTTGCTAGTATATATCACAGCCACTTCCTCTTTGTACAACTCAGATTAATTAAATGGGTCATTCATACTCTTAAGAGGGGCCAATCGCCTTCTTATGCAGCAGCAGACTATGAACCTTTACTCAGTCTGATGTACTCTGCTGAGTACTCTCTAACGTTATTGACTTCTGTGAATAATTGCAGAGGTAAAGGTTTCATGGTCTGGTGTTTAAGGTATGTTAATTGCCTTTAGCTTCACTTCTGCCTACCGGACCTGTGAGATCCCAAATATGGAGAAGATGTTTTATGATTGGCCTTTACTCTGTTGTAGTCACTTAACAAATTATCTTTTTAAGGAGAGCATATATCCTTTATTTTATGATGAAATATCCCTGTCAGGCAATTATAACAGACATGCAGAAAAAAGGACCAGGTTTCTGAAGGAGAATCATTTGCATACCTGGAGCAACACTAATGCTAACAACCTATTATTATAAATGTTTGCTGAACCTTAACTCTAGTCAGATTTACAGAATATCAGATAAATTCACATGTCCTTGACAACTCTTACAGGAAAACCTTTCGCCATGGGTTTATAAGCAAATTGGTGTGGAAATCATAATTTTAGCTTCCTTTGAGCTTTTTAGGTACCTGTCAAAAACACTTTAGAATTTCCGTCTCCATGACCTAAACTCAGAAACTGTTGAAAACAGCTCGCAGGTTTTTTACTTCAGAAAATTTTGTGAAAGTTTAAGTACTGTACTTCTTTACTGGAAACAATGCTGATGCTGGTGTCTAAAGTCTTTTTTCAGCTGTTATTTATCTCAAATGCCTAGATTTGTGCCTTCGATAAAGTGGACGATTATTTCTGGTGGTTCAGTGGGGTATTTCTAAGGATATATTCCATAATATAGGAACCATACCTATTTTCTCCAGGGACATATTTCCGTGGTATTATGCACTGTGGGACAGAGAAACATTTCTGAATGAACTTACTTAACTTATTGGTAGTAGTAAATTGAAAGATACCTGCAGTACGAAGTATATTCCCTTACCAGAGATCTTTTAGAGGGAGCTGAACAGAAGAATCTTTTCGAAATTGAGATGACTATGACAAAAATTGACATAACAAAATCTAAAGATTTCTAGCTGGATTTTACCCAAAAGTCTGAAGAGGATTAAATAGCTGGTTTAATAATAACTTAGCATTTAGTGTCTGCCTGTTGGCAAATGTGTACACAGGTATTGAAAAATCCTGTACAGAGTAGCCATTGAAAAGACCTATAGACTTGATGCCCATACGAGGTAATTTAGCAGAAACTGGAAAAAGGCAGAATTAAGTGGACACCTGGGTACAATATGAATTACTGTGAAAGAATCAGCATGGCCCTGTGAAGAAATTTCCTACTTCACAGACTTCTTGCGGTGTTTTTTTTAAGAGATCAGGAAATGTGATCTTGTTCATACACTTGGATTTTAAACAGGTTTCTGCTAAATTTCATGATGAAGTTTTGGGAAAATTAAGCAGAACTAATAGAGGAATGAGGAAATGTGCCTGCTTGTGTAAGTGATTGAGTAAAAGATAATAAATAGAAGGTAGGAGTAAATTGTCAGGTTATTCAAAGGAGGCATATGAAAATGGAATTCAGGGGTTAACAATGGTATAGGTTCCCATACAGCATCATGGATCACATTTCCTATGTATGTATAACACAAAATGTTTTCTTGTTCTGTACCATCAGATACCTCAAGCGCAGTCATTCTCTCCACATACGCTCTATTCCAGTGGCAGGAATGTCTTCTTCAGATTTCATCGGAATCCAGACTTTGGAAATTTTTGTATCTGTCTGTCTGTCTCTGAAAAAACAGCTGTCACTGGACAGATGTATGCAATCCTTTCTATCACTTGCATAGGGTTTTCAGGTTGGTTCTGAACCAACAGAGATTACAATAATTTGAAAACATAACACTATGATGTTTTATCTTTTTGATGAGGATAAAGTAATTCACAACTTAAGCATGTATAAATCCAGCTTACAACACATATGTAAACAGAGCTAACTGTATTAAACCAGGTAATGGACATGTTCTTATGGTTTAATTCACATCATCCCTACAGAGAGCTGTAATCAACATAGCAAAAACATGCTAAATTAGTCAGCAGGCTAAACTTACACCTAGATTTTTAGGAATTGTCCAACAGTGGATAGTAATCTGGATATGAATATCATTTTTGGGGACTATCTCTGAAGATTACTATAAATCATTATTTCATGTCCTCGAATGTTATAAAGAAGCATTATGAACAGAGGTTTTGAAAAACAAGAGGGTGAACTTGCCTGGTGCCATCTCAAAATGACGTGGGGGCGAGTGAATATTGTTTCTTCCATTAAAACTGCAATAAGCAACTGAAATTACACATCCAGACTGTAACAGCTTTGGAGAAATATTGAGATTTTTAACAAGTGTTGATGCTCTAATGAGAACTGTTGTAAGTATAAACAAGAGCATTTATATTATATTTTCCTCTTAAGCTTAACATAGAAAGCTGTGAGAAAAAGGTTTTCTTTTGTTAATATTTTAATTTTCTTGTTACTTGTTCCTGCAGTGAAAAAGTTGAAATATTTATGGCAGAAAACTGTGGTGCTACAGTGTGATGTCTAAACTAATATTGCCCTAAGCCAGTAAGTCCACTGTGCAAAGCAGAGTCATGCAGAGCAACATTTGTGCATCTGGAAGGAAGATAATCATCTTCAGTAAAGCTTACCGGCTTGGTTTCATCACTATGCCAGTGTTATCATACTGCTCTTATAGACCTTGCTTGAGAATGTGCATCCTCTGCATCTTCTGAAAGTTCCAGACCTTGGGTTAGTGTGCAAAAGGCCATCCTGACTGTTTGTGATGCATTTATTATTGTCAAGAAATGTGTCAAATAAATAAGATTTTCCACTGAAGGTTGTCTTTATGGACCATTGCAGTGCTTGGAGAGTATGACTGTAAGAAAAATGTATAGAGGAGAAAATATCCTTGAAAAGTGTTAATCAGCATGCTCTATGAGTACACTAGATGCACCACATTTGTGTAAGTCAGCTCAACAATTAGAGTGAAATGTTCGTCCTATTATTTGTACCTTTATGAACTGATGTTACTGGTACAACATTTACCTGATTTCCACAGACTTTATTTAGGCTCTCTGCATATAATTTATCTTAACTAACTTTAGATGTTTATATTGTAACAGCTACATTTGTGCTAGCAGCACTTTATGATCAATTACATAAGATATTGAAATGAGACTAATTGTAATTCAGATAGGCCTATTTCTCTACATTGTCAGACTACACCTAATTCACATACAGATATCTACATCATAGATTTCTGAAGTCAGGCAAAATTAGTCTAAATTCTGTATATTTTAAAAAACAAATTGGCCATGTTCTTAAGCCTCTATTGAGGTATCAGCAGACATATAAAACAGCCTTCACCTGGGTAACGCCATGGCATTTCATGACAGCTAAAGATTTAATTTATAATTATGGCAGAACTACCTTAAAATGTGTCCTTTGGTTCATGCACAAACCTTTTTTATTTTTTTAACTAAAACTTCTGTGCCTTACTTTTTTGATACATTTGTTTATTTGGATATATTTTATGAAATCACCAAAGCATTGGCCACCGTGCTCTGGTAACAAAATTACAATGACTTTCCTTCAATTAAAGGCAATAAATCAGTAAAGCATCTCAGTGCAATTATTACTGTTATTTTAAAAAAGACCCTGAATCCCACAAAACTCCTGCGAATGAAATTTAATCAAAGACAAAAGGTGAAGCAAAGTCCACAAAGTAATAAATCCTAACATAATATTAAATCATTTAAGAAGTGATTTACAGGACAAAATTAAAAATAAATGTATAATACAATAGTGGCTTAACAGCATGCATTTAGTAAAGTAATACTTCATTGACATATAATAGCAGAACTTTGCAATGAAGAATATTGCTAAACAGAATATATATTTAGTAATCAGGAAAAGCCTCATCATGCATGTCAGGCCACCTACAGGGATGCTGAGATGGGGGCTTCAGTCCCTGTCTATACAGCCAGGACACTGTTGATTCATGAGGGTGGCCATACCTGAGTGCTGAGGGTCTGGCATGGGGCAATGGGAGCGCATAGCAGCACGGGGCAGGTGCCTCTGTTGGGCCAAGGGCAGGGGGTGCCCTCAGGGATGGACGCAGGCCCACGGCAACTCTTCTGGGGTTCAAGGCCAGTCCTGATGTTGTCATGGTCCCCTGAATTCCCAACCATCTCACAAGGCCATGGGGATGTAGTGGGAACATTGCAGAGCTCAGACCAGGCTGACATGGTAGGGTAGGAAGGACCAGGCATATAGCTGGGCCAAGTGCAGTAGCATGATGGCCAGGGCAGGGTTGCAGACAACTGTCCTACCTGAAGTTTCAAAAATAAAATGCTTTGTAATAAGTGTATTTGTAAAAATGTTGGTTTTGCCCATTGCAGTGTGTGTAGCTGTCTGCATGCCAGCACTGCACTGTGGACACTTCAGAAAACTGGAGTCTCCATGCTAGAGTTTAATAAATAAATTTTAATCTCATTTCCTATATGGTATTAAGTAGGACTTAATACTTACCCCAATTCCTTTGTTTCAAACAGAAATTGAAATCCTGGCTGTGCATTGTGAGAATTTTGATGGATGAAGCAATTCAGAATGATTGACTCAGCTCTTCAATGACAAAACAATGAGTACAGGGTGGTTGCTTGTTCCTTGCCCTCAGAAAGGTGAATATTGACCATGGTTTTCTACCATTAAATTTGATCAGGATGGCAGAAAAAATTTAACTGTGTTACAACTGTACATGTACAGAATGATTAAACCATCAAAACATGATGCTGTCCTCCCAAATCACTCCAGTGTACACTTCAGATCCACTTATCCAGAAGCTGGATACAAGTCTTCAGTTCTTGTTTTTAAATATAATAGTTTCATTATAGATGACAGACTATCTTTGCAACAGTTCTAGGTAAAAAGTCAATCTTTACTGACATTCCACTGCACTGTATATGTGATATTATGTTTATTTTCAGTTGAGCACAAAAGGATGTGTGGCAGTATCTCTGTATATGCACTGCTGTATAGTCATTATTTCTAAAGGCTAATGTTCTAGAGCCATCCACTGCCCCTGTTCTTGAGAAATGAATTATCACATAAATTGTTAAATTGTGGCACAGATCTCAGACTAGTGTTCTCTCACCTAACTGCATGTGTATTGTTAGCATTTCATTTTGTGCTTTGCCAAGAGCTACCTTTGCCATTAATCTTGAGCTCTACTCTCAGACCTGTCAGATGCCTTTTATGTGTAATAGAACTGTATCTAAAATTATATTTATAAATGTACATTATGTATCCTGATTCATAAATACACAACATACTCCAGTAGTTATGAGTGTTTGCTCTCCATTTTTTCCCTTTTCCTCCAAAAGTAATGTAACCTGTTCCCTGCTAATGAAGGAAATCAATGGAATAACTGTATCGCAATAAAAAAACATGTTCACAAAACATTGAATGTATTGCTGTGATGCGACTAGAAAGCTTATTTCTCAGATCTATTGCTTTGTTTTATGAGAGAAGGGTCCATTTTAAAGACTCCCTAAAGGAATGTAAATAAATATTACTGGAGAAGTGTTAGTTAATCCTGGTGAAAGTACAGCATTTTCTCCTCCCTTTACAGTTACTTAGATGATAGCAATATTTTGAGCTGTTGTAATTTTTGACTTGAATAAATGGGTAGACTTGGAGGACTGAGTGTGAGAAAATGCTTCTATGGACACTGAACCACAGTATAATGAGATATACATGTTCAACCAAATAATTTATAATTACAATAATGAAAAAAGTAACAGTCATTTTACATTCTCTTATCACTAAGTTCTCCAGTCTTCAATTTCTCTGGTTTACCCAAAATTCCCTTAGGCAAAGACAAGTGTGATATCACTTATTTTCTCAAAAGAAACATAAAGTTTGACATTATTTATCTTAAGACCTCACACTATTATGCTCCGGTGTTATTCAGATGCATTGTGTTCATGTAGTGCAGATAATAAGATAATATGTTCTGACACAGGACCCTTTGACATGCTTGTTCATAATATTCCCTACAAGAAGGAGAATTTTAGCTGTTTCTGTCTTCCAAAGAGTTTGTGTCTGAGTAGAAATTATGGTATGGTCCATGCTTCAGTGTACCAAGAGGAGTGATTGTGGCATAAATGCACAGAAGTATTGTGACGCTTGACTTCAGTGTGCTTTTCTGCAAAAAGTACCTGTGGAGTGTCCTGAAGGAGTTACATATCTAAAAGGAGAATTCACAAAAGACTGCAACCTGAATAGAAATCCATAAATGCTGGTCAATGGGAAGTGAAAGGAGGAATTTACTGGGGATGGTATGTTCCAGTAGGTGGGATGGTATAAATTTTTGTTTTTCTATATACTTCTGGGTCTAAGCTACTTATATGTTATAGTTAGGGATTAGAGAATTCAAACTCTCGCAGAGATACATGGTGGGATATGAATATCTCGATGGCAACCTACAACTCTGCCATCAAGAGATGCATCCAGAGAGGCAGGAGTCCCCTTCAAGTTTTGTTCCATGAATAATATCTACATGATCTAAGAGTGAGTTGTAGATTAAAACTACAGGAGATTTGCCAAACGGTTTTCCTAACAGCTTTCTAATATACAGAAAAACACTGGAGGTGTTAAGTTTGCAATTGAAAAATGTAAGACAGTTTCATATGAAATGTACATATATTTCCTACTTATGCATGCAGACTGTGAATAAAATACAAGAATTAAAGTGCTTTCTGCTATGTAGGAAAAAATACAGAAGTTTGCATGGCATGTGAAATCACTGAAGACAAAAGAATCCTAATGAATTTGTACGGATACTTGTGAGGAATCTTTAAAGGAGAAGTTCTACAAGAGAGACAAAATGAACTGCTCCATGAAATGATACAGACATGGAAAATGATGTAAGGCAGTGGAATGTCATAGCAAAGAGGTAGGAAAAAGAAGAGTAGAAAAAGAAATATGTAGTAATTTAACCTTGGTATTCACAAAAGCCATTTTGTTCTGGAAAACAAATGGTGAAATAAATTAAAAAAAGAACACAGTGAAGTCAGGAGGACAACTGACCGCAAACTGAATGTTTAAAGGGAGGAAGTGAAAGAAAGAGGGAAAGAAGTAACTATGGTGACTTCATCACAGATGTCTGAGTCTTAGATTAAAAAAATAGAATAATACACTGTCTCTGCATATTAGCAAAACAATGTCACAGTAATACTGCTGGATATCTGAAAGAAAATACTTGTAATGTGAGAGAATGACCCAAGCAAAAATACCTGATACGATTAAAAACCTCTTCTGGAACGAAAAAGGCATTTTGTTCTAGGAGCAATACAAATGCCCTTCACATAGATGTTTGCGATACTTAAGAGTAGCAAAAGAGGAGAGTGACATAAAACCTTTTTTCGGTACTTGTACCAATGTTGTAGAGGAAAGAACTGTGTCTTCTTCAAAGAACACAGCAAACATTTATCAGACGACAGCTTAGCATCTTTGCTTTCAACAGCCTCCCTGTAAGAAGTTGCACATATTGTTACAGGACTTACAAAAACAGTAGCATCAGCATGGGGGCTTAAAGCTGCTGAGGGGAAAGAGGCAAAAGCATATTATGTGAATTAAAAGAAACCCTGGATGCCATGTCTAATGCACAGTGTAAATGAGAATGTAGAGAATTTGGTAAACAAGCACTGAGTTTAGAGAGGTAAGGCACTGAAGCATTTGTATGTAAAAGTAGAAGTATAATAAAGAAAACTAAATGTGGTATTAAATAATACTAATTATAATTCTAATGTTGGAAAAATAGCTGTAATCCAGTCACCAAGCTCCTCTACATGGATGTTTTGTGATAGCAAAATCCATGTAGAAAACAGAAATTTAAGAAGAGGCAGAAGAGTACATTTATGCCAGAAATTTAAATATCAGTAAGACAGAGAACAAAAAAGGGAAAGTGTTGGTGAAATTCCAAGGGTGAAACTAAGAATTCTTTCTCCTCTATCATTTACACCTGGGTATTTGCTGGTGGGCAAACAAAATAAGAACTAGTTAACAGCAGTCAACATAATAAATCAGAAAAGGAGACAAAGTAAGAGAGAATGTTTACTAGAAAGGAAATGCTCCATTTCTTACACATAAATGGGCAAACATTTCCACTGTAAAAAGGTGTTTGGAACTATTCGTAAGAACGTAATGTCCTCAGTTGGACAGTAGAGGTTGGCGGTTGGCATTGAAGAAAGACCTCAGGCCAAACACTGCTTTTCTGTTATTTTGTAAAAGTACATTCTGCGTTGCTGAACTGTAAATAATACTTTCTTCCTCCTTCGTTTGCATTATGCAAGAAAAATATGGTACTTTTGTCAAAATAATAGTAACATGAGAAGCAACGTGTGTTCTCATTGCAACCAAAGCAACATGGACTAATACAAAGCTCTCAAGAAGACTTCTTCAAAGAGAGTTAATAATTAGACTGGGATAAAGTAAGTGTTTCACATTTGTATTCACAGTTACGACCTAATCTCAAGCTAGGTTCTTAACACAGCTTGCTTTTCTTCTTAAAAGGTATGACAAAAGTTGTTGGGTCATTTAAAAATCACAGAACCAAGGACAATTATGGTTAGTGTAGTCATGTGTGGGTCTGGCTCCACTCCTAGTTCAATTAATTTATTTATTTTTTTTTTAAATACAAGTCAGAACATTAACAGGAAAGGAATAGAAAATTCCTTCAGGAATATCTTGGTCATCCCAGTGGCTGTCTGATTCTCTGGGAAGGCAGGAGACACGGTTTCAGACCACAGCTCCAAGTGGTCAATCCTAAAGATTTAAAGTGGCCTCACTGCTCACCCATGTGAGTACTTAGCTATAGAACAGCTTGCTTTCTTGGAACATGGGTAGGTAGAGATGACAGCTATGCAGCTATGGGGTCATACAGGCAAGATAGTTATGAGTGCATTTGATTTCTGAGCATAAATCCCTTTGATGACTCTGATCCTCTCTTCACAAGTGTTTTGCTCTTTTATTCATCTCCTCTGTGGTCTACTGGCTAGTGCTATCGTAACTAACCTTTCAGCTGATGAGGGACAGGTAACTGTTTTTGGTGTCCATTGGTAAACACTTAGCTAGGCTGAGCCGTATCACTTCTGATGAACTAAAGCAGCACTACAGTGAATAGGTTCCACCTATTTTTCTTACACTTTCCAGTCTGCTGTCTGTCGCATCAGAGCCAACTCTGTCTGTGGAGTTTGTGATCCTGGTTCCCAATATAGGTGAATGAACATCCAATTTTACTCTTCTCCGTTCAACCTTAACAGAAGCTGACAAGCTTCTTTAAAATTAGCCAAATGTCTTGCAGAAGATTAATTTTGAAATGTCATGGGAAAACCGGAAGATTGCATATGACTGAGCGCTTGTGATGCAGAAACCTTAACAGGAAATGGTGAAGGCAGCAAACAAGGCAGAGTGAGAAAAGCTAGATTGCTGAGTACAAAAGTTGATGATTTGCCCTCTAATCATGCACTAATGGAAAAAAATTAGTTTTAACAGTTTGTCGAAAAGGATTGACTTCAGTTTACAACAGAAAAATATGTAACCACAAATTCATCCTAGGAGTTGCTATGAAGATGCAATTTACCCATTCCAAAATTTGGAGGATTTTGTTCCTCATTGGTGTACTTGAATTTTTAATTAACTGTATGTCATATTATTACAAGTTTGAGATGGAAAAGATCTACAATAGTGCCTCTATCTATCATATCAATCTAGAATTGTTTCTGTAATCTTGTGTATCCTGTCTAGTGCAAAATAAATGATTCCTGTAATGGAGGCCTTAACTGTCCTTTTGAAAGAATGCCCTTTGTTTAATACTCTGGACATTTTGGGTATTTTAAATTATATTTAGCCTAGATTTTCTACATTCAGTTTCATTTTGACCATCTAGGATAACTCAGTGACACCAACTTTTGCAGCAATCTCAGAAATTCAGCAGTCTTAGAAATCCCACAAATTACCATCCAACAGCGGCAGAAGAGGAGAAGGGAGAATATTCTTTGTGGTTATCTGTTATCTACATTCTCAGAGAATTAATGATGACAGATTCCTCTGAAATGCTGCTGAGTAGCAGCAGTAGTTGCTTGTTTGCCATATTTTGGCTGCAGCCCTCTGGATCAGGAAATATCATCTGAAGTTGCAAATTCTACTTTATGCCTTTACATAAAAGCATATGGCATAAGCCAGGGGATAAAATGTAATACTGTAGTGAGTATAAGATCTAAGGATGAGAATGCATTTACTTCCACAAGGGTGTTAATATTCTGGAACATAGTGTCAGATCTATGCACTTAGAATGAAATCCTGATCTAAGGAAAAGCAATAGCATACTTTAAGGAAGGCTAATAAAGCCTTTTTGTCCTTAAGATAGCTCTTTTAATATGTTTTCATTTTGTTCAATAGTGTTAGGATTTTCAAACATGAAGTCAAGAGGTGGTGTCTGTCACACTGTCAGACCTCAATAAAGAAATGTCAAAACATGAATGTAACTTTTATTGAAAATGGTGACCAATTTTTTTAAAGTACTTGAAGCATTTTTCTCAGTTGTGTTGGTGATGGAAATAGTACGGATGTTTGTTTAGATAAGGAGATAGTTTTTGAACTATATCTGTTATATATAATGTAACTTTTTAAATTTGGATGTCCTTATTGGGTAATAAATAATATTCAGGATAGGCTGGTCATATGTTACATTTATGTCTATGATTCTAAATATGTGCATGAGAAACATACTTTGAACTGGCAGACAGTCCCACTCTGGAGTTTTTCATTATAGATAGATGATTTTTCTTTTTTTTCTTTCGGTGTGTCACAGTAATATTGCATTTGTTCATTTCATGCCAGGTGCTCATGACAGAAGCAAGCAGTGAGTTCTGATCTACTTGGGGATATTTCTAAAAGAATTGAACTGTGGCTTTTACCTTTAACCATGCTGTGATTTCTATTCCAGGGAAATTAAAATTCCCCTACCCACTTCTACATGTGCTCACCAGTATTCACTACTCAGTAACAGAAGAATTTTAATGGAAAAGGAAAAGGGAAAGAAATCCATATATATATTTGTAAGCCCCTAATCTTCAGTATATTTGAAATTTTGAGGTGCAATTGGATGCTAGTAGAATAGGGCACGGCTGGTTCTTGCTAACAGGAAAGCGCTTTTCTGAAACTGAGAGTGTGTAATCTTCCTCACATAGCTCTGACAATGAAAATCGGTCCAAATTTCCTGTATTCTTGATATTCAAGGACTTGGGACCAACTGTAAGCAAAGACTGGCAATCATGTTTAGGTGTTTGGTCGTTCAGACAGGTGGAAAATGCTCAAATACTATTTCTAAATTTCCCAGTTGAAGTGCCATGTATTCCAGTGCATCATGTCAAGTCATTTTGTATCACATTGTCTAACACAATGTGACTGATGCTATGCCTCAGAAATAGAAGTAACTGACAGTGCCTAATCTAATTCATGAAAACATGACCTTCAGAAGATGTACTTTGAGATGTATGCCATGCAATATTTTCATATACCCTTTCCTTTAATTTCTGTTGACTTGACTGCGGACTTTTCTCAGGGGCTTGTCCTGTGTGACAATGTATTTGGTGTCGCTCCTTTTCAGAAACCTCTGTTAATTTCCACAGCATTTGAACTAAGATTTAATTTTTTTTTCATCTTGCAATCACCTGAACAGCTTATCTATGAATATTTCAGAAATTTGGAAGTGGACTTCTTCATTTTTTCTTTGGAATTATAAGAGTTTAGATATGATGAATTATGCTCATCTAACCATCAAAATACAAATATGTACTCTGCACAGTTTTCTTTCATGCATACATATAAGGTGTTATACCTTTAAAGAGCTCAGTGAGTGTGGTGAATCAATTCATAAGCTGTAAAATCTTTCTAATAATTTGGCTTCAAAGGGAACTAAATGAAAAGAGTCTTGGATAATATATTTGATTCAACTGTATTATCCTTATCTATTATCTTCTTGATTCAACTCTATTGTCCTTTCCTATGATCTTCTCAATATTTTGTTTTCTCAAAAAAATGTTTTAAATTATGTGCTAATACTTTACATAAAGTTATCAATAGGTATGAGTTATTCATAAAATGAGTTAATAAGCACACAAATATTTCATTCATTCTATGTCCTTAAGTTTAGTCTTTTATAAAAGATGATCAATGTGACTGGTTAGTTGCAAGTTAGTTATTCAGGTTTTTATAATTATGAATAATAAAATTCAAAATTATAGGAAAGGTTTCCACTAAATAATGACCAAAAATATTAATATCTTTTGGACTTTAGTGTAAGCTTTTTAATCTGAGCATCAGATAGTGTCAAGAAACTAATAGCTTTCTATGGTGGCAGCATGTTATTTTGACAGTTGCACTGAAATGCTACATTTAAGCAGAAAAAGGAAATCTGCGATTGCTTTGTTGATCTTCCTATGAGAGAATTATTTTGCTGCGATGCTATAATCTGATATTGTACGTTACTTAGAACTAAGCCTTATGAAACATCACCCTGAAGGTCAAAAATAACTCTGTTATGAATTTAAAACAAGTGTTTGAAGGGAGGAAAAGAGGTTTGCAAACACACAGCTCTGTCTCCTGCAGATCTCATGGGGATTCTCAACTGCTGACTCCTTATCTTAACATGTAACATAATAACCAATTACTGTCAAAGTTACCAGACCCATCAGACTCCTATTGCATTAACCTTATGCACTGGTTCAACAGAAATGCAATCAATCCACTGCTAAATTAATTACTAATTTTAAAGTTATCATTAAATCATATGATTCCAAAATTGGCATAAATCATGTGGTTAAGTATCAAATTAGGTATCAAGAAAGGCAAAGGAGTGGCAAGTCCTATTCAAAGGATTTCATTATATTCATTTGCTCAGAGCACTAAGAGGTCATAATTTTAACCTTGTATGGGTCCAAACCATATGAAAATTACTCATGTCACCGAAGGCCAGCAATAATTCTTTTAATTCCATGGCATATTAATGACCAACAAAGAATGAGCCCCTTAAGTGTCTCATTTATTGTCTTAAATATGAAAATGTTTTAAAGATTAGAAGGGAAATTGTTTGAATTAATTAACTGAACTGATGCTCAAGGGAACTGGTACAAGATTTTCAGACAAAGGCTGAGAATTTACAATAATGACATTTCTTTCATGGTTAGAAAATAAAGTACCAGAGGGACTTTGAGGCACTCTTAACATTTTAGCTGATGTCTGTTGAGGGCTTGAGATTCCTCTGAAAGCATCAATTACGGCATGAAAGGCATCACATAAAAATAGCCATGAGGCCCACAAATTTCACCATTTAAATGGGAGCAGATCAATGACACAATGAAAATTCAGAATGTAAATGGAGACCATTAAAGTAATAGAATCATTTATAAAAAATGCTTTTTTCCAAAAAAGATAATGTGCAAAAGATAAAAAACAGTACTGTGTTGAACAAGGCTAATAATCAAGCTGTGTTGAATGGGGCTAACTTTTTTTCCTTCGTTTTTTATGACATCTATTAAGAGAAACCCCTTGGCTCATAAATGCAACTCTGCATCCTTATACTTTACAGTGGCCCAAGTGCTGGGTAGGATCACAGTGGATGCTTTGAATTAGTTTGAGGTTCTAGCTCATGTTGTTGCTACTTCTGAACATAGAATCACAGTATGGTTTCCTTCTTGGTTTTACCCATAAATGAATTAGGAAAAAAAGATGCAAATCTAAGGCAGACAATGTCTATGTTGATTTCAGTTTCTATTATTATCAAATATAAATTAGACTATCGAGCATGTGATTTGGAGGGATTTTTAATTTTCATTATTACTCAGCTGAAGGGACCAGCTATACTACATTAAAAAAAAATAAATATCTCACCTGTTCTTCCTTTTTTTTGGTAATTGCTTAACTGTTTATTTAACCAACAAAAAGAAAGGATAGAAGTTAAAGGCTACACTGAAGATTGGTGCAGACTTTCCTTTTCTGATGATTTCTACCTGATTTTCAGGTCTTCAGATTTTCAGTTAAATAGTCTTTTCTTCTCAGTGGGATAGTCGAACTCTCAGAAAACTGCCTTCCAAAAATTTATTTAACAAGATTTGTAGCTGAAAATGTGCGGATATTATAGGGTTGTATCTTTTGAGGGTTTTTTTAAGGGTAGGGTTTTTTCCCCCCTGTTTTTGTTTGCTGGTTGTTTTCTTAATTGACTTGTTGACTTGGAATAAACTTAATAATACTCCAGTTTTGTTGTTATGTTTTCCTGGCACTCAAACTTATCAGTACAAGATATTTCCAAACCTTAGCAATGAATTGAGAGCCCTAAACCACTTTTACGTCTTTTTAGCATATCCCGAGTGTGATCCTACCATCTAAAGGATGTCTGGGAAGGAATTTATGGAGGCTACATGGCAAAGAATACTGGTCCTCATTACCTGAGGATAGGTATTAATAACAACTGAAGCTTTAGGCCATGAGATAATCATCAGTAGGGAGAGAATAAAAGTGCCTCTTCAGGCCTGAAACTATGCTTAATGATGTTTATCTTGCTCAGCATCAGGTAGGAAGAAAAACATAGTTTTCTTAACTGTGAAAACATATTTCCCTTAGGTAATTTAAATACACAATATTCAGGAGAAGCATCCTTCTTCCTCTCTCCCTCCTCTTACAGCCCTGTTCAATGAAGGTCGCCACGTGGCTTATCTTACTTCTGTCCAGTTAGCAAAGTAAAAACCTGTACCCTGAATTAGATGCCCATACTTTACATATAGTTAACAGGAACAATTGTGCATTAAAGTGGTCTTTCATACTTGTCACTCTGAGTGTCTGGTTCTATCTAAAATGAATGGCACAAAAGTATGTGAGGAATCACAAATCTCTCAAAGACGTAGGAACTCAATTAAAGGGCTCTGTAGGTTGCACCTGCATCCTTGAGGGACCAGAGTTTAGAAACATATTTCTTTTCTTCCCAGAAGAGCCAAGCACAATGCCCTCTTTAGCTTAAAAAGGGTATTCAGCCCTCACACACTGGGCAGAGAGGTCTGTTGGGTTGCAGGGGAAGTTTATAGGGTCATAGCAACCTTTCTTAAAACTAGAATACTAAGGGCAACTCTGAGATGATTTTTTTGGTTGATTTTGAGAATCATTACCCATTTATATTGATTGGTATGGATTGTCCCACATAGAGGTCGGTGTCCTGAAGAAGGTAAAAAAATATGTAATGTGTTCCAGAATGGCAAAATATTTCCCTGTTGGGAAGAAATTAATTGCATAAATTTTTCCACAATGCAGAGAAATACTCTGCATTGCCTTACAGTTTCCACCTACTTCCAAATGCTCTGCTTTTCAAACTCCATGACATTGCTCACTTTGCTAAACTATTCATATACTTGGTGATTTTTAAGAATATGGAAACTTTTCTACCAAATGCATTAAGTGAAGATTTCTTTGACAAGTATGTCTGCTTCCTTTCCAGGTTTTACTTATGAAGAAAACAGTCTCTTTTCTGTTTGCAAACATGTGTTTTATATAAGGAACAATAATGTATAGAAAGTCTTCATCATTTGTTGTTTTTGCACCTTTGGCTTTGGCTGTGTTTCTTACTATGTTTTATCAATTTTAATGAAGCTTACTTCAGGTTTTCAATTGGTAGTTTTCCCAGGGGCCACCTAAATTTCATTAACTCTTTATTCCTCTTCTGTGGAAAGCAAAACTTGCATGGTCTATCTATACATATTTCTGGAAGTGTACCTAGACTTAGGACAGTCTCAGATATCCAACTTAAACCTAAAAATTTGAATGTAACCATCTAAAAATGAGAATTCTCCACTTAAAAAAAAATCTTCACTGGCATTCTGACTTGTTTAGGTTTAAATCCTTTCTAATATCTGTTTATTTTATGAAGACACTAACTGCTGCAACTACCTAGAACAGCAGCAAAGGTGCTTTCCTAGCCTTTACACCCACAGACTCCTGCCAATGTTGCTAGGGCTGGTGGTTGGATCACACCATTGTATGGAAGAACTATGTTTGAATAAGTACCCTGAAATAATTAAAAGTTGGGCCATTCTATTCACCTGAAACAACACTGCCCTGAGAAGTGCAGAGGGACTTGATGTGGCTGCTGTAGCCAGGCAGAAACAGAAAACACTTCTTGTTTGTCATTCCCATATCACCTGTTTGAGGTCAGTACACACATGCATTTATCATTTCAGTTCATCTTCTCTTACCTAATAAAAAAGGGTGTAAACCTAAACTATAAATTTCAGGTCCAGTGTGGCATATTAGATAAAAATGTAAATATAATGATTCCTCACCCTGCATATACATATCAGTGAGTATGGTCCTCAATTATAAAATATGTAATGGTTATCTGTGCAAATAAACCAGATAAATCTTTAAGTATATGTCAGCGAGACAATGCTATTTGAGTATTTAAAAAGGATGATGCAGATGCATCTTTACATAATGTATGTCTTCTGGAAAAAAACATGTATCTTTATAGTGACCTACTTCCTTTTAATTCACTATGTTTTATAACATCATGGTATACTGAAGGGCTAGAAAATTTTGTGGGAACCTGCTGTCTCTGTCATTAATCATTCAGTTCTAATATTTTAACATTATTTTTATCAATATTTCATTTAAAATATGTCTTAAACAATGAAGTAAAAGCAGACAGTCTGGAAAAAAACCTGGAAGAGTCTTACTTTCTGTCTGTCCATCCATTACATTTTTGATTGAATTACAGAATGATTTGGGTTTGAAGGGTTAGAAGAGACCTTTAAAGTTCATCTACTCTACTGTGACATGGGCAGGGATATCTTGCACTAGATCAAGGTGCTCAAAACCTCGTCCAAGCTGACTTCCAAAGATGGGGCATCCACAACCTCTCTGGGCAACCTGTTTCAGCGTCCCACAACCTTTATCTAAAAGAATTTATTCCTTATGTCCACTCTCGATCTACTTTCAGTTTAAAACCACTGCCCCTTGTTCTGCCACCACAGGCCTCGGTAAAAAGTCTATCTCCATCTTTCTTGCAAGCTTCCTTTATATACTGAAGGGCTGCAATAAGGTCTCCCTGGAACCTTCTCATCTCCAGGCTGAACAATGCCAAGTCTCTCAGCCTTTCTTCACAGGAGAGGTGTTCCATCCCTTTGACCAATTTTGAGACCCTCTTCTGGACCTGCTCCGACAGCTCCATGTCTTTCCTGCACTGTGGAACCAAGAACTGGGTGCAGTACTCCAGGTGGGGTCTCATGAGAATACAGCAGAAGGGGAGAGTCACCTCCCTCAGCCTGCTGGCGGCACAGCCCAGGATATGATTTGCTTTCTGGGCTGCAAGGACACGTTGTCAGCGCACTTCCAATTTTTCATTCACCGATATCCAAGAGTTCTTCACAAGGCTATTCTCAATCCATTCATCTGCAAGTTTGTATTGATACTGGGATTGCCCTGACCCAGACGCAGGACCTTGCACTTGGCCTTGTTGAATTTCATGAGGTTCACATGGGTCCACTCCTCAAGCCTGTCAGGGTCCCTCTGGATGGATTACATTCCCTCAAGTGAAAAAGAGGAAAAAAAAAGTGATATAAAACATCTCAGCAGAAAAGGAATTATAATTATTAGAAATACTCCATGTATCTGTTCAAAAAACTGTGTTTGTGTGGGTAAGTTTTGGGAGGCAAAGACATAGATAAGCCTTATAGGGAGAAAATATATTAAATTTTCTAATGTAAACAAAAATTAGCAATAATATTCTTTTTT
>JAVJGI010000060.1:54006294-54030232 GCA_035590275.1 Ibycter americanus | reverse complement strand
GTAGGGGGGTGGGTGGGAGGAACTTACCATAGCATTTTCCCGTCAAGTTCAGTATTGTTGTACTTCAACTGTCATAGTTTTTTCCAGTATTTTTCTGTGAACTTCAGTACAACTGGAAACTCTTGTAGTTCTTGTTCTGAACTGATTATTTCTTGGCCTCCTTACTCCTCACAAGGAACCTGGAACTTTTTTAACAATGGAAAATAAGCCTTTCAATTAATTTTTCTCATATTTAAGTCACCGGTATTAAAAATAATGTAAAACCCATTCTGTGAATCTGGCTTTCAGATTCACAGATTGAGCTATGTTTCATAAAAACTTGAGGTAACAGATACAAATGATAAAAGATACATCACAATCCCATTCAAGCCAGCTACAGACAAGCTATCTGTGTATGCGGCACCGAGCTACAGACAAGCACAGAATTTGTTCTTAAATTACTCCTGAGTGAATATACTCTCTCAAAAGTAGTAGGGAAACAGCACTAATCTGGGTCATGAATAGCAAAGACAACCACCATCCAAGCTTGTGACAGGTCTATGTGAATTCACAGCCCTTAATTGCAGCCTGCTATCATTTCTTGGTCATCCATGGAGCACAGATCACCAAATGCCCTGAACTGTGTCCTGGCTCTGTGATGTGAACAAACAAGAATTTGCATCAACTATGTCTCAGTATTGGTTCGCCCATGTGGTCTTTGACTGATGAACTGATGTCTCCAAAGGATAAGGGCTTCAATAGTCACATAGTCATACATGTAGTGACATGATATTTTTAAAAATGGAGTTTGCTGTGATAGTTCAGAAGGAAAAAAATAATCCAAAATGAAACAAAACAAGTTTTGAAGACTGTACAACAGGCCTGCTTCTGTCCTTAATACATTTTTCTTCTACTCTCATTGACACACCTTCCTGTATTCCAGACAGCACCTCCTTGCTGTCTCACTTTGTCCCATACTCCTTTTAACAGGGATATTTCCCTTTGGAGGCAACACTGGCCAGCCTATCCAGCAGTGTCGCATGAGTATTTGCTGGTATTAACTTCTGAAGGTGAAACAAGCTTTGTTTGTACCACTCATGCCATCAGTAAATCCAGTCTCTTCTGAATTTAAAGGAAAGACAGCTAAAACCCAAATAAAAACTTTGTAATAAATGTAGCTCCTTTGTGCTAATAGGTTTGATTGGCTGAGAAAGCATGACATGCATGGCAGAAGGATTGATGACATACAATTTCTACTGGAAAGAGCCCAATACATCGCTGCTGGAGTTTTCATGACTAGGTTTCTGATGACTAGTATATCCCAGGGACCTATCCAGTTTTAATCTATTTTACACTGAAAAATGAATAATACTAAGGAATACTTACATAATAAAGATAAAAGAAAACGCATTACTGTAAATAACTTGTTTTCCAATAAGAGGTAGAAACATATAATAGGATCCCCAAATTTAGTGATGCTATATATTGTCTTTACAGAAGAGGCATTCCATCAGACATGCTCCTATAGTCCTCCAGATTTTATGCTTTTCCATCTTTTCTTTCTCCATATTTCAGATGGGCCAGGAAACTGAAATACAGATTACTCAAACAGTAGTCTATAAAATTTAGCATTGCTTGCATAGTCAAAGCCATTGACTGTGGATAGTTATTAATATGATAGCTGTATCCACTCAGATAATAAATGGTGAGGAATACCACTGATCATGCATGCACAGTGCTTTACCATGAGGAGTGTAAATAGGGAATATGTTTTGATGAGATGATTGAATCTATTTGTAAAATACAATTTAATAAATCAAAATGCTGTTGTAAGACAGAGGAAGGAAGGGAGAATTCAGAATTAAACAGAAGAGGGAATCATCTGTAACAATTAACCTTTTCATAGTAAATAGTAGAGACAACCAGTAAAGCAGTTAAAGAAATAATTAATGTAGTATCATCATTACTGATTAATGTATCAATATGAACATTACATATTTATAAACATGAAATATTTATATACATTAACAATTTCATTATTTTCTTACCTCAATCTTATAGAAAAAATGCTGACGTATCTATAGCAATGAGAGAGGCACATCATTAGAGAGTAAGTACATAAACCTTTAACAAAATACTGAGCAAGGAGCTCTTTCTCCCCCATGAACTTTTGTTTTGTCATCGAGATTGGGTTGGTCTTATTTTTCAGTCCCATGATCCTTGCAGCTTTGAATATACTATGAAGAAAGTCTTGAAATTCCCTGTGATTACCACTCAGGTATTACCCCTGAAGTCTGGCATTCCTTTGATTTCAAAATAA
This sequence comes from Ibycter americanus, assembly GCA_035590275.1. Lineage (NCBI taxonomy): Eukaryota > Metazoa > Chordata > Aves > Falconiformes > Falconidae > Ibycter > Ibycter americanus. Next base: position 54,027,933 of record JAVJGI010000060.1, on the reverse strand, counting down.
CTTTTCCCTAGCTGGGCAAAAACATATTCATAAAAGATTCAGGTCTGCTAAATAAATTATTAGACTTGGGTTTGGAATATTTTTGCAAAAGTTTTTACTGACTTCTTTGGGTTTATGTATGTTTTTAATATTATTTTATTTTTCTTTTGTCCTTGTCTTTTTACTGTTAACTATGACAATGAGATTTTGACTTTTTTTTAAAGGAAAAAAAATATTGGTTATTTCACTTCATCCACAATGAGAGTTTGCAATGTTACTTATATTACATTGAAACAAAAGTAAAAGAAACATTTAACAGATTACAGAAAGAAAAACCCTTAGCTGAATATATCTCAGGCTTTTTGGTTTTCACTAACAAGAAGCTGCATTTTCAAAAGCTGCTATGATAGTATTTGTAATTGGGAATATCCTATTGTTATCAAACATTTACACATTTCTAAGACCAGGCTAAGAATCATCATCTGTAAATATGACAAACTAATGAGTATGATAATTTTCCTGCAATATATTATTCTGAAATAAGACCATCTACCCTACTTGGGCTCCTTAAAGACTCAAATACTGTTCTTGTATTAAACCAGCATGAATCTGGAATGTCTCAGCTAAATATGGCAGGTACACACAAGGCAGGGCATATCATGTTTTCATACAGACTTCTGTAGGCTTGTTGATGTAATATGGAAAAGCAATATTCAAACTTTCATTCTTTATCTGTCTTTAAGACTCCTGTAACTGTGCTGTATCACAGTAACACAGTTTAGACTGAGAATATATTTTGACTGTTGGTAGGGTTGACTGAATCCATTTAAATTTCGAAGATACTGCTGTAATGCCCAAAAGTGCATTATTAATGTGGTAAGTCATGTTTTGATCCAGCTATGTTCATCCAGTTTCTGCATATATGACACTGATCATATCTTCCGTCCACTCTACTTTGACACTGACAAAAAATAAATAATTGTAAGAATTGTATGATTCTGAGGACTTACCACATGAAACAAATGGTGTACACCTTGCACGGGAAAACTAAGACCTAGAAATAAATGTAACAGAGACGGCAATGGAAAAAAACATGTTCTTTGACTATACATTTCTTACCTGGCCACTGGAAGATTTAAGTTTCTTGTTATCTACACCAAGTTTCACAAGATAAGGATTCATAACTAGAAGTTAGATCCGTGAAGTCTGTCCTCCGAACACCGGTGCAACAGCTAGCCTGATCCCAACCTACTAGAATGCACACAATAAGAAGTGATTCAAATTCAACAGACCATATGCATCCGACAAACCTTCTTATCTTTCCAATATTAGCTTTCTAATATTAGTTTCCCATGTATTCGTCCAGTCCTTAATAGGCATATGTCAGACTCTGTAAGTTCTTCAGAGTTTTTCTTTTCTCTGACTGGGAGTTATCCCTAAGCACATAAACAATAGAAGTATTATGTGTCTCCCAAGTTTCAAAATTTGAACTGTTGTTCTGTAAAACGTAGATGTTATCACTTTAACAGCACTACTATGTTAAACTGCTTAATTTTCAGAATGAAAAAGTTGTTACTTTCAGCTTTTGGAGTATATAAATAAAACCTGTCAGTAGCAATCATATTTTGTTTTATTTTGTGTTTCTATAGTTTTTTTCTGGTTTATAGTTTTTTTCTGGATTTACTTTTTGTTTCCACATTTTGCTTCCTTGATGAAAATGAAATTAGATGGAAAGAGAAGAAATGTATCCCAGGCTCCTTTTTATTTCTGCTTGCCTTAGAAAGTAGAAACTTAAAAAGTGATCATAACAAGATAACAACCAGAATGAAGGGCTCATGTTATGTTTTATGCACCTAACCAGTGTATATAAAATCTTACAGTGCTATGTACAAGGCCATTTTCAAATTAAATATGCCTTCCCCATTTCCTTTCTCAAAAACAAACAAAGAAACAAAAAATCACCATGATTACAGAATATTTGGTATAAATTACTTTGAATACAAGCTTAACCCATCTACTGAGACCAAGTTCTGTCATAAAAGTGTAAACATATGAAAGTTTGAACTGAATTTAAGTTTTCTGCAATATAGTCTTCACAACTTACTTTTATAGAATGAATTAATCCATTTAAAAAGCATCCACCTCTGAATGGATTATTTTGGACACAGCAAATTGTTTTCTTCCAAAAAGAAACAAAAACTAAGCTTGATGACCACAATAACAACACTGACTCTGCGCATGTGTTCATGTACACACATATGTACATATATGTAATCAGTGAAGTTGCAATTTCGTACATATTTCTTGGTTGTCTGCAAAGCTTCATTTACAGGAATGTTTTTTCCATAGTTCGTATAATTATTTTGTACATACATAGTAAAAGAAAAGTCTATGTAAAGCATACACTTCATACACATGAGCTTTTTCATAGAATTATTCCCCTGCATTAAAGTTCAAATGCCCTGAGTTTTCTCAGTGAAGTCAATAAGGTTGTACACAGGCGTAGAAGTGTCAACGGATGTGTAGGTAAAGATGTATAAGAATAAAAAAGAGAACAAAAATGTATATCTGAGAGTTCACAGAAGTAATTATTTTAGTCAAGCAGCTATTATAGCAAAACCTCATAACTCCCTGTTAACAAGAGACCAGAATGCCTGCGGTCAGTCTGGGTTTAGACTGGCATTAAAAAGAAAGTAACTTTAAAAATACTGCTATTACAGAAGCGACAAAGGGCTGTACAATTTCTCAGTCGCTGAGTTAGTGTCTTATCTTCATACTTTCTTCAGCTTCTATACCCTTCATCATATGCAAACTCTGTTTCCAGCCAGGGGAGACTGATCTGGGAAAAAAAAGCTAGAAGTCTTTGTGTTGTTGGCATTTCTTCCATGTGGTACCATCACCCATTTCAGGAACTCAAGATGTGAAGGCTCCGGAGCCATATCCATGTGAGATCTGCATTACCCTTGACATGTACCAAAGAATTCTGTTGATGGGGGTGGGGAAAGGAGAATAATTTGCAGAAGTTTCTCTTCACAGAATTACTTGGAGACTTGAGAGCTAAAAAATAAGTCATGTTGTTCTATTCAATACGCTGTCTAGACATGGACATGAAAACACAAGGTAAAAGTATTTTTCAGATATTTTCATAGCCGCTTACAGTGTAGAACCACAGTTTTATTGAAATGGTGATCCGAGACATGTGAAAATACTGTGTCTATGTCTCGGAGGTGTTAATTACTTGTTCTGGATTTACCTAGCATAAAATATTCAAATAAATTCGCTTGACAATACTACGTGCAAACATCTCCTGTAGTTATGTAGAAAGCATTAAAATACTTTACTGGATCAAAGCCATTGGAGTTTAGCATATTTCAAAATCCATAATTTAGACTTTTAGATGTAAAGCAGTATATTGAGAAACTCCTCAATACTGCAGATACTGGTGGGGTTTTTTTGTAATAAGTTAATTTGCATACTGCACATGGTTTTTAAAGTTAAAGACATGTGATTAGAAGTAATGGAAATATCTTTCCTCCATTTAGTATAACCTTTTTAAAATGTGATTAATGGAAGAGAATGTTAAAGTTGAGTGTGCCTTCCCTGTACATTTTCAAAGCTATTGTTTTCTTAAATACTCATTTCTCATGCTTTACAGGTTGCAGCAGAAATTGCACAGATCCATTTTGGGAATGATTAGTCTGTTTCTGTTTTTCAGTCCTGCATCTTTCCAATAGACAGGAATAATGTTTGGTTTTTTCTAGGCTAATCTGATTACACCCTGGTAAATTTAATGAAGATACCGGGTCAAGTTATTATTTAAACTGTTTTGTACTGCTACTTTCAGGAAACCTGAATATCAGTTTTAGTCCCTGTTACAGCAGTGCAGCTATAACAACCCTTGCTGGAATGCAGCTTTGAATGTCACCTAAAAGCTGAAAACTACTCCTAGGGTTTTGCCTTCTGTTAATTTTTCATTTAAAGTGCAGCACTCTCACAAGTCTACATTTCATAGCAGCTGCCGTTTGTTGGAAGTAAAAATAAGAAAGTCAGACATCACTAATATTTTAAGATGGAATCTAATGGAAATCAAATCATCCCACAAAATCCATTTGGTGTTTATTTATAGAGTTGGCCATGAATTTATTGACACTTAGGAAAAAAAGGATTTTCTTACTGCCCTCAAATGGAAACTGAATGAGTATTTGCCAGTCCACCCACATATCTCTAGTCGCAACTGTATTTTGAACATGCTAGATAAGGGACTCACAATTTGTAACGCCTTCCCCCTCCTAAAAAATCTGTTTAGTACTTGGAAAAAAACAGGCTTAGTGCTTGCTTTCTCACTTGCCTGATTAGGGCTTGGCAAGTGAGTATGAAAATCTGCCAAGTCTGGCAGGATCTTGGGGCATTCAGTACTTACCAAGCTGGAGCTGGCATTTACTCTGTGAATCAATAAACAGCTGACCAGCTGGCTAGTAGTCAAAAAAGACCGCAGTCCTACTATTTAGTAAGAAATAGCTCACATCCACTTAAATCTGGATTGGTTTATTCTCTATTAATTCTGTGTGGGTCTCAAGATTTTAAATTAATGGAAAATGTATGAGATTGCTACATACGGATGGTGAAATCCTGATTCCGCCCACATGATAGGATCTCTGTCATTGACTTCAGTGGGCTCAGGGTTTCCCATGTAATATATGCATGGGGTTTTCTTCTGCATAGGAAAAATTCTTTTGTCCTGACAACTGCCTAGTTTGAAAAGCCTTGAGAATTCTGAAGTCTTCCAAACCACATGACTGCTATTGGGGGGGGGGGGAACCCAACAAAAAAAAAACCAACCAAAAACCTGGATTTGAGCTGTAGAGTAGGGATTAGATCTAACAGGTATACTAGAATGATGACAGTGAAGAATACAGTCCTCTGAACTGTCTGACATCAACAAATATGCTAGCTGAAATCTCACCTGGAGGAGACTATTAAGTGAGGTAAGAGCATTGTTGCCTTCTCCAGCTGCTGTGGCCCAGGACAGTCCTGCCTGGCAGCCGGAGATGAGTCCACTGTCCCGGGTACCTGGGGCTCTGACCAGGCAGCCACCAAGGGACGTGGCTGCCGCATTCCTGTTTGCATGTCCAACCAGTAACAAACATGAGCATGTATCCCAGAGACACACACACGGTCACGGATGTACTTGCAGCTTTGAGACAAGGTTAAAGAAGCAGCATTTTTCACTGTATAATACTTTATTATGGGAACTGAAGCACTGAAAGATTTTGGCACTTGTCCTGCATTCTTCAGATCCACAGAACATTGACCATGGCCTTCAGGAACTGTCAGGGCATAGAGTTTAGCCTGTCATACTCCAGCAACAAAACTCAGATTTTCAATAAGGTAGTCCAGTGCCCTAACTATATCATACTTCCCTCCTCTCACAAGATTATCTTGATTACACATTTGCACTTGTCACTCTCTCAGTACCATAGTCCTCACCTTTATTTGCCATCTTAGAAAATATTGTCATTGTTCTTGTACTCTGTCAGACATTAGTCTCATTACTATCACTGAGTTACAACTGTATGTCCCACTGTGACCTCCAAAACTAGTTTCCATTAGGAATAATACTGCTTTTTCACATTATTTTGTTCTGCTGATGCTAGAACTTCACAGTGGTTTATACATAAAACAGTAATAACTTTCTCATCCTGAGATGTCAGAGTTTTTTGATATTACTCTAATAACTGATGATCCCTTCTATCTCAAACTCTTTGCTTCCAAATTCCTATTTCCAGGGAAGAATGGCAAGAAAGGTTGACTGTAAAACAGCTACAGAATACAGGGGCCTCTGTCTATGAGGCAACATTTTGAGTAGGGATTTCATTACCTGGGCTTTAGAACTCCATAAACCTACTCCCATGTTATTAATACATGTCAATATGTCTCTACTTGTTTGGTGCTGTATACCCTTGATAATGTTTTTGCAATTGAGGTCTATGGAACTGCTCACTCTTGGGTTCTGTTTTGTCCTGTTGTATATCTTCTTTTCACCCCATTTAGGTTTTTGTACTCTGCATTAAAAAGATTAAGTTCACTTTGGAATCCTCTTCTCTGTGAATAAATAACATTAGGTTTTTTCCTTAACAGTCAAGGATTCACAGCCAATGTGTTACCTTTCCGCAGAGGAGTCTTACGTTTTAGAATTATACCTTCAATTCAGAGGTAGAGAGCTTCTCTGCTGTGGCAAGCTAGATGGTTCAGGATGCCCAATGGAAAATTATAGTCATTCATCAACTAAGGCTAGGGAGTCATCTTTTATTATAAAACCTTCAGTTTCTGGATGATTGTAAAGTACAGCAGACAGAAATACTCCCATTGTACTCCCAAGGGACTTCTTGATTCATGGGAAAGAAAAACAGGGATACTGCAGTGTTTCTTGGGGTTCCCCCCATCCTTTTTCCTCATTTTTTTCTTTTTTTCCCCTCTTTTTTTTTTTTTTTTTTGAACCACAGTCTTCCAGAATACTTTAAATACAGGAATATGTCAAACATATTTTAGAATATACTCTGTGTTTGTTCAGTGCCTGCTTTAACTTCTGAATAATTTGATAGTTATGATGAATATAGGTTTCTAATGTCTAGGAAGATTGGAAGCTGTGTTCTCTCTATTGATTGCTTTGGACAGAAGAGAAAGAGATATCTCACTGTAGCTGTTTCCTAGTGGGAGGGTGAAAAAAACTAGAAACAATTTTTGAGAGAACTGTTTGGTTCACTGCAGGACAATGAAAGAGGTTTGATACCAGTTGCAACAACATATATAGTTTCAACAGTCATCTCACACAATGAGATGACTGCTATTATCTTTGCTAACTCTTCCTGAGTTTAATCTATTTCTTTGGATTCTTTATATTTATGGGGAAGATAGCACAGGTAAATGGGAAAACCGACTTTCATGAATTGAGTCTAAGCAGCAGTTACTTCTGGTGTTTGTCAGTCTCAGCTATCACTCTAAAGATCCTGCTAAAGCGTTGGAGGGTTTTTGAAAAAGTGTTTTAAAAAACTAAATTGTTTGGGTAGCATCTTGTGTAGAAATTTAAGGATTTTTGCCTTGCACTGATCAGGACTTTAAGTACTTTACCCAAGTGTGAAAGTAGAATTCACAAAACTAGTCAGTAGAGGAAAAGATATGGACTTGCATCAGTTTATGTACCTATCTGAGGGTTGCACCTAGATCCTTAAATTGCTGCTTGCACATAATTCCCTCCATTTTTCTTTAGCGGCATAAACTTCTTGAGGTAGAACACATATCCACAGTACAGGAAGGCAGGGATTAATATCTTGTTTTCTTCCTGAGATGATTTAATTCACTTTTTTTACCAGTATATGCTAACCTTAAGGCTTGCAGGAATGGAACAAACTATTGCAGATGATTTTGTTCTACATTACATAAAGCAAATAACCGAATGAGAGAGGAAGGGAGGCAAGTGTATATGACTCTAGCATTCAATGGACATGGTCCTCTCTTGGCAGAAGACAATATCTGAATTTAGTTTTATCCCCACTGTACACTTCATAGCGAAATGTGCAGTGATGTAGGAACAGAAATGTCCTCAGCCCATAGCCTTTGCTTGGAGAGTTTTACAACCTGGTAATGAAGGCATTCTTCAAAAAGAAGGGAACTGTGGTGCTGAATCCCTGAAGGATAAAGATTTTAATGAAAAGAAAAAGAAAAATAAATTCTTCTTTCAAATGGCAAAGGGGTTAAAGCAGAAAAAGAAAACAGTTAGCAATTTTTTCCCAAGAGCTAGGAGAATATTATCTTGAACAACTCCATAGAGATGAAAAATATCTTCTAATTTACTTCTTCTCTATGCCTATGATAAAGGTTAGTGAATGTGTTACATTAGGTATATCTCTTTGGAATTCTGGCAAGGAAAGGACAGAATCTTTTCAAAGTTTTGGAGCTTTTTGGGGTTGTATTGTATTTTATTTTCTTTTCATTTTTACAGTTAGAGCTGTATCACATCGATGCTAGGTCAGCACATTCATTAGGTAAATGCACCACAAAGCTGTTGTGATTATCCTCAAACTAAGCTTGTAAGTTAAGGAAATTCAGATTCAGGCTATGCATATGAGAAATCCTAATATCTTGATTTAGAAAAGAACGCTGTTAAGGTACTGCACACGTGACAACAGAGACTTCGATAGTCTCTGCATCAGCTCTTTGTAAAAATTAAAGTTTGAGCTTTAACTCTCTGATGTCCACAGTTTCCCCATTATATGAACAGTTGTAACTTTTATCAAGTAAAAATCCACTCTTTGCTACCATTAGTGTTAATTTACTTAAACTGCAAAGACTGTGTAAGAAAGATCTGTCTATATGAAAAGGGACTTGTTTTTTCCTTTTTCTTTCTTCCTCTTTTTTTCTCTCCCCCCTGTCCCCGTGGAACTATGTAAAGGCAAAATATTCTTAATTTCATTTTCCATACATAGCATATTTTATCCCAGTTTCGTTCACAGCTTTAGTCAATAACAGTTCTTTGCTGATGTCACATAGAATTCTTTAAGAAAGGACTGTAACAACAAAAAACTCTCCTAAAACTTCCAGATTGGATTTGAAATGTAAAACTGCAGCTGAAAAGTTCTAGACACATATTAAACCTGCTTGTGTTGCTTTGTAATTATAAGCTGTGCATCCCTCTTGTTTATGTGAGATGAAAAGTTCCCATTTTTATTTGCACTCAGAATACTCACTCAATATATATCTAAAGATTCCCTTAACTGTGTCTGGATGTTTATGTTTTGACAGCATATCTTTCCTCTAGAGCATGACCATTGTAAAATAAGTGAAAAAATGATCAAAGCATCACTGAGATATTTTTAAGGTGAAATGAATTTCCTAGAAACAAAATCATATGACTAATGTACATATATCCCATTACTTTTTTATGAATGGGTAAGTAGGAAGATGTTTATGTTCAGCTTTAGTAAAGGCATTGTTTTATGCACAAGCTTTTATGCTCAAAATCTTGTTTATAGGCAAAGAAGCAGCACACCTTATATATGTTTAAGAAAAGACAGTAATTTATTGTTGATATGATGGAAATCTTAAGAATCTAATAATTCTTAGTCCAGACTGAATTGTTACAGAATAAAGAAACACTAACAATATACTTACAATTGTTATATACACATTCAGGTTTTGCCCCATTTCCTGATAAGTTCACCCTTCCCCTTCTTCTCTGGGCTGTGAGGTTGAAGGTTTAATTCTGGTCGTGGGGTTTTACACTGAGTCACTGACCTCTGGAGTTTTTCAGCAGGAGGAATGTGATATTCTTATTGATGGTTACTCCTTCCTTACTCTAGGATTCACTTGGGGTCATTTTTGCATGTTTGCCTGCACACTTTCATACCTTGCTCTTTCTTCCTTAGTCTGCAGCTCCAGGTTACATGCAGTTTTACCATATGTAGTGACTTTTAGTACGTTTGACAGTACTTCTGTGTTCTGCCTGTAACTCCTAAATGCAATTTTTTGCAGCTCCATGTCTGTATTTCTTTAACTTACCAAGGTTGAGTTGTTTATAGCAGTGTGGTCTCCAGTGCCAGCCTGTGCTCGTCTCTTACCATCCCATGTCTGTACTCCTCTGTGCTGCATCCTGCGTCTCCACTTCTAAAGGCTCCTGGTATCCAGGTCTGTATTTCTCTGCACTATAATATCATGTGAGAATCATAACTATCTCATTATAAATGGAATAACAGCTTGTTACTGCTATATATATCTATAAATGATTTTGTGACTCTATGATTGTACCATACAAAGATAACCAAAAGTATACCACATTAGCCGGATACCTGCTCAATTAGAGAAACTAGTCACAGACAAACAAAGTAAAACAAAGTTGCAGGCAGGTTAGGAAAAGTTTAGACAGAGAAAGCCTGACAACTCACAGTCCTGGAGCCTAGCAAATTCAGTACAAATCTTATGGCCTGTTACTAGCTACGACAATACTTTACTACAGGCTATATTGCTATAAAAGGAACGGTATCTGGTTTTGGTGTGCAAATCAGCAACTGTCTTACAATGTACATACATGATCATTTAGAGTACAAAGTAAATAAAATAACCACTTGTAATGAAACTACAGAGGGGCTGTAGGAAGGAATTTTTTTTTTTCTCCTTCCCAATATGTTTACTTTTGGAAACAGTAAAATCACGCTTGAAATTCTTACAAGCAAACTTAACTCAGATCTTATATGCTGTCCAAATGGACAGGAATCTTGCAGAAAGGAGTAATTCTAAATGTCTTCATAGTGAATGGGTCAGTGCTGAATAATAAAGTAGACGTAGCAGCACTGTTTAATGTAACATACTCAATATCCTTCTCAAAACTTTGTCAAATAAGTATTAACCAAATTATGTTTAATAGGTAAGGTCTGATAAGTAGACAGCTGATGAGACACAGTGTTCTTTCTATAACTTCTACGTGTAATAAGAAAAAAACCCTGTAGGATAATGGGATCTTTTGATGACAATTTTGAAAAGTTGAGGGTAGATGGAAGGCAATCTGAGGCTTCCCTGATGTAATAAAGTGTAGTAGTAACATGTACATGATTTTTTCCAGGATATCCAAAAAATTGGTGAGAACAGACAAGCAGCTTTTCTTTTCAATTTTCTTTCTAATTTGACGTGCTCAGAAGACGTGGTCTTCAGGATATGCCTTGCTGTGATGCACACAGCAAGCACACAGGAGAAAGACAACCTAACAGCAACAGTTTTGTAAGAAAACTAAAGAAGGTGAGCTACATTGGTACTGATGATTCATACTTAACCTTCGTGGTTTGCTTGCTTGCCATATGCCAGCATGACTAACCCAAGGGTGCCAAATATTACCATTGATCAATAGTTTGAAATTGCAGCACTTGAACTTTCACCTTTAATTCTGCTGTGCTGTAGTATATGTTCATACATCAGCCTTTTAGAATTATTCATTCTGGCTGTAGATCAGCATTGCAGAGACAGCTGCAGAATGTTAAACATACATTTTTTTCTAGCATGAAATAGCAAAGCCAGTTTCAATATAGAAACATGGTGGAGCTGATATATTCTCAGTTTAAGCCAACAGTCTGGGGACATTTAGTATCTCTGTGCAGTCAGTTTAAATTTTACTTCAATTCTGATATTACAAAACTCTTTTTGAAATAAGCATAGTTATGTATAGAAGAGTTGGAGTGTGTGTGATTTGATCCAGAGCCTTTTGAAGCACATGCAAAGATTTCCAGTGACCCCAGTGGGCTCTGGAAAGGGGTCACCAGACCACGTTTTCAAAGATTCTTCCAATCTTCAAAGACTCCAGACTTCTTTTTGCAGTTCTGAAGTGTAATGCCAAGCTTTTACAAAGCCCTGCCTAATGTGTGAATAAGATTAATGAGTAACAAAGGAGTTTGCATGGCCAAAGCAAAATCTTATTTTCTCAGTAAGGAAATGTGGACAACTCTCAAAACAGAATCCCCATGTAAATATACAATTCTAACTTTATTGTTATAATGAATAATGGATGAAACAGAAGGTGCATAATGCAGTAATAGTGATGTTCATCATTTCATCATTTGAGACGTGTGGAAGAAGAAAAAAATCTCACTATATCTACACAGATGTGGTCATAGCAACACTGATTCTTCAGCTTAGGTTTTCCTGTTTAGTGCAGGTACTCAGTGTGAGATTTAATTAACTTTAGTTATCTAAAATTTGGCATCTGTTCTAAGCTATGTAACTTATTTCTTGCTCTTCTCATTTGAAAGAGCAAGGCATCTCTAGCTGGTAATGTATCCCTCTTGTTTTGGACACCTACACAGGAGGGCTGACTCCCCCTCTGGAAGTGTTTGGCTCTTTCCACTGACTTTGCAAATTGTTTAGGTTGTAAGATTAGACTGAATGCCTACTGAATGGCTAGAAGTAGATAAAATGATGACTCATTTGTAATGACGCTCCATCTTTCATTTCAGAAGGAGTTTTGTAACATTCAAGCACAATTTAAACTGTGTACATCTATCACTAGAGAGATACTAATATCTCTAGACTTTTCATTTTACAAAAGTGCTTGCTCATTGGGGAAAAAAAAGGAAAAAAAGAATGAAGTTCTCAAATTCCCTATGGAGTTTTATCTTCTTGTACTGCCTCTAATCCAACACCAAGTCATTTCTTTGTGTGGTCGGCAGTTTTGTTTGGAAAAGAAATTCTATGGCTTCAGAAAGCAACTTACTTACAGAAATCCGTCCCATTAAAAGTAGAGTTCTGCATTTCACCTTTTTCTTGTTTTCACTATGCAGTGTAATGTGAAAAAATCCGGACAGTACAGAGCAAAAGAATGAATACTAGCTGGAACAAGAACTTGGGGGAAAAGTCATTAACTGTGCCAATCACAGGAGTCATTACTCCAGTCCTACCTAGCCTGCAGCTTTGTAGTGCTAACTGCTAATAGATGTTGGCTTGAGTCTGAAATAGCAGTGCCTGGAAAGTTCCTATTTCAAAGAAAACAGAATCTCTCTATTAAGACTAGATATACAGACTTTTATGATCAACAGTGCTACTACTGGCCTTCCGAAAGAAAAGGCAAATAGTTACGAGTATTTGAAGCTTACTACACATCTTCCGGTGTTTATGGTAAAATATATAAATAGGAAGTGCCTAATAGGATAAGACTTAAAATTACATATTTCATCAGCCAATCTGTCCTTGTTAGTCCTCTAGCAGTATTGTAAAAGAATGCTGTTACAAATATATGTTTAATAGCTATGAATAGTATGGATTATAATAGCTGTTATAAAAAATTCTTCCAGTCTGAGAAAATATCAATATTAGGAACATATATGTATACCCATATAATTCTATATTTATACATGCATACAAATGCACAATATAAGGCATGCCATCATTCAGTTTGAAACATCTTACATGCATATATATTTTTGGAAAAAGTGAGCATTTTCTTCAAGGAATCATCTGAACTTTTAATCCACATCTTAAGACTTTCAGTTTACTAGGAATCTTTTTCTTTGGGTTTAGGTTTTTGGGTTTTATTTTCCTCCTCCCCACAGGAGTTTGTTACATTCTGATGACTTATTGATACTTTTCTGTGTATCTGGCACATTATAGTACCTACAGTAAAGAACTGATTGCATATTCCAGTTTAAGAAAATAACTTATGTGCATAGACAGTACAATAAAGGCACCTAGTGACTATCTTCCCTTTTTTTTTTTTTTTTTTTAGTGATGCTGGAGCAACCTTTTTCTCCTTGAATGATAATTCATTTTGTATAATTTTTAAAAGTATTTTTGTTTTACAAAGCATCCAGTTGCATCAGTGTTAAGTAATTGTTGGCAGCTTTCTTTTCACTGTTATCCTAATACAGAGCCAAAATAGTGTTAAAGAAGGACACAAAAAACCCAAACCAAACCAAAACAAAAGGGATATATATGTACCTTTATCTATATCTGTGATACCATTTCTTCAGGTAAGCAATCAACTGGATGTCAGATCAACTTTCCATTCTATTCTATCAGGTAATTTTTCCCCTCTCTTTTTCTTTAAGAAAAAAACCATCGGCACAGCAATTCATTCAGAAGACTGTAGTACAACTGACAATCAGAAATGCTGTCTGTGATATTTTATAATAAAGAAATAAACATTTTTGCTCCTCTGTTACTGTAATCCTTTTGTCTTTGTCTTATGCATTCCCACCTGAAGTTATTTCTGTATCTGGACACCAGGCATCACATTGTAAGTAGGGATTAATGGCAAGAAAAATGTATTCACATCCCGTGGGATGGTCTGACACCTAGAAATATTGTCATACTCAGAAACAGAGGCTAATAATGTATATTTTGTATGAAACATGTTTGGAAATGTTTTTTTTTCTGTAATAATAGTATGTGGATACCATGTTCGGTTCAGTCAGTTTGAGGAAGGAAGTGGTAAGGGTGAGGTATGCGTGCCTGTTATGAGCCAGCCAACTGGCTTCCCTCTAGTGTCAGTGAGAAAACAGAGAGAGAGGGAGAGAATGAGTGAATGGGACCTCCAGCACTGCCACTGCAGTGGCAAGTATGCTAGAAGCTGCTGAAGGTGTCCCTGTCTGTGGTCCAGCTGCTCAGGGAGCCTAGCTGGCTATCTTAGACTAAATGCCTAACTTTTGGATAGCTAAACATGAGAGACACATGCCTCTGACCAGGTAAGCCTCTGGATGAGGCTGCAGGAAGGAGTAGGTGAAGTCAGTCTGTGCTTGCGAGGGAAACACGCCTCTCTTTGGAAACATTTCTCATCTGTGGGAGTCCAGCCAGATATGTCTCCAGCCACAGTGACGGGAGACCATGAGGCCAAGGTCAAGTCTACAAAATGTTGGCATTGTGTCCCAGGGAAGCATTAGAGATGCTGGGAAAGTGCTGATGTCTTGGGGGCCTGTGTTAATTGGTCTCCATTGAGCCTGGTCTGCCATTCTGGCTCATGTGTTACTCTGGTCTTCTATGCTTATTTATCAACGTAAGTACTTAATTACCGATGTCAAAAGGCACCGAAATAAAAATGCTGTTACACATAATTTTTGTCTATTGTTTCTCAGTAGTTATTTGAGACTAGTGTAGGTTTGTGTTATTCTTGTAAAAAGCTGTTCTGATGTAGTGTTTGTGATACATAATTTGCATTATTTATAGATCACAGTATTATATACTGTATTTTTGTATAGGTATAACTATATGCAAGTTACAAATTATTGGAAATAATATATGGTTATGCTATTGTATAGTACGATATTTTATCAATAGCAGGTGCTTACACATGTAGTAAAATAACTTAGATTCTCTTGATTACTTCTCAAACCTGAACTGTCAAGAAATAAAGTTTTAAGACATACTCCTCTCAGTGTCCAGTTTTCTGACTGAATATGACTTTCAGTCTTTCATATCTCACAGCAGTCATAACCAGACAAAACAACTTCTTTGAACTTTAAGAACTCTGTGCACTCCCTGAGTGTAAAATAAAGCAAAGAAAGATATTGAATTATTTTATGTATATGGAAATATATTATATATTGCTATATTTCAGTTATTATGTCCCACAAAGCAGGAAAATAACAGGAAAAATTGTCGGCTAGTTTTGCTCTCTTACCGATGTCTTTATTCCACAATGTTTTTCCCAGGAACCCTCCTATACCTTGTCTCTTTAAACTTTGCTGTGTTTCACTCTGTGGGTTTTCAGGAAGTGCTTTCAGAGACTAACATTTGGGCATCTGTGTATGGTTTAGTATATTATGTTTCTGAGATTCTAAAAATGGCAAATACCACACTGGCATTGCCATGTCGGTAAATAACATCCTGAAGACTGTAGAGGATTCACCCATTTAGAGATAATTAATGGGAAACCTCAGAATTTCTCCATTATCATGGTCTCCTATGGTAAATTATACAAGCAAAGAAGTGAAATACATCTTTACAGTGATCTCAGCTGGATGTCCAGCTTATAGTGATCTGGTATTTTTCCCCTTTACTTCCCTGGCTAGCTGATTCCTTTAAGCTACTGTGTATGTTACTGTATTAGCCAACCACTCTTTCCTAGAACTAAGGCAAGGATAAACCTGATCATGATGTATGAGATAGGTATTATCACAGGAAAAAAAGAAGAGTACCCTTGCACTTAACTTACCAAACAGCATACTGCAGAGGCAAAGGTGAAGTTCATGGACTGAATAATCAAAGAACATTTCCTATTGATCCCATGTAATAGGATAATAATCTAGACATACAGATATAAATGTTGATACAGATATAAATTTGTTATTAAATCTTTATTATTAGAACTTCAGAGATCTTCGTTCTGGAAGTCCCCTCTATATTTGGACTGTGGTATCTTTCTTGCATTTTCCTCTAAATTTTTTCTCCATTTATATATTTTTTTATAAGACATGCATTAAAGCATCAAGTATAAAATTTTTCAACATGAATTTTCTTTATAAGCTTATGTAAAACAATGCTGCTATTTACCAATCATGCAGAGACTAAATGATCAAATATCCTATTTCAAACAACATAATAATTTGTAGTATTCCTGCCCTTTTTTTTTGTATTTACAAAGATAATAGTATTTCACAGCTGTTCTTTAATAAAGGTTTTCATAATGTCTATTTGTCTTATTCAAACTCTCTTTCCAGCTCCCAGATGTCAATGGGTTCCTAGTCAGATGGTTGTGTAACTTAATCTTAATTACATCACTAATTTGGGTAACATTGGGTAGAAAAACTTGTACACCCTAGCCACCATACCCGATTGAACAAACTAGACTTGGGCAGCCTCAAAGCTGACTTTTTCTTTTTTTAAACAGCATTTAAACATCTTTCCTTTTAGAGAGTTTTTCCCTCTTGAATGTCATATTTATGTTAGTCTTTCTTCTCAGCTGTCTGTTTTCTTTGGGTGTTATTTTACAGTGTGGATTTATTCTCATTGCTTCACCATATGTTTTGTTTCCTCTTTTTCTGTGCCTATACATGTATTCATGCCCTTTATTTTCTCTATTTTCTGAAGCCCCTTCACCTCTATCATCCCCTGAGACTAACTGGTAAGTAAAAAGCAGTTTATTGACAGTACATGTGATATCTTTTGACTTCTTTAAGAGCCCTTTGCTGCTTGGTTTTCAGTCTAGCTTTTAGGGTGGAAACCCATCCTAAGATTCATTAGGATTATCCATTTTCTGTGCCTGTACTTGTTGTCATTACTGCATATTCAGGTCAGGGGAACAAGACCTGCAGCTCTAGGTTTGTAAAAGCAGTGACCAGTGGCTAATGCAGTGATCAAAGAGGTTTACACACACACCCACACCCCCCTTACCTTACCCCCACAACCTCTGTTGTTTTTCTGAATACTGTTTATTTAAATATAAAAACAATTAGCAATGCTTGGCATGCCTAGATTCCCAGGCCTCTTTTTATGTTTCACATGGAGATTTGGATAGAACTTAATATCTGCAGGGCCCTGCCAGCTCTAGGATGTGGATGGCATAATAATGAAAAAAAAAATAGTTCAGTTTTATTTCAGGAAGAATTTTTAACAAGACATATATTCCATTTCAGTGTTCCTCCTTCCCAGCTAATGTTTCAAAGGTTTTTTAGCCCTTTGACATACCATTTCTACATGCTGGAGAAGGAGATGCTCAGGTTGGAGGAGAGCGGCTGTGAAAATCCCAAAGCTAATGACTTGCATAATTTTTCTGCAAGTATTGCTCAGGATGTTCTTCACTGGGCTATGTTGCTGGTGCCCCTGTTTATTAGACTTTTCCTAAATGAGTTGGTTTTTTTTAATTACAAAGTCTAACAGACATTCCAAAAGGCCATTTCACTGATTAGTCAAACATACAACAAACCTGCAGTTTCAACGTGGCATCTTTGTCTTCTCTCTGACATATATTTAGCTGTATTTTGCTCTATTTTCTGATTATTTTTCTCTCTTTTGCAGCCTTGTTAGCTAATAACTGTCTTTTTGCAGATGTAGGCTCACTTTCTCTGTCGCACCTGACTTCTCCAGCCCGGGCCCTCTCCCAGCCGTACCGCGTTCTGGGGTGCTGCCAGCTGTCCCACCCAGGCCTCACTCTTGACAGAGAAGCAAAAGTCAGTGCCGAAACTGATGAGAGAACCTTTCTGGTAGGGATAAGCACCAGCTGTTGCCTTACTCCACTGGGTTTATTTAAAAGGTTACCTGTGCTGGAGAGCTCAGAAGCTGACTAGAAAATACTGAAAGGAGTGATGGTTCTGTCAGACTCTGTCTGGTATAAGGAGATAGTGCAAACAGAGGGTTTTTTCTTGCATATTTTATCCATCCCAGTGGCAATAACCCTTCTGACCTAATCAAATCCTGAACTCTCACTAAATCACTTTATAAAGAGCATGATTTCAGGAAAATTTTCAAGACAGAAACTACCGAGCTATTGTATAATATTTACAAATCATGAGAATGCTCATTATTGTAAGAGGGAAAAAAAAACCCCAACATAGAGAAATATGTTGCAATTACCTGCAATTGACAGATCAGATGTTATTAATCTACTATACCTTTGCTTGCCTGTAGCGCAAGGTCTTGACATTTTAATATACCAAGCCAATACTCTGGCAGGTGAATTTAATGCATCTACCTGTAGCTGCTCCTTTCCTGAAATAGTGGTAGGGTGTTATGACAGCATTCTCACAAGTGTCACCAAAGGATGCCATGGAGACATAGTGTTCTCAGTGCATGCAAGTTACCATTCCCCTCTGACAGAGAAGAAAGAATTTTTTTAAAGTTTTCATCATGTCTGAAGATGTAGGTTCAATTTATTCTTATTCCTATTATTTGTTATTCCGGATTATTTTTTTTTTAATTTCCTCTCACAATTTTATTCTGGTTTTGTGTTTTGATTTGTGTTTTCACCAATAAAGAACTTAACCATATTAGATGTTCTAGATGCAGATCTAAGTCTGTTCAGCACACTTCAGATTCACTCACTTTGTCCTATTTCTATCAGTATAGTTATGCATACGAGCAGCTAATCTGTCCATGTTTCTATTCATGATTGCCTCCAGGAAACTCCCTTTACTGGGATGAACAGATTTCAAGCAGTGAGAAATTGGAAGCTTGTGACCCAGATGGCATTCCTACTGGGTCAAAAGCCCAAATACTCTTACCAGCTGATGTGATCAGGAAAGACTCTAGTGAAAATGTTCACAGACAAAAAGAATATGAATTATTTCCATGCATGCTGTTGCCCTGTGCTGAAACCCTTCCCGGTGAAAGTATTCCTAGCTGCTGAAAGGAGTGGTTTGATTCTGCCTATCTACCCTGCAGGCATGCACAGACTTCTCTTCCTCTTGCAATATATATAGAAAATTCTTTCTTTGCTTCTCTATTTATTTATTAAGCTAGAGTGAGATTTTCTACAGCTTCAACTTTTGTCTCATTGTGTTCCCAGAAATGAAACAGTAAAAGAAACAGCAACCAGTAAGTACAGTTCTCTGAGGTGTGTTTTAGGGCTTGCAGTAGTGAATATACATGTAGACATGCTACCACTGGTAGGTCCAGGAGATGTCAGGACAAGGTCCCTCGTTACGATTGGTCTGTTCATATGTAGCAACTCCGGCCTATGCAGGACCTCTGTAAATCCCGTATAGGGTTGCTCAGCACTTAGCTGCTTTGGCAATTTCCTTAACACTTTGGTAGCTTACCTCACAGTCTGTCAGGGAAAAAGGTTTTTACACATAGTAGCAATCCTTACCACTGTTTCAGAAATTCGTTAGGTTTTCATATGAACTCTATGCATTCCAATTCATCTTTTTCAGCAGAGTGGTCAGCTGTGATCTAGCTGTGCTCTGTGATGGCCTATAATGTAGGCATTTCTCTGGTGCAAAGCCAAGAAACTGTAGGATTCCATAGCAACGGGGAAAATAGGACTGTGAGTTCATTTAAAAGCTTAACCTGAAGCACCAGAATCACTGAAACTCAAGCAGTTATTTCTCCATGGGAGCTGCTCCATGTATGTTCCACTACCAGCGGTACTCAGCAAAATGCATGCCAGCAAACTATTCGCTGTTGCTGCCAAGTGAGAGCCATGGTGTGTCTTAATGTCCACACAAGGTACCCCTGCTACTAGTTATGGCCGGCTGTATACATTTAAGGTGATTTTCCAGGAAGCCACTGAAGCTTCATTGGCTCAAGAAGTTGCTCTAGTAAGTTTCAGTGGAATGTGGTAGGGATATCATTAGGTAGTCTACAATAGCTCATTTGTGGCACCTTTCAAGAAATAGTCAGTTAGGAGTCAGAGAACATGGCTTTTCACCTCCTTCTGTTTTCTTCCTGAACTTCTTTTGAACATTTCTCTGTAGAGATCTTGTCAATAGGTGCAAGTATGGAATAATAACTCAATGACCCAGTTTTCACAGTAATTTTCATCATGTGAGAATAAATATCTTCTGCTTTGTTAGTGATTGTTATTATAGGCATTAAAAGGGAGTTTTGATGTACAGGTTAGAAAGAGAATGCATGGGATGAGGAAAAAGTTTGATTCCCCCAATTTTGTAGTTGTAATGCTTAAATCCCAAGAGAGCAAAAGTTGCTTGTTGAAGGATAAGTGTACTGAGATTATTTAGGAGTCTTTTGTGGAATAACAGAAAAGTTATTGTTCTTAAATTGGAAGGTGATTCAATGGATATTCATAAAGTCTGTCCATGGTAAGTCGAGACTTATTTATTTATTTTAAGAAGAACCTGTGTACTTCAAGTTGCTTATCCCAGTTAGGAAACATTTTCTATTTGGCACTGGATGTTTGTTTTATATATTTTTTATGTTATGAAGAAAAATTTTAAATACTTTTGATTCATGCACTGATGGACATTCAAAATTTATGTGAAAGGATGCAAGCACCCTCAACGATGCAGACTTTCTTTTTGGGTTATGGTGCTTGTTTGCAGAATAGTCTGGATGTTGAATTGAGAAAGTCATCATACTTAAGTGGTGGCATGGAGATCACTTAGATTTTTCTATTTACTTTGCAAAGATCTAAAAAATAATAAGCAAGGTACATCAAAGAAAGAGTACAGAAATTCAGTAACACATTTGACAGGAAGCTTTTTCTTTACTTCTGTGCAGAAATTGCAGTAGTTCTGTTGTCTTTCACTGTACCTATGAATTTTACGTGCAAGAATGCTTAAACACACTGGAAGCAAGGTATGTTCCTTAAAATGGCTTGAAATGGGATACCAAAGAAGTTAAAAAAGTAAACAAGTGAAACTGATCAGGTAAACTCTTGCATTGACAGTGTAATAAATATTGTTAGAGTACTCTAAAACTGAAATGGGAGATGTTCCTCGAATAGAAAAGGAGAATCAGAAGTAACAGCATGTTCCTTGCTATGTGATTCCTGATAAGGATGAAATATATTGTATATTGGATGCAAAATCATACACATTCTGCATGAAGTTTATGGTGATTTCTTGGATGATCAGAAAATGTATTTAACAGAGAACAGCATAACATAGGCCTTGTCTCCATTTCATAAGAGATCTATACATTTCTAAAGCTCTGAAGGCTGCTCACAAGTTTTTAAGAACACAAGTTTTCTCTGATTTCAGACTGAGCAAACCTGGGGTTTTATTAACTTGTAGGAGCTTGGAGCCTGAATGTTTTTTTTCCTGGCATTCTGAATTGCTAGGTATCTAGCCAGCTTACAAGTCCACTATTTCAAACAGTGCTTGCAAGGAAACAAGTATCATAAGCTGTCCCTCCGAGATCAAACACATATTTCTTATCTGAAAGCCTGACAAAACCTCTAGGGAACTGTGGAGATGTTATCAAGAAACAAAAGGACGTATTTCAGTACTAAGTACCATCTTGTCTGTATATTTTTTGGGTAGTTCTAATAGCTAAAGAAAACCTGTGAAACAGATGTAAGTTAAGGATATAAGGTGCAAGATCAGGTATCTGCGAACAAATAGCAATCCCTCCCTCCCCCACCCTACCCCCCTGTGCTGGTTTAACCATGGCCGGCAACCAAGCACCACACAGCCACTCGCTCACTCCCCTCACCCAAAAAGATGGGGAGGAGGATTGGAAAAGAATGTAAAAGTCAAGGGTTGAGATAAGAACAATTTAATAGGTAAAACAAAA
>JAVJGI010000060.1:53977171-54005406 GCA_035590275.1 Ibycter americanus | reverse complement strand
AAATGTATAAAAAGGCTTCTTTAGAACAATAAAATGGCTTTTGTCTGATCACATTGATCTCTGACTGAGTCCGCTTTTGCGGCACATGGGTATTAATCTTCAGAGGGTTTTAGAAGAAGCTTGACCAGTTGCTTATTATATAAAAGTGTTTATTTGAAATTTCATCATGTAAATGGAAGGCACTGTATCTGATGATCTATAAGGTTGTTTTTATCCTGTATTCCTAATAAGGACCTAGAAGAAGTTTGTTCCTTGAGGTATAGTGGAGGTGTGGAATTCCTATAGCTTTTCAAAAGAGGCAATCTGGTAATAAGTATGTTTTTTGACTGTGAGCCTTCTTTCCACTTCTTTTTAAAGATCCTTAAATATTCCCCAAAATGCCAGTATCAAACATTAAAATCTAATGGCATATATAGTTTACCAAACATTGAAACTGGTAAAATTTTATAAGTAAACACTCTAGTCTATGTAAGACACATTCAAATTAAATTCTGATAAGTTCTCTTCAATTGCTTTTATTTCTGTTCCAGTTTTAATTCCAGCATTTCACCTGCAGCTTCCTGCACTGTCTCTGTCATGCTCCTTCAGAGCTTGTATAGCTCTTTCTGTATCACTCAGAATATCTGTGCTCAGGAGGGCAGGTCTGACAACTGCAAAGGTACTAAAACTTGGCTAGATGTTTTGCCAACTTTTATAAAGTTCAGTGAAGTCTTAGTAAAGAATCAATCCCCAAATCTTCTGCTCTGTTCAAGCTGATTTTGAAACTGATACCCAGTGATTTCAGATTGCTTCTCAAAGGGGGTAGCTGTTACTTCATACACTTTTTTTTGTGTAAAGACAGTAGGAACACAAGAAAGTGGCTTGCTCTATATCACAGAGCAGATCCATAGCAAAACTGTGAATAGTTACCGGGAATGCTAGTCTGGCACTCCAGTCTTCACACTGCACTGTCTTTAACAGTTTGAGTTCATACATTGTTTATATTTATCCACAAAATAACAGTATTCTACAATACTGAAGAATGAAATGAGGCAACTTGCATTTTGCAAAGATCAGTTTGAAGTGGCAAGAATTTTGACAGAGCCTAGAGATGGTTTCCTAGCCTTAACTACCAAAACAAGAAGCTATCGCACAGCTACACTGAAGTGCAAAAGGGCACAATAGGCTACATAAGCGTCCCCAAAACTGAAACCTGCAGCATCTAAATTGCGGTATGTTTATTCTTCTTTCAGCTAGTGGTAAATGTATGAAAAACTAGCAGCTTAATGTTTCAGTGAAATCAAGGAATAGTGGTACAAACAGTATAAATAATATAACGCCACCAGTAAATCTTGTGAGATAATCCTAACAATATTATTGGAATAAGAAGGTATTGAGATACCTTCTGTGAACTCATACATGATGTTTCAGTAGTGCCCTTTGAAATGCATGCCTACAGTGCCTTAGGGAAATAAAATGAACCAAATGACCACTCAAGAGTTTTTCAAGTATATCATAACACAACAATATAATATATACATATTTATTACATGTTATTTATAATAAATAGTAAGGTATGTAACTAGGAAAGAACATTCTGTGGTTTCAAATGAAGTATTTTGCCTGATTTGATATCTTTTGTTTTGGGGGATTTTATTTTTCTGAAGAACTGAAGAAAACCATTGTTTACATTTCAAACTGGAAGTAAGCTAAAAATTGTGAGTTTCCTAAACAACACAAGCCCAGTTCTTCTCTAAATGCACTATTCAGGTATGGAATTCTATTCTGCATTTTTCCGCTGGAAGGTAATATATTTTGTACCACTCAGGTGAAACAGAAGCATTTAAATAGTCTAACTGAAAAATGTATCGTGCAATTATTGCCAAAGCTACTTACAGGCTGCAGAATTAAAGAGAGATTTTGAAACATTAGTAACCTTATAGGAATCATGAAAGTGGCTAGATGTATTTTTGTCTACGTTCCTTTTTCATAACAAAAACAGCAGCAACAAAATTAAATTGACCTTGACAGAAACAGAACATTAAAAATATTAACACAGTTCACTGTGTTCTGGGTAAGGAAGAAACATCACTGGTTCTCCCTCCTCCATTTTTTATTTTGTTTTACTGCATTTCATCATAGACTGTTTAAAAGGAGAGGCTTTTATATTGTAAGAGAAGGCAATGGTTTATAGCTTACTTTTACTGCTATTAAGATCTAATCTATCACTCGTTCAGTCGATTGTATTTGACAAGCAGCTTCTTAAACTTGAACTTTGTCATGTGGTGACAGATAACTCTGCCTGTTTGCGCAATTTCCTTCTTTGCAGAGGCTTCACTATAAAGTGTCTCATTATTAATCACCAGCTTTAGATATGATTTATTGTACCATATAGGCTTAAAAAAGGGAAAAAAAGCCCCAAGAACAACTAAACCTGTGAAAAGCCACAGGATGAAAGGAAAAAAGGCTTTATAGTCTCACCTTGAAATGGTGGCAAACATTATTTCCTGAAGAGAGAGAGAAACAGCAATTTGTTGGAAGCAGGAATATATGGGAAATAGAATACCTACTTCTCCCATTTGTTGACTCATACTCCTGTAAAATTAGCGGAGATAGTGCACACCATACATTAGGTAAATTTTAAGGACCATGAAATAGCGCATCTGAAAATACTACCATTTTTGTTCTGTTTTTGTTTTGGTTCTGTGGAGTTCTTTATTTGGAGCTAAGTGTCCCAAAGCCCCCAAACGACCTTGTGGAGAATCTGTTCCAAACCCACCGGGCCTGTTGTCTTTCCCCCAGCAGGCCTCGGCCTGGCTTTGATCAGGCCATCCAGCAGCGAGAATCATCTCTGTGCCCATTCAAATTTTCCTTATTTGCTACCAATATCATCACAGAAACTGGCTGTAATCATACTTTTTTCTCTTCTACTTTGCCAAGAAAAAGAGGATTTGTGTCCCTTTCTGTCTGTGTGGATTTGAAGAACACTGCAATCTAGGAAAAATGGATTGATGCAACCCTTCTGTTTTGGCCTGAGTGGCCAGACAGAGCCATCGAGGAAAGGCTTTATGCAGGGAAAACCGCCAAAGCCTGAAATTGTTCTGTTACCAGATCTGCGTTACATGAAAATCCATATGATGTTTTATATAATGTTGTTGAGAATGGCTTTAAAACACTGTTATATTTAAAAAGGAAGTAGTAATACTGCAAATGTTTCATTCTTGTTTTGGACATAATTGGAGAGATAAACCATTTATATTTTTCAGAAGGACTTACAATTATTACAGTGTGAATCTCACTCCTCTGGTATATGAAGATGTGTAACAAGTCCATGTGAAATATATTAAAAAAGTATCTATCAATATATCTACAAGGAATGGTTTTGCAGTGTGGTATCATTCGATCATTCTTTACCCTGACTTTCTGAGGCTTATCTGAGAGCTGTTTTAATTTTTACATACAGATTGAGAGAGGGACAATAGGGCTACATCAAAGTTCATGAGTTTGCATGGAGGCAGCAGGCTGGTGGGTTGGGAGGCTGGTCAGCCTGCACATTCCTCAGAGAGATTATAGGGTCCCAGGATAGTCATCTGAAACAACCCTCCAAGGTTAATTTACAGAGAAATACCCTAACTCAAACCTCAAAGTAGTCTACAGAAAAATGTCCTATTCCAAACCTTGTTGTTCAGATGGGGTTTTTTTGTACCTTTTATTCTCAGCAGGTAAAATGAAATTTATTAGGTTGCCATGTTATAAGAAGAAATGGGAACATGAGATGAGGTCTTAGCAGTGGTCCAATGGGCTTAACTGGTTTGGGGGCACAAATAAAACTGGTTTCCAGAAACCATTACAATGGGGTAGAGAGTGGCTTGGGGACACTGACGCTGGTGTCCACCTACCCATTAAGTATTGTAAAGCTTTATTTTTCATCAGAGGTAATTAGCATTTTTTATCTGAATCTGCTCTCTGTGTATCGTGAGTTTACTTTTCAACTGACAGTGTAGGATAGCATGTACAAGTAAAATGATGTAGTCCTGAAACAGATTTAGCAATGCAGACTTCTTATTTAATGAGCATAATGCTAGAAAAGTGCTCATTGTGTTGTTGTGGTTTAAACCTGGCTGGACACCAGGTGCCCCCAAAGCTGCTCTATCACTCCCCGCCTCAAATGGACAAGGCAGAGAAAATATAACAAAAAGCTCATGGGTCAAGATAAGGGCAGAGAGAGATCATTCACCCATTACTGTCATGGTGAAAACAGACCTGACTTGGGGAAATTAGTTTACTTTATTACCAATCCAATCAAACTAAGATAATGAGAAATAAAACCAAACATAAAAACACCTTCCCCCCGACCCCTCCCTTCTTCCTGGGCTTAACTTCAGTCCACATTTTTCTACCTCTTCCCACTCCAGTAGCACAGTGGAGCAGGGAATGGGGGCTGCCGTCAGTTCATCACATGCGGTCTCTGCTGCTCCTTTCTCCTCAGGGGAGGCTCCTCACACTCTGTCCGGCTCCAGCCTGGGGTCCCTCCCACAGAAGACAGTTCATGAACTTCTCGAATGTGAGCCCTTCCCACGGGCTGCAGTTCTTCACGAACTGCTCCACGTGGGTCTGTCCCAAGGGATGCAGCCCTTCAGGCACAGACTGCTCCAGGTGGGTCCCCTGTAGGGTCACAGGTCCTGCCAGCAAACCTTCTTCAGTGTGGGCTCCACAGAGTCACAGCCTCCTTCAGGCATCCATTTACTCCAGCTGGGGTCCTCCATGGGCTGCAGGTAGGTATCTGCTCCACCATTAACCTCCATGGGTTCAGGGGGACAACCTGCCTCACCATGGTCTTCACTACAGGTGGCAGGGGAATGTCTACTCTGGTGCTTGGAGCACCTCCTCCCCTCCTTCTTCACTGATCTTGGTGTCTGCAGTTGTTTCTCAAATATTCTCACTCACCTCTGCTTGCAAAATGCACAGGGTTTTTTTCCCCCTTCTTAAATATGTTTTTTTATCACCTTTAAATAACAGGAGTGCTACCACTGTTACTGATGGGCACAACTTTGGCCAGTGGCAGGTCCATCTTGGAGCTTGACTCTATGGGACATGGGGGAAGCTTCTAGCACCTTCTCACAGAAGCCACACTGTAGCTCTCCTGCTACTGAAACCTTGCCACACGAACGCAATATATCTAGGTATGTCTTTGAGCTTAGTAAAAATAGCAATTACAATAGTTTGCACAATTGATTTTCTGAGGTGTTTTCAAAATATTAGCGGAGGAATACTGTGAAAGACACTGTGAAGCACATGAACCTCTGGACTTTCCTTTTAAATAGTTCAGACACCTCCTTCTCTTTTCCAGTTTGGCTCCTTTCAGTGATGATTATACCAGAATTAGTCCCACTAAAACTGAGTTTAATTGAGTACGGAAATTATGGCATGACTTACAGAAGCTTTTCTTGTTGCCCTTGATGTCCCTGGCCAGATTTAATTATAACAGTGATGTAACTTTCCTAACCTGATCCCTGACTGTTTGGATAGTTTCTCTGTATTCTTCCCAGGCTACCTGTCCTTGCTTCCAGTCTCTGTCAGCTTCGGTTTTTTTATTTTGTCCAGGAGCAACTTGTCCATCCATGCAGGCCTTGGAGTTTTTGCCCAACTTTGTCTTTGATAGGGTGCATCGCTCCTGAGCTTGCAGGAGGTGATCCTTGAATATTGACCAGCTTGGAGAGGATAAGGGCCTGGGAGATGCTGGTGTCATCTGTTCTTCATGACTACATCACCCAGCTCTGGAAACTAGCCATTGACTGATCCAATTTATGTGACCTGATAATTACTCAATATATTATTTTTTTTTTTTTTGGTGCAGGAAGGGACACAGCTTTCTGTGTGTAGGTTTCTTTAAAAAAAAAAAAAAAAAAAAAAAAGCACAAAAAAACCCCTCAGGATGCAAGAGATTAAGTCAAATATTTAGAAGTTCCCATTCATCTTATCTCAGAGTGAAGGAAACATGAGGGTTTCATCTAATCTAGACAATGTCCCTGTCTCCACCGGTTGACTTCAGAATGTCTATGAGATACTTCCTCAGGAAAGACTTTGGGCTAACAGAATGTACAGAGTATTCACTTCCAAAATATATGACTTGATACTTGAGAGTGAATTAAGCCATAGGAAATGTAGTTATCATTCAGCCCTCTTATGCTACTGAGACTCCAGATATCAAAGGAAACCCAGGAGACCTTACACCAAGTTTGGGAATATATCAAAACTTGGTACTAACAACCTTCAACACTGAGTCTATGGATTTAAATTCTTTGCTTGAGATACGTTTTCTTGTGTGCTGAAAGGACAGTATAATCTTTTCTTCTTCCTTGTACAGAACCCCCAGTTTCTATTCAAATAAGAAAACAGAGAAGATTTACACATATATATATATATTTAATTACACATTGTCATTGTCAATATTTTTTAAATAAAACAGAGATATCTTCATGTCACTCTCAACCATGAAGCAATATGTATTTTTAAGTTGCTGTACTTGCAGCAGATCATTTGGAAACCCACATGAAAAATAGCTTGAGAGCAGTACAAAGTGTTTGATATATTTCATATTTCTGCCCTTCATGTTGCAGAAGAATTTGTTAACTAAATCCTGGCAGAACAGCTGGCAGAACATCTAGAAAACTGTAATATGCAACATATCATCTGGCCCCACTCACAGAAACCAGAAAAGTGGCAAATAATTATGATAATTATCTTTCCTTCCAGAACAGTGTTTATTTCTGCCTTGGGGCTATGCAGACTATAAACACACAGGGAATAAAATACTTCCATAAAGTATTAAGAAGAGAAATAATGTAGCATGAAGTAGTGTTAACTAATAACTCTTGCAAGGAAGTATGGTTAGTCGTATATGCACAAGTTTGTTTGTACTTCACAAACAAATTTCATTCCAAGTTGAAGTGCTTCAGAAAAATAATGGTCAGCACATCTCTATAAGCTCTTCTCAGTGCCTTTGACAAGGTGGCCAGATTGATAACAATTCACCTCACTTTGAGGAAAGTTCCCTGCCTGTAATTCCCTTTTAGGCATATCAGGGGAACTGCAGAGCTCCTACTTGAAGGTGTGTCCAGAGGCAGTTTTTCTGGATAAAAATACGAGGTTTTCACCAGCAGATATAATAGCAATATTTAAGTACCTTTTGAATCCAACACCCCGCCCCCCCTCCCCGCCCTGATGTAGTAGAAAATTTAGTTATGATAAGATCTTTAGCCATTTTTTTCAAGTTCTGAATATAATGTGATGATCATCTAATAACACATTATTTTCTTCAGGCATATAAAGTAAAGCTTGTCACATTTTACTTCAGCAGTATTCTTGTACTTAGGCCAGATTTGCACACTTTGAGATATGTTTTGTCCCAATCACCACAATCAATTTACAGGACTTTTACAACTCAAATTCTGCCTCTAACTCCTCTTTAATTGCCAATCAATTCTTCCTACCAAGACACAGGATTTGACACAATCTTTCTTTCCAACAGCAAGCCCTTTGTTCATTCAGTCTCATGACCTGACATTGCCATTAGGTTGTTACCCTTTGCCTTTAGTTCCTCTTTTAACTCATGTCATCCAGTCTATTGACATAAGCCTTCACACTTGGAATTGCTCACAAATTCCAGGGCTTGAACTCCTGATGAAGTTACTGCAGTTTAACTTTGGCTGATATGCAGTAACTATTCATTTGTACACATTTTGTTTGTAAGTTAATTCATTTGAGGAGCCGTATTATTAATATTGTTTGGTCCACTTTTACTGCAAACTAAATTGAGACACTTTATTCCATATTGTCAGGGAACTAAACCCACACATCTTGGTTGTATTCAACTGATGTATGACACATTGTTATGCATAATAACTAGATCAAGACTTTATGCTTTATTAAGTTATTTGAATCAAGTATCTAATGACCTTAACCATCTCATTTGAATGGCAATCTGTATTTTTCCTCCAAACTCTAGTTCTGCCCCATAGGCAAACCTACTTTGGTCAGGGAGACTGAGTTGTGTAGGAGGGGAGCAGCATTTTCAGTCCTCAAGAACTCTTTGTCATTTCCATTGTGATTATCACACTGAGATATAACTTTGTTAGATGAGGCATCTGTCTTTGAATTGTCTGAAGCAGATCTAAGGAACCTGCCATAAAAATCAACATCAGGATTTTTAGCAACTTGAAAACAGAGACCCCAGTTTCACGAATAGTACCATTTTATGAATGGTAATTCAAGGTTGATCTGGCTTCTGACCTTCTCTTGTCCATTCCTTACAGCTTCCCAAAGGTACAGACCATTTATTAACCTCCCACATCTGTCTGCCAAATATTGCCTTATAGAAAAGTAAAGCAGTTCTTTTTAACTCTTCCCACTTTTCCACTCTTATTAACATTATTAGCCTTCCTGCTGCGTTGTGCTAAACAAGGTCTATGCCATGCCTCTGACAAAAAATGCAGTGCTGCATTAAGTCATGAATTTTTAAGTTAAATGATTTAATGCATGTTTTCAAAGTACTGTTTTGATCACATGTACTAGAGGTCAAAATAATGAAGAAAAAGACAAATAAGGGAAAAGAAGGTTTTTTTGCCAGCTTTAAACATAGACCTCACTTAGATGTCTCAACTTTAAGAAAAGAATTTGCTTTCCATCTGACTATGCATGCAACAGTAAATTATAGGCAACAAGTCTATACATGTTAAATTAAGTCTTTTTGATAAAGGTCAGCCTTATGCTGAAAACCGCAGTTTCCAATCCTAAAAGTGGAATTTTACATTTTTATTAACCAAGGGCATTAAAATAACCAACCTATGCTTTTTCATCTATGTGAATTTGTGACATTGTTGAAAAAGATTGCACCACTAAGACAATAGGGAACTGCTCTTTAAATCACAGTCAGACCCCTCATGGCCCTTATTGCAAGAGTACTAGAAAACCCAAAAAATAAAATATACACGTATACTTACACGTGGCCTATAGCAGGTCATAGTTTTTCTTTTCCTTTCTAGTAGAAAGAAAATCTCCAATTCTACTTACACGTTAGAAGTTCCAGCCCTATGATATAGCAGAAAATGTAGGGTAAAGCATTTTCTTTCTTGCCACTGCATTTCTAGACAGCAGATTCCATGCTGCTTTTTGGCTAAAGTTACCATTGAACTTATTCACTGAAGTTGCATTACAAAACATTGACATTTGAGTCTATTTTCAATGTAGTATGTCTCTTAATTCCATTTCAATTTGAAAATTATTTAATAGGCCACTGTTTAGCAAGGTGTGTTATAATTCACTACTTTGCTCCTGGCTTATAGATACATTTCATATAGTCATTTCTCTAACTACAGAACTCAAGCTGTATAACTGTATTTACAGGGGAAAACATGTCCTTAGTGTTAATTAAATTTGCCACTTCTACAGACTGTTAATTAACTTGTGACTCACTTTGTGAATATCTGATGGCAATAGTTGGTTTCCAAAAATAACAAACACATTAAGCACTATGAGACTAGAAAGATGAATAAAATGTCTGTCTTTACACAAATTGTCCACTGCCATCTTACAATCAGAAGTATTTCTATGAAATATATTGTCTGGAAATTCAATATAACTTTGTTATTATCCTAAATGGTCATTAAGTGTCATTATCATTGTTATCTGGGAATACGGTCAGAATTAGTCCTACATGTCTTGCAGTAGCTCTTGTTTAAGACAAAATTCTCTTTTGAAATGCTGTGGGTAGGATCTGTTCTAGGCAAAATTTTTGAATTTTGTATATTTCCCAAGTTCTGAGTAGATATCCCTGGGACTGGATTCAAAAAGTCTAACAATGGTTAACACTATAGAGGAATAAAACAATGGCACAAATGGAAGAGAAGATAAAATTCAAGGAAATTTTCATGCTATAACTACAATTGCTACTTTGATTTGTATAGACTCTGGTTAGATCTTAATATAAAAAGTACTAAAAAAATTAAATCTCCCAGGGCTGAATAAGAATGAAATCAATTTATTTCAGTGTCTTAAAGCACCTCAGCAGTTTGTAGTTGTGTTTCCAAAGGAACAGTTTGTCTTAAGATCTTAACTTGGACCAAATCTGCAACTAACATTTTAAACTCTGAATCCATTGAAACAATTGGCCTTTCAATCTTACAACTGCAAATAATTTCCTGATTTTTGAGAGTTTCTTCTCTCCTTTAGGGCTTTATGTTTAGCTCACAAACTTGCCTTATTATCCTTTTATTTAGAGGGCAGGAAGAAAGAGATGCCATGGCTACACTGAAGATGACTGTGGAATAATTTAATGATGGAAATAGCCAATGGATACCGTTTGATATTCACTTAGGTCTTTCTAATCAGATATTTCTAAAGAGGCACAAGTGATGGGCATGTTGTTTTCTCCATGTCCATTTCTTCACACATTTGCCTTCATTATCTTAGAGATGTGTTAAGAGGATGACCTAGTTATCAATAGTTATTGCTGGTGACTGTAGATGCTGTTTACTAGATTTTATTCCTACAAGAGATACCAAATATTTCATGCCAAAGAAGTGTATTTCTTACTGCTTTCTCCTAATTATTCAATATTTAGATAAAAGTTTAGTGGGGCATGGTCCAGAAGATCCAATGTTAGAAGGGCAACAAAACAAAAATTTTACATCACAAAGGAATATTAACAACAGATAATAATGCTAGGTGTGCATTATTTACTACAAGAGAGCCTTGTGAATCTGGAAAGAAGATAAAGTATATATATTTGAAAAAAAGTCAGAGCAGTAGCTGAATCACTGACTGTTCTTTTTTAACTTGGAGAATGCACATTCCACAGAGAATCTTACATAAAGGACCAGAGGGAATAATTTTAGGAACTTGTGTTCTTGCCTTCTTGTGTTTTTCATCCCATCTGCCTCTTTTTAGGGGGCTTGTATCCCTTAGAGGTAGCATCAGAAAATACAATAACATGATAAGCAGCATATTTCAAGACATGGTTGCTGTGCTGTGGCAGAAAGGGTGAATCATTTTCAAGTACATGAGTACTAGCTGACCATATGTGTTAAATCTCAACAGAAGTTGTATTGTAAAGGATCTTATACTTCTTATTCACCCTTCAGAATGGCACTGTCTCAGTTCAGAAAGGTTATTCAAGCTGCAAAAGAGTGTGATGCTCTTCAGATTTTAGATCAGCTGTACAGAAATGCCATGTGTTGTGGTTTAACCCCGGCTGGCAACCAAGAACCACACAGCCAGTTGCTCACTCCCCCCTCACCCAGACAGATGGGGAGGAGAATCAGAAAGGAATGTAAAACTCAGGGGTTGAGATAAGAACACTTTAATAGGTAAAACAAAAGCTGCGCATGCAAGCAAAACAAAACAAGGAATTAATTCACCACTTCCCATGGGCAGGCAGGTGTTCAGCCATCCCCAGGAGAGAGGGCTGCATCACACGTAACAGTTACTTGGACAGACAAACGCCATTAATGCTAAATGTCCCCCCCTTCCTTCTTCTTCGTCCAGCTTATATACTCAGCATGATGTCATATGGTATGGGATACCTCTTTGGCCAGTTTGGGTCACCTGTCCTGGCTGCGTCCCCTCCCAATTTCCCTGTGCCCCCCCGAGCCCTCTCGCTGGCAGGGCCTGAGAAACCAAAAAGTCCTTGACTTAGTATAAACATGGCCCAGCAACAACTAAAAACATCCGTGTCCTATCAACATTTTTTTCTCGTCAGGGCCAAAACATAGCCCTGTACTAGCTACTAAGAAGAAAACTAACTCTATCCCAGCTGAAACCAGGACACCATGTCATGCTCCCTTTTTTAAACCTAAAAACCTTCAGGTCTTTGCCAACTGATTAACTAGCATTCTCTAGTGTACATCATTAAAATAATTGCCTTGCAACCACTACAGAAATTGGTCCAAAAATCCTGAACAGAGAGTCATTGTACTGTATCCTAAGTTCCAGTTAATACTCTGTATGTGAAAAATGAAAAGGGTCCTAGCAGTGATATTTCACCCAACTCCATGCCTACCATTGCATGTGGCAGTACAGATTTTCAAACCAGTTTATGGCAGTCATGAAATTCCTTCATTTTCTTAGTAAACAGCTAGACACAAAAATGGCAAGCTATTTCAATAACTGGGCAACCTTTTGTGATAAAAGTAAGAATTAATCAAGATTTTGTTTATACAAATCTGTTCGCATGAAATTATGTGTGCCTGGGCTTTAAACTAAAGTTGCTGTGGGAGGGGAACCTCAGTCCATCCCACTCGTACCAGTTTGATGCCAGTGCCAGCAAGAGATGCCCAGAGCCTGGAGAATCACAGGTCAGCAGGAGAGCACCTGAAATGCAGCACAAAGGAATTCCAGCCACTCCAGCCAGTAAATCAGCTTCACTGGGGGCCAAACTTAAATGCCTCTATGCAAATGCACATAGCATGGGGAATAAACAAGAGAAGTTAGAGACATGAGCATGCCTGCACATGATCTTATTGGCATCATGGAGATGTGGTGGGATGGCTCCTATGGCTGGAATGTTGGAATGGAAGGATACAGGCTCTTTAGGAAGAACAGACAGAGGGAACAAGAAGGGACTGTTTCCCTCTATGTCAGTGACAAGCTGGAGTGCATGGAGATTCACCTGGGGATGGATAAGGAGCTGATGGAGAGCTTATGGGCTAGGATTAAAGGGAGGGCAGGGACAAGCAACATTATAGTGGGGGTCTGCTACAGGCTGCCTAACCAAGAAGGCTGAGCAGATGAAGCACTCTATAGACAGATAGGAGCAATATCACGTTCACATGGGGGACTTCAGCCAGCCCGGTATCTGTTGGAGGGACCACACAGCAGGGCATAAGCAATCCAGGAGGTTCCTGGAATGTGTTAATGATAACCTCCTTCTCCAAGTGGTAGAGGAGCCAAAGAGGAGAGGTGTTGTGTTGGACCTTGTTCTCACCAAGAAGGGTGGATTGGTGGGGAATGTGAAGCTCAAGGGCAGCCTTGGCTGCAGTGACCATGAAATGGTGGATTTCATGATCCCTAGGGCAGCGAGGAGGGTGCACAGCAAGCTCACTACTCTGGGCTTCAGGAGAGCAGACTTTGGCCTCTTCAGGGATCTGCTTGGTAGAGTACCATGGGATAAAGCCTTGCAGGGAAGAGACATCCAAGAAAGCTGGTTAATATTCGAAGATCACTTCCTCCAAGTTCAGTAGCGATGCATCCTTACAAAATAGAAGTCAGGCAAACAATCCAGGCAGCTGCATAGATGAACAAGGAGCTCCTGGACAAAATAAAATGCAAAGAGGATGCCTACAGAGAGTGGAAGCAAGGACAGGTAGCTTGGGAGGAATATGGAGAAATTGTCCAAGCAGTCAGGTATCAGATCAGGAAAGCTAAAGCCCTGATATAATTAAATCTGGCCAGGGATGTCAAGAGCATCAATAAAAGCTTCTATAGGTACATCAGTGATAAAAGAAAGACTAGGGAAAACACGGGCCCTCTCCAGAAGGAAACAGGAGATCTGGTTACCCAGTACATAGAGAAGGCTGAGGTACTCAATGACTTTTTTTGCCTCAGTCTTCACCAAGAAGTGCTCCAGTCACACCACCCAAGTTGCAGAAGGCAAAGTCAGGGACTGGGAGAATGAAGAATCGCCCACTGTAGGAGAAGATCAGGTTCAAGACCATCTAAAGAACCTGAAGGTGCATAAGTGCATGGGACCTGATGAGATGCATTTGCGAATTCTGAGGGGACTGGCAGATGAAGTGCCTAAGGCATTATCTGTCATATTTTGGAAGTTGTGGCAGTCCAGTGAAGGTTCCATGGACTGCAAAAGGAGAAACATAAACCAAATTTTAAAAAAGGACATAAGGAAGACCCATGAAACTACAGGCTGGCAAGTCTTACCCCTGTACCCAGCAAGAATCTTCTTCATAGAGAAGATCCTCCTGGAAACTATGCTAAGGCACATGGAAACTAAGGAGGTGATTGGTGGCAGCCAACATGGCTTCACTAAGGATGAACCATGCCGTACAAATTTGATACCCTTCTATGACAGGGTTACACCATTGGTGGATAAGGGAAGAGTAACTGGTGTCATCTACCTGGACATGGGACACGTGCAAAGCTTTTGACGCTGTCCCACATGGCATCCTTGCCTTTAAACTGGAGAGACATGGATTTGATGGGTGGACCAATTGGTGGGTAAGGAAATGGCTGGAATATTGTAAAGAGTTCTGGTGAACGGCTCAATATCCAAGTGGAGAACAGTGATGAGTGGTGTTCCTCATGGATCTGTACTGGGACCAGTACTGTTCCACATATTTGTTGGCAACATGGAGAGTGGGTCGAGTGCACCCTCAGCCAGTTTACCAATGACACCAAGCTGCATGGTGCAGTCGATACACTGGAGAGAAGGGATGCCATCCAGAGGGATCTTGACAGGCTTATGATGTGGGCATGGGTGAACCTCATGAAGTTCAACAAGGCCAAGTGCAAGGTCCTGCACCTGGGTTGCGGCAACCCCCAGTATCAATACAGGCTGGGTGGAGAATGGATTGAGAGCAGTCCTGAAGAGAAAGAACTGGGAGTGGTGGTGGATGAGAAGGTCAGCATGTCCCAGCAATGCATGCTTGCAACCCAGAAGACCAACCGGATCCTGGGCTGCATCACAAGGAGCATGACCAGGAGGTCAATGGGGGTGATTCTCCCCCTCTGCTCTGCTCTCATGAGACCCCACCTGGAGTACTGCATTCAGCTCTGCAGCCCCAAACATAAGAAGGACATGGACATGTTGGAACAAGTCCAGAGGAAGGCCACAAAGATGATCAGGGGGCTGGAGCACCTCTCCTGTGAAGACAGGCCGAGAGAGTTGGAGTTGTTCAGCCTGCAGAAGGCTCTGGGAAGACATTAAAAGCAGTCTTCCAGTAGTTAAAGGGGGCCTACAAGAAAGCTGGAGAGGGACATTTTACCAGGGCATGTAGTGGTAGGACAAGGGAGAATGGGTTTAAGCTAAAAGGGGGTAGATTTAGATTAGATATGAGGAAGAAATTCTTCACTGTAAGTGTGGTGAGGCACTGAAATAGGCTGCCCAGAGAAGTTGTGGGTGCTCCATCCCTGTAATTGTTCGAGGCCAGGCTGGATGTGGTTTTGAGCAACCTGGTCCAGTGGAAGGTGTCCCTGTCCACGGCAGGGGTGTTGGAACTAGATGTTCTTTAAGGTCCCTTCCAACCCAAACCATTCTATGGTTCTATGATTTTCCAGGTCCCCTACAATGCTCCTAGTATCTTCAGGTCTGTTCTGCACTTACCTGCTACCAAGTTTGCAAATGCCAGAGGGTTCTGTGTGAGGTGCCACTGATCCAGAGTTACACATGCTGTGATGGGCTGAACTCATGGCCACTTTTTTTAGAGAATGACGAGCACACTGAAAGGAGTTACAGGTTACAATAGGTTATATTTGAACACAATCTCTACAAGAAACTCTTTTGAATAAGGCTAACTAAAAGGCTGTGACAAAATCAAAAGACTTTGAAAAAAATCCTCCCATGTCCTACCAGGTCCTTGAAAAGTTCTTGAAAATGTTTGCAAGTATTTTGCAGTCACGTCTGTATTTTTGAAAAAATGACCTCTTTTCTGCTTGTGTTTAGACTGTATGTCTGCTCTCTAATATTTTCAGAGTCTTTCAATATATGTTGTACTGGAAACATCTGGTTTGCCTGTTGTCACCATTTGCTGCTCTCAGGGAAAGAGCCACCTCATCCAGAAAGGATCTCCTCCACTTGAACCACATGCCCTTGAGCTGAGATGAACAAGAAGAAATCTTTTTCCTGCCCAGCTGAGTATGTTAAAAAGACACAATCTACAATTCCCTACTAATAAAAAATAGAATCGTGCTATTGAATATACTAGCCAGCAGGCTAAGAAAAGGTAATGGTTAATTTCATTCACTGTGCTGTGAAAGAAATGTATGAGAATTTAATATCTTTGGGCACCTAAATGCCTTTCTTGGGTTTGTTTTCAATGGATTAGCAGAATTCATTGGAGGAGAGTGAAAGACAAAGAAGTAGCCAAACTTCTGCCTAGAAAGAGTCTGGAGTAGCATTTTGAAGAGAGAATTATTAAGCTACCCTTATATTTATTTTCTATATCTTAACTATTTTTATTCATACCTAATTTTATTCATACCAAACATACTGGTAATGTTGCAATACATTTTATTCAGGATTTACAGTGCTTAATTCCCTATTGGACCCTAATATATTGCATATATAGTTTTTCTATTATGAAGTTATCATTAAAGTTTTGTTGTGTTTAGGGAGAAAAAAATACTGATGCCTATACACACACACACACACCAGTTATCAGCTTTACTTGTGCACACCAGTTAACCACACACAGGTACCACACAAAGGTTTCTTTCAGTTTATACCTGAATCATTCCATTCACCTTTTATATATAAGACTGCATCCATTCACAAGGAATAATTACTAGGATTCCTTTTCTGTATGGAAGCTGTATGTATTTTATTCTCTCAAATCACTCAGCTATGAGTAATCAGTCCATTCTTCTCACAGAAACCTACAACTATGATTTTTTTCTTCCCCCACCCCCCTTCCTTTTTATTTTAACTGTAACTCAGATGAAGAAAAAGCTACTGCACTGAGTGATGGTCAGGCTCATCCATGAAGACATGAGTCCTAGGACACTGTCAGGGCAGATATGGAGAATGACACACTCATAAAAACCACTAGAAGCTCTACACTGACACTTAACTATTGCCTGTTTTTCAGCTTTATCATACCAAGAAAAAGCCAGGCTGTCAGGCAGTCTGGTGCTGATTTCCTCTGGTCCATCTCTGCAAACAGAATAAATGCTAATTCTAATATCTCAGGTAAATTTGTCTAAGAATGTAGAGAGAAAAAATAATCATGAACATACAGAAAGCTCTTGACTTACCGTTACTAGACAGGACCTTTACTCTGCTTGCCCATATCAGGGTCCGTAAGAACTTGGGGTTATTAAATATTAACTGAACAAAGACTAGAGATTTTTAAATGTATGTGATGAGGACTAAACTCACTTAAAATTTAAGGACCGCTTTTGCAAAACTGCTGTTTAGTTGTAAGAGAGTATTTGCTAAATGATGAAAAGGAGTCAAACAATGTGCCAACCCAGTTCAGAACTCCAGAAATGAAATGTGCTGCTCGGTAGGCTATTGCCACTGCCTACTTTCTTAGGTGTTTTAGAGGAGGGTGAAACAGAACAGACAAGTGTGCATTAATGACAGAGACTTAGAAATAAGATTTCTGCAAGTAGGGGTATAAACCAGGAATCACCTCATCCAAGACACAAAAGATTTTTCCCTGCACACTGTTAGATAGATGTGCAAGTTTTCCTTGCACAGTGTTAGATAATCCTTCAGCCAGATGTCCTCAGCAGCATGGATACAAATAGGTAAATGCTCTTCTAAACCCACTGCCAGCAGTGGCTTACTTGCCAGGTAATATACGAAACAAATCTACACACGAAGTTAGAAAAGATGAGATGAATCTCTCAGTGTTTATAATTTTCACAAATGCATAATACTAAACCCTCCCTAATTCTATGTTTTAAAGCCATAAAAACTGAACAGGTTGGTTAAACTGATATAACTCCAGATGTTTTTGATCTATCTGAACATGGTGACCCTTACAGTACAAAGCACTGGAGGAGACTAAGAGCATTGACTCAGGAAAACTCCTGTGAGATAGTGGGATACAAACTATATACAACTCCAGACATTTAAGGTCCCAAAAGACAAGGACTTTCTGACCTGCAGCCTTTCAAATAGTAACATGATGTAACTTACTCCTTACTGCTGAGTCCCACATAATACCCTTTTCTCATGGCTTGTGTTCAAGGCATTTTGTCCTTTACATAGGGCAGAAAAGAACATTCTAAAATAAATAAATAAATAAATAAACAAAAAAGAACCCACAAAGCACTTTGTGTATTACCTTTCCCTGAAACAGGTGATACAACTTCGCTGCTTCTGCACACAAGTCTGTGTTCCAGTCTACTGAAGCCTTATCATCTCTTTTTGTGGAAAGGGCAGGCTGTGTTCCCTTGTTGTTCTCACCATCACACATTCAGATCTTCTTTGGAAGGAGAATGTAATCTGTGCCTCCAGTCTTATAGAAAAGGTCATGAACCACCATGCAAATCATGCAAGGTCAGTCATTCTTTCACTGAATGACTATATAGTGAGATGATTGCAAGCTAGCACTATTAATTCTCTGAACTGAAAAGGAATGAGTCCCCACACAGCCATTCTAGAAGCCGTTAGTGCATGAGTGTTTCTAGTAAGCTAGCATTTCTAAATTATTTCAGAATCAGAGGTAGTTTCTATCTATTGTCTCTCCATGCCCAGGAATACTGACATGTCCCCGGGGACTGCAAAAATCCAAGTACAAATCTTATCTACTGCAGTGTTTATCCCAAATGTGAACTTAAAGATTTACCAAGATTACAAATAGGAATAAGTCTCTTTTTTGGAACACTGTTTCTTCAGCTACATAAATCTGTTGTGTTTATTGAACCTTTAGCTTTGAAGTGAAACCTCAGCTACATCTTGAAATACATTAATAGTTGAAAAAAGTTGCTTTAACTCGTCTTTAAACTTTGAAGAACAGACAGAATACTAATGGGTAAAGCTTAGATCTTGTACCTCTACATCTGCCAGTTCTCTGATTTCATTTGCATAAATGAGATTCTACTCAGTTCAACAACTTCATTCAGATTCAGTCTTAGGAATTGCTGTAATATCAATTGTACTTATCTCCCCCCACACACTCCACACACCCCACGCCACCCCCTCACACCCCCCCAAATAAAACACACTCATTCTGAAGTGTTTTATCTCAAGTTAGAAAGCTAATTATGATATTGTTTCTGTTTAGGATAAGATTAGCGTCAAAATTTTCCTGTTGAAATTTTGCCTTTTCTTACTTAGCATGGTGCACATATTCACTCATTAGAATACGAAAGTATTAAAAAATATTCAAATACCATAATAAATGCACAATTTAAGAAACATGTCAGTGTTTCTTCAGGGAAAAATATTCATACTATTATTCTACCTTCTCAGTGCATGGCAAAAAAACAACAACCCATAATGCTTATATTATTCTAGCCATCAGTAACATTCTTCTGGGCTGCTTCACACAATGGGTCTTATTTTTCATTTGATATTTGAGAATATTTTTTTTGCTTGTTCATGTATTATTTCTCTACAATTGTCATTCTTATTTTCTTCTTACCTTCTAGGCATGGTGAATGTTTATAATTTCCTAACATGATGGCTTTCAACTTTTGTAGAAATTGTTTATCAAAGGAAAAAAAATAACCGTGCTAGTTACATACAATGTCTTTTGTGCAGTTCTGTTTTTGTTTTTCCCTCAGGATCTAGTTCACAGTTAGGAATTTGATAAGGTTTGCACAACGAGAAATGGAAATATGCTGATTTACGTCATAAATTATATGACAGTTACTTGATATTTGGCAGCTTCATGAGGCAGACGCTGCCACATCACATGCAAAACATGCAACATAACACACTAGATTAAAAGCCGTATACTTATATAAACCCACAAAATATGTGACAGACAAAGCATTTCAGAAAATGCAGCAGCATTTCCTGTTTGTAGTTTGTGGGCATCTGTTGTAAAAGCGAAAAAGCATTTCATGAGGCTGAATTTTGCGGATCTTTCAGAGTGTTATATGAAGCTCATCAGTGTCTTCAGATTATTCAGCCTGAACATCTATGACAGAGACATGCCTCCAAGGATATGTCTTCAGAGATGACCAACTAGGACAGCATGAACTTTGTATAAATGGTGTCCCTTCTACACTGAATATTGGTCTAGAGGGACCCTTTGTCTGGAGCTATGTTGCAGTTGTGTTAACTGATGATTGGACGTTGGTTACAGCATAAAATTGCAGACCTGTATACATGATGCTAAAAAATGTGTTTTGATTTTCAGTTCTATGGTCTGTATACATGGTGGTATGACATGCTCTCCTTAGCTGTGGATTGTTTATCAGATCTTCAACATTAACCAAGGTTAGATACGTTTAGAAGAAAGGAGGATCTCTGAAATCTGTTGGATATTCAGTAAGATGCACAACAACAGCTAATCTGCCCTCGCTTTCAGTGAGGTCAAAGGACTTTGAATAGGTTCCACTGAATTTTACAGTGTAAAAACATTATGTTCCTGAGATAAGCTGAATTCTGATCTTGTCTAATTATAATTTCATTCACTAACTTTTCAAGTTTTGTTTCTTTTTGCATTTTTAACTTAAATAGTAAAATTGGCAGTTCTCCATCTGCATGGGGCGAGTGACACAGACAAAATCTGGATTTCTTCAAGCTCTGAAAGATTTGAACACAGATTTTAGTCTGAGGTTTAGTGCTTTACTTACACTTAAAATAACTTTAATCTTTTTTGTTAGTAATATAAACCAAAAAAGTTTTTCAAATACTAGTTATGGAAGTAGAGAGATTTGTTTTCAACCATATGAAATGTGTGATATTATAGTTTTTATGCCTTCTTATTTATAAATATGGACTTCCAAATGAATGTGTATCTACATATATGAATTTCCACAAAATAGAGTCCAGAAGGAACCTAACATATATTAAGAGCTGACTTCCCAATAATGAGAACTATTTTTGGCCATCCCTCTAGGAGTTCATCTCAAACACATCTTTAATACATTTTCTAACTTTTTTTATTCTGAATAGCAAACGGGAAGATTCTCAGTTAGCATTTTTGCTATAGCGCTCTTTAGATCAAAGTATATACTAAGTGATCAGTCTGCAACTCCTAACAAGCATTCTTCAAAAAGAAGACATAATGTTTGCCTTCCCATTTCATATTTTTCATACTGCCAGTAATGTATTCCTTACTTCTTTCTCTGGAATGAATTGGATGAAGTATTTGAGAGGTTAGGCTATCACTGTATGATTAACATTTCCCTGCTTTGTGCAGTAGTATCTATTTCCTTTTAAGTCAAAAATCAGTATTATATGTGTCTTTGATTACTATTTTTTAAAGAACCTATTGGTGGTTTGATCTTTTTGTGATATGTTAGGCCATGCCACATTTTGGTAAGAATAAGAGGTAATGATAATTGCAGTCTGCAAGGATCACCATTCCTCAGTTCAATTCTTACCTTTTCTTTCCAACAAGAATTACATAATTTTGTGTTTCTCAAAAGAACAACAAAAAGATGTTCAAAACTAAATCACTTCAGTGTTCTTTCCAGCATTGCTTTAATAAGCTATTACAATAATGTAATGATCTGAATTGTCACTCTTTTGATCCATTTTGGTACCAAGAAATGCATCAAGAGATGACAGTGCCTAAGACATCCCAGAGACTTGATTGCCCCTTATAAATTTTCTTACAGTGGCATTGCTATAGTAAAGGTTGTGTCAGCACTTTCATTATAATTCCAGTCTTCAAGGGGTGATAACTCAGCTGTAAAAATTGCTGTAAACTCAGACTTAGCATGCAAGGTCACAGTTCTGAAAACCAGTTTTTCTAAATGGTCAAAATATTTGAAAAATTAAAGAAAGTATTAAAAATTATAGAAATGTTTATACTTGCTCATAAAGAACAGGAATATATGGTTAGGAATTAAACATTATCTTGTACTTTCTTCTCTGTTTTCTAATCTAATAACTTTTTGGATGTCTTTCATAACTGCAATATTGTTCCATATTTTAATTCCAGAGCCATGCAGAAAAGTTCACCTGTTAATCTCAGTAACACCACTTACATGTTTCTAGACAAAAAGTTCTGAATGCAAGGGGACCACTGGTGTTCATACTTGGGCACAACTTTTGATGTAGTGAACCTACCATAACATTATCAGCTTCCTTGTATAGGAGAAATTTAATCTGCTGCTTATCTGAATAGTCATTGCAGGCGGTGGGGACATTATACCCTTCCATTGCTAACAAGAGTGCTAACCAAAATCCCCAAAGAAATCTGAAAGCTTGGAGAACACCCACACATATGTTTACAGGATGCTGTGGTCTGCGTGCCTTCCTTTCCCACTGCTGAATTCTGAAGGCTGTCTACCCACACCTCTTGTAGGCATTCCATAGAACACCTTAAAGGCTGGTTTCCTCTGATGCATACAAGGGCTGTATCATCTCGTAGCCACTGCTCCATCACCTCTGAAATGAAAATACAGAGGAGGTTCTAGCCACTCCCTTCTGCTGCTGAATGCTTACTGGACCTTTCTGTGTGCAATTATTTGGCCAATGTTTATTTGGCTATTTCTAACAAAGAAATTGCTATTTATTGACATATGTTTGGGAAGCCTGACCTCAAATTAAGCTCCTTAGAAATTTTATTCCCGTGTTGAGAAAGAATAGCATGGCTTCTCCTACTGTGGGCTAATAGATTTGTTTGTTTTCAGAGTACGGAAGCTACATGAAAATTTAATACTTTTTTTTTTTTTTTTTTTTTAATAGAGAGAGGCAGGGAAAAGAGGGAGGAAACAGAACTATATCTTTATATGTCAAAACTCGAAATATTTTTACATGCCATATACTCTTCATTATAGCATGAAAAAGCATAGGAAGAATGACTACACAGTACAGAAATGGGATAGTACAGAGAAAAGGATGACAGCAGAAAAAGAATGGGAGAAGACAAAGAATCAACTTTAAAAATAAAATTATCCATTTAGTAGCTTACATAACACAGCAGATATTTCTAAATTTTGATTG
The DNA here is from genome assembly GCA_035590275.1 of Ibycter americanus. NCBI lineage: Eukaryota > Metazoa > Chordata > Aves > Falconiformes > Falconidae > Ibycter > Ibycter americanus. Next base: position 53,982,617 of record JAVJGI010000060.1, on the reverse strand, counting down.
TTGACTATTTTTTTCCTGTTTCCATGATGTTTGTCTTATATCTAACGTAGAAGATAAGAGTACTGTGATGAAGTAGCTTGATAGGTTTTCCTAGCACATGCTGACTTCAGTAAGTTTCTTTGTGAATATGGGCAACAGATGAAAGAGATTGCATTAAATTTTTCTGTCTTTAATTACCCTTTAGGACTGTCAAGGGTATTTGGAAAGTGATTATTTTAAATTAAAAGCCTAACAGTCAAGCTGTTTTGTCATTATATCCTTTTACCTATTAGACAAAAAAAAGGCAATTTTAATGGAATTTTCAACACTTTACCTATTTCGTGCATTTATAAAAATCTGATTATTAGTTCTGATTTTTCTAATTAACATTAAACTATCCTATTGAATAAAGTAACTGTCCACAATTGCAGTTGTTTATGTTACAGGGAAATAGAGCTGCAATATACGGCAGGTGATATTAAGTGCCCAATATTGTTCATGCAGAAGTATTTATTTCTGTCTCCACCTTTCCTGATCATATAACTATTGTGAGAATACTTTTGTTAATATGTCAGGGAACGACAGATCCCTTGAATTTTCCAGTAAAATTTATTTTGGTAAGAAAAGGACAAAATATTAATCATACCAATGTTAGAGTAAGATTTATTTTCTGGGAAAAAAATAATATATATATATATATGCATTTAGAAATTTGAGTTTACCATTGTTTAGCTGAAATAGTTATAAACAAACCTCTAACACGATTAAAAGGTAAAGTATAAAACCTACAATGGCATTTAAATCTTATAGCAGTGACTGCCATTATAATGTGAGTCTACATATTTCATCTGAAAATCCACAGACATCAGGCAGTTTGGAATACAGATCATCAGACATCTTTTTTTAGTCTTTGGCCCACCTGAAATGGCTACTTTTCCTCTGTTCTAACTTGTAATACTTTCTGATGCAAAATGTTCTGATAACCATTGGTGTAAAAGTCAAAATAACACAGCATAATATTTTTGTCAGAGAACATTAATTATTTATCTCTATTTTAAGAGAACTTCAAATGAATATTTTACATTACTTTGTAGCTTTATAGTGATAAAATGAGGTGCCACAAAATTATGGACCAAACCACACCCTATGTATTAAATACAAACAAGCATGTTACTGGCCTTTGAAATCTGAAAGCTCTCTGGATTTATACCTATCAAAAAAATTGACTGTATTTCTAGTATATTTCATGATGAATGTGACAATCCTGTATCTTGTACTCACTAAATATTTTGTCTGTTTTAAACTCCCAAATGTAAAGACAGAATATTGCAGAGAATAGTGAAGACAAGTTTTAAAAATGAAATATGATCCAGTCGCTGTTGATTAACCATGAAACGTCCTGCATCAGATGCTAATGATAATTTTAGTAGAATGAGATGAAGTTTAAGGATTTGCTTAATATACATCAAGACACAGCCAAAAAAAAGTTTTCAGTGGTTAAACTCAGTTAAGACTGAAGTGCTTCCATGAGGCTCTAAAAACTAGTTTGGAGTGATATCTACTTTTGGAAATCACTTTGATGAATGATATCTGACACCTGGAAGAGTTTTATGTTATCCAGGTGTGTTGTTTTTATTCTTGATTCATCTCTGAATTGATCTTCAAAGTTAACAGTTAAATCTAACTTCTGTTCTCTAAGAAACACTGCGTAGGTCTTACTTCGTATTTCAAATATACTTCTGAAAAGCTAATGCACTTTTTTATGATGTCTCAGTTGGTCTATTGTAACATTCTGAGCAGGTCTGCTTGACAAATTGATCAATAGGCTTTGGATAGTTCAGGACTCAGCTGCAAGGCTAAGAAACTAAAAAGCGTGAGCATATTACTCCAATTTTAGTCTTATTACATTCACTTCCTTTTAAGTACAGCATAAACTTTGAAATCTTATTGCTAATGTTAAAAATATTAGACCAGTCCGTCTCTAGACAACAGGCCCGAATTGATCCCCCGCTAACTATGTGACCAGAGACTGCAGATAAATGATGTAGGAAAATTAACTTTTTTTTCTTAAGATTGAAACATCTACCTCTATAAAATAAGCTTTATATGTATCATGCAATGAGAAACATTGCCTCTTTATATCCACGTAGTAAACTTGACTCTTAAATCATTTAAGGGTTTAACTACTCCATTTCTGAGAACTGACTGCATGTGCTCACTTCTCTTTCTTATTATTAAGGTCTTACTTGATTTTAATCAGAGTTTGTTATCTCTACAATCTTTTCTATGAGATTTTTTTCATGAATCTTTTGTTAATTTTTAAATTATTGAGTACCTTTGCTTCCACACACGCAGTGTTATCTGTCAGTAACACAGGCATCAATAATCTGTGATGAAGTGTTGGAAGGATGTGGATGGGCTTGAAGCCACATGTGGAGATGATACAAAGTACCTTACCAGTGGTAGTATGGACTTTGTTTGTAAGATATTTTATAGTTTTAAGTGGATGAATAAGGTAGGATGACAGTTTAGGCAGTTTAAACCTTTCAGGGCACCAGATCCTTCTTAAGAAGCTCAGCATAGTTGCTTGATGTAGTCTACCACACTTGTTTGGGACAAATTCTGTGGAGAATCCCTTGTCAAGTCCTCCCTAGGGAACTTCTTTGAGCCTAGTGGTAAGTTCTGAATGCTAGGCTTATAGTACTGCTATTGTCAAAGAGAGATTAAAAGAAGAAATGCAGATCAAGTAAGGTAAAGTAATGCCAAAGTGAATTAAATATTTGTATTCGTTATATAACCTGGTATGACATTTTACTTTTAATTATTTTTTTAATACTACTTAATAAATGTGATGGGAACATTCATAGGTTGATTGTGGGCTAACTGTCCCTTCGCAGAAGCTTGGAATGTGAACCTGAGCATACCATACATACTAGGTTTGCTAAAAAAGATTTGCAAAGGGAGGGAACTAACTCCTGCTGAAAGCCATTGGGTCTGGCTGTGTCACTTGCAGTTAAACCACAAGGAGTCCACCTCACAGAGCATTTTACCCTCAAAACAAGGCAGAGAAAATAATATTTTTACTCCCAAAATCCTGATTATCTCCACTTCCACTTAATGCCTAATCTTGTAAAATGCTGAATGCCTTTACCTTCCATCAATTTTTATTTACTACTTCAGCCAAGACAGTTCATTATCTTATTGGAAACTTTTACACACACACAGGTTAGAACATTTAAATTTTGAGTAATGCTTTGAGTGCATTTATTCTTTTATTCTGTTTTCTAGCTGTACTTCAATGACCCTATCTGACTGTGCTAGACAGTATCATCAACAATACTACCTTTTACCCTTGCCTTTATTGATTAAACATCAGAGCTTACAGCATCCGCGATGTGAAAAAACAGAGTCTTTATGAAATACAGCCAGTTATTTTTTACAGTTATGAACCTTTTAGAATAACCCACTGCATGCACGCTTTAGCATGTAAGGAGAGCCATAAAGCATGGCATGAAGGTATAATGAACCCAAAAAGAACATCTGCTATATTTGCAAAGCTCAGTAACCATATACATACAGACAACTTCTTGGTACATACACAAAATGTTTGCTCCTCTGAATGCTGAAGTCCATTCTTTATTTGAGATTTTTTTTTTTCTTTTTATTGGATTATTTATTGGATTATTTAGTTTAAACTAATCTCTCATTCACTTTTTATTATTACTATTATAAAACCATTTTAATGCATTTAAGAGAAAATTTTGTATTTTTGTTTCAGAGATTGTTTTTAATATCCATCTTACCTTAAAAAACTTTTTTTTTTTTTTAAATTGTATTTAAAGAGATCATTTTGAAAGGAAGTGAGCGTCATCTAGCCTCCATGTCCATTTAACATTGAAAAATATTTTATTTTTTCCTCCAAAAATATTTCTTTGGGGAAAAATAATTTTTATATATATTACAAATAACACATTAAGATAATAAATTAATATTTTATATGTAGTACATTTATGGTCTAATAAAATAATAAATCAAAAGGCTTTTTTCTGTTATACTTGGTCCAACAGGCTTTCTGTAATCTCTGCTAGGAAATTACACATATTTCCATTTGAAACTCTTTCAGACAAAATCAGGTAATCAGGTTTTGCTTAATGAATGTAATATCATTAATTGTTAAGAAGAAGAGAATCTTTATCAGCTATCATGATTTTTTTCAATCAAGAAGTAATATTTAAATAGAATGTAAAGTAAAAATAAGAAGTTCAACATAACTGAACTGGGCAAGAGACATTCTTTTGTTACTGTAGTATAGTAACACTGAGCATTACATTCAGCACAAACATTCAGCATTTTGTTTCTCCTACTTTGGTAATGTCAAAATAACTAATGTTCAACCACTCTGTTTTTGAATGAGAAGTATGATAATTTAATTAAAGTTTAAAGTGTAGGAGCTGCTGGAGATTATAGATAATCAAATTACTTTTTATTCAATTAGTTTAATAGCAAACCACTTTGCTATAATTACAGTTAATCCCCTGATTTTTCTCTTCAGCTGTTTATCAAGGGCCTGTATGATATCTTTGAGGAAATCATACTGGGATATAATTATCAAGAATCCCCAACGGAATGAATGCACTAAATAGTACTTAATTATTAGCAGTATTCCATTGCTTCATGGGTTAGATTTGAAGATGGTAAGAACACAATACATAGCTTGACATTTCTGAACCACTTTCCCTAGAGTTTTTCGGAAGAGGAGACAATACAGTTATTTCTCCCACTTGTGATACTGAACAAAGAAATGGTGATATATAAGCTAAACTGAATCAAAGAAAATAAAATTGCAACCAGGTCATTCTAACCACTGTGCCTGTTTACTAAATTGTAAATATCCAAAATTACTTTCAGCAGTATCATAGTGCCTTATGCATACAGCAAATTGGTATTAGTGTCTGTAATGTTGGATCCTGGACAATCTAACGCCACAATTTAATTGTTTTATGGATTACAGAAAAACTACATGCATAATCCATTAACTGATTGTGTCAGAGTCTTGGATTTTTTCAGTGAAATTATCCAAATTTCCTTTTCTCATTGTGTGTTCTTCTTAGGCAGAAATAGGTGCTTCATATGTAGGATGCTGTATCTGCAGTAATGGCTTTAATCCAGCAACTATGCACAGAAATTCAGCATTAAATATGGTATTAGATTATTAGGGACATTCCACTAATAGGTTAAATATTAGTTTCCTCTTGTCCTGGTTTCAGCTGGGATAGAGTTAATTTTCTTCTTAGTAGCTAGTACAGGGCTATGTTTTGGCTCTGACGAGAAAAAAATGTTGATAGGACACAGATGTTTTTAGTTGTTGCGGGGTCATGTTTATACTAAGCCAAGGACTTTTCAGTTCCTTGGGCCCTGCCAGCCAGAGGGCTGGAGGGGCACAGGAAATTGGGAGGGGACACAGCCA
>JAVJGI010000060.1:53953499-53977071 GCA_035590275.1 Ibycter americanus | reverse complement strand
CCCCACCTTTCCATTTTGTTATTATTATTATTGTTGTTATTGTTATTATTGTTGTTCTTACCTCTTTATTCTGTTTAAAATATTAAATTGTTCTTATCTCAACCCTTGACTTACATTCCTTTCTGATTCTCCTTCCCATCCCTTTGGGTGAGGGGGAGTGAGAGGGTGGCTGCGTGGTGCTTGGTTGCTGGCTGAGGTTAAACCATGACACCTCTGCAGTCCAGTACAAACCTAACATCTTGCCAGACTTTGAGTCATGAAACGCAGAGAGTGAAAAAACTGAAGTTCCAGACAAAACATGAAAATAAGTGCCTGTTGTTAAGATCCTCACATTGCTGACAAAAAGTGTCATTTTGTTAGGATGTTAATCAGATTTTACACAAAGCTATGGTTCTCCTTGCCTGAATTAAAGTTTCTCTCTTTTTAGAAGCACCAATTCTTGCCCAGCCATGTAACAAAATGTGCAATATGAGTGCCTAACGATCCTTATATAAAAAAAGTAAAGAAAAAAAAAGAGATGCTTTTTAAGCTCATTTGTATGTGTCAAAAAGAAGTTAAGTAAGAAGTCATGTAATTTTCCTTTTACTTTGGTAGCCTAACTGCAGTGTTGTGAAGCAGCAGAAAGGAACTTTTTTATTCTTCTAAATGTGATGCTATAACTTGTTCCTGCTTTTACAGGTTACTTTTCATGGCTAAGGTAAAGTAGTCTGGAAGATCAGGTCGTGAGGAGAGTTTTGAATCTGCTCTCTGGTCTTCAACTGATAGAAGTAATGTGTGGTGAAGGAGGGAGTAAATTGATTACTAATTCTTCTTTCTTTTAAGGTTAGGCTATCCTGTCAAGGCTGACATACAAAACCACCCCTCAGTCTCCAAATTTGCAACTGGTGAATGGAAAAGCTTAGATTCATGCATTCTGTCTGAAGTAGGGTAGATGTGAAGGTAGGCTCCTTAACTAGTCATGACGGTCAAGAGTCAAGGGTATCTGTTCAGAATAATACACATTTCCATCATTCTCCATTGACTCCAGTGAGAGTTGGGTGGGAGCTAAAGTTAATATTAACTTTAGACTTCAACCTTAGATGCGTCCAGGATGAATCCAGAGACAAAGTCCATGACTCATCAATCAATCTGGCATGAGTACTTTAGATTAAAACCTTAGAACTTGCTAGGTTGTGTGTCCTGCCAGGTCGTTTTCCAGTCTTTGACTTTCTGATTAGTAGTGGAAAGGCAGGGTGTTATGGGGTCATTTCACTACTTTGTTTCAGGGACATAATCTTCCTGCTAAAAGCGTTCCTGGAAACAAGTGTGTTTATGGCTGAATGTCAATTCAGGAGAGGTAATGTGAAATCCTGAAGAAAAAAGACTTTTTGAATACTTAAAATATTTTAGCAGGCATTTACTGAGCCAAATTCAGAATGATTTCTCAGTCATATATACCAGTTTTACCCCAATCTGTTGATCCTGGAAAAAAGGGTGGAGGCTGAATTTTCTTCCCTGTTACATTCATAAAGACATATGACTACTTCAGGAACACCTACTTACTACTCCCCCTCCCCCATATCAATATCTGTATTTAAAGTCAGTCCATTATCAATTAGTATAGTTCAAGTGAAATTCATAGTGTTTCATTTGTTCTTCACTGTGGAAAGGTGCCGAACTACTGCTGATGTTATCATATTGTATTTTACTGTTGAAACTGCATTTTTCCATTGTTTCCAAATAGGAAATGGAAACTCAAGGAATTTGCTGAAATTGATAATAAAATCAATCTAGGACATCAAAAAATACCCACAGGAAAAGACAGGGCTTTCACTGAGTAAAATAAATAAATAAATAAATGAGGCTGATAGAAAGGAAAAGAGGCACATGCCACTTCAAATTTCAAACTTCCTAATGAGGTGATGTGAGGGTCTGACTGTCAAAGTGGAAATAATATCACCTGCCTGTTTGATGTCATCCGTGTCCATATTTTATTGAAGGAACTTTGAGCATGAAAGAAGTAGCCTCAGTATTGATTATGATCAAAAAACTTCTGGCTGGGGTGGTGTTGCCTGGCTGTGTCACAGCAGCAATTACACAGCACTGCTCCCTGGAGACTTTCACCTACTTGTTAGATGAAATCAATAATACCCAGACAAGCACTGAAATGACATTTTAATGCTCATGAAGAACATTTACACTTCAGGGCTGCCTTTGAAAGAGTTTCTAATAGCAATGGAGGGGAGAATGGAAGGTTCTGTGTAGCAAGTAAAATGGTTGCTTTCAAAGGTATTAGCTGCCATTTGAAAGGGCTTTGCAAAGACTTTAAAACTACTTAGGGTAACAGCTTATTTTGACAGAAATAAAGAGTTTGCAAGGAGTTTTTGGGAGGAAGTACATAGAACAGTGTGGTGATAATGAATAGAGATGCGAAAGGAGAGGAACCGGAGGCAGTTGCATCTTCTCACCCCAAGAGACAGCTCAACCCAACATGATGGGGCCAAACTGTGAAAGGTTGCAAGTGGGAGCAGTTAGCTACATTTTTGTCAGTGCTGTCTCTTCATGCCCTCATGCACAATATACCTCATAGTAAGTTGCAACTGTGGCAGCTGTGGACTGAAAATGACTTTTTACTTGGGCTTTGCTGGAGGTATTTGCTATTTTGACTCAGTGTGCATCAGTGAGAAGTCCAAGTACACATGCTTTATGTATTGCTCATATAGGGCAAGGGAGGATGGGGTCCCTCCAGCTGTCAGGCTTTCTGGGGCATTCTCAGCTGGCCTTTCTTGCATCCTCACCCTTGCTGACATCCCAACTTATCATTTAGGAAAGGTATGTGCCTTACGTCACAATCAGCTGTGCACCTACCATGCCGCGGCTGGTGGGGCTGGGGTCTTTGTAGAGACCCATGAGATTGGCACAACGTTACGCTGCTATAGTAATGCTCAAAAAAACCCCCCGCCAACCTACATGTGGATGTGCTTGGTGTCTATATACAAGGTGCTGATTAATCTGTCTGCAGTGAATTGCTTCGGGAAGATCCTGGTGCTGGTCCTTCTCATGGACAGCATGTTGGGCTAAGTGGACCACAAGGCTGCACCAGTATGGCAAGAGTGCTAATAACACTAACCTGTAATGTTTAGTACCAGTAACTACCATTTTCTAAGGTAGACAACACATCTGTTACACCAGCTGGAAAACTGAATAAATTGTAATTGTAACAGAAACTACTGGTTCATAAAAAGTCTAAGCTATCATTCAGGATAGGAATAGTGTGGTAAAAAATAATTACATAAAAATTCTCCAGAAACTGTCGGTTCTTTACTCTGTTTTTATGTAACATGATTCTTCATTCAGCAAAACACTTAACCATGTGTTTAAGCTAGTCATAACATTTTGAACAAAAGACATAAATTGAATAAATAAAAAAAATCTTAAAATTCAATTTTTACCTAATTTATTACTATGAAAAGACACATTTGAATATACTTCTAATTCCTTTAAACAGAGACTTAGAGGAAGATGCAGAGTGAGGTTTGGCAGATAAAATCTGAGTTAGGCTGCTTTTAATGCTTTTATTTCAAGACAGCAATAATTTATGCACTGGAAATTCAAAAAGACACAAATCCACCTCCATATTTTTTCTGAAAATTCTCAAATGCCTAGATTTAGATAAAGATACTTAAGCATCCAGGCCTGGCAACCAAGGTACTCACTTTTCCCCTGTTGTGGTTTAACCCCAGTAGCAGCTAAGCCCCACACAAATGCTTGTTCACTTCCCCCAGATGGCTGAGTTGAGAATTGGAAGGGAAAATGTGAGAAAATTCCTGGGTTGAGATAAAGACAGTTTAATATCTAAAACAAACAAACTGGCTGTGAGCAAAGCAAAACAAGGAATTAATTCACCATTCCTATCGGCAAGCAGGTGTCCATCTATCCTCAGGAAAGCAGGGCTCCATCACGTGTAACGGTTACTTGGCAAGACAAACACCCTAACACTGAATGTCTTCTCTTCCTCCTTCTTCCCCCAGCTCTTATAGCTGCGCATATGACATCATATGGTATGGAATATCCCCTTGGTCAGCTGGGGTCAGCTGTCCCGGCTGTGTCCCCTCCCAGCTTCTTGTGCACCCCCAGCCTGCTCGCTGGCAGGGAGGTGTGAGAAGCCCAAAAGCCTTGACTCTGTGCAAGCACTGCTCAGCAATAACTAAAAAAATCCCTGTGTTGTCAACACTTTTCATTATAAATCCAAAACACACCACCATACAAGCTACTATGAAGAAAATTAACTCTATCCCAGCCAAAACCAGTATAACCTCTTCAATTTCAATGTGAGTTAGGAAGAAGTCTGCTAAGCACTTGTATTTTGCCTCAGTGGCTGTGGGTTGTGAGACACAAGAGATTCCTGCAACCTGGGAACAATTACTTTTCCAGATAGGCCATTTAAACACATATTTCTTTTTTTTTAACGAAAATGCTTTCAGCACCAGGATAACGGTAAAACCTACCCAACCTTTTTATTAAATCTAGGCCAATAAGGCCTCTAAAATTCTGGGGGTTTACTGAAGTGAAAATAAATTAATTTTAATTTATATTGATGTTGTAGCTAAAGAATAATTCACTACTTATTCCTTGTCTTGCAAAAAAAGATAAAATTAAACTTGAGAAGCACAGGGGTGGGATTACCAGGATCTTTCCCATTGAACTGTAATATTACATAAGTAATTTAATTCCTGAACATGAGGAAAATACCAGGTTAAACTATCTCTTTTCATACTTCTACATCAGTGGATACTCTATAGCCCATTTGCCAGAGAGATTATCCTCTGATATATTTTCTTCCTTTTTCAGTTTGAAAAACACACTGAAAACCAGAAGAAAATACAAACATTTAATCTGTAGTAATTCAGATCTGTAATATTATTTCTCATGTTAGCTCCAAAAATCAAGCTTTACAAAATACAAACAGTAATTCAAATTTCTGACTTTTAAATGAATCTGATTAAATGAACAAGTGATATGAAAAATGCCTAATACCTTACTGAACCGTGGGAGATCTGTCACAGTTCTGCCAGTGTGAACTGAAAAGACCCATTAATGATCTACCTCATGCAATATTTACTGCTGCTACATCAAATGGGTCTGCTTGTTATAGTAACATAGCCAGCACCAAGAAAACTGCTGCCTTACAGATCAGTGAACAATAGTAAATCAGTCAACAACTGACCTTTGGAATTACTGCATCTACCAAAAACTTATCAAGCATCAACAGAATCCCAGCTTTCCTCTCTTCTCCAGAAGTTATTGTGGAATGGAAAACAACATAACTTCTGTTTGTTTTTTTAACAAGCAATTGAGAAGGCAGGGAATAGATTTGTTCCTTTTCTTCTTCACCTTTGTAATTTACAAAGAAAGCCCGAAAGACCTCGGGAGTCAAATTTTTCAATAGAGGTTCTTATTACTGTTTGCTTTTTCTCTCTGGAAATGTTTAATCAACTATAGGGGACTTAATATACTTGTGTTTAAGAATTCCATTTTTCCCTTTCACAGAAACATTGGTATATGTCTTATAAATAAAGGTACCTAAAGTTTGCATGGGTATAAACACATTTGTGTCTCCTAGACCCAGCCTGAGCATGCCCACTTTCAATGTTCAGTAGTACAGCTGGGTACTCCCTCTTGATCTCTGAACACCATATCTCCACGGCCACAGCCTTTGTTGGGACCATGTATGTAATGAAGTAGTGTCAGTAAAACAGTAAGCCAAGGTTATGATAAAACAAAAGCTAAAAAAAACCCAACCCAAAACCATTAACTCAAAAATTGTGTGTACAATTCATAGGAGAAAGCTTTTTTCACTACAAGTTTCAACCTGTATTTTATCTTTGTTTAATTAGCAATTTGAAGAAAGAAAGTATTTGTTAACGATGTAACAGCAAAGCTTTTAGATGAGAAAGTAAATGTAACACTATGCATTCTCTCTGACCTGTAGTGTAATCAGGGAAGACTAGAGTTGATATTTTCCTTGGAATAAACAACGAAATAAATGCACACATTCCCCCTCCCACCCACAATAGAAAACAGTTCTCTTGTTTTCTTCATAAAGAATAAAAACTTCCCAAAAGTTACTTTAAAAGATATCCTGTTGGCAATTACCTTTATGAAAGACAGCATGTTGTGTTTGAACAAAACAGCTTTTTATATAATGAATTATAACCTTAAAACCAGAGCACTTCATAAGGACGTTTGCTATAAAGTGAATAAGACTATGTATTCAGGTGCTTATTATAGTTCTGGATATGGCTGCCTTTTCATTTTTTTCCAATTTTATTAAAACATTTTTTTGCCAAAAAAAGCAAACACTTGTAGTCAAATTGTTATTTTTAGATTTTCATTAAAGAAAACATATCTGGCCTTTCATGTTTTACTTCCTACTCACACAATTAAATCAGGATTCTATACTTTCTACAGGCTGCAGTATTTTGCATTCATTTCGAGTTCTAATAGCTGTAGATGGTTATGTGCATTGAAAAAATAAATCTTAATATAGCAGCAATCAATGAACTGAATCCTCAGATCTATTGAAGTGGGGACCAGAAGTAGAACTCTTACTCTCTCTGATGTATGTCATCAGTACTGGAGGTGATCGTGAAAAGCATTCAAGACCATTCTACCTAGCAAAAGAGGGTGCATTGACATTAGTATTTTGGGTAATGCCATTAGAATAAATGTTTGGGTTTTTGTTTGGTGGGATTATTGGTTGGTTTTGTGTGTTTGGTTGGTTGGGTTGGTGGTTGTGGGTTTTTTTTGGTGGGGAGTGGGGGGGTGGGGGCGAGGGTGGTGGTGTTGGTGGAAGATCTGTGCTTTTGAAAAGAAGCTCCTGGTCATCTTCACGTACTAAACTTTGGAGATTTACATTGTGGAGTGGATCAGCTGCAGTGCTTGCTAATCTAGGTGTGGTCATCTGGCACTGCTCAGAATTATTTACTTAAGTTTACAAGAAGAAAATTTCATTCTAAACAGTTTCTCATTTGCAAATAATTTTGTATTTCCATTATCCTTTTTGGTTTTTTTGTTTGGTTGGTTGAGTTTTTTTATTATTGTTGTTTTTTGTTGTTGTTTGGGTTTAGATTTTCCCTGGATGTGAATTACCTAGAAACTTTTAATGTTTTATCTGTGCTTGCTGCATGCCCGTGGATTAATAAAAAGAAGAAAAGTTCTCAAAATATTAGGCAATTTGAAGGTCAAAGATGAACCTAAGAGAAGGCATCAAGCAGAAAGATTAACATGAAAATGAAAATCCACAAGACATAAAATCTTAATTATTTACTGTCAGATAATCCTGACTCTCTACTAATTTTTATTTTGTGCTGTCAGTTATGTTTTTGATACATAAATATAAATAGAATTTTAAAAATCCCAGATAAAAAAATAGAAGCAAGTAGTACTTGTTTTGCACCAACATATAGAGCTCTGCAAGACATGGAGTATTTATGGGTTAAGCTCATTCCATTCAGTGTGCAAAGGCTGTCATATTTTGCTGCTTAGGCAAAACTCTGCTGGAGTAACTGTTATCCTGTTTGAATTTTTTTGACCATTTTAAAGGAAGACGCCTCTACTTAGCTCTTATGACTTTATTTTGCCACTGCTGTGATTTCTAGAATAAGATGAACATGTAATGAATAAAATAATCAGATAATACTTTTATAATTTGTGTGTGTGTGTGATATCCTGTGGTGATGTGACTCATAAGTGCCTGTGTGACGGTATGCGTGTGTAATCTGTGTATCCACATTTTGTCCTTAGAGGAACAGCATGATCTTGATTGGAGAGGACCTACGGAGATCATCTGGTCCAGCTCCCTGCTCAAAATCAGATCTTCCTTCAGGGTCAGATCAAGTTGCTCAGTGCCTTGTACAGTTGAGTTTTGAATGTTTCCAAGGATGGGGATTTAACAACTCTGCAGCCAACCTGTCCCAGGGTTTAAATCCTGTCATAGTGATTTTTTCTCTTTCTATTGAATCAGAATTTCCCTTGGAATCTCTTGTCCTTCTGTTTTGTGCCTCCAAGTACATCCTGACTCTGCCTCTTTGCAAACCCCATTAGGTTATTGAAGATAATGTCAATATATTTTAACTTTCTCTTTTCCAAACCCAAGGAACTTGTCTTCCTCAGCTTCTTGTACGTCATGTGCTCCAGCCCTTTACCCATCTTTCCTTTGGAAATGGTGCAGTTTTTCAATGTCTTTCTTGTATTGAGGGACTAAAACTGGATACAGTTCTCCAGACCAGCCTAGTGAGCATTGAATGCGGGTGGAAAAACATTTCCCTTCACTTGCTGTACGTGTTCTTGCTAATGAAGTCCAGTGTGTAATTAACCTTCATCACCAGAAGGCTGCATTGCTGGCACATGTCCAAAATGTGTCATGACTCTGTGGTACTTTCTACAGAGCAGCTTCCCAGCCAACTGGTCCACAAGCTGTAAGGCTGGAGTTACTCCATCCGAGGCACAAGACTTTGCATTTGCCTTCACTACTTCGTGAGGTTCCTGCTAGCTCACTCCTCTAGCCTGTTGCAACTGCTACCCTCAATTTGTTTTCACTTACAAACTGCTGAGAGGACTTCCATCCCATCATGTTGTGGAAACACTATGCCACTGTATCAATCTCCTATTTTGACCAAAAGAGTAATTGCTTTGCTTTAACCAAGAGAAAATTAAGGCACTACCTGCTCTAAGAAATAGGTGCCCACACTGAGGAGATAGACCCTCAAAGATTTTCTGACTAAGGGAACAGAAAAGGAGTGAAGTCACACCTTTTTAGGTACTGAAAAATCTTATATCAGACAGGTGAAATTGGCCATAACTGTGGCGAAAGCTACCGAAAAGTTTGTCTTCGGTGTCACCAGGAAATCCAGGCAAGAGATACAAATCCAAAACAAAACTTTTAATTATCTCTAAAGCTCACAATGCTACTCTCTTTTAAGTTAGTTATAGACTTCAGCAGTTCAGAATTTTGCCCAGGTAAGTGAAAGTATTGATTTCATATCAGTGATCATTAATTATTCTGTTCACTGTTATCAGTTCCTGGCCAGATCTTGAGGTCTTTAATAATTTTCTTTTCATCCATTTTAAGAAAACATCAAATTAATTTAAATAATTAGTTTCATGTATGTCTATATGCATATCTATTTTTTTTTGTTTAATGTCTAATCCTAATGTGTGTTACATTAATGTATTTTAAAGTGTCCAGCATATATGTACTCTAGAATTTACACAGTTTGCTGAAAATATTTAGAATTATTGGTTTGATTTTTCTTAAGGTGTTTTTTTTGATTGTTTTGTTTTATTTGGAATGATAAACAATTTGAACTGATAAATATTCTAAAGTGATTGTCTTCACAAATTTTACCAAATGTATTTGGACATTAAGTTTTCAGTCCACTTTCAGTTAGGCATTTTGGAAGGTCTGTTATCACCTATGAAGACAGTTACCGCAGGCTTTATGTGCAATTGTTGCCTAATTTTTACACTGTTTAGTTTTTATACTGTCTAAAAATGCATTGAATTTTTTTCATTGTCACCAGGGGAAGTTCTCATTCAGTATTACCATTCTACCAACATCTTATTTAAAATAGCATTTCTTAGACAAGATCAATAACTCAAAAGCAAAGTATTTGTTATTTCTAAGGTTTTTAATATATTTGTAAAAATATAAATTGCATTTTCATTGTAAACTGGAAAATAATACTTTAATCTAAAAATAAGTTTTATTTGCAATATGAACTTTACAAAGAATATGATCCATGAATAAATACTACCAAAAATCTTACATAGTTTAACTCAGGTGTACAGCCTTCCCCATCTGCTAAAATTATTTTTACTTATTGCAGTATGAACCTGAGAAAAAATGTTTGCATTCTTTTATGGTTTCAATTAACTAATCTTGTTTAATTCTGCAATTTCTGAAAAGAGATATATCTTGTGTAAAATAAAACACCCCTGTGATCAATGTCATCATGCTGAATATTTAAACAAACAATAATGATAGGAAATTTACTTTATAACAGAACTAAACCGAATTATTTTTTTTTTCCACACCTAAAGTTAACGAAAGATAGCAGAATGTTATTACAGAGAGGCTGGGTGCATTAGTGCAAAGACAACATTATACTTTCAATTGTTCATGACAGAGTTGCATCAGCAGGACAACAAATTATTCACATATGATATAGCTTCTCAAACACGAAACAAAAATACATTGCTCTTTTGAAGCTCCAAGTCATCAATAAAGTCAGAGAAAATAACATTCAAATGAAGCTTCATTTCTGATTCTGTTGAGCCCATTAAAGCAAAACAAAACTTAACCTGATATGTGATCAGGAAGACTGAAAATGTGTGGCTATTGCCTCTTGTGATGCCTGATTAGCAAATTTTCCCTTTTCTCCTCTTCTCTGTCTTACCCAACGTAACTCCTAAGATAGTGGAAAAATGGAACTACAGATAAAAGTCCCCATTGCCATACAGAATTATTATATGATGAAAGATATGCTCCAGCTTCTTAAAGGTGTGTATATGCACAGTACATCAGTTTAATTGAAATCACTGAGATACCCTCATAGAAATTTTGCACAAGCAGCCTCAATTTGACCTCGAGGTACCTCCTCCATCTTTGCTGTTTTAGAATCTCTTTAGGCAAGAGATAATGATGTATGGGTGGCTGTGTCCACTTCTACAGCTCTAGCCCTGGCAGTGCAGTGTTTGAAAAAGATGGCCTCGACCAAGAGAGGAATAGCTTGTCTGAAGAAAACAAGCAGAACATTTGTGTTTTGCTTCCCCAGACCACACAGCCAGAAAAAAAGCTGCAGCTTCTGTCAGTCATGTCCTGCTGTCAGTCATGTCCTGCTGTTTGAGTGGTGAATTCTTGCTCTGTGACTGAACAGCGTTTGTGTGCCTGATAGAGAAAGGAAGAAGAAAAAGTCATGGCATAATGTTTTCATAATTTCTGCATTCAAAATATTGTTTAATGCTTTTTTAAATGATAAATTAAATGATCATTTATTCTATCTTACTGTATTGCTCCCATAGCACTTATGAGACTGAAAGATAAACTCCTTTTCCTAACAGCCATCATGTGAGAACCTGGCATATCAGTTTCCATTGTTTGAAATATCATCCTCAGAACCTATTTTCAGCCATGATATTTACTCCACCTTCACACCAACTTACAACCTGTGAGCAGGAACGTTGCCAAAACTAACAAACAAGAAAGGATAAATTTCTAAAAGTGAACCAGCAGGTGCTTTAGATAACAGGAGCAAGAACCAACCCAGAATCAAGAAAACGGCATCTCCTGAATATCTGCATCTACAGGAAGAACGATGCTCTCTAACAATGAAGAGCTGAATTAACTTCAACACTTCAAAAAATGTACAGCCACATAGGACACATTGGTGCCCTGCTAGAAAAAACTGCGCTGCAGCTTGAAAGAAAACAGTTATGCCACATCTGGTCTTAAAAATTATATTAAAGGGAGGTTGCACAATACTAGAATATAACGGCACATACTGACTAGACCTGATTAGCTATTGATTTTCTAGTAGTAGTCATTCCACTCTTCTTTTGTAGTTTAGGCACAATGCTACAGAAAAAGATGAAAATAATTAGAGAGGAAAGTGAATTTGTCCTTTTACATTCTCTCTTCACAAACAAATACCACAGGTAAATCCTCAGTTAGAATGTTAGCTCCTTGTGGTGGGAACAACATTTCCTAAATGTCTAACACAACACTCAACATAGGAAGGCTTAATCCTGTTATATTAAAACAATGAAATACTCACAGGCAAAAACTATATTGAGATAGATTTATGAATCAGTAATTTGCAATAAAACAGATTACAGGGTTATAATTCCCCAGATATTTTTTTTCACAGAATACTCAATGTTAGAGACAAAATAAATATATTAAATGGTTTACTGGTATGAAAATGTAGATGCTCTTTATAAATAATATAAGCTCTATCTGATAATAAGAACTAATAATATCACTGATTAAAAACTTCTTAATATTCTAGACATCAAATAAAAGCAAATTAATTTGAAAATGTATGGAGTGTTTTCTTCCATCATATCATCATTACTAGACAGGATTAATGTTTGGGTGTCTTCTAATATATTGATACTGGAATACATTTCAATTTCCATTCATTTTAACCATAATAAGATGCTGGAATAAAACACAGGATTTCTCTGTATTTCCAGAGGCCAGAGAGAGACTGTGTTATAAGTGGATGGTCAGTTTTGTAACTGAAAATAACTGGAAATTTGGGTCATTCAGACAGAAGCACCTTAAGTACAGGCAGTTAAACTGTAGTTGTTATTTTGAAAGTGGCCAGTGCTTCACTGATGTCTCCCAGAAGATTATACTTGCTGTTAAAGAAGTAGCTTTGTGTATGAATTCTAACTCTTCTAAGTGGCCATTAATCCTAAAATATGTAGTGTGCAAGGAAGATCTCAGGGAAATTTAACAATGTGGGAATTGTGAATAACTTCTTATTCAGTTCTTACCTCCATTTTGTATATCTATTTAACTTAGCAGAAGATTTTTATGAAGAGGTTTTGCATTAGCTGTTATGTAACCTACGTTGCAGATATCTAACTGTGGAAGGGATGTTAAACTATGATACAGTCCTCATAAAGTAAGACTCCGTATAAATAGGTTAGAGGAGAGTAAAAAACTTCCAATTTATTCAAATATTAAATCTAACATTGGTTCATAAAGCATGCCCAAGAGCAGCCCCTGTTGATGCCTTCATCAGTAGCATGTTTTTTCTTTCCTATCCAGCCTTTAAATCAGCATTAACCAAGCTAGGTGCTTGGTTAGAATAAGTCTTACCTGTATGATGCCCATAATTTTGAACCTAGAATTGCAAGTGCAACTCTCTAAACTCTCTGTAATTGTGATTTAAGGTATAAATAGGCTGCTAAAAGATAAGCTGATTTGGCTGCACGTATTAAAGTCCTAAAATACAGCACACCACCTCAATCCTTTTACTCTTTTTCCATTAACACAAATTAAAAAAAAGAAACAAAATGGTTCATTTCTATAATACTATATCACTCCACCAATATTATTGCTATACATTTTACAATTCAGCCTTTGGAGGACACAAGCCATCTAAAATGTTATTGCTCTGGGTGAGACAGATGCTTATGTTGATGCTTATGTGCAGTTTCAGCTTTTATTAATAGAAAGATGCAACTCCATTTCTGAAGCCCTCATAAATCAGGTTATTAACGATGTCCAATTTGTTTTGGTTTTATCTACCTGTACCTCACTTAAGGTAAAGTAAGAAGTTAAAACCAAAGACTAAATTTATTTGAATAGGTCAAACAGTGGCATAACACTGAGAGATAATCATCATCATCATCATCATCACAATCATCATCATCACATTAGGTATATATCAGAGTTGATAAATTTTGTATTGGCAAAACTAGAAGTGATTAAGTTTCATTTTACTCTTGGCTATAAAAATGCTTTTAATCCTGGTGGAGTGCACTCCTAAACCAGGCTAACTCCCCATTTTGTCAGTTCCACAAAATGAGGAATATGGATAATGCATAAGATTGCCACTAAAGCTGATGAGAGTTTGCCTGAATGAAAGTGAAAAAGAACTCATTAAAATCTCCATGATTTGGTCATATTTAAAATGAGTTAAAGATTAACCATGTTGATAAGATTTCTCTGCTCAAAACTGATTGCTGTGAACTACTTACAAAATCACTGACTTCACTGGTTTGTTGGTTTTTTTTTGTTTGATTGTTGGTTTTTTTTTTTTTGTTTTTTTTTTTTTAATTTGGCAATTATAAAGGAGTATGTTAAAATTGCTGTTTAAAATATTCTGTTCCTGAATTAGCTAGAGACTTTTTTTGCCTTTGAAAACCTAGCAAGTAGACATAATTGATTAAAACCAACAAACCTGTCTTTCAGTTATGAGCAATATAATTGAGAATGGACAATAAAATTAAGTAGCTGTTACAGTTTCCTTGGCTATTTTCTTTGGAATTCAGAAGATGTGCAGGATATAATACGTGTATTACCTGCTGCTACTGTAACCAAGTAATATCACAGTTTAGCGAATAGTACAACTCACTAATTATGTAAACAGGATTGTATGAGGAAACAAAGGCATCAAGGTATCTTTTTCAAATCTGGAAGCTTCCTCTTGGTTTCTTCATGTGTATTACCAGCATTCCTCATCCTGTACATCTTTACAAATTCTCTTCCCACACACAATACTACTGTTATTTGTAACAGTAATGTATTATTTGCATAGCATTTATGTAGAGAATTATTTTCACTCATTCATACCAGCAGTTAGTCATTGATACTGTGGTTAAGTCTGGCAAAAGACTGTCTAAATCCAAAGGCTTATACAGTGAAGGACTGCAAAAAGAGCTATAGATCCACATGTAAAACTCTTGAGTTTTATGAGTGAGACTCCTACAGGATGGAATTTGCTTGCTTATTCATTTTATTGTAAATTATGAATAGAATATTAAATGCTTGACCTTCATTAGTGCCTTCCAAGCCTTGTGAACTAAGGCTTATCCTTCTTCAGGATGATCCCCATTTCTGGTTATTCTGCCAGAAGCTATAGTTAAGATCTATTGTTCTTCCCATCCCCAATTATCTTTTAAAAAATTAATTAACTGCTTTCTTTTCTATTATGGCTTCTTTGCTTTAAATTGTATAAAAAGAGATTGTTGAGAGCTATTTTAGTAATTTCATGTAAGTTAATTTCTATTCTAGTATAATAATAATAGCATATTTGTGGGAAGATAAAACCATCTGTTCTGTTTGTGATTGTTCCTTTGGGTTTCTGTGGCTAGCATTTTCAAGATGTGAGTGATTAGAGCAGTATCTTGTTTGGAGGGCAATTTTATCTGCCATCTCTGTCTCTTTCTCACAATTTACATTGTTGGCATTGCTGTTTGCCTCAAATATTGTCAATACTAAAAACATCTTATTTCAAATAGTGTGAAGTCCTGTCTTTTTCTTGTACCCTTGCCATAGGCAACTTAGTGGTAGTGTTGCCGAAGTTATAAATATGTAGTTAAAAATAGCAGCAGACAAATACTATAAAAAATGTTGACTTCTGATTTCATACAATTACTCTAGTAATTGTCTTTTCTGTGGTGGAACAACTTTGTATCAAATCTGTCAATATTTTTAGATCCCTTTGTAAAAACCGTAGATTGGTCACTGCACTAAAGTTAGATGAAAACTGATTTGAATAGCTTGTATATGATGCTCAAATATGAAGGGTATGGTATTTGTGCTGATTCCTCTGCCATATTGCAGTCAGCAGAAGTCTTGTGGGTGGTCCCCTTTTCCTATAAAAAGTAAGATGCAGCTGATGAAGAGCTCAGTGAGATTTCAAAACATTGCACTGCCTACCTGCTCCAAAATAGCTCAGATCTGGTGACTTTCTGGCATGATACAAGGGGCATAGATGGTATTTAGGGAAAGAGCAGAGTAAATAACCCAAATGCTAAGGGAAGTCAAAATGAGGCTTTGCAGGTGTTCAGCAGGTGTTGAACTCCTGCTACAATTATTTGAACCCTGATTAATTTAAGCAGTGTTTTCATTACTAGGATTTTGGTTGCCATACAGTAATTATTTTTTAAGACAAGTAAGGGATGCATAACCCTTATTATACTGCAATGCTATCAAAACAAGAAGTATTTAATTTTAGAGACTTCAATTTTGTTCATTTTCTTGGGGTAGAAAAGATTTCTAAAATGCTGGAGATTCTGCTTTTGACATGTACCCTGAATGCTATTCAATGGGCCTCGGAATTTTCAGAATTATAACTGTGAATCATACCTGCTAATATAGATAAGAGTTTGGTGACTGAAGCTGCAGTGTGCATTCAGGAAAAAGGTTGGAAGAGAAGCCAAGAGTAGTGGCCCACATTAGTGTACCAAAACCCAGAAACCTGAATCCAGTTAGAAATACCTTTTTTTTTTTTTTTTTTTTTTTTTAAGAAAGCATATGTATGCATTTGTGGAAGTAAGAAACTGATTCAGAGAGGAGTTTCCATTCTTTTTAGACTAGTCTTCCAAAATAAGTCAGATTTTTTCTTCCTTGAAAGAGAGGGTATATATTCACAGTAATACTCTTTTTTCATGAAGAGAGTGTCCTCCTTCTGCTCCCCAAAGTCAACCAAAGGATTCAGCCTATTTCGAAACTCATAACAACCTACAGGTTGTTTTCTCAAGGCCTTGATAGCATCTGTCCTCTGTGGCACTTAACACATCAAGCAATTCTCTTGATTCAGTCAACAGTGAAAAAGATACTAGGCTGAAGCCCAGCTCCCAGATGAGAAGTTCAGAAAGGTGTTACATGCCAATGAACAGATTCTTTTCTCTGTATTTGTGGTTGTGCTTCCTGGAAAGGCCTCCATTTCTGTACGAATGCACATTTGCGCATTTCCCAGTAAATTAGGATGCTGCAGATGATTTTCCACTTGGATGAAGGCCCAAGCCTTCACAGATCTCGGTGTGTAATTGTGCACCTGTGTTTGAAAGGGTGGCAACAAAATTAGTGTTGTCCTCAATAAATTCCAAGCATGATGGTCTATCACAGGTGATAAAAGTTTCTTGGTATTGAAATGGATTCTCTAACAATGGAAACCAGTCTGCCAAATGAAGAATTACTGAACATATGTTAGCATTGTTATTTAAAGAGGTTCTGCATGCCAAAGACTGATAATGAAGCTGTAACACACATTGCTAAATTGTTTTGTAAAAGAAGGGGGAGAGAAAAAAAAAAAAATGGAAGGGGAAAATTTTGTATTTTTAAGCTCTTCTGCATCTGGTTCCGCTGGCTAAAAACTGTGCTATTTTGTAACATTGGCTGAAACAAAATGGTTTTTTAAACTATGTGAAAGTGTATTTAAAATCTCAGAATATTACTCAGGTGGCTTAGGAGGTTTTAGTCATTGCGCTTGAATAAACTCATGGACGGAATGTTAAATGTAAACTTTTTAACGCATTCAAGGTGGATTGATGAGGACCACAATCTTTAAAGAATGATTTCCACCTTTGGTAGTTTTTATGATGTGGACCCATTTTTCTAAGTATGTAAAGCACATTCTCATCTTGTACTTGCCAAAAATAGTGTTAACAGACAATCAATACATGCAAGCACCCGTTTCAGGTTATACATATGCTTGGTAAAAATAATTATGCTGGTGGTGTTTCGTAGTATGTTAAGTTACTAAAGGTCCCTGTTCCTGACTCTACAGAAAAAAAGGAACTGACATCTGCTCTTAGCTGAATAAAAGAGACTGGCATTTGAATACTGAATCCTCAAAATTTATAATATTACAATTAGAATGCCACTTTTAATTATCTGTATGTCTTGCTTCAGAATTTCAGTGTATATTCCTTGTTACTGATTCTGTTTTGATAAACTGTTGCTCCCTGAATGCTTACCCGTTAAAAGTAAATAAGAAGAAAACCAAACCTGTGAGTTGTCAAGATTTTCTATTTCACTTTTTACTGTTGATAGTAGTGAATGCCAATCAATAAGAGAAACTTAAGGCAAGATGACAGTACGCTTCTCATAATCTTTGCACTGAATCCAGGCTATTCTGACCAAATGACACACATATTGTACCCTATTAACAAAGTAATGCAGTCATTTTTCAATCAGTAGTTGATTCCATTTCTTGCTAGGGCCAAACTTTGGAGTGAAAACTACACAGAATTAAATCTAGCATATCCCAAGATTTTTGAGATATAGGCATTGGGTAAGAGAACATTAATTAACTCCTTTTTTAGACCATAAATTTTAAAACTGTTTTAAAAAGAAATACTACGCTTGTTATGTGATCGTGTTTTGGGTATAATTTTGCAAACCATATTATCATGTACACACACATACACAAATAATGTGCAAAACAGTTTTCAGTAGACACGTCAGACAAACAAATATAAAGAACTGTAAAGCAGATGTGATTTGTATACTAATCAAGTTTCTTGTTAAAAAAACCAAGGTATTTTATAAATTATATAATTTACATTTAAATTCCAAGACCTCTAATATGATGTGGGCACTCACAAAGTCAGTTTTTACTGCCAGAGAAATATTTTTAGGGAGGCAAAGAAAAAAATCAAAACAATTCTAGTAAATGTCTTCATTGGTACAAATCAAAACTTGAGACAAATATTTTCAGCTCAGAACCAGAGTTATTTTATTACCGTTACTACTATGGTTAATATTAGAAGTTTAAAGAACTAAATTTCCAAGGCCAATCTGTTTTCTAATAAGATAGCAAATAAGAATTCAGACTTATAGATACGATTACTACTAGGCTATGTGGTTTTATGGAAAATAACTAAAATATGTGTGTGGTTTTTTAATGAGGAATCAAATACAAGCAGTACTGGAAATCGCACATATGGAATACATTTTATCTAAAGGATTAGTAGCACATAGCATGTTGGTTTCAAAATATTCCTGTATAAGGCCATTAAAACAATTTTTAAAAAAGTTAAATAACTGACAAATAGCTGATTTTGAAAACAATTTTTAAAGATGTGCTATTGTTCAAAAGGGCTGTTACTAAGCAGACTTTTATGGTCCTAAGCAGCCTTTTATAGACATCTATTTTTAAGCTTAACTATTTTCAGCAATAACCTGGGGATAAATAAAATCAGATTTATTCTTCAAGTGATACAAGGATAGGTGAATAGCACAGGGTACACTGAATTATTTGCATTGAAACAAAGTGTGCTTTATTATAGTAAAATACAAGACCATAAAGGCAGGAAGAACTTTGCAGTTGTACCTGCAGAATGGGGGACTCTATCTTGGGGAATGTTGGAATTCTGCAACCCTTTTTTGGGGGGCCTCCTGGTACAAGACATTGTTGCACTGGATACAGCTCAGCAGGGGACCACCAAGACAGCTTGGGTTGAGCACTTGCTTTGTGACAAAAGACTGAGGGACCAGGCCTTGTTATCTGAGAAACTGTTAGAAGTCTTAATAAAAATAAACACAATATGAACTACAAAAATGAACTTTGTCCAAAAAAGAGAACCTAGTCCCTGACTATATAAAGAGGTCAGTAGGAGTCAAATGATCATTCCTTTTTGTACAGGACAGGTTCTTGTTTTATCCCAACTTTTATAGGATAGATGAAAAATTAATGGTGCAAATAGAATTTTAGAAAGAATGTAAACTCTGGAAAAACTCCTTTTGGTGAGAGAGTCTACTTAGTTTATCAGGAAGTAGATAAAGATTTGATTTGGTGAACATGCATAAGTACCTTTGTAGGAAGAAAAATACCAGGTACTTAAAGGTTTTTCACTTTACTAGAAAAAAGCTAAAAGAAAGCCATGACAGGACTTTGAGGTACTTGATGATCATGACAGCAATAATAATAACTGTAAACACCGCCAGTGAAAGAAAAAAAGTCCTTAATAAGAAGGCTCATATTTTTTAACTGTGAAGATAATGGTGTCTAGAAAAAAAGGAAATGGTGGATTTTTTTATTCTTAATGGCTTCAATTCAAATGTGGATAAAAGACTTTGTAACCAAATTACTGGAGTCTTTAAAGGCATTGTTGGGCTAAATTCTATGGACCTTGTGAGCAATCTCGTGGCTCTTTTTCGTCTTAAATTTTCTAATCTATTTCTAAAAATCTGTTTCATTCAGTAAAACAACACTGAATGACTCAAGATGCTGTGCTCCAACCAATTTCATATTATTCTCTAAGTCAGACCTCACCACATTTGGAAGTGATAACAACTGGCCTGCACTATATAAACCCAAGCAAACTGCTTGAGTTTCCATGACTCTTTCTTGCCTCCATACAATGTTGTTAATGCTACTGAACATCAGAGCTGACCATGATTCATGCATATATTTTTATCCATTTATTTAAGTTGTGTTTTGTACATATGCATTATATGTACATATGTACACATTATGTTTATATATATATGTACACACATATTGCATATATGTTATCATATCTAAAAGTTGATGACTTCTACAATTATATAAAACAGTCTTTTTATACTAATATAAATAACTAATAAGAGAAGCCATTCACTGATAGCCTCATTAAATGGCTTCCATAAAATGGAATGATTTGTTTTTAAATGCAATTGCTGCCTGCAGAATTTCATTAGTTTTCTGGTTATAGCTTTTCTTACAAGCTTAGTTCTTGAAGATACCAAGTGAGTAACTACAGTATAGTTGTCAGATTAGGTCCTATTTAGATTAGCATAGAAAACCACAGCACTAGGTTAACCAGGGTTAACAGTACCTAACCAATAACTCCAGTGCTAATGTCCAGGTCACCACTGAGTCACTACTGGAGTTCCCCAAGCTTCCAAATGGAAGTTGGCATAGGCAGGCTTACGTGCTCCACAGTTTTGTAGACAACTACTAAATTTCTCTAGCTATATGTTTCATATCCTCATTCCTATTGATTTCTGCATGAGAAAAAAAACCTCAAAAACCCCAAAAACCAACCAAAAACCAATAGAACGTGCTATCAGCAATAGTAATAAGAAGGTACTTTCTTCCAGCACCCAGCTTCATCATTCTGTTCTGACCTCTGACTTCAGTAGTACGCTTTATTCCCCACTACGGTAGGGAAATATTTCCCACTTAATTGTTCTCACAAAACCCACTCTACATTCACCTCTATTGAGTCACGTGTAATTGAGTTTCTCCCTTTTTAAAATCCTGCATTTTTTCAAGAAGTTTGCTGCTATCCTCAGATCCACAACAAATTGCATTAGTGCATGGTCTATCCTATATCTTTCGGATTGCTAACAATTATATTAAGTAATACTGGTCCAGGCACTGGATCCTGAGGGAGCAGGTCTAACACTCACAGTAAACGCTGTGTTTAGAGCAAGTTCTATCTTCATTTTTTGCTGGTATTTGGTTCATCTGAAGACAGAGTAGAATCGGCTCCAGTACCCATCACAGTTCTACAGTCTTTGATTACCCACTTATTCTCTGACCTTTTACTTCTAGTCTGCCCTCTTGCCCTTATCCACTTTCTAATAAATTAAAATAGTGCCTTCCAAGCTACTTTTGCAAAATCTCCCTCCTGATAAAACTCTGCAGAATGCTGTTTTGAAATGAAAATAGATGGTGCCCGTTGCTTTCTCTTTTATAACAAAATAGCAGATTTATGAAGCTAAGTGAGAATATTTACTCAGTCCATATTTCTCCACATGCTTTCTGATCATGCTTTAGATTAAATTCTTTGAATGCTTGCACCTAGACAGACATACATCTCTGGCAAAATGCTTGGGAAAGACCTCTGAAAAGTGGAATTCTTTTGGAGACTAATAAAAACTGGAATCTGTTTCAGAAATCATTAAAAGATCCCTTCCTCCTCTTGCTCTTTCAGCAGCATGTGTAACTGACCTGTCAGCTGCCACTGAACCAGTGAATGATGCACATTTACAGAAGAGTATGATAAAAATAATGCAGTGTTAACAGGGGTTATGATTCACAGTTCAAACAATCTTTTTTTTTTTTGTATTGCACTTCACTAACTTTGCTGCTTTTTTGTGCAATAAATAATAGTTTTGCAGTCTGATTTTAGAATCTTGAGGAAAAAATGGATCAAAAATTGTATTGTATATATCTAGTTAAGCTGCAAAGCTATGTAGATAAACACTTTTTTTTGTTAAAGAAATGGCAATGTCCCAAAGTTGACCTGTGTTTCTAATTCACTATTGATTATGCCATCCTAATTTTCAAAAATATTGATAATATTGAAAATAATTTATTTTGATTGTCCATGCTATGTTTTATAATCAAAAAGGATATGGTATATACTTTCCTTCCTTAAGACTATTGTTCCTAAGTACAAACCTTATTCCCTGGAATGGGCATCATCTGAAACAAGTGTCAATTAAGCAGTCAACAGAAATATCAATTTTAATGCATGACCTCTTAAGACAGAGCTATTTGGGATTGTTTATATTTGGTTCAATTAATATATTTGACATCGGACTGACATTTTCAATGGAGATACAGAATGCAGTAGGCTCCTGAGGCCAAGACATAGCTGTCAGAATGGAAGTAGTAGATCAACAAAATTCAGTGGAGATTTGTAACAGAAGATCAGTTTTTTCTCATAGCTTAAAATGTTGGGGAAAACAGTTTAGAAACAAATGGCTTGTGATTCAGAAGCTGTAAAAACTGACAGTCAAATACTCAAGTCAAATGAGATCAGTAAAGGTTATGGGTAATGTCAGGTTACACTAAAGTAATTGTATTTGGGAAGCATGCATATAAATTAATGATCTGATTATTATTATAACTGACTACTTCTTGTCTAATATGATGACATGTGAGAAGTTTATTATTATCCTATATATATAATGTCAATACAATCACTATCTAAAATAAGTTTATACTGAAAGACCAGGCCTGATTTACAGCATGTGTGAACTAGAGTGGTGCCATCTGAAAACCAGTCTATGCACCACAGGGATAACAACACAGTGTAGGAATGAGTAAATTAATCTTTTGATCTCCTAGACCAAGCAATGAAAAGTGAGCAAGCCTAAGTTATTGGCCGAGAAACCCTGTTTACCCAGTTTTTCTTTAAAATGCCCCAATGGAATGCGGTATCACCTATTCATGTTTTTGTACTCAAAAACTGCTTACTTTAAGTCAGAAACTTTCTTTGGTTCCAAAAAAAGATATATTAAGTTCTGTTGAAAATTTTCAAACCTTAAAGAGTCAAATTACTTTATTATTTTTCATTAAACATTTTACGATCCTTAATTGAAGTAGAAATAAAACTGAAGGTAAAGGCTTTTTAGTGGTTTTAATATGTGCCTTTAATTGTTTTTCAGAATTAATACATGATCTTAGTTACAGTGCAGAATAAACAACTCTTTGCCACAGTCACATTAAAAAGCTTCATAAAAGTAGCTAACTCAAAAGATTTTCTTGAGTGTCATCATGAAGATTTATGAAACAGTAAGATTAAACCACCTTTCTTAGCATTCAGCACCAGGTTTTCAGATTTTTCATTAATGCATATTCAACAAATGTAAATTATTTAATTTCATATATTTGGCTGGACAATGACTGCTTTTATTCAGTGTATTCTTTATTGTCAGAGCATTTAAACCAATCATACTCTACATCCGAGTGTTAATTTCTTCCTCAATAAAAACAAAATTGTCAAAGTATAGTGCAATTTTAGGAAATGTTAGAGCAAAATAGTTTCTGATGTAGAAGCAAATGCAGTGAATAAGAAAACATGAATTTCAATGCTTTAGAGACCTCTTTTTGCTTCAGGGAAACAAAAGAAAAAACAAAAATCCAGTGCAGAATATTTTATTTACTGCTTAACAAGAAAAGACATATTGACTCTTTTCTTTCTAGTTTCTCTTTCTTAATCTGAAGAGCTTGTGTTTTGGGTCATCTTCAAGAAAACAGAGGAACACCTGACTCTCCTCTCCTCTCCTTTCCCCTCCCCCTCCCCCTCCCTCTCCCTCTCCTCTCCTCTGCGCCCCCACTGCTCAGTC
>JAVJGI010000060.1:53930708-53953481 GCA_035590275.1 Ibycter americanus | reverse complement strand
TGGGTGTTTTTTTTTTTTAATTCTACCACCATTTTATTTACTTGTATATCTATAAAGTTTTCAGTATGTACAGCCTAAAGAAAACCTAAAAAACCCCTTTTCATAAGTGAAAAAGAACCAGGAGTTTCTTCCAGCAGAAGGTACCATGAAGCAACTCTGCATTATGCTTTCAAAACAAGCTGAGTGGTCAGGACAGTATTAACTGAGGGAAGTGCTGACATGTTAATCACTACTCCCAAGGATACCAGTTTCATCAGGTGATTGGCACAGCTCTAGATGTCCCTCTCAATGCTTTGTATCCACCATGCGGAATTACATTTCTGTGAAAAAAACACTCCACAGTGCCAGCAGACACATAGAGCGAGACTGCGGGGAATGTTTTTTCTCATTTCCTTATATAAAGTCTAGTTCTTTTGGAAATGTATGCTATATCTTCCACTCTGCTGGCACATGGGAGCAAAATCTTTTCAATTTAGGAAATCTTTAGGAAATTCTGTCTGCTTCATGTTGTTTTGCTTTTTTGCTGTTTTTCAATTTCCAGGTTGCAATACTGAGATTGCAATTGCAGGCATCAGTGTGTGTGCTTGCCTTTCTGAGTAGCCCCCCTTTATTGCACTTTTTGTCACTGTATTGGATACCCTGGTCGTAAACACTTTAACAATGCTGCAGTAAATGGACTCTGCTTAAAGTCCCTCTGACAGTAAGATTTTTATAGCTTTGATTATGTCTTGTAGACATCTTTCATCCTGGCTGAATCAATCAATAGGTAACACTCAACCTAAAGCTACCTCTAAAGATTCTGGATAATATGTATTGTAACCTACAGATCTTAAGATAACCAAGAAAAATATCTTCTCAGGAACTGTTTTTGTTTTTTTTTTTTAATCCTGGAACTTCTCTAAATGTTGGAAAACTCATGAGCTTAAAGTGCATTTAAATATTGTACTTTTCAAACTTGCTGATGCTGATGGTAGGCTAAAAGGCTATTAGGGGAATAGAAGGCATAAAATGATTAAAATATAAAAAGAAAATTTATTTAGACTCTAGAAAAGTTGTTAAAAAAACCAAAACACATTAACAACAAATAGAAAACCCTTATTTTATAAAGTTGATTTTATAGACATTTTTAGGAAATATTTAGATCTTTCCAATAACACCTCTGTAATGCTTTCCATTTATACATTTTTACGTTTATCTCATGTTTGAAAACCATGTTGAATGGAAATGATGGACCACCACTTTCTTCCCCTATAATAAAAAATAAGTTTAACCTATGATGATGACAATGAAGAGGCCCAACTGTATTTAATTTCCAAATGACAAACCTATGTTGATTATAGCATGACCTATGTAACTGTATGACATCTATCAAAAAGGGTGATTTCTTTAGAATAAGAACAGTCAAGAAAATACAGTATTTGCAAAGTGTAATGATCTTATTGAAAATCCAATAAAATTGCTGTAGACAAGCTCAGATTTCTGCTCATGGACATTGACCTGTACCATAATATATGGGGGGGGGGAAGAAAAATAAAAAGAAGAAAAAGAAAAGCTGAAAAGCTGTAAGATCATAGTGTGCTCTGCAGGTGCAGTATAGTGTAGAGGCGCCCACTCTCTTTAGAGCAACCTGCATGAGCAATCAGTGGTCTGGCAGCAGCAGCACAAAGCTCAATACAGTCTGAAAAATCTTTGAAGATACTGAAAAAAATCTATTAATGTCCAGTTTATTGTCCAGCTAGGTGAGTTAGTTTGTTTAAAACTGACTTAGATATGCCTGTACTACTCTGCAGCCTAGGTATTAATTTCTATCGAACAAGAAAGTTCTTGGGTGATTAAGAGTAACTGATAAAGGCATAGCATAATTTTATTGTGCAACCACGATCTTCAAGAACAGATTTGCTGAAAAAAGAACATTTTTTTTCAGTTGATATTCAAAAGCAGTGAAGAACACAGAACTAGTTGCTGGATGACTAAACAAGTTGCATAGAAAATGGAGAAACATTTTGACTGAGAAAATCTCATGGCTTTGGGTAGTCTATATAGGCACATAAGAATGTGTAAGTAAAATATAATCAAACAAAACTATGAAAAGTTGATTAAAATCTGAAACTGAATCAGATTATAATTAATCATTCTAGAGCTGTAAAAATAGTTATATATTAGCCATTAAAACTAAGTGAAAAGGATTTTAATGGCTTAAATTGAGGTTTAAAATTTTCATTAGCGCCGAGATCTGTTCCAGCAGTGGAGAAGACAGCCTGAATTGATTCAACTCTAGAAGATTTACCAAAGTACCAGGAAGGTTTAATTACACTAGAGGCAGTCAAAGAGAAAAAAATCAAATGACACAATATAATTGAAGCAAAGTTAAATATTATTAAGAAGCTAGTCCTCAATAGACCTAAAAGTTATGGGACAGTTTAATCATATACATTTTGGTATTTTTTTAAAATCTGCCTGGTAGCAAAGTTATCAGAAGAAACATCAAGTATGTAAGAAATGTTAAAGCATCTGACTAAGATTCAAAAGTAACTTTACAGAGAACAGCATTTGTTGCTATTAAAGATGATTCTGTTATGGCAGGACATAAAGTAAATGTCCATTGGAAAACCAACCATTCCAAAACCGCAGTACAATATCAATGCTATGTGTTAAGAAACACCGTAGAGTGGGTAAATGCAGGTAGTGGGTAAAAGAAAACTGGATACAATTCCTGTTGGGCTGTTGATGCTGGCCTATCTGTAGTCAGCAGGACTCTTGATTGATTTGATCAGGTTTTGTAACATATTGAGAGTTATGGGACATGAAGCTTCTGTTAGGTTAAATACAGTTATGATGTACAGGTCCTCTTACCAGGCTTTAACCAACTTAAAATTAAACCATTTTTAAAAAAAAAAAAAAAAAAGTAGTAATTTTTATTTCCTCAATATTCAACAGAGCTGGATAGACCTAATTAGAATGCGACTCACCCCATCCTAAGGGAATTGCGGTTGACCATAGACTACATCTACATGAATGTGTTGGCCCAGGCCAGCAGTGAGGTTCTGAAGCAAGCCCCTGCTCATCTTTGCTTCCTGTGCGCTGGCTCAGCTTGCAAAGCAGTTTGGTGAGCAAAAGCTGGATTCTTTTCTGAGAGATCCAAATGCGATGCTCCAGTCTGGGCACACATGAAGGTGCTCCTACGCTTCCTGGGAGCAGAGAGTCCAAACCAATGACTCATCTTTCAGACAGATTCAAGATATATGTGTGGCACAGACATGATCCATGGAGATATGCTCCAGACTACATTTAGTCTGAAGAATCTCTAAGCTGCATATGGGCTTGAGCACGAAGTGTTTTGATCTGCTACTGCACCAAATTACTTCCTAGCATAGACATAGCTATGTAAGACTGGTTTAGAAATCTAGCTAGATAAGATACAGCTCATACAAGATGAACTTGTATGCAACTGGTCAAAAATGAAAGACTTCAGCACTGATATGGAAAAGGAAGGAAGTTTTGCTAAAAAAATTAATTCTCATATCCAGATTCAGAGTAAGGTTGGGAAAGGGATGAGTTTACTGTTACAGAACACATTTGCAATCTTACATGCAGAGCAATGGGAAAGAGAAGAGAAATAAGGGTATCCCTGTTACCCAACATATTCCATATTTGAAAGGGGTGAGTTAGCCCATGTTTGAGATTTAAAGAGATGGGATGAAGCATGCTGGCTATACCGAATGTCCTCATTCCAGTATTTCATAGTTCTTAGGAGCTGAAACAATTTCTGCTGTCTAAATTTACACTGGCTTTAAGAAGCGCTGATCAGAAAATATTATTTTTTTCCCCATTAAAAAAATGCTAAAAAGAATTATCATTTTAGTCTTCGCATTTCCTTGATATTCTATGGAAAATAGGATATGAGGTTTTTTAGAAATTCAAAAGAAATGAGTTTCAGCTCTTAACTGAAACTTCTAGCTTTTCATGGTATAGCTTATAGTCATTATCTTGCTTTATCAATCCTGTGTAACAGCCTTTACCATCTAGACAAACACAAGGTTGCTTTTGGTTCAGGTTGATTCAGTGGACCCAACTGATTCAAAGGAGGATTCAGAAAGCTTAGAAAACATTTTAATAAAATAATAAATTTTCTAGAAGACGGGCCAATATGAGACAAAAAGATGAAAACAGTTTATTTTTCTGATAGTATATTTATTTTAAAGTAACAGAATCAGTGGAATACATCCAACTACATTCCTGTAATATAAAAATGTTCACTGTTCAAACATATTTTAAAGATTTTTTTAAAAAAATAAATATGCATTTTTAGATCCTCAGAATGCTTGCATTTAACATTTTTAATGTAATCTTATTTAGAATCATCTTTCTTCCACACATCTGTCTATCTTATGCAACAAAAGAATTTCAAAACTGGAAAAATAATTCGATCATCTACATCCACTATCAACTTTTTCAACCACATGCTCTTCGGGTATGTGTCCAGACAGTTTAAAAATTTCAATCAAAGGTGATTCCTTGTTCTTTGAATGACAATCTAGTAACTATAATCACTATTACCCTGTTTGAGCTGGACAGTTTACCATGTGCCTAACTTTCAGCATTCAAGAAGTGCCATTGACTTCAGTCAGACTGTTAGACTTAACATTATACCAGTGTTTAAATGCCTCTTCCACTCAGACTGCTACCATGATTAGAAACCTTGTCAGATCAAAGGAAAAATAGATCCTGACCTACATAATTTAAATGTGTATTAAAATTGACAATAGTCTTTCCTGAAAGTATCACGCACCATGACTAATAGTGTCTAAATATTTGTTGATGTACAGACACAGTAAAAATATCAGTGTCAATATGAAACGAAAATTGTTGCTGAATATTATAGTTAAACTAAAGCTAAGGTTCAAACTAAACATTTCAAATGAGCTCAGTGCATAACTAACTTGATTTTTAAGCAGTTAACATACAATCACAAAATTATTTCAGTAGTCATCTACTAAACCTGAAATGTGTAATCAAATTTTAAGTACATGCTAGTATACTTGGGGATTCTTATCAGTCTCGTAAAAAACCATGCCAACCAATTGAAATGATAAAAAGGAATATTTAGGGTGCATAATAAAAGCAGAAGTAGATCAAGTATTAAAGGAATATTTTATTACATTTCTAATATTCTCAATTAGTGAAAACAACCTTTATGACTTCTATCATAGATTGACAAGGCAGTTCCTGATTTCTGTTTTTACTATCTTGAGTACCATATTTCCTTATATTTATTGTAGATGTCTATAATTTTAGTGTATTCTGAAACTCCCCAGCTTTAAAAGGAGTTTTTCTCCTGAAAAAGTTAAGCTAATAAAAATTCAACAAATCTATGTGGTCATTCCTTTAAAATTTGGAGGTCTGAGTTGAACTGGTGACTGAAATGTGGATTTTGTAGTCAAAGGTTTTTGTGGTACAATTTCCTTAAAAAGAAAAAAGACAGAAAAGATTATGCATTCTGGGGAATTAAACAATGCTACTGATGAAGACACAAAGGGTCTCAATTTGTCATTGATGGCAGTCTGGCCATGCAATAGCAATTCATTCAGCTTGCATTCATCCACTGTTAGCTTTAATCCCGAGCTTGGCAGAAAATAGAAAAAAAAGGTTGGTGCAATCTGCTTTTGTTAAGGGGCATTATCTGGGGGAAATACAATTGAGTGAAGCAGAAAATTCATACAATAGACTATTTTCTAAAAGATTATCTGTTGAACAAGCATTTATTTGTTGGAGGGGTTCTTACAGTTGGTAACAGGTGGGGAAAACTGATTGGGAAGGATAAAGAGTCTGGGTAAGAGAATAAGACTGTGGGACACGCGACAGGAGTAGATGGCAGGGTAGCTGAGAGATGACATGTAGGAGGAGACTGGTAGCCCTGCTTGCCCCTGTTCAGCAGTGGCAGTCCCACTCTGGCTGAAGTGCCTTTCCTTGCTGTTGCATTTCCAGGGTCTTGCTCCTGAGGTCCCTTTTTAACAGGGTGCCTTTTGGAACTGCTTTGAGCTAGGTTAAATGCTATTTATTAAAAATATTGGCAACTGCTTGACAGACCTTGCCTTCTAAACTGTACTTGAAGAAACTGTGAACAGTTCATGCTGCTCTCAGTTTTTACAAAGCAGCTGAGACTTAGTCACAACACTGGGAATTATTTTTGCCCGGAAATGCTAGAGTTGTTGCAGTTGCTTCAGAAAAAGAATTTCTGAAGATATCCCAGTAAAACCTGGGATAGGATATCTGGTTATTTGAGAGTGGCACTTTCCTCATAGTCCATACACTTTGCTGTCATTCCTTCAGGGAGATTCAAATGTGTTGCCACGGAAAAAAACTCTGGTGTAAGTGTATAGTTGATAAGCAACAGTGTGGCAACCCTCCAGGCAAAGTATCTTCCTGCAGTGGAAGTGCAAGGTGTATCCAGGTGCTAGCAATAAATAAATAAAAGTAATAATTTCATCTATTTGATGATCCACAAAAGATTCTCAGAAAAGGATATGTTTTATATTGCCTGAATGAAATGTGGGTAAATATTGTTACACTTTTGCTTTTGACTATATTATTGGCATGTCCTTTTGCCAAAAGAGGGGAAGGCTGCTCTGCATTTAGGATAAGTGTAGAGGAACTGTAGACGAATGAAGGTGGATTAATTAACATTGATAATATACAGTTGTGGGCTTGCTTCTGGGGCAGTGGGTTGGCTGATGTGGATAATGTACAACTGTGGCTTGTTCCTGCTAAGTAGCTAAATAGCACTGAGGAGCCTGGAAGAGAAGGAGCACTGGGTGAAGAGAGGAGACTGGATGAAGAAGAGCCCAGGGATGTAGGAGCAATGAGGAGAGGCCCTGGGAGAAGCTGAGAGAAGAAGGGGCCCTGGATGAGGAGATGCTGGCTGGAGGAGAAGCCAGGAATGCAGATGTAGCAGAGGCAAGAAGCAGGGTGGACTGGCCTGAAGAGGATAAAGAAACAGCACGGACAGTAGATGAACTCTTGGAACCTTGTGTGGGACTGGTGGTGGTACTGAGGCATGAGAGGGCTGGTACGGGACGATGAAAGCCTTGTTGCAGCCTGATAGTTTGGTAGTGCTGCAACAGATAAGGAAAGAGACTGTTAGTCATTGTTCCTGCAGCTGCCCTGCATTGGCATGCACTCTTGACTTACCTGGAATTTCTAAGGCTACACAACCAACGTGGCTTAGCAAATAAATTATCAACAGAGGGAACCAAAACTCTTCAGAGAGCAACAAATCTAGTAAAGGGGACTGCTAGGAAAAGGGAGATCATTAAGATGGAAACAGTCAGGACAATAGTATCATGAATACCAGTTAAGGTCATAAACCACTCAATGGGGAAAGGGAAAGGATAAACAGAGGAAGGCTGTTCATCTGGGAGGGTAACAGAGTAGCGTTGGAGAAGATCAAGAATAGAAATTAAAAGGGAAGGAGCAGATGCAATTGGGGCTGTTCAGAGGTACCTGTTGGTAGTCCTGTGCTTGATCACTGCTGCTTAGAGCAGGACAGCAAACATTACTTGGATCATAAGGCTGTCTAAATGCTACAACCAGAGAATGACTTGAGCACACATCCTAACAGAAGTGACATTATAGCTTGCTCATGTCTAGAAGTCATTGGCCTAGACTCATCTTGCCTAAGCTTTAGCAAGGAAGACGTCCAAGGTGATGAAAGTGACTTAGATTTTACATAGGATGAACTGTCTTTTGGATGTGCCTATTTCCTTCCCTAACTAAAAAGGGAGCTGCACATAACAAAGCTAATAACAAGAGTCTCAGGTGCTTCAAGGTATATTGGATGAGAATGAATGAAAATGTCTACAGCTGGTGCCCTTACATTTATGGCTAACAGTTGTATTTTCAAAAGTGTTTAGCCCCCATTCACATAATTTTTTGGAATGTCTAAGTCTTCAATGTTAGCCTTGCTACTTGCAGGTTTGCCGTATCAGTCAGCAGAAGGTGATTATCCCTGCTAGTGTCTTGCCAGAACATGGAGGCTAACTTCTCTTCATATGGAAAGAGACACAACAAGCAGCCAGGCCTTCATGTGATGCTAGTCCTCTTGTGCATAGACATAAACAGATAAATGAATGTGATTACAATCATAATCACAAGGAACTGCAGATCAGGGTATGTACAAATACTATAACAAGTACTCTTCTAATGTGAGACTTTCAATCACTGTGGAAACTATGACTGACTCAATCAGCCTGTTTTATCTCTTCTATCCCATAGACATGGTGATCGTTCATGGAGCTCCTGCTCATTACTGTCAGAGCATAGTTCAGTTTATAAAACACTCAGTAGCTTTTTTTTTTTTAAAAAAAATGGTTAAATCCAAGCTCCAGCTAATAAAAGATTTGCTAAATAAGCAAAGCATAAAATTAATTGCATTTTAATTAAATTTCTGAAGTTAATCACTGTAGAGAGTCACTGATAACATAGCACATGGGGGGCACTAGATAACAGATTACAACATGTTGCAATGAAATGGAAGTTTGAGAGGATTTTAATTGACTTAAAACTAGGGGAAACCTAACTTTTGTAAGTAAACTCTGGTCGCATGTAGTCAACTTCTTTATAGTATCACTGTAGTCAAATTACAAAATTTTGTGTTGCTGAGCTCTCCTAATGTTTGTCAGAACATTAAAAATTCACAGAAAATGTTTTCAGAGTTTGATGTTCTGCCAATATGATATGCTTTCTTGTTCAATCATCTTTGGTTTTTACATGGAAAGCTGGATGTTTTTGCCAAGACTTAATCATAGATATTAGCTGTATATTGAAAAAAGAAGGTAACCTGATAAATTTAAATGTAGGTCTCATCACCTGAAGTAAGATACCAGTAAAATTCAGACAGTACCATATAATAATGACAGGCATAAAACACCTCCTTTAATTTTTTGTCTGTGTCTTGAAATGTGGAAATGTGTTCTGGTTTCAGTACATTTGGTTTCCACTGTTTAACTTTTCTTTCTTGACTTTTTTTTTTTTTTTTTTTTTTTTTTTCTTCTGTTGCTCTCTGGAAACCTTTTTTTTTTTTTGCCTTTGTCAGCAACCACAGTGACAGTTGCCATATCACAAGATTCTATACATGACACTGTTCCTACCATTGTCCAGCTTAGATCCTTCTTCTAGTTCCTCCTCTGGTTTGTGGCTGTAGCTCACTTTCCTCAGTTTGGTCATACCTTTAGTTATTATTCCATCATTCCTCCTATTACATATTTCAACCATTTTTTCTCTCATATTGAATCTAAAATGCCTGGGTTTCATGCTTTCCTTGATACTCTAGGATCTTCTTGGGACCCTAAAAAGGCCCCACATCATGACAAAAATTAGAAAGTGGGTTGCAGCATAATAGGTTAACCTAAGTTGTTTTCATCATGTTTTGTAGTACATTAACATCAACAACAGATCGAATTTAAAGATTATCCCTACTTCTTTTCTGCAGTGCGTCAAAGTAGCCATGTTAAGTGATAAATTCATGTTAAAAGTACTTGCTCATTTATTGGATTCTTAGGATGTCTCCAACAAGGATGTTTTTTACTTGGCTTTAAACTTTGCCAGTCAGTCAGGTTCCTTGTAGATGCTCAGTTTCTAGCTGGAGTGGGACCTGTCACACACCATGACCAATATTGCCCTCCCATTTTGATGGAATCCTGCTTTCCCACTTTCTCAAATTATCCAGCAAAGAGCTGATAAGGATACCAGAGAAACTCCTTTCCAGTATAAAAATTCGGCTTAGAAGCTAATGAATGCCTCTCATGACCTAACAATATTTATTACATGAATGATATTCATCTCTTCTTAGCTAAAATTTACCAAATACATTCAGTCAAAATTCATCTCACCTTTGTTTCTGCAAATTGAGGGTCTCAGACTTTTTAAAACAGATGCAAGACTATTTGAATTGATGTAGCTGGACAAAAGCAATTGAGTAGAAAGGTCAAGTAGAGTATTTTTTCTATGCTTGCTGGTCCATAATGAGTGATTGCACTGAAGTTTGTAGCTTAAAGGGAACATAGAAACTACTTGTATTTTTAATGAGTAACCTGCCATAAAGGTCTGTTTACTATTACATTGAAAGAGGAACTTTTGTGATTACAGATAGGTTATTAAATTACATTATTTACTTCACAACAAAAATGGGACCACAAATGTATCTGTGAATATCAGATACATAAATGCAACCTGTGCTTATCTGGTATGAACTTGTGTATACTAATGAACTTAACTCCTCTCTGAGCTGCATTATCAGCTGCTGTTTGATTTGAAAGCTGCTCTTGAGTATCCAAGTACACACAATTGCTGATTTTCCAAGATATCCATGTACAGAACCAATCAGCTGTAAGAAAGAAGACTGAACAGTCCACTCTTGAATGCAAAGCAATTATGAGAATACCAAATCAGATAGTCATAAAGAGATAGGGAGGTGAAAATATAACATTGACTAAAATGACCAAATGTTAGTTCCTAAAGATATTCATTTACAAATCATCTTCTAGGAATCTTATTTTCTATAGAAGCAGTGTATGGTGTCTTTGTGCCTTCATTTGTATTACCCAGAGTTTTTAAAAATCATGTTTCTTTTACTTCTCCAGTGAAATAGATGTTTTTACATAGAAACATAATTTGTTGCACTGATTTACTACTAATTTCTAGAAGGAAAATGAAGGGTTTATTTCTGATTCTGGATGGTAATTTCTACTGAGTTATATTCACTTGTTCTGTTTTAGATGCATGTATCCGTACACAACTAGATGGGGGGTTTTGCTCACTAAATCAATACCAGGAGATTCATTACTGGCTGCAAAACTCTTTATGACAAAGAAGTGCGAAGAATCAGATGGAAGGAATCTGCAGGAAGTTCCATACTTCTGTGAAAGGTTAGGCTGATGTTTATGTTCTGTGGCTTTTGCTGAGGTTATATATAAAGGCATCTTCTCAAGATGTAATTTTTTACTTTTCTTGGACAGAAATATCTATGCCTGTATTGTATGGTCACATGCATCTACAGTATGCCAGTTATTAAATATGATCATACTGTCTAAAATGTACAGGTAGAATCCTGTTAAAGTAAAAACTGGTTTTATTTACCTTAATTTTTCTGTTATACAATATATGTACATATACGCACATAATTCTGCAGCTGTACTTCTGCTTAAGGCAGCAACCCTGTTTATTTTCTGTGCAACATGACCTGTCTAGTCACAGTGTGTCACATGCTGTGCTTTTCCAAAGTTTACACAGATTTTTGTTGAAGGAATATTGTAGAGATTCAGGATTTCACAGATGCATCACAAGTTATGTGTGTGTTCTATCAGTGATCAGCTGCTGCTTGTGTTCTTGTTTCAGTAAGCCAGCATCCAGAGAGCCCAGAGAAGTGTTAAAAGTTCTTACAATTTCTAGGTGGGATTTCCAAATGGCAAGAACAACATGGTGCAGGAGCCATCAGACTTGGAGTTCAATTTGAAACAATGAATTAGACACCTTGTGTGTTTAGCTTTGTTGGTTCTTTAATTCCATCTTAGTCCTGTTTTAGGTTTCAGAGCAAGTTCCTCTCTAGACTTAATCTTTCATTCTTTTTTTGATGCTAAACAGGATGACTCAGCTACCAGACTACTTTGCTACTTCTCATAACAAAGCAAGTCAGTTACTTCTTGAAAAATCTCTTTTCCTTCTTCAAAATGCAAACATTATAGAATATTACAACTAATGAAACTGATTTAGTTATACTGAAAGAAATTTCCTTTTTGAGCTTTGAAGATATTAAGACAAGCATAGAATATACTTTCTTAGAGAGTTTAGCTGGTTTGGTAGAAACTGTAACTGAAAACATTGATAAGAAGCAGAATTAGAAATAATTTAAAGAGTTATTATTTAACAAAAGAGGTACTTGGCATCTAGAAAAAAAAAACAAACTAGATCATGCTCAACAAATTTGTTTCTATATTTTAGATTGCTATGTACTAGTGCAACTAGTAATTATTTTTAAGAAGCTTATAACTGATTTCAGTGCCATAGGATAATAAGATAGGATTTGA
Source organism: Ibycter americanus (assembly GCA_035590275.1). Classification (NCBI taxonomy): domain Eukaryota; kingdom Metazoa; phylum Chordata; class Aves; order Falconiformes; family Falconidae; genus Ibycter; species Ibycter americanus. The sequence goes on along the minus strand of JAVJGI010000060.1, from coordinate 53,941,401 downwards.
ATCAATATGTAAAAATGAGAAGGAAGTAAGAATGGAAAAGGCTTAGTAAATAGAAAATGTGGAGAGTGATAAAGAAGGAGTATACATCCTGAATATGACAAAGAGGCTAAAAATTGCCTTTGTTAGTGTCACGGATGCAGTCATGCACCTCACTCGTTGAAAGAGAAGCAGCAATATACTTTATTGATACAACAAAGTTCAGCGGTAAATGCGACAGTGGTTTAACAAGATTCGATGGCAAGGTACGCTTACTGCACAGAGGACAGAGTCAGACAAAACTGTCAGGGAGACCCTCCTGTTGAGTCATGAGCTTCAGAAAGGACCCCCTCTGATTCTAAACTACTCAGAGAGGAGTCTAGGTGGATCTGGACTCAATCCTGGTCCCAGGCATAGTCCTTAGGTACCATGTTGTCATCCATCCCCCAAAGTAAGATTAAACTGGATCTAGCCAGCCGGTGGTGGGGGAGGCACAACACAGTTAAACAGTTATATTGGAAAGCAATTTTAAGAAGCTTCAGAAAGTTAGAATAAAAAAATAGCTTAGTGGAAGTGGTGTGTTAGATGTTTAAAAAAAAAAAAAGTGGAAGATGAAAATTCACAAGCAGATTTTAATGGGAAATTGAATAGGAGCTACATAACTAATGTCTATCAATGAGGATTTTAACAGGAGTCAAGAATTTATCAGGAGACAATTTAAAATACATAATTGTTATTTGTTATTGTTATTGTTTTTATAATTAAAACAATTATAAATTGTTTTAAATTAAAAAAAACATTTAATTGAATGTTTTGAGTGTGGAGTTTTGGGAATATTTCTTAGTTATCCTTTAATTAAGATGAGCCAATGTACGTGTTTTTCCAGTTATAAGGCATATTCATTGGCAGAGGGAGTAGTGCCTGTCAATAACAGATATTTATGAAAAGGCAGCTTTAGGGACTGGGGGACTGAGTTATGGATGTCAATACATAATTTTGATAAAACAAAAATATAAATTGGAGATTACTCAGCTGACATCTATACCTTCCAGATTTAAAATATTTGAACAGGCTGAATTTGGGTCTCTGAAGTCTTCACTGGGATGGGAAGATGTAGCATTAACTCTACAAACTTTTATCTTCAAACATTACATGGAGAAAATACATCCTTTGCATTGTAGTGTCTGATATGACCGTCAACAAGGGTTGCTACCCAGCCTGGTTTCTTTTGGGTCTTCTTTCAGACTAGTTGTCTTAGCTGCTTGTAAAACAAAGTAATTTGGGGTCAGGAAGGGGACAGGTTGAGTGAAAGAGTACAATGGGAAGAGAAGGGACATCAGAGTCCCCTAGTGCTGAAGGAACAGGGAGGTTAAATTTTTTAGTGAACTTTGTTTACACAAAGAATGAAAGAACTCACTGCTAACCCTGTGGTTGGAAACAGTTTTTGGGATGCAAAGTATGAAGCTATCCAGTGAATACACTGTTGGGCAGGGAATGGCTGGCAAAAAAAACTGTTCTGGAATGACGTTATTCCTTTTTGCTAATTTTTCTTTATAATTGAGCTGAGAATGCCCATTATAATTCATATTATAAGAAATGTAGATGCTGATATTAGTGTTTAAGCAATTCCTTTCATTTTTCTTTTTATGATATTTTTAAATAGTATTTACTGTTGAATGTGTTTATTTAATTGATAGAATATTGATATAGTTTCTTATTGAACAGTTGAAAAAGTGCAGTTTTTTAACCTTTATGGAAATGTAATGATGTGCAAAGTACCAGAAAGCTTGCCAGCTCAATTTTTTACGTACAAATGGAAACACTATATGCAATATATTAAAGCTTAAAGCAAGATGGGAAGTGAAGTAGCATGCTTACTAGTGTTTTTACGTGTTTGAAACCCTGGGGGTAGGAGATTGGAGCAATTGGGAAAAAATTATGTTACAGTAAGTGTATAAATTCTAAATTTTTTTCTAATAAATGCAGTAATAAAAGACTTATGGGAAACCTAGAGATTTGTGAACAAAATAATTAAAATTATTACAATCCATTATTTTAGCATTGAAAGACGTTACAGAAAATGCTAGTTTTAAATAGTATCTCAAATCTTTAAAGGGAGTAAGTGTCTTAATATGAGATTTAAATTCAACTGCAAGCCCATTTTTCACACTGGCTATAAAACATTGTGGAAGGAAAGCTCAGATACTTCAGAACAATTACTCCTGATTGATCATAGTTTATTGCAGGCAAATGATCCTTATCATCTTTATCATCATCAGATATAGGCTTCATAATTAATGTTGGTGTGTGGAATACTGTAATGACCTGCTTGCTTTTGCATTAAAACAACATGTTGCTGTTGTTCAAAAGCAGAGGTGGACAGATTTTTACTCCATTAGGCACAATTAGTTTCATATGTTTGGTCTTTGCAGGTGGCTGGTGTGCAGGCAACACATCATGCACTTTGTTTACTTTGCGTTGGTTGGCGGTCTCCTGAGGATCTGTGTGCAATTAACACAGGAGAATAATTTACATCTTGAAACAATGGGGAGTGTGTGAAATAATACTGCTTTAAAATGTCATTTCCCCCATTCTTTTCTTTGAAATCAAGGAAGTTTATCTTTCTTAATAAAATAAGAATAGTACACTGTTTCAAAAAAAGCCCATTTGTTCCCTCTTCCTCTTGTATCTATTTTCCACATTTCCAAGGAAATTTGTCCTTGATAAGAAATAGGTGAGAAAAGACTGTTTTTTTCAGTTTGTTTGTTTTATAATGAAACTAAAGCTTCACTGGTGCAAAGAAATAAAACAGCTGTTTCATCATTTCAGCTTGTGAAAAGGGTTTCAGATTTCAGTAACTTATTTGAGTCTGCGTCAGATGGCCGAGTTTAGATCAGACAATAGAATAAAAAGTGCTGTTTCTGTGGCTACTCACAAGCAAGATTCAGGACTCATTTTCTCTCTGATGCTTAAGGTGAAAACTGCAGAGCTTCTTTTCCTGCTTCTGTCTCACTAAGAACTTTGTTTATGAACATTATAACACATATAAGGAGTCATTGTCCATTATGACCTTTAGTTGCTGTACAAGAATGTGTGTATGATTGCCCACTGAGCCATGGAAGTGTGAAATTCAATAATTTACAAGTTGTGGATTTCTACTTTGCTTACTAGCTCTTGTAGGCATCAAGCACAACATTTCTCAAATGAATTATTAAAATTAATGTCCCATCCTTATCACCACAATCCCCTCACTCCTAGATGTGTGCCTTTTGTGGCCAGACTGTCACATTTCATGGGAAATGCGCCCCTGGATATTTTATTTCTCTTTCAAGGAGACTCCTTTCAATTTGAGGAGATTTCTGTGAAGTTTAAATTCAACAAAGCTGTCAAAGGAAAGGGCTGAGGATAAGAAGAAAAAAAAGATTGTTTTTGAACAGTTACATAGAATTTAATAGAATTAAAAACAACAAAATGAGATCTATAAAAATCTAGTAAGAATTCTGTGGGAACCACTCTAAAACCTTGCAGAGATTAGAGAGTCGTGTTCTACATTGCCTCACTTTTAACCATATCATAGATTCTATTCTGATATTACACTGAGCTACTAAATGTTATAAGACTGGTCTACAAACTCAAGGAAAATGGACTTAGATAATCATGTCCCAGGCTGTGCAGAGTAACTTATTTCAGTTTGGGAAGTTATTTGTTTTCCTGTTCGATTGTTGTCCTTTGGTGCCATAAAAATTATTTGAGAAGCTGGTATCAAAAGTGGCTGTACATTCCATATTAGACTGATGTTTATCTGGGGCATCAAATAATTGAGGCAGTAAAAGATTTAGCCATAGCGGGTGATGTGAATAGTTATGAGGGACGTGGAAAGGAAAACAAAACCCACAGTGGAGACGCAGTTGACTGGCTTCCTTGACACCCATGGCTAAATTGGTAATGTCCAAAGTAGTTTGAAATTATTTGCTGTATATAACTTTCAGGAGCTCAACTGACAACTCATTCCTGTGTCAGAAATCTTTCTAATAATCATCATTATCATTTTTATGGTGCTTTATTGGGGGTCAGTGCTTCATATGTTTAGTTTTAATAATCGGGTAAAAAAAAGAATCACTGTTTTTATAGACACAGGCACCTAGAAGACTAGTGAGCATGGTGCAGAAAGCCACTTTCTCTTATTTTGTCTTGTACTTCATGTCTTAAAGAGCCTCTTTGTGCTGGTTTTGGTTGGGTTACAGTGAATTTTCTTCATAGTAGTTAGTATGGGCTATGTTTAGGATTTGTGCTGGAAACTGTTGATAATACAGAGATGTTTTCCTTAACGCTGAGCGGTGCTTGCACATCTTCAAGGCCTTTTCTGCCTCTCACCCCACCCCACCAGCGAGCAGGCTTGGGGGGGGCACAAGCAGTTGGGAGGGGACACAGCCGAGACAGCTTGCCCCAGCTGACCAAAGGGATATTCCATACAATATGATGCCATGCTCGCCATATTAAGCTGGAAGAAGAAGGAGGAAGAGGGGCACATTCAGACTTACAGTGTTTGTCTTCCCAAGAAACTCTTACGTGTGATGGAGCCCTGCTTTCCTGGGAATGGCTGAACACCTGCCTGCTGATGGGAAGTGGTGAATGAATTCCTTGTTTTGCTTTGCTTGTGTGCACAGCTTTCGCTTTACTTATTAAACTGTCTTTACCTCAACCCACTAGTTTTTTCACTTTCATTTTTCCAACTCTCTACCCCATTCCAATCAGAGGGGAGTCAGCGAGCTGCTGTGTGGTGCCTAGTTGTCAGCTGGGGTTAAACCAGGACACTTCATTTTGAAATGCAAAGGGAAACACCATACCAAACCTCTTGCACCCTGAACATTATACCTTGCATCTTTTCCTGTGAAGTGGGAAACACAGCTTAGGAAATAGCAAATGAGACTCAGTGTGCAGTGTAACTTAAATTATCTTGTGCAGACTCTGGCAGCTGGTTTGGGGGTGTTAATACATGCTAAGGTTCTTTTGGTCTTTGCTGCTGTATGCATGAATCATATTGGATCTCCTGATATAAATCTCTGCATAGACCTATGAGCGTGCTGTGTGTCTAACTCGTCCGCTGGTGGGGAATGATCAAAACATGCATGTTGCAAGACAGTGTCTACTCTGGAGAACTTGCAATGTCTTATGTTGTTGGAATAGGACAAGATGTCCTGGGAGACAGAGAAAAAAATCTACATAGGCATATGCAGACATTCATGTATTAACTCTGCCTATGCTCTGAGTATGATGTATGTGTGATATGCACCAGGCAGCACCATGTTGACTCTGCAAGCAATGTTAGTAACGCTCTGTGACCTTATTGATACACTCCATCTCTCTACAGACTGCTATCATTACTTTCTATTTCAAAACAATGTAGCCTTCCAGTTTTAAGTGGGCCAGGACAAAGCAACAGGAGATACAACTGTACAGATTTTCTAATACATTTTATTAAACAGTGATATGGTCAAAGACTTTGAAACAGAACATATATATTTGATTTTCTTCACCAGACACAGACTAAAAATATGTCATATTTTGAATTTATGGAGAAAGATAGTTTTTTGGTGGACATATGGTATCAGAAGCATGCTGACTGAATAGTGGTCTCAGTAAGTAGCTTTCAGTAATAAAACTGATACCACTACCTTCAACTGGAATCTTAGGTAAGTCCATAGCATAATGCATCGTGAAGTAAGTCACTGGAGCCCGACTCTTTTAGAACAAAGACATTTGTCAGACAGCTGTTGCATATTTTACAGTGTCATCTAGAAGTGTTGAGTACTATAGCATGACTCACTCACAAAAAGTCTATGATTCTTTACAAAACCTAAAAAAAGTAATCTTTTTATGTTTTATATTACTCAGCAATGTGCTAGTCTTTTATAGAGTTGCACAGGAAGACAAAGGTCCATAACTTGAATTTACAATTCAACTTTCACCACTATGAAATTCGTAATACATTTTTTAATTGAAGCAGCAAAAATGTACTTCATTGGGTGCATTTCAGATTTATCATTGAAAGAGCTCTGCTGAAAATGTTGGAGAAAAGCAGAGTAAAAAACTTACAGTTCACGATTATAACTGTTGAAGGATACAAGGACGAGAAAAAAGTTAGACTTTACTGCCATTTTTCTGAGTTCAGACCAAGAAAGTTTATACCATTTCCCAAGTCTCAATGCAGCTTCATTTTAAAGTAAAGATGTTAAAGCAGTCTGTGGAAAAATTGCTCACTGCTTACATACAATGGCAGAAATGCCAAATATTGGATTTTGAAGATTCTGTGCAAATTTGCTGCTAAAAACCGGGGTCCCAACTCTGCAGTGGACTTAACAGAGAACCCTCTACCCAGAAGCAGACCACTAATGCTACAGGCTTTGAGGGTCTGCATTTGTTGTGTTCACATATAAGATTAATATTTTTCCATTTCACACCTGTTCCTTTTGTATCTGATGAAAATCTTCTTTATCAAAAGCAAAATCAAGATAAATGTTTAAACATCTAGGAAGCAGGATTTGACACTGAATATAGAAAATAATGGTTTTAATAACGGTGGAGATTTTTTTCTTTTAAAATGTCCTTTAATACTCTATAAAAATCCAGTAAAAGTTTGCATTTAATAGTATCAAAGTATAATTTTTACCTTTGCTTTAAATTTCAATAATGTAAACATTTTGTGGTCTAAAAAGGATCTGGATGTTGAAAGAAATGTTCTACACACAGCACGTTTTCAGCTGATTTCTAGTTTTTCAGGAGAAAAAGAAACTTTCATTTTCTTAGACTAGAATATGCTGCAATGGGCTAAATGTGACTGTTTGATTAGTTAGATAAAATACACTTCTTTTTTCCTTGAGAAACCTGCACAGCAAATCTTGAAAGGTTACCTTGTTATTTCTAGGTTTAGTCAATTGTAAAATAAATTACTTATATTCACACACATACTGCTTTATAACAGGAGTAGAGGAAAGGCTGCACATACTGAGGATTCTATATTTCAGATTCAAGAAAAGAATAAAAGATGCTGGCTCTGAAAATTTAATGTACATCTCCTACCACCTTAATGATGTCTCATGGAGTTAGTCCAAAATGTATAAAAGAAAATCTTTGACAGCTTTTTTCACTGTCACCTCTAAAATTATTCCCCTAAAGTTTTAAAATGTTGTATACATGAGCACACGCACAGACATGCATGAATTTAAATAAGGTAGGTGTTATTATTGTTGTTGTTCTTGTTTTGGTTATTATTATATTAAGTACTCTGAAAATACTGAACTTCAACAGAAACATGAATGCTGAACAGGTATACCAACATTTCCATATAGTAAATATCTCCAGACCAGAGGCACCCTTGTACTTACCCACGTGAGTAGTTTCAGGGATGTTAATGGTGCTACACGGATAGGTAAAGAAGGCAGGACTGTGTAATTAATTTTATTTCCAGCTGTTGAGATTTCAGACTATAATTCTAAGCTCTCTAAGCAAACATCTTTCTTTTCTTTACTTCTTTCCAGGCAAACTGATCAGAGGTGCTTTGGGGATTGGCTGTGTGCCCAGTTTCCACAAATGCCAAAGACTTCTGCACATTGAGTTAATTAAAATTGACTGCTTGTCTTAGACAGAAGAAACAGGCTAAATTCTAGCTTGTTCTAAAAAATGATTGAACAATTTAGGCAAACAAAATAACTTGCTACCAAGCTAGGGAATAAAATAACGTATTGCTTTGCCTTGAAAAAACAGTTCATATTTATATTTTGTTTTCACTTCTACCTCAAAGGCTTTTTTCTGTTGTTTTAGGTGTTGGTTTTTTTCTTTACCCTGCTGCAGTGAATTGTAAGTTGCTAGATATGTGTATCCCAAGGACAGGAAGACATATATCAAATGAAGGATATAGACAGATTTTACAGACTGAAGTTATAAATGACAATAAAAATGTCTAATCTTGCAGGTGTTTAAGCCTTACAGGCATCTCCCCTTTTGACTGAACCTTCCCCAGTGCCTGATGTGACTTTCTCACCCAGTGCACCAAAACTGCTGCAGTCTACACAGCTCAGCAGCTATCACATGCCTAAGAACAGCCAAGTACCAAAGGTCTCCGAAGGACATGTAACATGCATTTCCTGAGAACTGACTGACTTTGACAGTAGAGCTCTCAATGAACTAAAAACATGTTTGAGATTTACAGCATTCATACACTTCGGTTCAATACCTTCTTCAGGTTAAGGGGTTAAAATTCACACATTCCTGAAGGTAGTTTTGCTTCTAGGGTGTACTGTGGGCTGAGGTTAGCAAGGGGAAGCACTCCCTACTTCTCCTGCTCCTCTACAGGAAATATTACATGATTCATAGGAATATACAGAAAGAGGTGAGAGAAGAAATTGGTGGGGAGTGAGAAAAGAAGCACTAGAAAGTACATTATGCTATAATTCAGCATTTATAGTGTTCATAAATTCTGTCTTTGCTTCAAGAGGCTCTTTTATACTTTTTAGTAACCAGTCTTCTGGAGAAAAAAGATTAGCAGACTTGAAAAGACACCCATAATTGACTATTTCCCTGATGAGTGCCCACCCCACAAGGTTACAGAGTCATGTGCTGGGTGTTCCTAATGCATCTTGAAATCTCCTTTTTATAGTTGTGAATCTTCATCTGGCAGATAAAGTTTTCTGAACAAAAATGGCCTATAATTTGTTAGAGCATTCTTCAGGGGAAAAGTGACATGAGTTTGGTGGTAGATGACACCGTATCATAGCTTTATTTTAACAGAAAAGGCTTTGGCTTTTGAAAAGATTTATCTCAGGAGAGGGTTCCAGCCTCTGTATATGAAAGGAGTAGTAGCGTCTCCTTATGTGACTAATTCCCCAGCCGCTCCTTAGGGTTTCCTATTGATTTTATATATGTCACTTCCACAGCACTCTGGCTGTTCTGGTTTGCAATTTGAGATTTTAGCGTTTCCCTGGGGATGTAACAGATACCCTCAAATTAATATATACTCTCAAAATATTTTTTTTAATAGTATATTTCTGTGTTTTCCCAAGAGCCGTCTACTAACTGATGTTACTGCTTTATCTACATAACTGTGATAGTGTGGAAACGTGTCAAATCCTTTTCATAAGAGCAGTGTGATATTAATTTTACCTTTGGGAATGATCTGAGGATCTAAATAGAATTATTAAGTAGTCCTGGTAGTGTATTCAGAATACAAGCATGGAAGTAGTCAGGCAGACTAACGTTAGCCTAGGGGTGTTAATCTCTCCAGTGTTCTTACAAGACATGGGCTTACAGGCCTTAGGAACTAGTTTGGGAGGAGGACCCAAGAATCAGCTGCTCATGTGCAGGGGTTCTGTTTGTGCTCAGCAATGCAAGCAGGACTGGTCTGAACATATCAGGCTCCTGGTAGAAGAGAAATAAACTTTATCCACAATTGTGCTTTTCTGATGGTCAGATCTCAATGTGCCTGTGCTCCAGTATCTGTAAGTCTTGCCAAGCTGGTAATGAATCAAGCAGGGTCAAGTGGTCAAGAAGGGTCTCAGTATGTGTCTTGACAGTGAAGGAGTTATTGTGATTTTGTACCAGCTTGGACTCAGCTTGGATGGATTTTCTTCTTCTTCAATTCATTCCTTAGCCTTATCCATGCACAAGTGGTAGTTGTCTTCTGATTGACTATTAGTAATGTCATTTTTCGAGTTCCATTTTTATTTGTTAACATCAAGTGGAGAAACATATTTGAATTGTTGCATATGGGAAATGTATTTGCTACATGTGCCTTTGCTTTAACTAAGTGGTGCCAGGCCATAGCCCTTCGGAGAAGAGCAAGCATAGATCAAACTTATACAGATGTATTCTAGGGTACTGTCAGCATACATCAGACTGAAGTTTCTACATTACAGGTGTTATAAGCAAGTCCAGAGAAATAAGTTGGAGGCCCCATCTTGTTTGATGTTCTTATGCACATCTTTGTGTATACATGTGATATTGTAGGCCTTTTGGCTTCTTAAGGATAAAACAGAATTTTCTGCAGCTTCTTGACAATTCACAATTCATACAGATATGCTTCTGGTCTGAATCACTTATCGCGTCCTAGTCAGTCCAGGGATAATAATCTCCCTGGAAGAATGTTTTGAAAATACCCATTTTAGCTGAATGGCTTGGTATTTTTGGATTCAAGTACTACATGAGTCAAACTCTTCAAAAGGTGATGAAAAAAAATTCTAAAACTATTTTTATATACATATTTTATAGAACATGGTATAATATCACACCTAGTTTATGGATGGCAAAGTGAAAGAGGAAAAGTTCCAGTTCTGTTTAAATATGTGTCTTCCTTTCAGAAGCACTATGTTTAAACAAAGTTTTCTTTAACAGCTGATAAGATATTTGCTGCTCACAATTTATCTGAAAATGCAGCTACAAAGCAGAAAAAGAAAAAAATCCTATTTCAGGGAGGAAGGAAACTGAAGAGTGAGGAAAGACTGAGATGGGATGGAAAGAAAGAGGGAAGGAATGATTTTGGGAGGGACTCTGGAAGTATTGTATGGATGATGTAATGTAGAGATGTTGCCTGCAGGGATTTGTGTGCTGTGAAGATCGTTCTGTATTTTTTTGTAAAAGAAAAGATAACACAAAAAAACCTCAAAACAAAACCAAAAACAAACAACCACCCCCACCCCCCCCACCCACCCCCCTCCATGGGCTA
>JAVJGI010000060.1:53858501-53909845 GCA_035590275.1 Ibycter americanus | reverse complement strand
CGCCCCCCCCCCCCCCCCCCCCCCCCCCCCAAGAAGAAACAATGTATGTCTTTATTTAACAGTGAAAGCAAAAGCAAACACTGATAGTAAGAATTGTACAAGAATGTACTTTTTCTAAAGAGAATAAAATCATACAAGTCCAGCACATTCAAAGGGATCCATATTAATTATAAGAATGTGAGAGCAAAGTAGTAAGACAGTTAAATGGTTAAGAATACCACACCAGATTAGATATCGATCCCCCCTTTAAATATAGGAAGTAAAAAGCATTGTTTCAATTTTGGATTAATGAAGATATTTGGAACGCAAATACTCCTGCTAAAAAATATATGTTTTATATTTTTCTGAAAGGGTTATCAGGTATTTTGAAACAGTAAATACACTAAGTAGCCCACAAATTTCTGAATATTCTGACAGACATAATTTAGTGTTGTTCCCACTAAGATCCATGACAAAACAACCAAATTGAACTTGCTACTCAGTGTCACTGCTAATACTTTGCATGTGGAAAACAACATGATACATGAAAAAAAGTGAACTGGCTTGCAGCTAATGTAAGACTAACACTTTATTTCCTCTAAGTGTGAGGAAGGGGGAGAGGACATTTATCTACCCAGCAGATGTTATCTGGGAAGTGATAAATTCAGTTACACATTCCTTGTTTATCTGTTTTAGAATAGAGAAGGGAAAGGAAGGGAGGTGAGCCGCAGCAACTGAAAGAAAGCAAAAGAAGTGCAAAGCTTTCCTTTCTTGGCAGCCACAAGCCATTAGAGGAGCTTGGCTGCCCATGTAACCACAGCCTCGGGCAGCTGAATGCCTGCCCAGAGCAGAAATGGAGACACAAAGGGATTCAGATGCTTGTGGGATTATCCTGAAGTTGAGAGAAGACTTGTGATGCTTAAATGTTGAAGTTTCTTGCCTAGATTCCTCCAGTGACAAGAAAACAAAACAGAATCAAAAGTTTTCTCTTTCCTTTCTCTGATACAGTGTTGAAGATTGCTTGTAGTTTAATTTATTTGGAAGCAAATCTGAAAAGTTGTGTCTTTTGATAAAGCAGGCTAACATTTATTCTGGAGTTTAGTTTAAAATGAGCAGCTGAGAATCATATGATGCAGCTGGAGGAGAGGGGAGTTTGCTCAATGAACACAACTGCTTTGGAATACTATCGTTAGAGAAATGGTCTCTAAATAGCTGAGCCTCAAATCAGTTAAAATTTTACAGATTTGGATCAGAATTATACAAATGGAGAAGAGAAAGAAGCATGTGCTTCTGGAATAGCAACACCGCATGAAATTACAATAAATCAGAAGCAAAAAAAAAAAAAAAAAAAGGTGTTTTTGGTGACTGAGGCCAAGGAAGAAGCACAAATTTTCCATATGCTAAACTTTGTTTGAAGAAATTAATATAAATCTTTTATCAGTTAGTCTCCAAAACTGAATGATGGAAAACATTCAAAGTCCAGTGCTCTGCTCTGAACAAATGGGCTGTGCCTTGACATCTGCCTTTCAGTATCTTTCTCCCTCAGTGTTCAGACCTACACAGGTCTGCCATAAATAAAAGTGATGTGGGAAAACTAATGGAATATTACTTGTGTACTGTTCCTTTCATGACAGTGATGCAATGGATGAGGTTGTGTGAACCAAAACATTGAATTCCATATTGATAGAAATATAAATATCTGCTCTAGCATACTCTTCCTGCAAAGAAGGTGTTCATATAAAGGCTATATCAACAGAGATACATATAATATCAAGGATGCTGCTTACACTTTTTGCATGCAAACTATTCTTACTGAAAGTATGTTTTTCTTGGGAACGTTTGTTTCTACAAGTTAGCAGCTGTGCAGGCTCTGTGCTTACAGCGTAGTAAAGCAGATGGTTATTGCTCCATATTACATCAGGTGCATCCATATGCTAGGTGAAATGCTTAAGCATGACAGCCAAGTTTAAGACAATATTTAAAAAGAAAATTATGTTCCTCCTTCATGGTATTGCATGATGGTCAACATGCAGAAGGGTGGCTGGAACCATGACTCCTCCTGTAAACCTAAGAGGAAATAAATTACAAGGGTCACAGATTGTGAGAAGTGCCCAGGTAAAAGGCGAATGCAAAACAGGTGGAATAACTACTAAACTTTTTTACTCATTGCAATGATGGAACAGATATTTAATTTTCAGGATTAGCAAGGATCAGCCAGATGTCATAGCCCGTACATCTCTTAAAGACTTCTTTAAATCACAGTAAGACAATCATATCCCTAATATACAACATATTTACAATGATTAAACATATGAAGACAAATTAACGCTATTATAGTAATTTAGGAGAACAATTTCAGACATTATGAAAGCTGTGGGATACATCTTATATATGATGCTATTACCTTTTGTGGGGAGGTTTTTTTGTTGTTGTTGTTGTGTTTTATTTTTACTTCATACTCCTGTGAACATTCTCCTTATTCTGAAGCACGTCTGTTTAAACTTCTAGATCTGTCTACACTTAGATCTGTCTACACTCCTTCCTTCTACATTGATATTCCTGAGATATAGCAGCAAAAAATTAATAAAATTAATGATAAGGCTTTGTCCCCTCAGCATCACAGAAGTTCAGGGTGTTTGTATCCAGAGAACTGGCAAGGCATTCAGAACTTGATAACAGATCATCATGCTGAGGACCTGCTGAAAACCAAGAGCTCATGGGCCTTCTATAACCTAGGTAGTAATACAAATTGGAAATCAATAATTATCTAAAGCATAGAGTGCCTAACTCAAATTTGTATACCTGGAGAACCTAAATGCAGTTTCAAGAAGGGTACACACCATATTGTATAAAAATGCTAGAAGTCCATTACTCATAAAAAAAAACATTTTATTAAGGTCTCCTGTGCACTTAATCTTGCAGGGTTAAAATAATGATTAAGGATTTATTTACTTTTTTTCTTTCCCTTTCAGGAGCTTAATTTGTCTCTGGGATTTTGAAAATAAGCCTCTGGATGCTCCACCTTATCTCAGAATATGGAGGTTCCCTGAAAGTTCTGCTGGAATATCCTAACAATAATCTACTTTTTCTGAGTTACCTGGAAACATATCTAACATTTGGTGAGCTACTGTCTGGCAAAAAATCAGAAAATTGAAGCCAGTACCCATTTGCCTGGATTACAGAACTGTGAGAGGTATCGGCTGAACTAAGAGTTGATGTTCAATGAATCTGGTTTGGTCAAGAAAGCGCAACTGAGACCTTTCATTACAATTCTGTCCCCGCAGTGCAATGCAGTGTGATTCACGTATCAATGTGCTGAGATCTACACTGTTTTGTTGAATGATTTGGACTACTTTTGGAGACAGAAGAGTCACATACAAAAGACACAGAATTGGACTTAATTTCTCAATTTGTCTATCAGTCAAACTGAATTGACCTTGAGACAGCTATATCTCAAGTCCCTGTTTTCCATTACCTTTCTTATCTGTTAAGATTTAAATTAATAGAACCTTGCTATGTGTTTGTACAATACTTCACATAAACTAGCACTAGTCCAGAATAGGGATGGCAAAAGTTGTTCCTGCTTGTAGTGTCAACTCATTCCTGTTAAGAGTGATCTAAAATGAGCACAACTATCTGTGGGCATAAATGATGCACACAAAAATGGGAACACTACACCCTGCTTCAAATATAACTTCAATAGTTTCTTGGCGCTTATTTTCACAATTCTGTTCCTTTTTTTTGCGCTGTACACACAACAAAGTTCAAAGATTTCTCATTTTAATGTGATGGTGAGAATGGATTGACAGATAATTCTGTGTATACTCTTTATCAATGATCTGTTCCGGTGCTTATATTTGAATCTGAAAATATCAGAGAAAGAAGAGTGATTAGCTATTATAAACGGAATGTGTTGGGGTTTTTAATTCTGTTCTTCAGTTGCTGGGCATGCCTTTGTATGTAACACCATTACTGCATGCTGACTCAAGATCCTTGTTATACTCTCTTATTTGAACACTAAATTATTTGATCAACTTCTAGCTGATTCACACATTCTTTACTACTAAAACATAACCTGATCTTGAGTACTGAAGTTAAAGACTTAAATTCTGATGCATCCAAAATTGCTTGTTTCTCTGTTTAAAAGACTGTTTTTAAAAGGCTTTGTGGTAATTTATACCAATTTATCATGCCCATGTGCCAGAACTGACTCTCAGTCCACAATTCACCAGCAGATTCGATTCTCTGCACAACAGTGTATGGTTGTTGCAAAAGGGCAACAGAAATAATGAGAGCACACATTGTTCTCATAGATTAATGACCCAAGATTAATTAATCATGGTACAGTATTGGTAAAAGACATGCAAAAGACCATGCTTTAACAATTTTCTTTAAAGGTCCTCTAAACTTTAAGGGCAAATATTACTCACCCGCTGTCATGACTTAGCAGAACGGACTACTTTAAACTTCAGACTTCTCTTCACTGTTTCCCAAAATAAAGTGCTGAATCTAATAGTAAGAGATGATTTATTTTTTATGTTATTAATTATGTTCATCTTTACTGATGATATTACAGAATAAAATCAGTTTATCTCATCATGGTGCAATTATATTACATTTTCCATTTGAAATACTAAAACCTCTACACATCACTATATACTGTCAATTTGAGTTGCCAAATGATGGCAACATGAATAATACCCACCTATTTCTCTGAGGATTTGGGTTTGGATTAATTACTGGACTTTCTGTGGACAGGAAACAAGAACTTAAAGGTAACATATAGAAATTTTGGTCCATCTAATAACAATCCCATGAAGGTGCCTTTACTGAGGACAGGCATTTCTACACATATGCCCGGAGCAATTGATTGCTACCTGATGCCTATGTATCTCAAGTGGTGTGGTCTGATGTGTATTTTCAGAGGGCAGGTAACACTATTCTAGATGCGGTAGCTGTGGCTGCTGCTTTCTCTGTAAACTTTGGCAGAAGAGACTGTTCTTTTCTGCCCATAGAATAATCTACTTCTGCCCGTGTCTGGGGATTTTTAAGCCTACACCTTTCATATTTAAGCATATGGGGCAAGATGTTGTTAGTATTGGTCTTTTGTGTGCCATTGTGTGGTGCATGTTCTGGCTGCATAGTCTAGGACTCATTGGCCAACAGAAGACGGAGGCCACAGATGAAGTTGAATTGCTGTGAAAGAGTTAAGATGCCCATCTGAGAGGGGATTTTCTAGTTCTGCAGCCTTTTGTTCCTGCTTTTCAACACCTCCCTTGTTTTTTGCCCAGTATCTACTTATATAAAATGCAACCAGACCAGGGGATGAACTAGGGAACAGCTACAAGTTGCAGGATGAGGCAAAAAACTCCCACCAAAACCAAACAAAAACACCAAACAAAACAAAAAAACCTACCAAAAGACACAGGATATGGGAAATGTGTGTTTGAATCCTTTCTGGTAACAAAACCTATTACTTTATATGACAAAGGTTTTCCCAATGCAAATTGCTGCCACTAGGTAATTATATAAAACAATATTCCTCCTTTAGCTGTTCTTTAAATAGCAGTGCATCTGAAAGAGTTTACAGGGCACTTTTCAAGACATGGGAAGACTGGGTCACTACTCCCCCATGCCTTCGGCACTCATCCACTCAACCTGTCCAGCTCCAAATGCACAAATTACTTTTTGTTTAGGGTGCAAAGCACACCTCACTTTCAGCCATGAGTTGGTTACAAATCAGGGGCATTTCATTCAGGTCTCTTAGGGAATTTTCAGGCACCTAAGACTGACTCTGGATCATTAGTGCATCTTTCTGGTAAGCAGATATGCATTCAGCTAAGTGCAAAGTGTTTAGCTGCCTGTCTTTCAGTGGGAAATGCACAGATGCACTCCTGCACGTTGGCAAGATAATGTACCCATGGGAATCTAAGTTTTCCATTACCTTTTCTATCCTTTTAGCTTGCTTTTGTGCTTTGCAGTGCCATAGATTTAGGAAGCAAAACCAGGGAACAGCTGTAGAGCCAGTCTAGTTAAATACCACATATACTGTCACTTCTCTTCTAACAGTATAATTAAACAGAAATTAGAATTTGCAATGTGTTGACATTTTATCAATTAAAGATAGACAGGGGAGAGATGGAAGAAAAAAAAAAAAAAAGCTTTTGTGATGTCAGTTAATTCCATGAGGTTACTTAGAAATGTGGCTTGTTACATCCAAGATATAAGGAATTTAGTGTGTTTATTTTTATTTTCTGTTTTTGACGTGCAAAGTTCAGTAGATGCTTATTTTCCATTATGTCTTGTCATTTTATGTCTTGGTTCACTGCTATGCTTTTCCAGCTGTTCCTTTGGAAAAAATAATAACATCTCAGTCAAGCAAATGCACTATGGTGGGTTCTACAGTTTGGTAAATTCTCTAGTGCAACTTCTGAAAAAAGATTTTCAGCTTATTTAGACAGGATTAGATTCTTTTCCTGCTCTACTGTCCCTAAGAGTCAGTGTCTTTGTGGTATAGTTTAAATACTGGGACACAGTCTCTCTGCAGGATTTGCCACAGAGATGACACATTCTCCTCTTGACAGGTGACACCATGGAGATGACATATTTTCCACCAGCAAATTCCTAAGGGAAACTTATAATTAACTAGCCTTCCATGATCAGCATGGTTGCTATAGTTTAGTTACAGTTTACTTTTGCATTTCTCAGCAGTACCCTGAGGCCAAACAGGGGTAGTGATACATGTTTCTAAGCATTTCTATTTATTTTTCCTCAGGCATTAAGGCTATGGGAAAGAAGAGAATGGGAAGAGGAAGATGGTGCCAGTTTAGAAGGCGGGGAGGGGGTGAGGGGGGACCCCATCAAACAATGAATGCAGACAAAACTGGAAGATACAATATATTTAGATGACTGTAGAAGGTATTCTAGCTTAGCAGTCTGCAAATCCTATGAATGTTTTATTCAATACAAGTATTGGATAAACTGAAACAGGAAGCATATAAGCATACCTGACTGAGTTTGAACCGCTAAAGAAGTTCAAGCAGCATACATCTTATGATCAAGAAGAACTAGATATTAGAAACATGTTAAAGTAAGTGTGTTGTAGAGAATTCAGAGAAATCACACCCAGAGCAAGACGGACAATTCCAGGGCTCAGTGTTTACCCTGGTAGAGAAAAAATTTACTCTAATAGGTGGCTCATGTCAGACTGTATGCTTAGATTTTTTGTTTCTGTGGACCTCTGAGTTGTGATTCTTTCCTTCCTTTTGCCTGGGAGAAGGGGAAGGGAGAGAAAATGTGGCCTTTAGACTGCTGAGAAGTTTGCTTTTTGCTTGCAAATTATAGCTATGATATTTATCTAACAGCTCACACAAACATTATTTATTTTCTAATTATAGCTTCATTATAGTTTTTCTCTTGCTGTATTTCCCTGTAAACTTTGACTTTAAAAATTCCTCGTTAGGCTTTGATGTAGTCAATTCCTGATTTCCATCCACCAGCGCTATTGAAATATTGTTCGTGTCTTCCCTGCGAGGAATGAAATGAAGAACACTGTGGGGGGACTATAGCAGGAGTCTAGAGACATTAGGCAGCCAACGCACCCTGTCAGGTTAGTTTCATTTCCTCTAAAATGAAAACAGTTGGTCAAACAGGCTTTTCTTTCATCTCCATATTAAAGCCATAGACGCAGGTGGAATGCTGGCATGGCTAGTGTCATAGTTTAACCCCAGCCGGTAATTAAGTGCCACATAGTTTCTTGCTCATTCCCCCCTCACCCAGAGGGATGGGAAGGAGAATCAGAAAGGAATGTATAAAACTCACGAACTGAGATAAAAACAGTTTAATAATTGAGATTAAAAAAATGAAAGAGCAATAATAACATTAACAGTTATAATGAAAAGGAGGGAGAGGGGGAGAGGAATGAAATCCAAAAGGAAGGGGGAAAAGAAAACAAGTGATGCACCACACAACTGCTCACCACCCACTGACCGATGCCCAGCCAGTTCCTGAGAAGCGATTGGCTTGCCCCAACCAACCCCTCCAGTTTATATACTGAGCATGATGTCCCATGGTATGGAATATACTTTTGGCTAGTTCAGGTCAGCTGCGCTGGCTGTGTCCCCTCCCAGTTTCTTGTGCCCCTCCAGCCCTCTTGCTGGCAGGGCCTGAGAAACTGAAAAGTCCTTGACTTAGGATAAACGTTACCCAGCAAGAACTAAAACCATCCATGTGCTGTCAACACTGTTCTCACACTAAATCCAAAACGCAGCACTGCAACATCTACCAAGAGAAAATTAACTCTATCGCAGCTGAAACCAGGACAGCCAGGCAGAGGTGATATTCTGCATTGCAATGAAAGAAAGAAAATCTCATTTTTCTCAACTGTGTGGTGCCAACATCCTCTTGTTCTACTGCACTCCATTTTCAGCTCTAGAGGTCCATCTCCAACTGGATGAATATAGTGTTTCAATATTTCCCAGCAACCAGAACGATCTTTGCCATGAGTATGACTTTAGAAAGACCTACAGATGCTCAGAACTGCTCCATAAAAACAAAGCAATCCTTGGGATCCTTGATGTAGATGTGATTTGCCTTTTAAATCTACACAGGGCATGGACAAAATAGTCTCAAGGATCTTGACCAACATATTTTTTCTCTTCAGTAAACAGGGTCATCAACAAAACTTTTTCTGCCAATATTGATACGTAGAGTGTCAATATACATTCACACATGCCTATAGGTATATGCATATACATGTACTTATTTCAAAAACAAAACATTCAAAAATGAAACTTTCACCTTATTTGCTTCTTGTAATATCTAACCAGATTTCAATCAGCAAAAACCTATACCATTTCCAGGTTCAATGATTAATTCCTCCACCCTCATTTGATGGCACTGAACTGGTCCTGAATAGTAGAATATGGAAAAAAAGTACATCATTTTGTGAGATTAATGCTTTTTCTCACCATACATGTCCTTTATGTGGGGGAAAAATTCACCTGGCATAACTCTGCTTGAGTTCCTTCCTAAAGATTTTCTTTACTGCTCTGTGAATTTCTTTTTTTAATCAAAATTTCTCCTACTGCAACTTTCTAATTATTCCTGAGCTTTGTGATGAGTGTCTCAGTGCTCTGTAGTGCCTAGCTCCTTGTCTTTTTTTACTGCCAGACCTTATTATTATAAACCTGTGTTTCTAAGAGTGTACCATGCTGACCTCAACCAACAGAAAGTCAAGTTAATAAAGAAACTATTTCTTATTTTCTGAGATAAAGAAGCTATCTTCATTTGTGGATTACAGGATATGTTACAATAATTATTTCCATAGAAAAATTATATCTGTTAATCAACAGTTGCCTTGAGCCAGGTTTTGCCTCATCTGAAAAGTTAATGAAACTTTTGAAGTTGATAGGTTGTATTTTGAATCAAATATTAAAATACCAATAAAACCTTTCAATCTATAGTTTGGAAGTTGGTGATAGTTGAACCAGTTAGAATAAAAACTTGTTCTGAGGAAACATAAAAGTAAGATGTGAACACCGCAAAAATTCACAGAATTGGGGTAGAGAGGCCAGCAGCTTCCCTGATTTAGTACTTTCTATTATTTGTTTCAGAAATAAGAAAATATGTTTTAAAAAAGATGCTCCCAGACATTAATCTGGTATATGGATAACAGAGAACAGGATGACAAACAATTCAGAAGAATTTAGCAAGAAAAAGAAATCAAAACAAGCCCCCAGACTGGTGACAAATGCTAAATGCTAGAAAAAGAGTGATGTAAAAGGCCATGGACGATGGATGCCAGTCTGGGACCCATATTACGGTAAATGTAATCCTCATTAGCTCATGTGTCAGGAGACATGAACCACCTGTTGAAAAGTACGCAGGTTAACAGCAGTTCTCAGTCCTTTGTACAGTCCTCAGTCCATGTACTTTGAAACTACACAGCTGCACAGCACCATTTCTATTGTATATCCTGTGTCCAGTGCCCTCATTCTGAAACATAAATACTCTTTGCAGTCTAGTTGATCCAACTCCATAGCATATTAATTTAAACTTCATAAAGACAATCACAGTTTGGAATATTGAGGAGCTAAGGTACAGTTGCAGGAAGCTTTTGGCACACAGACTCAGAATCATTGCACTAGCTTAAATCACTTAGTAGCTAAATTAGCAACATTAGAGTCCTAAATTTTCCATAATTAGCAAAGTGCACCCCAAAGCGTGATTCAGATCTTAGATGAAGTAATTTCGTCATTGGGAAATTTTTCTCTCTTGCTACTTAAATGAAGCTTTCTAAACTGCATAATAAAAGGTAGGTATAGCTTTCAACACCTACTGACACTATTTGCTTTGTGCTCCTAAAACAGACAATGCCTGGACTAAAGATTGGAATTATAAGACCTTTTGGATGCTACCACTTACAAGTGAGGTCCCATATAGACCTCATACCTAGCTGACTCAGTTGTCTGAAATGCAGCCTTCATGTTTTCTAGAAATGTCTTCTGGCATTCCTGTTTGTTCATTGGAAAGGTCTTCTTGTGTTGTGAAGAATATCACCTGAAGCTGTCTTTTCCCTGTATGATGTGGGAAACAGTTTGCATGTCCCATTTTGCCCTGAATAATCTAATAATCTAATTTTCCTTGGTTATTCTTATGGATATACCTAAAATTAAAAGCAATATTCAAAAGACTTAATATCCTCCATGATATGGCTGACTCTATTGTAAAACTCCTTCACTGTAGTTATCTGAGTTCATAATGGGAAAATCATATTTCTGAAGACTTCATTCAGTTAAATTCACTATAAAAAGTAAAATCCTATTGCCAGAACTAATTAGTTTCTGTAACTGTCTAATAGAATTCTACAAGTGTTTGTGTATCACAATACTAGCTTGCTTGTAAATTGCTGGATCAGCACCAAAAATTTAGTATTACTAGGCACATGTAGAAAATCAGACGAAAAAGAAGAAAACTAGAGAATGAAATTAAAATGTGAATTTTAACACACTGCTTATGAGGTGCTAAATAACATCTTGGATTTTGTTTAAGAGGCAGCTATGAACATACTTTATGTAGGTTGTTTTTATTATTCAAATACAAACATATATTTTCAGAGGTATAGGTTCCATTTGAAAATAAATTTTGAAATTCATACAGAATATTTTATGTTAGCAATCATTACAATTAATTCTTTGACAAATGTTTACTGTCAGTATGAACTTCTTAATTACTAAAGCAACTGCAATTAGATTAACTATGAATGTGCAAAGTTGACCTTATCATAATATTTGACATTGCTGAGAAACTCAAATCTTTTGACGGTACATTAATTTAGAATATTGAAGTGAATATTGGATATTGGATATTGAATAAATATTGGATAGAATAAGACACATTAGAATGAGAATCAAAAGTTTCAACCTTTTGTAACAATTTTTTTAATAATAATTTGAGGAATAGAAGCATAGATTCACTGCTTCTTTAATGTCATCAGTGAAATGTCATCTTTTGAAAACAGCACTGATAGAAATAGTACCATAATGCAATAACCCAGTAAATGACAGTAATAAGTCAAGACTCAAAGGCTATCAGTCAACAGTTATTCTCTATTTCAGCCACAGGGTATATTTTTCATACTATTATTTAGAAACTACTGCACAGACCACCAAGTGGAGTATCTTTAGTTTTTACAAACCATGATTTCATTAAGATTACTGTGAACATTTGAGTATTGTCTCTTCTTGCAGATGTATTATTTCTCATACTACTCGGATTGTACTTCAATGGGATCTCAAAAATCGCTAGATTTTGCTTGAATTTGCATTAAGTATTTTCCTAATCAGATAGATACATTTTCAATAAACTGCAGCTATAAATTGCTTTCAGAAACATGCATACAGTGTTTTTGCTTTTGCAGGATACTAGAAGATATTTTCAGCAATGGCAGGTTGACATCACCTTAATGCTTGCAGGAGGCATTGTAGATCCATCAATGTTTCATAACACATCAGGGGACATGCAAATGCAAAAATTAAAGAGATGAAACTAAAGGAGTAGAGGTGGTTGCAAAATAGAAAAGCTTTGCAAACATCAACGTGTTGAAATTTTGGTAATTTTTTCCATTGTGTAGCTGGACAAAACCCAAGAGCATACAAAGAATTTTGCAAAACACTATAAAATAAAGAAAGGAAATAGAAAAGGCAACCAATAATAATATGCAATCAGTATTAAATGTTTTCTGTTTCCTGGAGTCTCAAGCATCTAGATTATCCAAAGCATCCTCTATTGTTAAAAAAAGAAAAAAAAGTGTTGTTATAAAAGTAGCCTCAAGTAACATATAGGTCAAGAAGAAAACATGACCTTCAGGTGTATTTTTCAAATATTGGCAGCAGCTATAATGTGATGATAAAAGTGTGTGTGACATACTCAGGTGCTAATGGTGGAGCTATGGTTTTCTTACTTCCTCCCATCCCCTTCAATGTAGTTATATCTCCACTTGTTAAAACACTAGTGTCAAGTTTATTTGCAGGATAGTCATAACTACTAACAATCCCTGAGAGAGAGAGGGAATCACCTTATCCCCATATTGACAAAGCAGGAAAAGAATCACACTTGAAACCTCTTTTTTATAAAGGAAAAAAAATCAAGACAAGAGGTGGTTCAGCAATTCAAGATACTGTATGACATAGTTCTCTAAAAATTATAATTAATTAACTGATTAGAATTTCTGGACAGAAGAGATTTTTAGCAATCCATTTTTTAAAACCTAAAATATCACAATCTGCATGGACAGACATTATTTATTTGGCTATCCACAAAGCAGTACTGCATATTCCTCCAAAAATGAAACAAAACTAAACAAAACAAAAAACAAAACAAAACAAAACAAAACAAAACAAAACAAAAAAAACCAAAACCTGACTTTACAGTCTTCAGTGTAAGACAACTCCTCTAAGTCACTTTCTTTTTGTTTTTCAGCACTGTGGTTTTATAAACCTTACATCTGATTTCTAATAAAAAGAATTATCACTTCTTTCCAGGCAATAATTTTAAGAAAAAAACCAAAACTAAACAAAACACACACAAAAAATCAAGCCTCGAAATGCATACATTTGTCAGCAGAGACAGGCAGTCATTTAGGCGAAAGGTGAAAACCTTTTCCTGCTACTGTGCAGTGCTTGATTTGCAGACAGAGAAATTTCCGCTTTCCAGTTGTCAGTCTTACACCTTTCATGTACAGAAAATTTCATATTATATGTATAAAAAGAAATCTTAGCCAGAAAGAAAAAACAGACATATTAAAATGTAAATGAGATAGTATAAATGCAATTTTGTTCATTACAAGAGGTATTTAGCTCATGAAAAGGTGACCTTATATTAGTCTTTTTTAGCCAGAAAAAATAACCATCAAAACAGAACTAAAGTATTGAAACTGGAGATTATTCTTAATTTTGAATTGTATTAAGAGACTGGGGTGAACAGTGCAGTTTTCATTTCTGCTAGAAACTTACTTCACCACTATCAGCTTTTTAGCACTGAAGTACAGTGAAATACTAGAATTTAAGATGACATCTAAGTATATTAAATAATTTCTATTTCACTTGATCAACTAATTTCTCTACCTCTGTATAGTCTTATTTCCCCCCATTTTAATAAAGATAAATATTTAGAGTAAAAAAAGAGTTGTGTGAATGTGCCGTCACAGGAACAAAGAGAAAATGCATTGATTAGCAACTGCAGAACCTTAAACTAACTTTTATTGTGTCTTTCAGAAAAAAGAAAAAAAAAAATACTTCTTGCTGGTATAATTTTGTAAAATCCTCTTCCAATTTCTTTAATATTATTACAGAGATTTCCAAGGTCCCTGTGCTGCATAATCTACACTTTTCTAATATAAAGATGCCTTTTTTGGGTTTTCATACTTTTTTTTCTATTAAGAATTTATCACTCTCACTTACTATACGCTTATTTTATTTTCAAAACCTTACCAATTTTGGCTTGCCTTCTCATGTTTTTTCCTTCTGTTATGTAGAACAATTTTAAAAGTGGTGACCATCATCAACAGAGACTGCTAAATCATAATTATATATTTTAACACACTAAGCTCAGAAATGTAACTGAACATGTCTCACAGCACTCACATTAACACTAAGGTACTCCTCTTGAATGCCACAGCAGAGCTGGCACTCCTTCAGCCCGTATTTCTTTATGTCTATTACTCCTCTTGTAACACTCCTTGAAATAGAAATCTGCCACCTTTCTTTTCCATTATTCCTGACTTTGAGCATAAAAGGTAAAGAAGTCCCCATTTCACGTTCTAATTGTAACGTTGCCTTCCACAACTTGGAGAGAAACTTCCCTGAAGTAATCTTTTTGATGTAGCTTATCAGTTACCATGAATAAGTTTATAATTGGGTCCAATCTCATTAGATCTGAACTAAAACCTACATGAATCCATTATATACAACCTTACTGATGCTACAAAGACCAGAAAACTTTTAAAAGATTGGGAAGATGTGTCCTTTGCCATGATGGGAGCAAAGTAAAAAACTTAGTCAATAAAGGGTCTTAATCTATTTCAGAAAAACTGGCCTTTTCAAGCATCCTTTAGTTTTCCTTTTTTTTTTTTGTCATGGCTTTTTTCCCACTCACCCACATCTCAGCAAGGCTTTTCTCCTTTGCTAAATTGAATATATATTACTTTGACCTGGACAGGTAGGGGAAATGTATAAGCCTTGACTTTCTCCCATGTATACGAAACATTGACATTAATTTTGAAAAAATTCTTAGCTAAAAAACAGGAAAAAAGCTAGAGGAAAAAAGTCAGTAGGCTTTTTAACATTTTGAAAAATCTATTTCCTCTTCAACACATAGGCAGACTTTTTCTCATTGCTTTTTATCCTCCTTCCACTGCATTTTAATAGAGGAAATTGAGGTTTTGCTGTTTCACCTGCAAGAATTACATATATATCCCATTGTTGCACAAAATGAAGACCCACAATAGTAAAGTAAAAGTGAAAAATGATACTTTCTGAAGGATGCTTTCCATACTCATAGCAGAGATCCTGAGAAATAGTTGGAACAAAAATCTGCAAATCGGTGCAAGTAATTGCACAGTGGAAAATAATTACGCCACAGACCATATAGTACTACTGCACATTTGCTCTGAATTCCATTTCAATACAATTTCCTTATGTTTCTGTTACAGCAGGATTTTGTATGTTATATACTGAACTCTCCAGAGTTAAACTCCAGTTGCCCAAACAATACCAGAGTTGGGAAATTTTCAAAAAATGTACAGCTTTGATCAACTCACAGCATGTGTGAATTTGGGTAAAAAATGAAAGAAAAGTTACTTGGATGTTAATTAAGTAGGTCAAATTTATTTCATTGCTAGACTATCAGTATTAAAGTTATTTTGATCTAACCTCATTGCACTCTCTTAACACTCTTCTGTATGTTTCTTAAAGTGTGTTCACTAAATTAGAAATCAGAATCCAACTATTTGAAGGGAGTGCACTGTTGATCATACTGTACAGCCAAGCTTACTCCATTAACTTTCACGAATTGCTATTTTGAATACAAATTTGAAGCACTTCTAGAGAGAATCCAGTCCCAGGATTCCCAAGGTTAAGTGGTTGGAGGCATATTTATGGGAGGAAACCTTGATAAAATTTCTAATCCCTGTCAGAATGGATTTGAATCTCAGACTCTTGAAAAATATGTGGTTGTCCAGAACATTTTCATTTTTTCTTGGTTTTATACATTTAAATGCTTGTTTTTCTTATGAAAACCAACATGAAAAAAAGGTGTTTTTTCTAGGAGCCGGTATCAGACAATTTAATAGCTGTTTTTACAAGTTATTTTTGACATAGTCCTCTACAGTAATACCCATTTCTAGGGCTAAAACATGTGAATTGCCTTTTTTAAATCATGCAAATTTTTCCATTTCAGGAAACCACAGAAACAGGTTAGCTAGCTAGGCTAGGAAATAATTTCTATGGAAGAATTTCCACATAACAGTTTCCAGAGGTAAGGCTGTTTGAATGAATTTAAAAGGAATGGGGGGAAAAAAATGAAAGAAGCCAAGTGTGGAATACAAAGTACTTCACATCTCGAATATCCCTTCTCAAAGTCCAGTCTAGTCTATCTGCCTCTTTACTGGGAAGGGAAGCAATAGGAATTCTTTAATGTCTATATTCTCTTGGGACCAGTGCCATATTTTTCACAATGACTTACTAGTTAGTGCTTTTATCTGAAAAGTGAATATGAGGTTAGGAAACCTTCTTCAGCTTGAGAAAATTGGAATCCAAATTTCCCATATATCAGGTGAGTACTGCAGGACATGTCCCTCCTGACAGTGGGTATTACCAACACGTGCAGAGTCATGCTTCCTCTTGCCTCTTCTGTTTCTGGTCCTACAACAGTTCAAGTCTTTTTTTCAGGGTTGAGGACTGTGCTTTCATGTCAAATAATGACATAACCTGGAGATCAGGCACTCTCCTGGGTTGTCAGTACGAGTCTGTCACAGCCTGAATGGTTTGAAACGAGATCCTCTGCTCCATCTGGGAGAGAGTTGTGATGTCCTTGATGACACTTAGATAACTATCCTCATAGTTTAGGTGGCAGTAGAGCTGTAGGCAGTATAAATGCCTGTATCTTCTGGATTGGGTGGTCTGAGTATTTACAACTCAGTAAAATTGAATTTAGACATGGAGGTGCATAGGCTGGATGAAGTGATGTTTTAAAGCAAATGGGCTAGATTCTCTCTTGAATTTCCATGATAGATAAGTAACCCTAGCTCCTTGCAGTCTTCACCTGTTCTTTAACTTCAGTAACAAACTACTATAGAAAAGACCCAACACTACTTCATGTCCTTGAGCGCTGGATAAGACTAGAATTCTGTAGGGAAAGAAGCCTATGAGCATGTCCACAATCTGTGTGCAATATCACCTCACTTATTTGCACACACCACCTTTATGCAGACATATTTAAAGTTTTAAGTGCTGAGTTTTCAAACCACAGAAATGGTCTTCTTTCAGTGTGGTTTTGTGTGTTGTTTCCCCCTCTCTTTGAAAAAATGAGGTTGAAGAAACCGAGTTTGACATGTAACACCTCACTGAAAAGATCTTATGGAAACACCTCACCAGTGTCAAGGAAATGATAAGAAACATTACCAAACAGTTATATTACATAGTTCCTTTTGTTGTTTCCCTACAATACTAAGATGCTAAATCAAATCAGAACACTAAACATCATGTGCTAGACCATATATTACCAGAAAGAAGATATGACCTAACCTTCTTTAGCACAGAGAAACAGTAGGATTTAATTCTGATTTAAGACTACCTGGATTAATGAACTTGTCTGTCTCAGGATACCTCTGAAGTAACTTCTTTACAGAAACTATCTTACATTATTTCTTTGGTTTACCAGGTCTTAGATAGGATTATGCATATCTGATAATTTGTGAAATGCTTTAATTCTTACTTGATATACTAAGCAGATGATTTATTAAATGCTTTAATTTTTTCTATGATACACTAAGCAGATTTCATTCATACTTATATGAAACAGCAGTAATTAGCTATATTATGCTCGGAGATGACTTGCTAAAACTTCTGGAAATACACTCTCAAATACATGGTATTTATAGACTCTTTATGTGGAAAGATTGAATACTTAGCTGAATAGTGTTGAAATGCTGGTATGTTTTCCCTTTGCAGAAACTTGTGGAAGTTGTGATTAGGCTACAAATGGCTTTTTAATCTCCCTGAGACTTCCAAACAGTAATTACAGCTGCTAGCTTTTAGATACACTGTAGGAATGTAGATCTTCTGTCTGGCAGCCTTTTCCGAGAGCTGAGATATCACAAATAAACTTCTAAATAATTGTTGCTCTCTCTAATCCGATGGTAATTTTTTCCTCACTATAAGCTGGTTTCTCACTTACCTTCTTTATCAGAATTCAATTTAGTTGTTTTGAAAAAAATTGTTTGCTCCACATGAAAGGTGCTTCCCTGTGAAGACAGCCTCATTGAGGTTTAAACACCATTACTGTCACACCCAGGCAATATTCCAGTATTACCACCTCTGGAATTTTCAGCTCAACAGAAGTACAAAAATGAGAACTCAAGCCCACAATTTAGCAAGGAGATCTCAGATACCTAGTGGCGTGTTCCCAGTATCAAGCAGAATGCAAGAACTATGCACGCAAAGTTCCAGAAACGACGACAACTCTGAAGATGTCATTCCTCTAAAATCTTCAAATGAGATCACAGCTGTATCATTAACCGTAGTGCTTAGCTTAGCTTGGTAATTTCACCTGAACGATTAATAAAGCTGTTGCAATGCGTCTGGTAGACGGCACATTAGCTGTATTGAAAGATCTTTGCATAAAACACATTAAGAGATCGGATCACACACCTTTGCTTTGGTTTTAAAACTTTAGCTCATGCATATCCAGCCTGCTTCCCTTCCGTGAGGAAAGGCTGATACATGGAAACCAGAAAGATTCATGTGGGTTAAGTTGACAACTCTGTGTCAAAGGGGATTGTTGAGGGAAAGGCGGATAAAATAATCTATTCCATTGGGACACAGCCAACAGCCCAGAAAAAAAAAAAAAAGGAAAAAGAAGCTAGAAGAAAATAGTGTTAACCAAGACACATCAGTTCACATTCAGCAAGGGTGTGTGCCTACCCTTCAACACAGTTCTGACTTGCGTGAGTAATTAAAGTCACACATATCCTTTGGTACCTTTCTGGGTAGGTGTTGTGACTGGGAGGCATGCTGTGCTGTTAGCAGTAATTTTTTTACACACATAAAATGAAAGCTCCCATTACAATTTGAGAATTGGTTAGAGATGGAAGACTTTGAGGTTCCTCTGGATTATTACTCAGGCATGATAGAAATCAGATTCTGACTGCAGTTGAAAAAAATAAAATATTGATGTAAAAAATGCATATAAAGACAGAATCTGATTTCATAATTCTTTAAAATAAGGAAAAATAAATTATTATTAGAGTGGATGTCTATAGCTATTCTCTAGTGAGGACAGGAGAAATTAAACAATTGTAAAGTCATATTCTTTTTCTTTTATTTAATGTGCCCATTCATTACTGCCCATTCAGGTGGCCTAATAGAAATAAATAAATAAATAAATAAATAAATAAATAAATGTAAATGCAATTAGCTGTTATGAGTCCTGTTAAAAAATGGTGAAGCTGGCTTGAGTTTTATAAATCAAGAACTTAAAACTGAAGAAAATATTGGTCTCTGATCTCTTCATATATTTTATGCAAGAAGTTTGATGGTTAACATTGTGTTTACACCAGTTTTAGTGTCTCTTCTTCCATCAGGATTCACAAGCCACATAAATACAAAATTAAACATGCCATTCTTACTCCAGGGTTTCTGTTGTGGAGGGGTCCTGGGGCTCGATTTAATATCTCATATAGAGTCTAGGGATTCTCATTTTTCTTGGCTTTGCTTATCTCAAGCGTACAGTCTTAGACTGAAGCCTAACTGGAGCCTCTGAGCCCACCATTAAGTCTGCGGCCAGGGCAATTACACGTGACATAGTCCATCCTAAGGCCTAGGTTTCCTGGCTGGCAGATAAGTAGTTGGCTTGCTGTAACCCAGAGCCAAACTAACAGCTAAAACCAATCTAGTTTCTGTGATGGGGGAATTTGGAACTCAGAATTGACACAACAATATAGGTGCACCCAGAAAGCCCTTTTTAAGTGAGACCCCCGAGCATGCTTAATGACAGGCCAGTCTATTTGTTTCTCTTATTTTTATAGTAAACAGTTATCTCAGAACTGAAAATTAGCCATCCTTTAATAAACCAGCTTTTTATATTCTAGTATGTTTAATAGAGCATCTCTGGACTTTTGTAATAATTGTATTTTATATACTAGGCGTTTCAATCCACTTGGGTGCTGCAGCTAGGTGTGCTACAGCAGCAATAAATGCCAATCAAGAAGTGTCTTGTGCTTGTATAAGCAAATGTAGAGCTTCTCAGCTATAAGGGAATGGGTGCAGAATGAAACCCACTTATTTCTCAGTGTCCTTTTTTTCAACACAGACAAAGTCCTTGTCCTCCGTCTGCAAACTAAATGAGACAAAGAAGTTGCCAGGCAGTCCAAGGAACTAGCTGCATCAAAACTGTATATGTGCATGTAACAAAAGCTGACCTTGACAGATGGTTATTTTGAAACATGCAGTAGCATTGAAAACATAGGTGTATATGCACATAAATGCTAAACAAGAATTATACTTATTACTGTATAGATTTTTCCCCATGAGTTACCGCTACTTGCTGTCCCTGCTTTAGTTTCTCCCTACTCATGTATACAAACATAATTTTGGGCACAGATAGTGAAGAAAGCATGTGAAAGCTTGTTATCTTCGAGAAGAAGGCTCTGACCCAACTTTCTCCTTCCCTTTGAATGTTGCTTCTGGTCCCTGAAGCATAATGGCAGTTAAGCAGTGTTTGTTGTGGCAGGATGGGCTGTACAGTAAGAGGGTCTATTTGGATGGATGATGTGGTCAAGCCAGGGATACTACAGAGCCCATCATTGGGGCATAGATATCCATGAGCTCTTCATCCGTTGCCACTATGGGCAGTAATCTGGAGATGTCTCAAACTCAGAGGATATCCCTCCAAAACTCACAGACAATATACTCCTACAGAAATCAGATGGCACCAAACACTTTGTTTCAATAACTAAAAAAGTTTTGAAGATGCTTTTATGTAAACTTGCATTATGAAAACAGGATGTTAATTTACTTTTTATTATTATTATTTCTGCCTTCATCTGCATCTCTTGTTGTTTCTTTCTCTTTGATACAGTTTCCTACATTCTCCCTAAGTGCTATTCCCTTGGAAACAATGTTTTTAAACTGGTTTCCTTTCTTGCAACTCCTCAGCTCTTCTACTTCCAGAAAAAGAAAGCATCAGTCATGTATTTTCATACTGAAGGTTTCTAGGCAAGAAAAGGCTTCAGTGAACTGGACCCTAAGTGTGCTCTGGAGTTCTAATCTAAAATGTGACAGACAGCAGAAGTTTATATAAGGAAGTGAGACTGTAGCCAAGATACAATGATAGAACAACTGTACTGCTGTGCTTTTAGAGCATCAGATCTTACAAGCTACTCACAGTTTGCCTGTCAATAATTAGTGGAAATATATGTAAGGGTGAAAAAGGAAAAACAAGCTACAAAACTACCTTCAGATAGTTTTGCATCTGTAACAGCAATAGATCAAAGTCCTGGGACAGTGATAGTCACACTGCTGGAAAATCCTTTAAAAATTGAAAATTAATGAAAAAATATTCTCCTAGTCTGCCATTTATTACTAGAAGCACAAAATATCGTCAGACACCTTCTGGATTAAAGTAGCATGTTAAATAAAGACAGAATATGAATCTGGACAATAAATGATAATTTATCAAAAAAAGGGGTTTTGCTATCTCAAATTACTATAGCATTTTTTCACTGAATAAACCTTTTCTTGTAGCATTGCTTTGCACACACAGTTGAGAGGTTTCTCAGTAGTGAGTAGTTCTCACTAGTGAGTAGATTAATCTTTTATCTCTATTGCACGTATTACTTTGTGATGCTGTTGGGTTCTTCAGAAGTAAAAAGAAATTATGCTCTTTAAGAGATCATTTGAAATCCAATACTTCCCCATACACACTTCTGCTTTTTTGTAGGCTTTATCTTTTGATTTGGTTGGATAAATTTTTAATTTTCTTTTGTTAGAGCATTATTTCAGTGTTGCCATAGACATACTATATATTTACTCTTCTTGTATAAAATTAATACCTTTCATTCACCTTCTCCTCCACCTCTGTAGTTGTACTTATCAGACACTTAATTGATCTCACTTCTTAGTGCAGCTTTGTCATTGATGATATAAATACATTTTTTTGGTCAATAAAATGCTAAAGCACATACATGACATCTTTCTGAAACCAAAATACAGAGTAAACGAAGTCCAACTGCTGAGTCAGTGCTTCAGATTTCAGCAAGACTGACAGAAAACTGAGGTAAACATGAATGCTGTAGATAATAAGTGTTTGATGGGCTGATATAGAAATAAATGGTCTGGGGGACTTTGGAGTAGTCAAGGTTTTTCCAGGTGGCATGCTTGTAATTTAGAGACATGGGATACAAATGGAGTTGTCAGCTCTATCCTGTCAGGAGCACATGATTTGGATGTCAAGGATGGGGATCTCAGTGGAAAGATTTAACAGCTGAACCTTGCTATGTGCACTGTGATAATCTGGTCTCTTAACGGACAAAACAAAGGTGTCTTTTCTGCCTTCTTTCTACTATAATTTCAGGTTCTCCAATGACCTTTGTTTGTGCTACCATTCTTGGAAAAGAAAGCCCCAACAATTTTGTTTGGCAAGTGTCATTTAACAAATCAGATGAATGGTACAGTTGAATGTGAGTTGGTTTAGTGTACAGTTATACAGATAACAGCAGTGAAACATTTCCTGTTTTCTGGAATTGTTATTTGTGTTAGAGTATTCACATAATTTTTTTAGCAGCTTCACCTCCTCCATCAGAGGCATTTCTCAGATGAATTAGATTTGAATGATAAATTATCTGAAGGTTTATGGTTGTGTAAGTTCCTTTTTCTCGTGATCATAGTAAGCCCAAATCCTGTCATCCTTAAAACACAAAATCTCTCTCTCAATTCAAGTCTGCCTTTAATATCAGTGTACGACCACAAGGCATTTGTCAGAAAGACTGATGACCAAAGGAAATTGCAGATTTTAAAAACTTAAAAGTATAATGAGGGAGGATGTAGATTGTCTTTCTTGACAGGAATTACATGTTCTCATTTGGAAGAACTGTAAATCACTAAATGAACGAATGTAATGTTCTTGCAGAGATAACCCTTACACAGCAAATACCCCAGTCATTATGAACCACTACACAGAAACGAACAGTTCCTGCATTTGACCTTTCTATCAGAGGTTATCAAGAGGTCTTCAGTCTCCCTTGTTATATTTCCTCCATTCAAGTGCCCTTTTGAGCTGCTGTCTTGAAATTTAGAACAGTCATTAAGCACGGACTGTTGACTGCAGAATAGGAGAAACATGACATTTGACATTTTTATCATAGGTCACTAAAGGTCACTTCTCCAGCAATGTGTAATATCAGGCAGGAAGTAGTCATAGGTATGAAGTCTTCAGCCTGAAGTCATGAGCTCATTTATTATCACCAAATAATTTTAATGGACTGAGCCACTGTGTCATTGATAATCACATTCTATCTACCCAGTACCATAGGCAATTGCAAAATAATCTATCAAACAGTGTATGACAGGCATTTATTAATCACAAAGACAAAATTTGCCATTATCACACACAATGTAGACACGCTGTTTAGGTAATCTGTGCCCTAGGTATATTACAGTGATGATTGGGAGGATCAGAGCGAATGCTGATTTTTAAGACTCGCAAGTGGATATCTAATTCTTTGCTGAGAGCATGCCACCTGGCCATAAACACGTTATTTGTATAGTTTTGCAGTGACCCTGCTATCTATCCAAAATTTCCCTGATTTCCCTGATTTCGTATGAGATGATAGAGCAATAATTTAGTTCATATAAGCACAAGTGCAATATTAGTAACAATGTAATGTATATGATGTTCTATAACAGTGAGACCCAATACCTTTTCAAAGCCACCTTTTCAAAGAACCCTACAGCTCTGATTCTGTAATCTTGCTTTTACATTTATTTTAATCTCAATGTTCATTCGATCCAAACAGACTGTCAGCCTGGTGGAATGTTGTCTTGGGGGACATACAGTTTGGAGAGCTACAAAATAAAGGGCTGTCTTTTCCTTCTTTTACTCTGTCACATTGACAAAGGCATGGTCCACTGCTACGCTGAGCACAAAGATGTTCTGAGACACCTGCCTTCTACCTCACAAGCCGGTGGTTGTATCAGTGACTTCATCTGTGAGGAGACAGGAAAACTTACAGGGAAAAGGAATAGTGAGATGAGATAACAAAGAAGACCTCTCTCAAGTCAGGCCACCAGCATCACAATTCTCAGTTCCAAGAGGGAGCACTGAACCATTTGCAGGTCTGTGAGAGGGAAATGCAAAATAACTGTGATAGTTAAATAAGCTTGAAATCAGGTATTATGAAGCGGTCTTAAAGGAGACATTTTACTTTCCATAATGAAAAGGTTTCACTGAAAATAAAAGACAGGTTTGCTTTCCATAAATGCTACTTATAGATCTTTAAATTTTATTTCATTAGGCAGTGCATTTCTATTTCATGCCATCTTCACTGTGTAAGGATGTGTGGTATTTCTTGTATGTTTTTCTTTGGTTAAATGTCTCCCAATTGATAAGCTAGGTCAGCAGAAGACATTTTCGCTTGCTACATCAGAAATGTGATAATTTATGTATAAATGATTATTTATAAAATATTATTTGTGATAAGTGGGATTCAAAAGTGAAGAAGACTTTCAGTTGGAGTCTGAATTTTTGACTATCACTTTTGAAAAGATAACACATGCATAGAAATTACTTTGTGGGTAGCTAAAGAGCAATTGGAAAGATGAAAGGTGGTTTTATTCTTATTCTGCCTATGACAACATTACTGTAACTGCATCTTTCTAAATGAAACAAATGTTTTATTATATTTGCTAGTGCCCAAGCCCCACAAAAGAAAGATGTAGTTACTGTAGCAACAGATGGCTAAGCCTGTGTGACTAGCAGTGGTTTTGTGTTATTATTTCTATCAATCAATGATAACTTTTAACTTTGTACAATGCTATTTTGGTCATGACTGTTCTTATTGTGCTGCTACATTAGAACTTCCTATGACAGTCTGTTCCATGATAAGTGGCATTTTAAAGGCTATAGCAGTAGAAGGTGAAATGTTTTGTGCCTGGATTATTTCTGAAAATGAGGATTCTTCTGCTATTATGACTACAAATATAATCACACAGATGATTACATTCTTGTTTAATTTTAGTGGTGGAACTGGCATTGGGTTTGCAGGGAGCACAGGCAGGTGTCCTTCCTCCCCTTCTGCTCACTGAACACTGTATATTACTGTCTAATTACTGTACTAGGATTCTCTTTTCTCTGATCCATAAACATGGAAAACTCTTCACACCTACCTTCTCTCTTTCCTCATCTCTTTCTCCTCTTCATTTCCCTCTCACCTCTTCATGAATTCGCCTGACCGCCCACCCAAAAAACCCAGATCATACTGAGCTCCAGGGAAGTATTTTCTTACTCCCTAGCCAGGCATGTGTGCAATATTTTTAGCAATTTGATGTTTGAACTTGTAGTGGCTTTCAGTAGACCTGTAGTTCTTGGGACACTACTGATCAGCTTCTTACATCAACTCCTCACTAGCTCATAAATAAACCTACAGTTTACACCCTTCTTGGCTCATGTAAATCTAATACTAGGAACGTTAAGTTGCCATACAACAGCCTAATCATTGAGATGCTGGTGCTTCTGGCATGAATTGTATCCAGATCAGCTTCTACTTGTTAACATTTCAGTGCTGATCAGCTGGTTCTGAATGTATACTATTAACAGAGCATACTATTTGAGTTTTTCTTACAATGAGCTTTGTAAGAACTTTTCCTAAGTTGCAAAGTCTAAAACAATTAAAATGCCCAGGTGTAATGATCTATTTCATGGAACAATGAGGTTGAGTTCTAAGTAAAATTAGTCTTTGTCTGCATCACTGTGCTTTTTAGTCTGTTCAGAGCTATTTCTAATGCATTAGAACTAATGGGAGGTGGGTTTTCCTAACAGCAACACTTGGGTTGTTTATTCGTTGGATAGAAAATATGGGCAGTATCAATAGGTTTGACAGTGTCCTGTCACTGAATGTTGATGAATATCATGATCTCTTTTTCTGTTGAAGGAGATAAATTTGCTTTCCTACAAATCCTTTCTGTTGTCATTTTCACCAGAAAAAAAAAAAAAAGTTTTTTTGGTGATATTTTTGTCTGTGCTTCTTACAGGACATAACGCCTCTGGGTGCTTGGTAGCATGTCACGGATGCAGATGAGGTAGCCCGTGTAGTCGCTTCGTATAAGATGCCATACTCAGGAGAAATTGGTTCTCTGTAAATAAGAACAAGCTCTGTTAGTGCTCATATTTATACCAATACTACCTATTTGACATCTAGAACCTGCTTCCAAGCATTAATAATACAGACTTTAAAACTGACATTCAGTACCCAAAAGCTTACATTTCTGGAGACAAAGTGTTAAAATCTGAAAAGACCTTTTGGAAAAATTGCACTGAGTAATGAAAATACAAATTTTTTTTTGAACATCCAAGAGTTCTTGACTTATTAAAATATGTAAATCACTCTAGCACTTTGTTTAATTGCTGTTTCCTTAAACCCGTCAAATCTTCTTAATTCTTCTTTTCTTTGTCCTTAATTAACACCCATTCCCTATTGGCTAAAGTGTAACCCAGAAGACCTAAACTAGTGAAATCCCCAACTTATTAAACCTAATTGCTATAATAATTAGCAACCATTGGCAAAATATTCATCACACAGAAAGCATGAAGGCATCTAATTAACACTCTCAAAATGTTAAGCGTTCACGTCTTGATATTTTACCTGCCATTGAATGCCTTCATTTCTGGAGATGTATGTCATAATACATTGTCCTAAGAAGAAATATGATAGTGTTTTCTCTTAAAAATATGAATTTGATAAAACTGAAACTTTTCTCTCCTACCACCAAGCACTGTTTTAAAAGCTTAATTCAAATTTCATTTCTCGGGTCCCAGGTAGAACTTCCTGACAAAAGAGAAATGCCATAAGAGAGACCATGTAGGGCATGGGAGATGGACAGAGTAGGACACTGAACAGGAGCATCCTGTAACCAATGTGAGAAACATCTTCACAAAACTACTGCTTAGTCTGAAGTTTTTTCTCTTGGGTTTTGTTTGATTTACTCTATTCTGAAAGGAACAAAAAGGTAGAATTACATTTTAATACCAGCATGAAAGTGGGGTTTATCTGAAGTGGAACAGAAATGTTTTGGAAATCTCAGAGATGTTAGTGTGAGAAAAAAAGTTTTCCACTGGTTTCAGATCTATAGTTTGATACAGTTAAAACAACTAGGATCTGATGAAGTTTCTGCACCTTGTTGCACACTTGTACAAAATGGATTGTAATTCCATAATATATTGTGACTTACATAAGGTATTAAGATGTGATACAGAAAAAGAAGTAAGATTTTATAGCTTTTGTGGGACAAAACCAGTTGTTTCCTGAACAGAAACGTTCAAAACTTTGAAACCATTTCAGCCATAGATGGTGTTGCATTTGCATTTATTTTTCGTGTAGCAAAACATACAGTTATTATATGAGGCAAAACATTTGCACAGTCTTTTCTCATCTGAAGTTCCCCTGCTGTCTTGAAGAATTGTGTACATGAGAAATATAGAACCAGATATTTTATTTACATTTTAAATACCAAACTCATAAAATAAAACTGTGGTTTAAGGGAAAATTTTTTTCCAGATCATTATTCAGTTTTGTCCTCTAACACCCATGGTCCCCTAAGAAAAGGTGTGTTTGCCATACACTGAGCACCACTCTCTTCTCATGACTGAGTCCTGACGCTGTTGTGGT
The DNA here is from genome assembly GCA_035590275.1 of Ibycter americanus. Lineage (NCBI taxonomy): Eukaryota > Metazoa > Chordata > Aves > Falconiformes > Falconidae > Ibycter > Ibycter americanus. The sequence goes on along the minus strand of JAVJGI010000060.1, from coordinate 53,882,208 downwards.
TTATCACTGCCTGTCAGTTCTGTGTAAAGTGTAACACCAAGGTTGATAAGATGGGAGACAGCGAGATATATTAGTGCAAGTGTAGCCCAAACAGCAAGCTTGATATGTAATTGAGAACGCAAACATGAAGAAGTTGCACTGCGCTTTGTGGAGTGCTGACATAGAGTAGACTGACTTGGCCTGAAGTCAAAGTTTTCAAAACAAATTTCTTAATGGGCCCCAGTGAATAAAACACTTGGGGTGGCTTTAACTTGTATCAGAATATTAGACTTCACCTTCCCTAGTGGTAATTAGACTTATTTTTTTGACGTAATTTTTTTAGTTTTCAGATTTTTATACAAATTCAATTTCTTTCTGTGGATAGCAATAGTGAAGAATGTTTCGTGTTTCTGTCTTCATCTCTACTTTCAACAGAGGAAAATAACATATAACAAATATGCTTGACAACTTGTGTTATTTTTCAGACAATTACACCAAGGAGAGTATCTAGATAGTAGTTGGTTAGTGACATTCTAACCCTATTTTACAGTCATAAAATACATTAATGTAATTAATTGATTATATTGCAAATCAGTGTCAACCTTTTTTCTCATCTTTAAGTACAAGCAATTGCTAGCAGTTGCTACTGTTATTGAAAATTAAAATTAAAATAGAATTTATAATTATATTTAATTATAGATTATGCTTTTATGAAATATCATTATGAAATTGAAATAACAACTACTGGATCAACAGGAAAGAAAGCAAAACATGGGGAAAAATGGTTAGCAAAAACCCAAGGGGAAGTAGGGTCAAATTTGCTTATCTCAGTTCTTACAGTGATTCCTGTCACAACACCTGATCTCTTCCCATAAAATAACCACAAGTACAATTTACCAGTGGTCTACTCCTTTCCCCTGCTCCCTAGAGGCATTTAGGACTATAGATAGACTTCTGTTAAGACACAGCCTCTCTGGTAAAGAAAGAGGTCCAATTCATCATCCTATGAGATGCATAGAGAAATGAGAGAGGAATAGCATATGGGAAATGCTGCATTTTTACAGAATAATATTAAAAAAAAGAGAATTATAAAGTGGATGTTTATTGGAAAAGAGGTGGAAATGAGTAAACTAACTTAAAAATCTTTCCGACATATCTTGAATTTAATAACAAATATAATGATGTGCAGTCACTGACCAATTACTGAGACTGTAATTAAAAACATTGTTGGCTCAGATTTGTCATTTGGATGGAGTACTGGGTCTTGTGAAAATTCATCTACAGCATGAATGGTTGTTGAAAAGCCATGAGAACAGGCAGGAGGAAGATGCTGATGGCTACTCACAGAGCTTTAGCCCCACTGCTCAGATTAGTGTGGAGTCCAGAAAATGGATGTGACACTCCCATTTTGAAATCTGAAAGGGTGATAATTGCAACGTGGCAGGAGTGGATAATGGTTCAAAACACTTTGTGGCGGAAGAGAGATAGCTGAATCAAGGTCTCCCATGTCCTGAGTGACTATTTTTTTTAATAAATAATTTTGAAATTAATGGCTGTGTCTCATAGCTTTTCTTTGTGTCTATGCAATAGAAACAATTCAGAAGATCTCAGGTTTTTTCCCAGTGCAGATGAAAACTGAGCCTGACACATTATGTCCTGGCAAAGTGGAATCCTTGCTGTTCACTGAGCCCTACATTTGTATTTTGGGTTCATCAAATATAGTCAGACGTGTATACAGTTTTAGTGTATTCCACTAGTCTCATTATCTGAGACAGAAACCAATTATGGGGACAACTGAAGAGCATAAATCAGAGTACCTTACTGAGACCAAATGGTAAATTAAACAGAACCACTTCCCTGATTAGATCCTTATTTTTAATATATGCTAGAGAGCAAAAACTTGTTTTCTTTTAGATCAGTAGAAAATCAGACTGTATAGTAGGTAAATCTCGTGTTGTTAGAATTTGCTTCACTGATTTTATCAAATGTTCTTTTATTCTGGGCTATTCCATCCCTGATTTCTATGTTAGTTCCAAATCAGACATATTTGCCAGAGTTGGAAAATACACAAGCAAATTTAACATTTATGCACACACATGAACAAAAGTATAGAACTAAAACTAAAGATCACAATAAAGAAGAAGAGTTGAGTGGTGAATCTGGACATGAGTTTACGAAATTTAGAGCCCAGTAAGATTGTCTAAAGGTGAAACAAGATACGGTGTGTGTTGTTCAAACTCGGGTTCAGTTAACGGATTGAAGAGATCCTGTCATCACTTGCCTATGATACTGCTGTGTAGAAAGGATGATCTTTATTTTCTTAAAAAGCATGATACGTAAGTGTAAGAGCTTTTTTTCCTGTCTTTAAGCCTTAAGATATATCCTGAGAAGTTTAATTTTTAATTTAATATTATTTTAAATCATGGATATTAATACTAATGGCAAAAGCAGGTTTTAGAACAGATAGATCGTGACCTGCTGACAGCCGCTGTAATGCAACAACTAATTTGTACAGTGTTATAGTGTATAACGTAACAGTCAATTTGTATTGTCTATATAGATTGTCCTGGGATGTGTCTAATACTAAGTTTCTATCACTTCAAACCAGTCAAACATATGTGTATAATGCCCACATGTGTACATCTACGTACATATTCAAAATCTGCTCTTTAAAACGTGTGTACTAAATTCTTATAGGCTATGAAGTGTCTCAAATACATATTATGATACTTACTCAGGTTTTATTTAACATAGGAGCATTTGCAAAAGATAGACGTTCTTAAATTCAGTTCAGTATCCTAAAGACATTGCAAAGGGATGTTCAAGAAATCTTACTAGGGGATAATTTCAAAGTAAACTATTATATCCCTATTAAACCAAAACCAAAACCAAAACCAAAACCAAAACAAAAACAAACAAAAGAACCCCAAACCAAAAAACAGTAACAGTCTATTATATAGCTTGAAGCTTCCCAATTTACATACCATCTCAACTCCAGATGAGAAAATGTTCTTTTCCTAATGTAAAAAGATGTTCTCATTGTACAAGTTTTTTGGTTTCTTGTAAGACATAGTAGTAGACTTAGTGATTGCTATATATAATTTTCCTGATTTCTTTCTTTAGTTTTTGGCTAATGATTTGTTTGGTTTTTTGTTTGTTTTGTTATTTGTTTGGAGTTTTTTGGGTTTTGTTTTGGTTTTTTTTTCAGGAGGGGAATTATTCCAAAAACATATATATGTTAACATATGTTGAATTAAATAGTTATTCCTTCAACTGACTCCTTTTGATACAGAATTTTAAAAATTCTCAACATTTTAGAGACCAAACTGAGGCTGGAGAAGAAGGAAATTATATCAATTGTCTTTTATTCTGTATTACTCTTAGCTCATATTCCATACAGGCTGATCCAAGATACAATGTCGTGTTGGTACCTTAGGCTTATTTATTTTGATTTCCCAAACAGTTGTTCAACAGCTCTTCCAGACCTACAAAGTTCATGAGAACTTAATAAAAAGTTTTAGTTGCATAATATTGGATTTACATTCATCATTTTTAATACGTGGTATTATTCTTTGTTAAGATTTTAGATATCAATAGGTTGTTACGCATTGCTCACATCATCCCATTCCCTCACCCTCCCAGCTTCATGAATTTACATAGACATCACCAATGTGTGTTTTTTTTCTCACCTACTCCCAAAGATTTGTCTTTACATCTGATTTCCTGTGCAGACATGGAAGATTGGAAGTTGTCTGATAAACATATGTTAAACATGTATCATATCAATGATTTGTTATGGTTCCTGTATAATTGTAAGATTACATCCTTACTAGGTATCTTTTTTCAATACATCAGTCACTATGTGACAGAAATTCATTGGGTAACGTGAGATCAGCTAGACATTTGTAACTAGATGTGCTGTGATTGTCAGGTAGAAACTGCTGGGATGACACCAGTGGGCCAGTGCTCCACTTGTGGTTTTCACTCCGATACTGAAGGACCAAGTCTTTGTGTCACAACTGGTCCAACAATGGTATTCCTTACTTCTTCAGATTCATTCACCGCAAACTCTTACTTCAAAAGAATTGTAGTTCTTATACAGTTAGTGTGAATAGATGGAGAGGTTTAGTTTGGTAAATTGGTTTTATAGTTATAACCTTACGATAACTAGCAAATCCTTTAAAAATCTGTTTTGAAGAGTATGCTTCAAATTCTAAAATTAACTACCCAAATTGGGTTTGAAAAGATTCAGTTTAACAGTCTAAGGGCTTATCTTCATACAATTCCTACACAACAAATGCTGAGCTCCCTTTCTAGCAACCTCTTTTACCTTACCTTGTCTGCAGACTTTGCAGCCAGCAAGCTTTTCGAATCATTGTCAAAAAGACTGAACTGCTGAATCATTCTTTAAAGCAAATATTAAAATAGTTTTTTATGACAAAAGCATCAGCTGTAAAATGGAAGTGGAAAAAGTGTTTATATATACTATAACGAAAGACTCATTTGTGAAAAATATTGAAAAGAACATTTTGCGTGTATCTGATAAGCTGCATCTTGTTATACACATTACACATAAGAATAATGAGATTCTCAGCTAAGTTGGAGTCAAAAATAAAAAAGACTTCCGACTATTTATGCAGTTACAGCTTTAATTGCAGACATAGCCCAGCAGTAATGGCTAAAAGAATGCTTATAATGGCTTTAATTTAATAGGGGCAACACTACTTGCATTTGTCAAGATATCAACTCTAAGTTAGGTCTTGCATTTAGGACCCTGTAAATCCTATCAAATTCAGTGATTAGTTAGTATTTAAAAAATCACGTAACTGGATAACACATTTATGTCAAGTATTTTAATATAGTAACAACTCTTGGAGACTACAAGTTAAAAGTTTTAGAAATACATTAAACTGGCTTGTGACATTCAGAGTTACAAGTGGCAGACTGATCATATGTCTTTTGTGTCTGTAATTATGATACATGCCACTTGGAAATGCTACTGCACCAAGAAAAGAAATTAATGCAACAAATCCTAAACACTCTCCACAGTGTAATTTGGTACAACATTTCTGCACTGAAGAGTAAAATAATGTAAGTGTTCACAAGTGCACTATTTAAAGAAAAAAAAGAAAGTTTCATAACCCTCAAGGCTATTGGTAGTTATTTTCAATTTTCCTTTAAATATTGAATACAGTGCTTTCCAGGTAGCCACATTAACATCCTTCTTTATTATAGTACAAGTTAATTGCATTTAAACATCTTCCATTAGGCAAGAAAAGATTAATACAAAATAAAATAAGTGTTCAGTGTCAATTCATTCTGGGTAACTTACAGAAGAATTTGACATTCATTTAACAATATAAGCTCCAGAAGAATACAGGACAGCCTCCTCTCCCTAAAGTAACGTTTGCAGGTTAGCTGTAAATCTCCCTGATCTCCCTGATCTTCAGAACACTTGTTTTGATCCTCATTTATTTGAAAGCAGAGTTTTGAGTATACACAGCTTCCAGACAGCACAGCTGACTCCTTTTAGACTCTGTACCCATCATTCGGCCAACTCTGTTCACAGAATCTAGCTTTGTTGAACTCATTCTAGAATGTCTTTTGAGAAAATATTATTATTCTTTTCTCTTGGCAACATTAGTTACCATTAAAGGAGCTTTGCAAATACTCATCTTGTCCTTTCCAATAAGCAACAAACATTAAAGGATAATTTATTTAAGAGGATCAATAGGCTGGTTGGGAAAAAAAGATTTGTATTTCATTTAAAAATTATTACAGCTGCATATTTGGTTACTGGTAGTGCAGGAGATAATGGCAAATAGCTTAACTGTTTAGCTGAGTCATTTGGATGGGTGAGATTCAGATCTCTGCTCTGAGTTTGAACAAAGCAGTCATTATTATTTTTGGATGTGGCTGCTCTTTGTGAGGAATTTGATTTTCACCAGAAATTACAACCCAAGCATAAGAGGCCTACACAGTGCATGGTCTGTCAGTAGAAACATGCTTTAGTTAGATGTTACTTTTTTCCATCGCACGTGCTCTCCCTCTTCATCCCAAATGCTGCAAAACCAGTTTTGTGACCGTTCTGAAGCATGTTACCACTTTCTGTTCCTTGATCAACTAGACATTACCATTGAGGTCTAACAGTGGGAATATGATGAAATATATCATGGTTGATACATTTGAGAACTGGGTTTTGGTTTGTTTGATTGTTTTTGCTACTGCAGTGGTATCACTGGCTACAGTTTTTCTAGTTGTGCTAAATAGGGGTTGACTGCTGAAGCAAGTAGCCTGAACTATTAGAGTTCACTTTGTACAGTATTCTGCAAGAATTCTACGGTTTTCTTTAGGTTTAATAGCAACAGTCTAGACATAGTTTTTGTACCCTGAAGTCTCATTTAATCAGAAGTCTAGGAAAATTATTTGCATGTTCTCTGGGCTAGTGATGGCCAGCATAGTCCTGTTGACTTCCATCTCCCTTAATGACAGACAAAAGTCCAACAAGGCAGAGACAGGACCAAGACTTGAACGTAAACATTTTCAAGCTCATGACTGAATTTATTTACTGGTAGCTCAGAAGAACTGAAAAAAACACAGGGATTTGCCTGTAATTTGAACCAATGTGCAAGCCAGCATGTAGGCAGCCGAGATTTAAGTGGGAGTTTGAGCAATAGATAAATAGCCATTGTGTCCTAATGTGAGAAGATGATGAGTCACATTGCAAAAGCCTGTAGCAGGGACTATTTCTTCTTATATATATTGCTGAACATGTACTGTCAATCACTTTTACTTTTATTAAATTTCAATTTTGTTATGGTTGAGCTATTCATAAAACCTATGCCAGTCTCAAAAAGAGAACCTTGTGTTGTGAACGTACCATTGTGCTTCAAAATTAATTACTTTGTTCTTTTTAATTCCTATATATTTTATATTTTTATATATGTGTGTGTGTGTTTGTATACACATATATACATACATATATATATATATATGATGACCAAAAGAGGACTGGCTTCTAAAACCGATAAATTTATTACACTCTGGAAAGAAGACCAGTAACTGCCTCAGACACAGAAACTACATCTCTGGTCAATTCATGATGATTTAGTCATTTAATAAAAGTGCCAAGATAACTCTTCTCTTTAGGAGAACAGTAGATGTAAACAAATATTTGGTCATACTTTTTCAAAGTCACTTGAAAAATAAATGTAATTATTTTGCATTAAAAAAAAAAAAAAGATACCAGTGCTGTTTTGTATTGTATTATAGCTGTTTGCATCGAAGAAGTGAAAGAATACATGGATAATAAAATCTATAAAAATAACTCTACTCAGATAATTTAGCTGTATTTTCAAAAGGAAACAGCAATGATACCAAGTGTTTTTCCTGTGGCTTCAATGGAAATCTCACCCATAGATTTGGAAAAAAGAGGCAAATCTTGCAAGGGGAACTTGATTACAATGAATTGTCATTTGGAAGAATGATAGAAGCACAGTTTGGGGATTCACCTCTGTTATGATGAATGAAAGCAGCTAAAGATCAGATTTACATATCACTCTTCAATATCTTTCTGTCAGAAACTGGACATTTTAAAATTTCCTAATGCGTAAATAGGCTGTAACTGAAGCTTGAAAATATTGAAAGTTGGAGTTGTTGATGTTAGCACTGTAAGGGGGTACCATTTGAAGTGGACAGGCAACTGGTTTCATACTGAGGAGCTGGGGAAAACTGCTCTGTTCTTCTTTTTTCTGTTATCTTCTGGGTATGCCCTTGCACAAATCGCTTCTTAGTGTTTCAGTTCACTAACCTCTCCCTTTTGGGATAGGAGTACTGGATGCTTTAGCTTGACATGTTTATTCAAATTAAATTTATGTATTTCAGGTTTTTTTCCCTCCAGAAGGATTCCAATCAAAACATGGTACTTTGATTTTCTAAAAATTAAACCTTTTGATTGCTCTTAAAATCATCATTTAAAATAAACACTGGAACACTGAATAGGTTGCCCAGAGAGATGGCAGATGCCCCATCCCTGAAGACATTAAAGGTCAGGTTGGACTGGGCTCTGAGTAACCTGATCTAGTTGAAGATGCCCATGCTGATTAGAGAGTGGTTGGACTAGATGACCTTTAAAGATCCTTCCCAACACAAACTATTCTATGATTCTATGAACCTGAATTTTCCATGGGTAAAGTCTAAAACCTTCTCTAGACTGTCATTGCTGCTTTCACCTCTCCGTTCAGCTGGGTTATCCTGTCCCTCAGTCATGATGGTACTTGCAAGAACTGTCTTGGTGCTCATACAACTTTGCAGTGAAACAGTTCAGGGAGCAGAACTGTATGGTGACTATCTGGGTACTGCATACAGGACATAGGTTCAGAAGAAATTACTTAGATTGACTTAAATTGCCATGGTTAAATTTAATCTACTCTCATATCGTTCTTAGAAAGCATTATTTACATGTCCAAGGAATAGCTAAAATTATATATACATGTTCACGATTGTCATTTGTATGCAGCAAATTCACAAGTTTGTTCTGTGGTCCTCTGACAAGTGCCAGCTGGAGGGAGATTCTTATCTTAAGCAAACTGGAAAATATCTGCCACAAATAGCCATATCATTCATAACACAAACAGTCACAAAACATTTTTAGCACCTTTTCCTCTCTGGTGGTTTACCATAGCTCACACATTTCATTTCAGCTGGTGATTCTGAACATTACATAAACAAGATTGTGGAAGCAAAGGGAAGTTCATGAAGTACACATGTCCACATCTATCCAGGAGTATCTCTATGTCTTGTTAGAAAAGCTGTTCAGAAAATCACCTTTCATGTCATGAGAAGATATGTTATTTCTAGGTTTTGGTCTGGTGCCAAAAATTGGTAAATTTTGAAACACTATTTTTTTCTCCCCAATATCAGAATATCCTTAAAATATTGACTTTCTTTACTTCATAATGATTCTTTGAATCACAAAGAAAACATGTTGGTCATGTCAACATTATGTTTTTATTAAAATTGTATTCAGTGGTTGTGAAATAAGAGGTTTAGTGGACCCTACTAAGCCTATCAATTTCTAGCACAGTGTGACGTCTCATATCTAGTGCATAAAGTTACAAATCCCTGCCCCCACTATTTCCTTATACCTTTTGTCTCATCACAGCTATAGCTATTAACACTTCTATTTCTCCCCAGATCAGAATTTTATGCAAAGATTTTGGATTTGGAAGTGTTTCCCCTCCAACCTCTTCACCAATGTTTAATGTGCACTTGAGTATCTCGAAGTAGATTTTGCTCTGCATTAATTCAAATGAAGCAGATTTTTTTTTAATTTTGTGTTTATTGTCTCCAGACTTCTTTCCCTGTTTCTAATTATGGACAAGATTTGAAGCAGAGTTATATACGTTACGCAAAAAGCCTCCAGTTTGGTTAATTAAATTAAATTAATCCGTTGCTAAAAACAATATAATGTGACTTTAACCTGAGTTAAAATTTCAGGGCAATTGTAAATTGAATCTAAACTTCTAACTGGACATGAAACTCAACCAATTCTTTCTATATGACTTATTTTGTACATGGTTACCTGAATCAGATGAACAATTCTGAGCTAAGAACATATCTTTTTTCCAGCCTACTGTAGAATATCCTGAATCCTATGAGGTCAGTGGTACTTCTTCAGCTGGTCTATGTCTGGCTAACTTTAAAAAAATAATAATTCCACACTAGACATCTCTGAAGCACAAGTTAAACCTATTGTAACTTAAAGACGTTGCGGGCTTAGGTAAAAAGTAGGATAAACTAACTGACTTGATGGGCCTGTGCATCAGACATATAAGTAAATCCCATGATTCATAAATTAGATGGCATGTAGTATATGCATGAAATCACACACAAAGGTAAGTAACAGCATACCAAGCACATAACAGTGATGAAGTAGTTTGAATTGTACTCTACAAAAAGACAGGTGATGTTTGAAAAGTTTTGAGTCAACACATAAGCAACATCAAGGGCCACCAGCAGAGACTATGGAGTAGATGTCTTATACCATGGGGACCCTTTCTAGGTAGATCAAACTGATATCCATCTTGGTCCTTGGCAGTCAGTATATTCATATTCCTCCCCGACTGCAATTGCTTCTTACAGAAGAGACTGTTTTCAAATCTTTGTGTGAGTGGCTCCAACTCCTATAACAAATTGATTAGGTGAATATCTTTTGAATGTTCACACCTGAAATTCCAGCTAAATCTTCTCTCTTTTCCCTTGTCCGTTTCTTATCTTTTTAATCCTTGCTTGTTCACAGCATGAGGTCTAATAAAACATTGCAGTGCTAAGCAGTAAATGGATTTTTTCCCCCTGATAAGTAGATTTTGGTGAATAATGGAAATTAATTACCTGGAAAAACATCATATTCTGTTTAACACAATGGCAGAAGCCCAGCGTTGAGTATTCATTTTGTTGGTGTGCTTATGCAAAATAAAAATTATTTTAACAATATTTTATTTGTAAAGCTCTTCACGAGATCAGATGCTTTAATTTGTTCTTCACACCTGATATTTTTTTTTCATAGGAGCAAAGCAAAATGCATATATAGTCATGGAGCTAACATCTCTTCCCTGAAAATCTACTCCCAAAAGCTGAAGTGAATCACTGTGCTTTCAAGAGTGAAATAATTGAACAACCCAGCTCGGGTACTCATTTTTCCTCAAGGCACAACCTGCTAACAGCAAGCTCCTGAGTTCAAATTGCAGACCTCTGGGAATATTAAGAGCTACTTCAAGTTTTTGGTTTTTTTTTAAAATAAAAAATAAAAATAAATCTCTAAGTGACAAGAGTGTAGTGATACAGATCATGCACAAAATAAGGCACTACAGTAATGAATGTTGAATGCAATGTTTGGAATTAATGCATAAGTTGAAAGTAATTTCTAAACCCTATGGGATCCAAGTACTCTGAGAAATTCAAGTATATGATTTAATATCTTCTTCATTGACTCAGCCAAAAATAAAAACAATTTGAACTGTGGCCTGTAGTTCAAGACTGGTGACTGAACTGATGAAAGAGCAATCCATCTATTGCAAATGTCTCCGAACATTATCAGAAATGAAGCATGATCTTTATTTACGGTCTTGCAATTTAAGCATTGACATATATTATAGCAAAGCGATTTGGACTTCTATGCCATTTAGTAACAGTGCCTAAAACTGCCTAAAAGAATTCTTTACATAATGTATTAGCCTCTTTCAATGCAAAATAGTATTTGGGCAGTATTACTGGATATAATAACTCAGCACTATAATGAATATTGTTCAGGAATTTGTGGGTGAAAAAAGCAATAATAAAATTTTCCTTGTAAATATTTACCCCAATTATATGAAGCAACATTTTCCAGACGTATAAACAGATCTGTTTTCATATCTATAAACATTTATTAACACACCTAGAATGAATCAGAATAAAGATACTGATCCATTATGAACTTTTATGAGCTCCTGTAACACCTAAAGTAATACTACCTGAAAGGGTGTCTAAGCCTATTCACAGTGGTTTTTACCCTTACAGAATATTTCATTGTTTTTTTTTAAATACATGGTCCTATATATTTTCTTACCTGTCTTTCAGACCTGTGATGTTCACCTGCTTTTTCAGCCAAGCATTAATGTATATTTATTTTAATGGTGACAAATTTAAGTCTAAATAGAAATAAACAAACTCACAGAATCAAAACTTTGTGATAATGTGTGTCTTCATTCTCCCTGACTGGAAAATACGTGAGGCAGTCTTTGTTTCTTTTAGTATTACTTATACAATCTACATTCTTATCCTGCCATCTTTACACTAACAAATAACTATGTTCTACAAATGTGTAGCAGGCAGTAGTTAATATGTTTAAGTGTGTAAGGTTTAGAGTTATATTATTCAGGTACGAGAACAGGAGTAAGGGCACTGTCAGGAGAATCCAAATATTTTTAAGTCCAGACATTTTTTTCATCCAAGCCCATTTGTTACTCACCTCAAAAGGTCGATTTCAGGAAGAAAAAAAGTAAAAAAAAAAAAAAAAAAGTGAAAGAATGAACTCCCAAAACTCCTGTTTGCAAAGCAGAAGTCACTGGGAGTTGGCTGGTAAGAGAAAACAAGCAGCCCCGAGGCTGCCTAAATCCAGAATCACCTAAAACCAGCACTGACGTTGACAACAATTCTACCCACTGAATCTTCCGTACGGCTCAACTTTCTACTTTCTTGTCCTGAAGGCCAGCTGAGTGCTTAACTACAGGCACTCACAGGCCCAGAAACAGTGCTTGCTTTCTGTGAGGCTGAAAATGCAAGCATCAGGTACTGAGAAAGCAAGCAAAAAAAGTCTGATTCTGGGTGGTGGGTGAAGCAAGTAAGTGTGAGCAGCAGAAACAAAGGCTCCTTTCCAAGGAATGTACTTTTTGTGGTTGCCATTTTTTCATCATCCAATGATCATCCAAAATATTTATGTTTCCTGTAATCAGATGTAGAAACTTTGTGATTTTCTTCCCAGAAACAGTTTCACTAGCTTTCCTTCTGGCTCCTTTGGTCTTAGATTTATGACTACAGAATCTTCTTCCAGAAGAAGATGCTGTTACAGTGGAGACCAAAACTAGAACTATTTCAATTATTTCTGTGCACCATAATATGAAAAGCTATCCTAACATCTCAAAGTACCCGATGAAAAAGGAAGTTTCTTCTGTCAGATTGCTGACGATTAGGTCAGCACTGTACGACTGTCTCTGTAAAAGCTGAAATCTAAAAGAGCAAGTTTTTCTATGGATCGTTTTCTTAGAGATTTATGCTCTCTTCAAAGAGATTTGGAGAGGTTGCTTCTTTACTGATCGTTTTGTGAATTGACTGTGAAAAATTTATGCTGGTTTACTCATCTTATTCCCTGAATGTATTCCTTTCTTCCACACAATCACCGTTGCTACTGGTTACACATTTTCTTTGTTTGGATGTGTAGTATGGGAGTCTCCTAATTAAAAAGCTGCCTAGCCAAGCTATTTAATACGTGGTTTCCTTAAAACAAACCCCCAAACAATAAAACAACAACAAAAAAACCACCACCACCCCCCCCCAACCCCCCCCCCCAAAACACACCAAATAAAGAAAACCTCAAAAAAACCCCCAGAATCAACATTGTCTTATAAATAAAGCAGCATAAATGCAATGATACCACATATTAGCAGGACATGTGCTAACTGGTGTGGTTTATTTCATTCACTAGATGAGCACTCTGCAAGGGTGAAAGTAAGAACTGAGGACCATTAAACACTACATTTTTTCAGCATACAAAACCACCTGTATTTCAGCAGTTTAATCTAATCAACTGTGAAATATTCACAGTGTTCAACAGACCTAAAATATTCTGATTTCTTACCCATGATATAAAGGTCTAATGCCTATGTAATGGGCTGCAGCATGAAGTATCATTGGGAAAAGATCCAAGACTGTTTAGTAAAGCTCTCCTCTCCCTTTTTTTACAGTATGTGCAAAGTATACCAGATAGTTGCTACCAGTAAACCCCTTTTTTATTCTGAATTTATACTTACTGTGGGTAAACAATCTTCAAAGATAATATGCAGAAAAAACTTATAAGTGAAAGAAAAGGAAAAAAAAAGATTCACAGGTAAAACACACACTTTGACAATCAGTTTTCTTCAGAACAAAGAGCATTTCAAGAAAGTGGTTCTTGCAGAACTTGAGAACTGTGAAAATGTATGATTGCGGTGTCGGTTCACTTATTATACATTCATCAAAGTGCTGAGAATCTATTATTAATTCAGTGGTTCAGATATGTCCTGTCAGAGTACCCAGCCACATCTCAGCAATGAGAACAACACATGCGTTTATTAGACCAACAGCAAGGTACTCACCAATATGGCGATGTGTGCTGGCCACTGACGCTAGGAAAAGGTTTTCTATATGCCTTTTGGAAGATTCCATTTAAAATTTCCTGATTTTCTTCCTGTTTCTTTGTTCTTCCATAGCCATCTGCCTCAGTGATGTCCCATCACCTGTTTCAAACTGCGAGGAATAAAAATAGGCACTTCTCTGAAGAAACAACAAGGATCTACATCCATATTTACAATGTGCCTTCAAAGAAGCCTGTATTATATAGAGTAGGAGGTTCCAGTGGACATTATTAAGTTCTGCGTGACAAAAGTAGACCTCACTCCTGCTAGCAGTGAGGTAGAGGGATGGATGTAGGAGTGATGAAGAGAATAATACAGAAGAAATAACTAGAACTGAGTTTTCCTTGTCTCTGTTTCTAATTCTTATAAATCAAGATTTACTGTAAGAGGCTTAAATGGTAAACGGAAATACTTGAAAAATCAGGGGTTTTACATAAAAATCCAGGGATATAACTGATAGGGGAAAAATATTAAGTATCTATTACAAAATGACTTTCACTGCAGGTAAAATTGGTTTTTATTTGCCACTAGCTAAGAGTGTGCATCCCTCGAACTAGTCCACCTTAGTTGCTGTACAGTAATTTGTTAGAGTACCCCAATTTGAGCTTCTATATAAACTTACAGCAACTTCAAAACAGGTATTAAGATAAAAACATTTTCCCAAAGATAAATAAATGGAGACTATCAGGATATCTGAATTTTATTTCCACCTGTCTTCAAGAAGCTGGACTCCAAGCATGTAACCTAAAAAGAATCATGTCTGTCTAGGTCAAAACTGTACCAAGCCCTGAACCACAGAATTTCCTTAAGTTAATTTAAAGTCATTCATGCATTTCCAGTTCAATAGGAGATTATAAAACCACCATCATGGAGCAACCACTACATCATGTCAGTTAGTTGACATTCGGTTGATGTCAGACCTCAAAGATATCCTTCACATACGGTGTTATCATTTCTGAAACAAGCATAAAATAGCTGATGTTCCAATTTGTTTGTTGCTTTTTTCTTTCTTAACTGCTTATTTGACACTCTTTGTTACTCAGAGAGATCTGTAGCTTTCTTAATGGGACACCTTTGAAAACTTGTTTTTTCCAAGCTGTAAATATTAATTTCTTCTAAACATCTAGCAGAGTTCGGCAACATTACTACAGCAGTGCCAAAGTTTAAACCTCTGACAATTATTTTAAGCTGCAGAAGGGCTTTGAAATTATGACAGTGGCAAAGTACAGCTTTTGGGGAGTTAGAAGAGGGGAGAAGACAAAAGCAAGGAATATGAATGGAGAGTACTAGTCAGCAGAAGATATAAAGAGAAAAGTGAAACCTTTTGACAAGTAAAAAACTCTTGAGAGCCACAGAGTGAGAATAAACAAGATTTTTTTTTTTATTATTTCCTTTTGAGCACCGTCCAAGGGGAGTGCTTTGATGCAGAAACGATGTGTTGATATCCAAACCTACACCATCCTTATAGTCACTGTAAACAGCTTGTGTGAGCACCTGTGTAACCCAAAATATTAAACTGAATCCTGCGATTTTTTTGTCCAGTTTTGACTAATGTCTACAGTAATTTATTATGGTTACTAAATTATTTGTGTTCTGACTTTGCATTTACACATCTAGTGAATATTTCTGTTTTCTTGCTCCCCCACCCTGAGACCAGGGCCTTTTGCGACCATGGGAGATGTAAGACTGCTGAGTAACAGCCGTGTACCCTGTCCTGGGATGGTTTGCCCTGTGCACACTGAGGTGGTGGGGCAGATGTGGACAGAAAGCCAAACTGAAGTGGAGAGGAGCAGGGCTGCTGGGCGGCGTGCGCGGCATGTGCCCAGGGCGCGGGGCCTGCTGGGCGCCGCCATGCCAGCGGGGACAGGGCCCGGCTGTGGCTCCGGCAATTGTTTTGGCTGGGCAGGTGCCGATCTGAGAAACTCTGTCACCAACGAACGCTTGACCTGTGGGGTGCCTCCAAAACAGTACATGGTGTTTCTGTGATAAAATTATCAGAATTTCTTGAAGCCTATATTGTCTTGATTGAATTCAGACACTGTAAATTCCAGCTAAATGCCTTCAGCCATGTGTCCCCATCTGCTTCTGTTTTTTTTCCACAAAGATCCTGTAGCTGTGCCTAATATTTAACTTCTAAATGAACTTCTAAACCAAGAGGAAAGATGACACAATGGTTTTCAGGAAGCAGATTGCTGCTGAAATCCCCTAAAGAGTAAAACACTTGCTGTGTGGTGTTGGGAGGCCATTTAATGTCTTAGTGCCTTGATATTCCAATCAAAAACGCTACCATCAGATTTTTTTTTTCTTACAGCACTGTAAGTTACTTTGATGCTCTCGTAGTTAGGAACATAAAAAGCTTTAGGAAAAAGTGGACCAATGTTGTGTATATGAGTACCTCCAGGATTAAGAACTTAATACCTCCTTTTCAAGGTAAGATTGATATTTAAATACCATATACTCTGAATCACATTCCAAGGAATGGGGTTGTCATAGGGAGTGTAACAAGGAAAACATCCCCTTAGCAATATATTGCTAGCTGTTTTGCAATTCATGACTAGTCAGTTCATTTGCATTTATGTATTTCAATATACAGTAGAGCTAACGATATTAGACACATCACACTCGGCAGTTTCTTGGACTGAATAATAGAATTTAAAATGAGGTTTAGATTTTCCAGTTAACCTTAGTACAGAAATATTTTGTTATTGTATTTGACTGCAGTTGTACAGAAAACCCATGAATTTGAAAACCAAACTAGCGCAGTCCATATGACTTTAGATGCATTGCTTTTATGTCTCTAATAAACAACATAATGGCCTTGCATTATATTTATGTGGAAACCAATAGAGCCTTCCCATCAAGTTAGGGTGCCTTTTGAACAACTTTTCTGTCATATTTCTTGCTAGCCTACATATACTTTATTTGTATTGATTAGATGTTATTCCATGTGCTGGTTTTGGCCAGAGTAGAGTTAATTTTCTTCATGGTAGCTAGTATGGAGCTATGTTTTGGATTTGTGCTGGAAACAGTGTTGATAATATAAGGATGTTTTAGTTACTGCTGAGCAGTGCTTACACAGAGGCAAGGTCTTTTCTGATCCTCACCTCACCCCAGCAGCGAGCAGGCTGGGGGGCACAAGCAGCTGGGAGGGGACACAAGCAGTTGGGAGGGGACACAGCTGGGACAGCCGACCCCAACAGACGAAAGGGGTATTCCAAACCATACATGGCCATGCTCAGCACATAAAGCTGGGGAAAGGAGGAGGAAGGGGGGCATGTTCAGAGCTACGGTGTTTTGTCTTCCCAAATAACCGTTAAGTGTGATGGAGCCCTGCTCTCCTGGGGGTGTCTGAACACCTGCCTGCTGATGACAAGCAGTGAATGAATTCCTATTTTTGCTCGGCTTGTGTGTGTTGCTTTTGCTTTACCTATTAAACTGTCTTTATCTCAACCCACTAGTTTTCTCACTTTCACTTTTCCAGTTCTCTCCCCATCCCGCCAGGGGGGAGTGACTGAGCGGTTGTGTGGAGCTTGGTGGCTGGCTGGGGTTAAACCACGTCGTTTCATTACACTATGTGTACCTGATCATTAGTTGGATACTGTTCAGAAAACAGGTCTTTTGAAATCAGACTTTTTGAGATTAATAATTATATCATTAAATGCAATCATATTCACAAGAGAAAAAACGAAGTCATCATTTGGTGCAGTTCAGCTTCAGAGGCACATTTTCAGTGGGTTCTCCAACATGCATTGCTACACGGAAAAAATATGAACTCTAACTAAAGACTTCTTTCAAATAAGCACTTTCATTTCCTTTTTTCAGGTAATGTTACACAAGGTTTTTAAAGAAGTGGTAACTATGATGTGTTGAAAACTACATACATGATGAGAAAGTGTTTTTTCCTAAAAATGATTCAAATTATTCTGTCTGATCTTGTAAAAACAGTGCAATTAACTGAATGTTGAGGGACTAGGTTCTTAAATGTTCAGCATCCTAGACACAGTATAACCAGCTTTTATAACAACTACCCAGTTGTATTTCTACAACCCTATATAACTTTGAAAAGGTATATTTTTTTTCACAGAAGATCTTGTACCAAGTTTAATATTATTGAGCAAAAAATCTTTCTGAACGTAGTAACTGTTCACAGAATGTCTCTCACAGGTGTTTCTATCCACCTTAGTCAATCAAGGTCTGTTAGATCCTCACACTTCCACAGCAGCTGCACTGAGAGAGTGCACAATGAGTTGTTTATTATATCTTTTCCAGAAAGGCATACAAGACCAAGCTGTCAGTGTAGTTAGAACAAACATTTTAGCTCCCTGTTTTCCCCACATGATACATATTCCAAACCAGCCTTGCAAATTGTATTTTTATGTTCATGCAAACATCTCCATTGAAGCTTTCTATATTTAAATACAGATTGATTATTGAATGAAGAGAAGCTTTGGCTGGCTATTTTTCTCCCATGGAGGGCAGGTGACACTGTTGCATTGGGATGCCAGTGGAAGTGGTACCTGGCTGAGACCTTGGTTTCTGTGGTCAGTCATACCCTGCGCTGGAGGGACAAGGGAATTAGGCAAGTAGAAATGTAGATAAAAAAAAACCAGAAAGAGAACTAGGGAAAACAGCTTTAATGGAATAAGGCTGTAGAAGCAGAAGCTACATGAGAAGCTATGTGGCAGAAACAGTGGCAATCACATAGGTTCAGCTTTACGTTTTTCCTTTAAATTAAATATCTCAGTAGGCAATGAACAAACAGCTTCCCAAATACTGTACGTCCTTAGTCATTCCTTGCTGACTTAATTTTCTCAAGGAATCATACATCTCCCAACTGGTTTATTGACAACCTGTAATTCCATTTTCTACCCAAGAAAAAAGGTTGTACAGAGTCAGGAAACCAAGTAGCCCCCCCTTGAACCTGTTTTAAAGTCTGTTTTATTTTGCACATCTGATCCAGCTGTAAGCAGTGGTGGTTCAAATCCAGGATCTGACTCTATACTGACATGTCAACATAAAAGAAAAGAGATTCAGTGACTTACATGGGGCAGTTGCATATTCTCTCCCAAAAGTGAAAAGATTTTTTTAACAGTATGCTATATTCAGATATGTCAGGCAAGCTTCAGTTTTACATTGTTAAAACTTTCTCATTTTTTTTAAACTGCTTACAGCTGTACAAGCTTTTGCTGTGATAAAAAGAATATAAGAAACATGAAACATGTAGCCATAGACAACACCTGCCTTTAGCACCCTGTGAGGAATCCAGGCCTCAGAGATACCCCAAAAACTCGGTGCTGTGAAAGGAAGAATCAAGACCACATATGTTTGGCAGCTGTGAGTTTTTTTATGAAGTGAATTTCACTGCTGAGGACCCTGCCTTTCAAAGATAGGTATCCATAATGCTTGAAGCAGATATGGTGAATTGTCCTGGTATATGTCCAACTCACATGTACGTCTTTTTTCATCAGATTCACTACAGCTGACAAGCTTTGAATACTACCATGCTAAACCAAACCTGAATAACTATCCTCTTCAGATTCCGCATACCAGCATAACAGAAATAGAAGAGTTATAGCAGAACTCTTAAATTAAAATGTAGCTTTTGCCTTTATGGAAAAAATACAACAGCCAAAATTAAAATATATACTTGTTGTCTACAAGACTAATAAGAAACAGAATTGCATCATTAGTCACACACACACAATATGAAAATAAATTCCACTCATTGCCAAATTGTCAAGGGAAATAACAATAATAAACTAAGATATCTGTTTTGCAGAGAATCTTAAAGAATTAGGGTACATAAAAATGAACCTGTGTTTATTAATGCACACATATACACACTGAATATATGTATGTGGGGAGATATATATATCTCTGTGTACAAATATATTGGATATATGCAACGTAATGCAAGAAAATATTCACGGCTACCACCTGATTTGCGAATAACTTGCCTTGCCTTATACAATATAGAGAGTAACCAGCAATAGTATGGAAAGGATAAGAAGTTTCAGAAAAGCAGATGTGATCAGCTGTGGCTGAAGCATGTGCTGCAAACTCTATGTGAATTAATTTAGCTCACAAAGGTTTTTGCTATATAGAGGCTAGAGCTTTTAGTACTTTCTTTAGTAATGAGGCCACAAATACTATTACTGTTCTGACAATTTAATGATAGGTTTTTATTGTGGTCTTTGTGGTATGAGCCAGAGTAACTCAGTGGGGTATTTTAACACCATTTTATGGTGTTTATAAAACTGCAGATCCAGCATTGCAAATTCCACACAAGTTACTTTACTTTGTATGTTTGACCTATTGAATTTAACAAATTTATTGTTCATGGACATTCAGTGCAGTACACAAAAAATTTAGTTAACTTCCCTGCGAGATACCAATAAACATTCTCAAAAGCTTAACTTCAGCTGATGGTGGTTTAGAGGGATTCTCTGAAAATACATACAATTGTACATCCACACAAAAGGACAGATCAAATTTTATGTGACACTGCTGAACATAATGGAATCACAAGTGTATGTCAGTGTTCAACTTGGCTCCCATACTGTATGCCTTGAGATTAGACAATTTGTGGAGGCATCACATCAGTTATAAACACTTACTTCCCTGTTAAAGTAAGACAACAGTTTAAAAATAGAAAGCTTCTGTGAGGGGGGTTACTGGTGTTTGTCCTTTATTATGAATGGCACTGGGATGAAATGCTAGTCAATCAAGTATGTGAACTGTCATGTGAACTGTCAAGTTAAAGAGGTAGACACTGAGAGGCATGAGAAACAAAAAGAAATCTATTGTTTGCATTTTACTATAACAAATGCTTTCTTTACTTTATAAAAAAAATATTGAAGGGAATATTCTCGTTAGAAGACACTTTGCCTATAGATAAGTAACTCTATAGCAATATATCAGGTGTTCCTGCAAAAGCATTGTTTTGTGATTTTTTTCTGTATATTATGAATGTCTACATTTTTACTTGGGCTGAACTTTCCAAAATTCATGCTGTCCACATACAATTCAGTGCATAGGCCTAGGCTGCAAAACTGGTTTACAGCAGACAAAAAAGCTGTCAGCATGCTCAACACCAGAATCCTGAATGAAACACATGCAGAGTCCAACAGATTTTTCTGACTAGAGGGTATGTATATAATGTTGTAAACATTTATTTATTTATTTATTTATGAAATTAAAGATGTTCACTCCGGCAGATTTATTCATTTTTTAGAGGCCAGTAGAGTTTAGATACACAATTCACTACTCTTAGAAAAAGCTCTACATTTTCATATGTTAAAATACACATATTTCAGTGACTGGGAGATTTTTTCATTTTACAAAATAGTATAAAAAATTTGCAGGTGTAACAGCTTCTCTAAGCTACCTAAAGTTAACAATTTTTTCTTGGATTATTTCAGTACCATATATTCTTACTTCTAGTACTGTGGATTATATGGCATAAACCACTTGTGAGAAACCTGAAAATTTTAAAAACCATCACTTTTTAGAGCACTGCTTAAATTCCAGATATATACAGGGTATACATATACTACACAGACAACGCATATGTACTTGCAGATACATACACAAAACAACATATATATAATACTTATATTTTTTGACTACAAACTGCTGAAGATTTTTTTAGAAAGCATGGGATTTATTTGCTGGTTTGTTTCCATTCAATGTAAGTGAAAAACCTAATCTAAAATAGGAATTATTTAAATCTTTCAGTTCACAAAGAGAAAAACAGCTGCCTGCTACTGTCAATAATGCTGTTTAGCACAGTCTTCCTGGACTGGATTCTATACGTGTTAATCAGCTAATCATTAATTCAGCTCCCCTGAATTGCTGTAATCTTGTGATAAGTGAATTCATGTACATGATGTTTTCCTCTCAAAAGGAAGCTGTCCACATTGCATCTTGTGTTAAAGACTTACTCTGTTGAAACAATAAGTGGCTCAATGAAGAAAATGAAAGGTTCATGATTCATTTCAGAGCAATTGTTTTGACTTCTGCTGCGGAAATGCCTCCATTCTTTCTTTAGATGGATATACTGTCAAGAAGAGCACAGAGAATTACCACACTTCCCAGAAATCCCTCTTCAGCTTCAGTGCACTCTTTGTAGCAATTTCCATTTCAGTAACTGCTGCTTTGGCACATTTGTAGGTCATACATAGTCTGCTGAACTTGTGCTACCCAATATTCACATAATCAATATGAAACATTAGCACACACGTACAGGATGCATCTAAGGCATGGTCCTATTGAACTTTTTTAATTACCAAGATTTCTAAAACTGCCCTTTAATCCTCTCCAGATTTTCAGATAAATAAAATTGCTACCTACGTGCAACAACAATGACAGTCTAAGCACACCAAGATAAAGGTCTTGTAAATCAAATCATGATGTAATTACCCTTTAACACTAGAGTCACCTTCATTATTTACGTACACTTTTAAGAAACTGCTAGTGTGGTCTAGGACTGCAAAGAGTTATTCAAAGAAAGGTTTTTTCAGTGGGCAGTTCTTGGGTAAGAACTTGACTCCCTTGCTAAGGAAGCAGCGTGCTAATCTTTTACATCAGAGAGCTGCTTATTCATGGGTGTTTATTTACCCACAAAGGTCTTGAACTTACTCCTCTGAAGTCAATTGGAGTTTATCTTCTGAATGGAAATAGTGGGTCTGGCAGCTAAACTAATCTGAAATTGCTGTCCCTGCTTTGACATTGAAGTCAAGAATTGGTAGGCCTGATTGCAGTAAACTATGGTAAAAGTCTCTTAAGGACTCCTGGTGTGACTGTGGGCTACTCTGAACTTTTTGCAGAGCTGAGAAACACATTCAAAGCATTATTTGACAAAGCAGCCTTGCAAATATCGCTTGGATTCTTTTTAAAATAGTGTTTTTCATCAGAACCAAGTTAAAGAAAGTGTCCATTCAATTATATGGTGATCAGATTACTGAGACCTATCACAAATTCATTGTATAGGACATCTAAAGGGATATCTGCTGAATACATTGCCAGTATTATTAGAATGGATTCATAATGAATAATTATGGTTTAAAACTTAAAATGAATTGTTTCTTATTATTTTAAGTGTCCAATCATTACGAATTCATTCA
The DNA here is from genome assembly GCA_035590275.1 of Ibycter americanus. Classification (NCBI taxonomy): domain Eukaryota; kingdom Metazoa; phylum Chordata; class Aves; order Falconiformes; family Falconidae; genus Ibycter; species Ibycter americanus. The sequence continues at coordinate 53,859,173 of JAVJGI010000060.1, read as the reverse complement.
GCATTTTGCAAGAGTTATATGGTTTGTGACAAAATGATAAACAAAGCTTTGAAGAATGCATTTAATTTGTTATACTATAAAATGTTACAGTGGAATAATAAACTTCCTAACAGCCTTAATATACTGCACATCACACTTTTTAAGAAAAACAGAAAAAATATTTAATGAAAACCTAATGCATACATGGTTTTAAAGCCTGTTAAATGAATAACAATAGAGCTCATTTCCATGAATTATGTCTGTGGTTGAAGCTTTCACAGGAAATATACGGAAGAAGATGAATAAGAAAGATAAACCTTCATGCAATTACTGAGCGGTGGTCAGGACAGGCATAAAATATGATCAAGACCCTCTGCTTATTTCAGAGTATTTTTAACTATGAAATTCTCAAAACAGGGGTTTGGTTTTCAGTGACTTTGGTAACATCGTATTCTTCCAAAGCCCTTACAGCCTTGCTTGTAATCTCCCTTTTTTGTGGGGAGATCAGTAGCAGAGTGGAATATAATGTACATAGCAAAACGCTTTTCATTAGTGCAACACTATATGTGACTGAGAAGCTTGGTTCAGGGAGACTGTACAGCAGTTTTGGCTTAGGACAACACCAGTATGTCTATTTGTTGGCTCATAAATGACTTGCCATTTAAAAATTGTTACAATCACATACATGAAACC